>OY759263.1:25866547-26429047 GCA_963662155.1 Lamellibrachia columna | reverse complement strand
CATGTTCGCGTTGACTCTTATAGGCATCGTTACCTTGTACTTTGACAGCCTGCACATTCGTCAACCTACGAGTGCAAGGTTCGAGGTGGAGCTATCATTGTGACCTTCCTGTGTTCCAACCTTGTGAAGCAACCTTCTAGACTAATCTGTTCAACAATTTGCTGGACTAATTGATGAGGTGAGCAGTTTGCCGTTGTCGGGACGGATCATTATTTTACTTCCGGGTACATGACGTACGAACATAGTGCTAGTGATTTTGTGGCGGTCCCGCCCCCTTTTAGTGTTTTTTTTTGCTGTCTGAAAAAAATATTTTTGAACAGGGATATGTCCATATCGGAAGACAACGACACTTATGATGTGCCCACATTTTAATTTCTAGTGGCTGACTGTCAACGTGACTGTAGGATCCCTTGCGTATAAAGACATAATGCAGTTGTTTTGGACGGCATTTGATGGGGAACATCTGATATGTTGATTCTCTGGAGAAACAAAATAATTGACGCGAATTTAGTCCAGGTTGATGAAATAATAAATAATAAATAATAACATATTTGATTTTTAGAAATATATAAATTGTCGTCAATGGAAAAGTGACCCGTCTCCTTGTGAACCCCAGAGGGTATCTGCCCGCCGGGGAAAGTTGACGAATGTATATACCCCACATTGCACTAGAGAGTCATACATATGGAGTGGTTCACCCACTGCATGCACTGTAGCAAAGCAATGAGGGTGTCCAAATGTGTATTATGTTCTACCATCCTTGCTCGTACATGACAAGATCTGACTGTCACCAGACATTTAACTGACACGTGGGTCTTTGGTATTACAAATTAAACAACGTCAACGCGTCGTATAGTCAAGATTTGCCACCCAAGCCAAAGGCCCAGATGGCAAGTGGACAAGGAAGCCATTGGCTTATCGAGAGTCCAACAATGTTCATTTACTTATAACCCGGCCCCCTGAGATATGTGTCAACCTTGTTTTTAAACATATTCACGCTGCTAGCAGTTACACAATCCGTAGACAATTTGTGCCATTCATTTACTGTCCTCTGTGAGAACGAGTACTTCCTGATATCCAATCTACATTGATCTTTTACTAATGTTACATCATGTCCTCTATTTCTACTATCCTTCTTGAGTGAGAAAATATATTTCTATCAATATTTTCATACCCATTTTGATATCTTAAAAACTTCAATCTGATCTCCTCTTAACCTCCTTGTCTCTAGAGTTGTTAAACCACATTCTTTCAGGTGTTCTTCATAACTAAGATCTTTTCGTTCTGGAATCATTTTAGTTGTTCTCCTCTGTATGCGTTCAAGCGTATCTATATCCTTCTTACGATATGGTCTCCATGCTTGTATACAGTATTCTAAATGAGGTCTAACTATTGCTTTATCCAGAGGTATAATTAGCTTTTTTCCGTGTATGTTGTGTTTCTTCTAATCAACCCAATAATTTGATTACCCTTTGAAGCTGCAATACCACACTGCTCTGAAACTTTCATATCAGCGCTTATTGTAACTCCTAAGTCCTTTTCTTTTGCAGTAGTACCCAGAACAGTATCTCCCATTTTATAGTTTGCATCCAAATTCCCATTTTCTGTAGATAGGCATTTACATTTCCCAAAATTGAACGACATCTGCCATTTCTCAGACCATTTCACTAATCGATCTATATCGTTTTGTAAATGTTGTTTATCACCATCAGTGTTAACCTTTCTAAACACTTGTATAATCCGCAAATTTCAGTACGTTACTTGTTACATTGTCGTCCAAGTCATTGATACATATTACGAATAATAAGGATCCTAATACTGATCCTTGTGGTGCCCCACTCAAAACTGATTTCCAATTTGAAACTTCTCCATCTACTACAACACGCTGTCTTCTTTCATTCAACCATTGTTCTATCCAGTCAATTATGCTATCCCCGATACCATGGGCTTTTAATTTAAGTAGTAATCTTTGATGTGGCACTTAGTCAAAAGCCTTAAAAAGGTAACGATTGCTATACCAATTGCTACCAAAACGTAGAGTGCACGAGGTTAGACTGAACGGCCAACGGGGTGGTCACGGAGACATTCGCTTGTTTTGTTGCATTGTTGTTGTGTGTAGACAACGATCACTGTCAGAACATCTACAGACCAACACACAGACGTAGCATCCGGGACACGGCGCAGAATCATGGTGGCCATCTTGGGACAATTCACTTGTGCTCCAGAACATGTAGAGAACCGATTAAATGTCCAGCATAAGGCGATTATTCCAAGTGCAAAATACGACAACGTTCACTACTTTATAAGTGCAGATGTAATTCATAGACTCAACCCAAGCACTCAGGACTCTGTGTACGAGGACACCGCAGAATGATACTCCAAACTGAATGTTGGATGTACCGAGAAAGAGACAGGATGTTTATTGGAATGTGCGTGTTTATTAGAATAACTACGATAATAGATGGAACTATGTTGTAGTGTTTGCAAGGTGGTAGTACTGGTATGTCCAAGATCTGAGTGACCTCATGTGGCCTTCACACAATGCATGAAACTCAGGACATTTAGTACAGGCGTTTGACGTCTTGGGTTTCGTTGTTTGTGTGGAAACTCAGATGATAAATAGGGGTTTCGCATTATATAATTGACCGTGAGGTAACACCAGGTCATATTTAATATGTCCGGTAAGGTTAATTGTACAACGCCGCCTGGCTACTAGCAGTACAACATGATATGTCTCCAAGATTACATACGCCATGACCAACAGAGAGACGTAGCAAGACAGGTAATTGCTGCGTGCAAACAGAGTATCCGTGTAAGCGTACGTGGCGACCAGCAGTAACATAACAGCGTAATCATATTACATCATTACAACTCATCAATAAGTATAATGACGTATATTCAATTCACACTTCAATAACTGTAATTTATTTTTGGGCGAAAAATAGTATCGTAATACGTAAAGTATACATTTACATCTAAAAACTTAGTTTAAATTATGATGGATTTCAAAAGTCTAAATCATAACAGGTAAAGATTGCATTAAATGACAGTGGTCCCCATGTGTGCGTTATTTCGTCATAAATAAACATTGTATCTTATTAGTATCATCATTATATTTTAACAAGCACAGCATATTACATATTTTGTCGGGATTAAAAGGATCATTACAACGCGAATAACTACACGGACAGAATAATAATGACAAAGAACCATTAAAACATGTGACTATCATCACGTCTCTGCTGGCGTGTTATTGTGATAACAAATGACTCGTACGTTACGGCAGGCTGAACATAGAGGACACTGGCAGGGGATGCCTCGCTGCTGACTCCACACAGGAAAGTACAAGTAATTATAGGTCATGTGTCAGAAAGGATGGCTAGTTACTGCTGTCGATTCATCATGTCTGTAATGAACACCGCTGGCCCACCTTCCGACTGTCCTCTTCCGTGAGTCGTTGATATCGTTGGTAAACTGATGGAAATCGAGCTGTCAACGTCAGTTCACCATTTCATGCCCTGAGCCTTTTGAGGTGCACTTTTAATAGCGAGTTTCAGTAGTGACCCAACTCGTCGCTATACATACTTACATGCATACACTCATACATAAATACGTACGTGCGTGCGCGCGCGTGTGTGTGTGTGTGTGTTTGTGTCTATTCAACAAGACTGAACAAAAATGCCATAGAAAGCAATACGCACCAAAAGGCAAGTGGACAAGGAAGCCATTGACAATTCGAGAGTAAAAAAAGTGTCATCTATGACTATGTCTATCGCATTCCGTAACATATGTCAATGTTATCATTTAAACACGTTCACACTATTAGCAGTTACACAATCAGTAGGTAATATGTTCCATGCGTGTATACGTTGTCTTCAGTAAAGATGAGTGCTGTTTTTTACCAGCTACTTCGTGTCATTTAGTTCTTCTACCTTCATTGAGTTTAACAAATTACTTATATCGATATTTTCATTGGGAAGAGATGACTTTTAATGAGAGATGGACTTCATCTGACAGGGAAGGGTGCTGCAGTTCTTGGGTGTGAGTTTGTCAGAGTTGTCGACGAGGGCACAGATACCATAAATTATTTAAACTAGATGCGCAGGGGGAACTGACAGAGAACACTCAAAGGAGTACTACTACAAATACACATCCAACTAAATGTTCACCAATCATTTCAGACAATGAACTTAAATGTGTATGCTTAAATGCCAGGAGCATAGTAAATAAAAAAGTGAGTTAGACATTATGGTAGCAGATATTGATCCTCATGTAATAGGCATCACAGAATCATGGGCAAATTACCAAATGAAGATATAGTAGATGCTGAGTTAGCACTGACAGGCTATGTAATGTTTAGGAAGGATAGACGAGAAAGAAGGGGATGTGGAGTAATTTTATATATTAAAGAATCTATCCAAGCATATGAAATAACACTGAAAAGTGAAGCAGATTGTGAGGAAGCAATTTGGTGTAAAATAGTTACCAGTAACTCAACATTAACAATAGGAGTAGTTTATCGTAGTCCTAACATAGTACAAGAGGAAGATGTCAAAAAATCAAAAGGCGATAAGGGAGGTGAGCAGGAGGGAATGTGTTATAATGGGTGATTTTAACCATGGCCATATACAATGGGAATCATTAGAGAGTGCTGGAGGTGACGACCATCAGTTTCTACTTTTTGACACAGGATTGTTTCCTTACTCAACATGTCTTGGAACCAACCAGAGGTGGGAATGTGTTAGATTTAATTTTGTATTCTCAAAATGAATTAATTGAAAATGTTAAGGTACACGAACCTTTGGGTTCAAGTGACCATAACGAAATCCATTTTAATATAAAAGTAAAAACAGGGAATACATATAAAAAAAACAATGGAGGAGGAACTTCAACAAAGGCAAATATAAAGAAATGAGAACATATCTAGCAAATATAGATTGGAATAACTTGCTGAAGAACAAGACAGCAACAGAATGCTGGACTTGTATATATGAGATTGAGGGCATTATTGCGAAAAAATTTCCATTAAGAAAACAGGGGGAAAGGTCCAGGAAGAAACACCTGTCAAAAGAGGCTATTAGAAAAAAATGTCACAAACAGATGCTGTGGAGGGTATATAAACACACTGGAAATGTAGAAGACTACACAAACTACAAAGAGGTACTTAACCTAGCTACAAATGAAATTAGAAAATGTAAAAGAACCTTTGAAAAAAAATTGGCAGGTAATATAAAAAATTACAGCAAGAGTTTATATGCTTATGTAAGGAGTAAACAGAAAGTTCGAGATAAGGTCGGACCATTGGAAAACACCAGTGAAAACATAATTTCAGACGGGTTTCAGATGGCAGAGGTCCTGAATGAGTATTTCAGCTCAGTTTTTACCACAGAAGATATCAGCTCACTACAAGTTCCATTTACTAAATTTGAGGGAAATAAATCAGAACAGTTGGGGCAGTTATTTGTAACTCCTGAAATGATAGCAAAGAAAATTAAGAAGATGAAAGATAATAAATTACCTGGATTTTATCGGATACCAGCAAAACTGCTTTAGGAAATTGTTGAGCAAATTAGTACACCACTAGCAAAAGTGTTTAACTTGTCACTAGAAGGAATAGTGAGATTTCAAACTGGAAATCTGTTCTGAGTGGGGTACCACAGGGATCAGTATTAGGCCCTATACTGTTTTTAGTATATATAAATGAATTGGAAGATGACATATCTAGCAAAGTACTCAAATTTGCAGATGATACAAAAGTATTCAGAAAAGTTACTAATGATACAGATAAACAAAGTTTACAGGATGATCTAGATAAATTAGTTAAATGGTCTGAAAGATGGCAAATGTTATTAAATTTTGGGAAGTATAAATGCATACACATAGGACATGGAAACATGGACGAAGAATATAAAATGAAAGTTTCATAGCAATGTGGGATTGCTGCTTTGAAAGGCTATATCGTAAGAAGGACATAGACAAGCTAGAAAGAATACAACGAAGAGCAACTAAATTGATTCCAGAATTGAGAGACCTTAGTTACGAAAATCGCTTATTACAATATGGTTTGACAACACTACAGACCAGGAAACTAAGAGGAGACCAAATAGAAGTGTTTAAAATAGTGAACGGTTATGACGATGTTGATAGGAATATGTTCTTCAAACTTAAAGAAGGCAGTAGAACCAGAGGACACAAAGCAGCATTAGTTAAGGAACAGCGTAGGTTGGACATGAGAAAGTATTCTTTATCACAGAGGGGGATAAATGAATGGAACAAACTGCCAAATGATTGTGCAAATGCTAGTAGTGTGAATATGTTTAAAAATAGAATTGACATATATATATATATATATATATATATATATATATATATATATATATATATATATATATATATATATATATATATATATATATATATATATATATATATATATATATATATATATAAGGGCGGGCTACACATAGATGATAAAATTGTTGGACTCTCGATAAGCCAATGGCTTCCTTGTCCACTTGCCATCTGGAACTTGTTGTTTTGGATGGCAATCTTGTTAAAAAAAATTTTTTATAAATCTTAGGTATTTTAAAAACGTCTCTCTGGTCTCCTCTTGCTATCATGGCCTCTAGTTTTGTTAAACTATGCGAATTTTATAATAACTAAGACAACTTTGAATTTAGTTGCTTTTTTATATTATATCTAGCTTACACACACACACACACACACGCACGCACGCAAGCACGCACGCACGCACGCACACACACACAAACACACATATCCTTCTTACGATGGCATCCAGTATTCTACGTGAGGCCTAGTTATTGCTTTACATACAGATGTGTAATTAATTCTTTGTCTTATAAGTTATCTTTTTCCTTATCAAGCCAATACATTTGAAACCGATATCCCACATATGATGCCTTAATGGCAGCTCTAATTGTTGCTCCTGAGTTGTTTTCATTTATCGTTATATATGACAAATGCAAACAAATAATCGAAACAAAAACGTTTTGTACTTGAAATAAACGGGGTCAGTTATTAATATTAAGACATACTTGTCGCTGTCGTAGATCCGCCAGATTATTGCACCGCTTTGTCCAGATAAGCCTTAGTCATTGTCGATAACTTGTACTGGCTTTGATATCAGCCGCTAATTAAGTCGCAGTTATGTCTACTTGAACGGCTACGACTGCGTTTAATGAAAGTCTGGGGAGACACAATACTGGTAACTACTGAGGTTTAAGTTTGACCTGCTTTGTATACGCTTGCGGACTTCTATGTATATATGTGACGCGCCTTGCATCCTCTGAAGGTTTTCTCCGTGCTTGAATTCATAGCAACGCCTGAGACGATTAAGCAAAACGATATCAATTAAACACGTAACATTAACACAGCAACATTAATTCTTACTTACCTTATTTTGTCGTGAATGACGCTTGTCGAGTACACAAGAAAGATGTTTCCTTGCAGGCTCGTTCGTTTGGCAGAAGTACCAGACTCCCAGTCGCTTCCCTCTTCCTCAGATTAGTGAAGAGCAGCGATCTGACCGCTGACGTCAGTGTCTCGGTTTCCTCAGAACTAGCCAGCCAATCGTCACTCCCTACCGTGAGCAACGTGTCCTCGCGATGACACGGTGCCCTCAAAATAGATTCTTGACTCCCCTCGGCCACTGACAATAATACATAAATATACCCGTTTAATCATACCAATAATGCGTCCATTCGACTACGCAAACCACGTAGTAAGAATTGTTAACAGTGCACAGTTCCAAGAAATCGACTTTCGATGAAAGTGCCGTCGACCGAAATCGAAAGGCCGTCAGGAGCAACGCACTCTCAATAAAGGGCGTTGCTAAGTCAAAACGGGAGTATAGTAAACAAAGGCCACAATATGTTGCATAGGTTGAGCTTGAGGCAAAGAGCGTGGCCATATCATATTGGCAAGCATAGGACTAACTAGGTGTTCACAAATATATTTTTATTTGGTGAGCGAATATTGCCAGAATACTACACTCGTGATGTAAGGCTATCCCACAGTCTGGCGCAACCCTTGAAATACTACACTCGTGATGTAAGGCTATCCCACAGTCTGGCGCAACCCTTGAAATACTACACTCGTGATGTAAGGCTATCTCACAGTCTGGCGCGGCCCATGAGTGTTATCTAACAGTCTGGCGCGGCCCATGAGTGTTATCTCACAGTCTGGCGCAACCCTTGAAATACTACACTCGTGATGTAAGGCTATCTCACAGTCTGGCGCAACCCTTGAAATACTACACTCGTGATGTAAGGCTATCTCACAGTCTGGCGCGGCCCATGAGTGTTATCTAACAGTCTGTCGCGGCCCATGAGTGTTATCTCACAGTCTGGCGCAACCCTTGAAATACTATACTCGTGATGTAAGGCTATCTCACAGTCTGGCGTAACCCTTGAAATACTACACTCGTGATGTAAGGCTATCTCACAGTCTGGCGCAACCCTTGAAATACTACACTCGTGATGTAAGGCTATCTCACAGTCTGGCGCTACCCTTGAAATACTACACTCGTGATGTAAGGCTATCTGACAGTCTGGCGCAACCCTTGAAATACTACACTCGTGATGTAAGGCTATCTCACAGTCTGGCGCAACCCTTGAAATACTACACTCGTGATGTAAGGCTATCTCACAGTCTGGCGCAACCCTTGAAATACTACACTCGTGATGTAAGGCTATCTCACAGTCTGGCGCAACCCTTGAAATACTACACTCGTGATGTAAGGCTATCTCACAGTCTGGCGCTACCCTTGAAATACTACACTCGTGATGTAAGGCTATCTGACAGTCTGGCGCAACCCTTGAAATACTACACTCGTGATGTAAGGCTATCTCACAGTCTGGCGCAACCCTTGAAATACTACACTCGTGATGTAAGGCTATCTCACAGTCTGGCGCAACCCTTGAAATACTACACTCGTGATGTAAGGCTATCTCACAGTCTGGCGCAACCCTTGAAATACTACACTCGTGATGTAAGGCTATCTCACAGTCTGGCGCAACCCTTGAAATACTACACTCGTGATGTAAGGCTATCTCACAGTCTGGCGCAACCCTTGAAATACTACACTCGTGATGTAAGGCTATCTCACAGTCTGGCGCAACCCTTGAAATTAAGATGCTGTGTGTTCAACACGTTTTTCCTGGTTGACCAATGGCGTGATATTATAGTTGGACATGGATATGTTTTAGTAATTCTTACAGTGCATGAGTCTTTGTATATGTAAATCTAGCTTAAGTCCAAGACATGACCATTTTAGGTTAGGATTACCAGCATCAGTCCACATTACAGACCATTGTACAGCAGTAAGACGGAGATCTCTTGCGCAGTCCAACCAGGTCTACACTTAAATAGTCTCGCCTTATTCCCTGTCGACTCATCATTCTATCGTTAGCGTCAGACAAGGCTTCTATTAAGTCGACGTAAAACATTTATTGCAGATAAAAGTGCATCTTCGGTGCAGCCTACATTATTATAAATAATAGCATCACGTGGTATAATTACATATACCAAGTTACAATTTGTTATCTTGACACAATCATCAATACAGCGGTCAATAAAACGACCCCATATATATATATATATATATATGTATATATATATATATGTATATGTATATGTATATGTATATGTATATGTATATGTATATGTATATGTATATATATATATATATGTATATATATACATATATATATATATTATATATATATATATATATATATATATATATATATATATATATATATATATATATATATATATATATATATATATATATATATATATATATATATATATATATATCTCTCTCTCTCTCTCTCTTTCTTGCACCTCCCTGGAAAATTCCTATCGACATTTTTACAGGATACATCATTTAATTAATCGCGTCCTGCAAAGGTCAGTCAAGCTCCCCTTGCCACTTTGAGGAGAAATTAAAGAATGTTTCCATTTACATGCGCAGCCATCGCTGAAAAGATCGAGCATCTAGCCTTGGGCTTGATTAAACTGTGGCAGAAACAGAGCTATTGGTCTTTCAGAAGGCCAAGGCGAGCTGCTCGGTTTGTAAATCCGGAGTAGCACACGAGACATTCTAGGAATTCCTCACGAATTTTCTATTTTTCATCTTTCAGGACAACGCAGAACTGTTCTTTGTTTGATGTATCGTAAGCCTAATCAGCGCTGATGGAATAATATTAACATATTATATATATATATATATATATATATATATATATATATATATATATATATATATATATATATATATATATATATATATATATATATATATATATTAGCATTATATATAATATATATATATATATATATATATATATATATATATTAGCATTAGAACTTGATATACCACTTGGAAGTTGGTAAAGTCCAATTATAGGCATAATACCCTAGGTAATAGCTTCAGTTTTGTACATGTTCCACGGACAAATCTGCCAAACTTCAACGTGTACGTGCACTGTTAGTTCATTCGAATAAGTACCTAAATCATGGTATGTCTGGGAATATCGATCATTAGGATGAAAGAACAAACACTTCAAAGAAAGGAAATAATGAAACACGACGTATGTTCTCCAAATGTTCATATACTATTCAACTGTAATTTAGCATAATCTAAAAAAAAATCATACTGCAAAACATGTTTTCAATAAACTACATTTTATCGTAACATATGGATGTGTTTATGTTTAATGTGAACTGCCTTTCCTTGCAGAAAATATGGACTACTATACATTCTCCGGTGATTGCTCGCTTCCTGGAAATTGCACAAGTAAGTAGCAATATTGAATGGTTTGGTGTCTCAGTTATTTGTACCCTTGCTACTGTTCGGCCACTTGTGTCAACACCCAGGATTTCAGAGCCTGAAAAATAAACATACTTTGTAGCATATGTATAATAATATTAACGTACCTTCTGAACCCGAATGTATAAGAATTAATTGTTTTATCTACCGATGCATTATTTTCATAATACGTCTGTAAGAAATGCTTATCTTCAACACTATTTGGTACCAGTAAGGTAATCCTCATCTATAAAGTAATACAGTATGTTATCAGTTTTGATGCTAAAAAAGCACTAAGAAAACGAAATTTATATATCGGTACACGTTCGAACAGAAGACCATGAACCTTAGCATGTTCAGTGCATTACTTTGCAGCTGACTGCAAACGGCCGGTCATGCACACGAACCTGTATGCCGTCATATAGTCGTGTACAGTGCATCTGTACAAAGTCTGCCGGCAGAGGCGTCTCCAGTCCGAGGCGTTCGCTTTCACCAAGAGCAACGGCGCCATCGAAGTTGACGTAACACAGGCGTGTTGTCAGCTCCGTGAGTGGACGCAGGAATGCCGGACCACCGCCCATTAGCTGCAAGACAGGACGGGGGACAGTAAGGGGGCGTTCACAATTGTCGACATTTACCTATTTGTACAAGGCGTACTAAAGGGGGGAGGTTGTCAAGGCCCGGGTCCTATTCGCAAGCGGGAAATATGACTACCGTCGCGTCATGCAGCCCAGCGCGGTGAACTGTTGCGGAACTACTGTCGTTAAAAATCGCGTAACCGGTCAACATTTTAAAGTACTAATTCGGGGGGAGGGGTTTGGTAATTAGTACGAATACGTAAATGTCGACAATTGTGAACAACTACTAAAATGACAGTAAAGTAAAACAACAGGATGTGCCCCCCCCCCTCTTCCATTGGATAGTAACTGGAATACCACATCTTGTATTAATAAAGGGGTGGAGTACATCAGTCATTTCAGGAGGATCCGCTATTTATTTTCTCAAAGTCAACTGAACAAGTCCCCTTATTCTGTTGACGAAACTGAGAAGATGCATTGTGACATCATTCAGGGGACAGGAGGGTGAGTGACGTAAACAACTGTACGACATGTGATTGTGTCACAAATCCTGTGACGTCTATCTCTAGGCCGCTAAATTATTCATCCAATCTGCATTCTGAAGAAGATAATGAATACAAAACGTCAGCGTACCGCGACTTTAGCCTCCTCCAGTATGACGTCGCACATCTGGCCGACTGTCTCGATGCCTCGTCTCTGCAGCGATTCTCGGACGAGCCCAAAGTCGGGAAAGATGTAGAACCCGGCTGTCGGCCTGTTGATCTTCACACCGACGGAGGTCAACTCGCTGCAACACGAAACAAACACTGCTCTGCTTCCGTTCACGTTCGACGTCATAACGTATCACCACAGTAGAATGACCACGTGACAGCAACGTAAGGTATGACGCGTGTTGTTATGCTGTGACGTCACTTTCCCGTAAACGTCGCAAAAAGCATTTATTAATTGGAAATAAAATCGGACAATTCGCCTTGTATGCATATCCAAATTGAAAATATGAGGTAGGACAAAATCTTTCAAAAATGCCTGTTCGCCTACCATTTGTGCTAATGCGGCACATGAATGGCATTATTGAGTATCGAGTGAAAACACGTGATTTGTTGTGATTCTACAATGTCTAGACGGCCTGCTAGGTGTGGTAGTCTTTCTGAAAAGACTGGTTGGTGTAATGAGGCTTTGGATAGGGTGACAGGGGTACTGGGTGTTAACTGAATGAACGAACCGTCGTCATACGGTTTCTATTACGTAATCGTAGAAAACTGGCTCAAGCCTGGACTGCCTGCACTGGACTGGAGAACGTCTGGAAGTCAGCTCTTAGTCTTCCTCAAAGCTTGTATTAAGTGCATCCTACTGTACCGATCAGAAGCATGGACAGTCTCCCGCAATTTTAAAGACCGCATATGTGGATGCAATACTCTGCTTCTGTTGCCGTGCTTGATGTTAGGAGGCAAGAACACGTGGCCAAAGCCCATCTGCATGATGACGTACTACCTTTGTCGAGAGGGCCAAAAGGAGACGACTGTAACGTGCTGGAAAAGGGCAGTCGACTAACCAGTCTCCAAGTTAGTGTCTATAAAACCCCCTAGAGGTGCAGCTGGTCGCCATGCAGAGATGCAGAGAGCCTTGAACCAGCTGAAGACTACTCAACGATGCAAGACAAGGAAGTGGGAGGGTTCACGTTGCCGCTCCCATTCCGTCCTAGAACGACGGATGAAGATGAAGAATCGTTTACACATAAGCAATTGTTTACACGTCTTAGGTGATACGTGTGCTAGTTCCTTCCATTTGTAAACACACACCTGTAGCAGTATTCGGCAACAGCTTTCATGATTCTAGTTGTATGCTGCATGTAGCTGTCACACTCGTCTACGTTGCGCATCCCCTGCAAGCACACGTAACACGCTACATACGTGTATGCAGGTACCGTACAAGCACACGTAACACGCTACATACGTGTATGCAGGTACCGTACAAGCAAACGTAACACGCTACATACGTGTATGCAGGTACCGTACAAGCACACGTAACACGTTACATACATGTATGCAGGTACCGTACAAGCACACGTAACACGCTACATACATGTATGCAGGTACCGTACAAGCACACGTAACACGCTACATACGTGTATGCAGGTACCGTACAAGCACACGTAACACGCTACATACATGTATGCAGGTACCGTACAAGCACACGTAACACGCTACATACGTGTATGCAGGTACCGTACAAGCACACGTAACACGCTACATACATGTATGCAGATACCGTACAAGCACATATAACACGTTACATACGTTTATGCAGGTACCGTACAAGCACATATGACACGTTACATACGTGTATGCAAGTACCGTACAAGCATATGTAAAACACGTTACATACGCGTATGCAGGTACCGTACAAGCACACGTAATACGCTACATACGTGTATGCAGGTACCGTACAAGCACACGTAACACGTTACATACATGTATGCAGGTACCGTACAAGCACACGTAACATGTTACATACGTGTATGCAGGTACCGTACAAGCACACGTAACACGCTACATACATATATGCAGGTACCGTACAAGCACACGTAACACGCTACATACGTGTATGCAGGTACCGTACAAGCACACGTAACACGTTACATACGCGTATGCAGGTACCGTACAAGCACACGTAGCACGTTACATACGTGTATGCAGGTACCGTACAAGCACACGTAATACGCTACATACGTGTATGCAGGTACCGTACAAGCACACGTAACACGTTACATACATGTATGCAGGTACCGTACAAACACACGTAACATGTTACATACGTGTATGCAGGTACCGTACAAGCACACGTAACACGCTACATACATATATGCAGGTACCGTACAAGCACACGTAACACGCTACATACGTGTATGCAGGTACCGTACAAGCACACGTAACACGTTACATACGTGTATGCAGGTACCGTACAAGCACACGTAACACGTTACATACGTGTATGCAGGTACCGTACATGCACACGTAGCACGTTACATACGTGTATGCAGGTACCGTACAAGCACACGTAATACGCTACATACGTGTATGCAGGTACCGTACAAGCACACGTAACACGCTACATACATATATGCAGGTACCGTACAAGCACACGTAACACGCTACATACGTGTATGCAGGTACTGTACAAGCACACGTAACACGTTACATACGTGTATGCAGGTACCGTACAAGCACACGTAACACGCTACATACATATATGCAGGTACCGTACAAGCACACGTAACACGCTACATACGTGTATGCAGGTACCGTACAAGCACACGTAACCCGTTACATACGTGTATGCAGGTACCGTACAAGCACACGTAACACGCTACATACGTGTATGCAGGTACTGTACAAGCACACGTAACATGTTACATACGTGTATGCAGGTACCGTACAAGCACACGTAACACGCTACATACATATATGCAGGTACCGTACAAGCACACGTAACACGCTACATACGTGTATGCAGGTACCGTACAAGCACACGTAACACGTTACATAGGTGTATGCAAGTACCGTAAAAGCACACGTAACACGCTAAATACATATATGCAGGTACCGTACAAGCACACGTAACACGCTACATACGTGTATGCAGGTACCGTACAAGCACACGTAACACGTTACATACGTGTATGCAGGTACCGTACAAGCACACGTAACACGCTACATACATGTATGCAGGTACCGTACAAGCACACGTGACACGCTACATACGTGTATGCAGGTACCGTACAAGCACACGTAACACGCTACATACGTGTATGCAGGTACCGTACAAGCACACGTAACACGCTACATACATGTATGCAAGTACCATACAAGAACACAGACAAGGCGAAATGAACCATTTTGACAAAGAGCTACCTGGAGCTATTCGGAAGCCAGATGGGACAATACATGACTCGACATCAACCGTGATGAGAGCATTACACAGATATGCCACTGCGTTAATAGTGTGTTACCTTCGCCACTGCGTACTGCAAGGGGGCTGACGCACACGTGTACGTGTGACTCGCTGCGCTCTCCACCGTTAGTTGTAGGCTCTTCAGCTCTGCTGGGAAGATCTGGTACCCAATCTACAAGTACCAATCTACAAGTACCAATCTACAAGTACCCCACAACACGTATTGTCCCATATTCACTAAAACAACATAGAAAGGAGATGTCACAGTGGTAATGTTCACTAGTATCACCATCACCATCATTATCATCATAATCATAATTATCATCATCATCATCATTACACGCACACACGCACTCACACACACGCGCGCTCGCACACACGCACACACATTCAGACGCTCACGCACTCGCGCACACGCGCACACACGTACACACCTTTACGAGGCGAATTAAAAAATTTTTTTTAGTTAAAGACAAGCACTGTCGTACATCACAGGAGTCGTGCTCGGGCTCCCACTACACACCCCATGTTACGTCTTGTAACAATAAACTTGTAATAGCGAACAACGAACAACATGGTGAACAGATTTAATTCGAACATAACGACGGACGCTTATGTAATCATCTAGAACCGTCATTGGCCCACAGGCCCACGTGATTAGCCGTGCCGTTATAACACCATCCGGTGCCGTATAGAACAGTACAGTCTTATCACCCCCACCTACTTAACCACCACTACATGCCCCATCTACTTACCCACCACTACATACACTATATACTTACCCTCCACTACATACCCCATCTACTTACCCTCCAGCCGCCGGCACTTGCCCACTTCGACATTCCTGAACTGATGATAGTGCCTTCTGGGTAATACTGGGAAAACAGAAAAAGTTAATGTAACAATGATACTGGTAATGGTTCATGTTGTTATTGTCGTTGTTGTCATCATTATTATTGTTATTTTTGTCTTCATCTTCTTCCTCTTTATCTTGTTATTATTATTATTATTGTTATTATAAGTATGATTATCATTATTATTATTGTTATTATTATTATTATTATTATTATAATTATTGTTATTATTATTATTATTATTATAACAATAAGTTTATCCAAGCGCACGCAAACCAGCTCGGGCATCCTGTGTACGTGACGCTGAAACCCTGAGCTAGAAAATAACCATAATTATTAATTGCTAATCATGGTCTTTAGTAGTTCAGTTCGATATTGGTTAAGTCGATGATTAAGCTTGAATGTTCAGAGAAAATGCACTGCCCACAACTGGAAATGACAGCTTCGTGTAAGAATTAGTTACGATATATCCACAGAAGTGAAACACTGGCCTTGGTGGTGATCAGAAATCATCGACGAATGACCCAACACGATGTTGGTTTCAACGTGGGTAGTTATCAACTGTCTTGTCTAGCGTCGTACATCAATGTATTTACAACAACAAACTTACTTACTTACTCCTCTTCACTCAAGGTAGAGCAAAGGGCCAAAACGACTCTTTTCCAACGCACTCTGTTGTTTGTTGCTTTCTTCATTTTTTCTTTCCAGGTGGTTCCATGTTTCTTTACTTCCTCGTCTATTGACCTCCTCCAAATAGTTTTGGTTCTGCCTGTTTTTCTTTTTCCTTGTGGATTCCAGTCTAAGGCCTGTCTCGTGACATTGTTGTTTGTTTTCGGAGGGTGTGTCCTATCCATGTCCATTTTCTTCTTGCAATCTCTCTCCCGATGTTGTGTTGGTCTGTCCTCCTCCATATTTCTTTGTTTGTGGTTTTATCTTGTCATTTATATATCAGACATTTGTTAATGACTGTTTGTAGCATTCAGGTTGTTGTCTTGGTTATTCTCCATGTCTCAGAGCCATATAGCAGCACACTTTTCACGTTGGTGTTGAAGATTCTGACCTTGTTTCGTGTTGAGAAAGATGGTGTGTTCCACACTGTCTTTAAATGCTGACTGCATGTTTGGCCTTTCCAATCCTGTTTTTGACATCTTCATCTGTTCCTCCTTTGTCTGTCACTAAATCTTACCTTAGCTTGTTGTATACAGTTCACCTTTAGTAGTTTTGTTTTCTTTATGTTTATTTTCAAGCCTGTCTTTTCTGCTTCCTGCGTCATTTTCTTGACTTCTTTGTATTTGTTTGTGTGAATGTGATAGTAAGCAACAACAAAACACATTGTTTATGTTTCGATCATAGTTCATAACGGTGCCGTCTTGCAGTTTTGTATTGCAACGACTGAAGCGCCACCTGGCGAATACGAAGTTACCGAAGTTACACGCAGTTCGTAATTAAAAGTTTCGTGTGTTGGAGGAGAGGAGTGTAGTGTAGTGTAGTGTCGTGTGTGTGTGCGTGTGCGTGTGCGTGTGCGTTTCATGTTTCTAATGTGATATGTCATCGCCGTTATTCCAGGTTATCTGTTGCTTACTGCGACGGACTCACCCTAGCCAAGGTGTCGTGTTGGTGGGTGAAGTGGATTCGAGCGTAAATCTCGTCAGAGAGAACGATGACCTTGTGTTTCCTCAATACAACACTGCAACGAAAACAGATAAACAATCCGTCCGTCTATAGGCCTCAATTAGAATATTGTATACAAGCTTGAAGACCATATCGTAAGGAGGATGCAGATACGCTTGAGAAGAATGCGGATTAACAAATCTAGAGACAAGGAGGTTACGAGATCAAATTAAAGTTTTTAAGAAATTTAATATGCATGAAAATGTTGATTGATATGTTTTTCTCACTTAAGAAAGATATACGAACTAGAAGTAATGTCAGTGAAGGAACAGTGTAGATTAGATAACAGTGTAGATTAGATAACAGAAAGTACTCATTCTCACGGAGGACAATAACTGAATGGAACAATTTATCTACAGATTGCATAAATGTATAAATCTCTCAGAAGGTAAACAATTGTTGGATACTCGATAAGCCAATGGATTCATTGTCCACTTACCCCGTGGTTGTTTTGTCTTGATGGTAATCTTGTTAAAATCTTGTTAAATGAACCTGTGCTATGTCTTTTCAGCTCAATATGAACAAATGTCAAATTACCTACTAGGTTCTGATTACTAAAACTAAAAACAATATAATATTGAACATCTGTGAAAAAGTTTTAAGAATGAAGACATTTAGATCATGCTGATTATATGCATTTTCAACTGGTGGTTACTAAGAATTTGCGTAACCAGCACAGACCTGGTTGCAACATGCGTAGGCCTATACTTGTGTTTTAACTACTGAAAAATATTTTGTCTCCAATACCTTTTAGATTACGTATATAATACATTGTACTTTTGAATTAACAATTGTTGTAAACTGTTCATTCATTGTGTTTTAATAGGGCACGTGCACCCTAATGTACGTGTTCTCAACTGGATATTGGTGAAACTGTAAATACTAATAGAAACCAGTAATTATGAGATCGAGTAAACAAACACGTGCGTTACCGATTCAAAACTACGAATGAATACACACAAGTAACTCACTGTGTAGTTTATTCAACAATAGACACAGTGCTTACACTATCGCTTATATAATTATACAAATACAACATATCTACGCACTAAAGTATTTTAACGCTATATAAAAGTATCAAGTAAACTGTCTCACCTGAGCGCTTTCAGATGATTTGAATCGTAGCAGGTTCCAGCTGCAATAACGCAATAAGAGATGAACTCGTACATATCAAGTACATCTGTGTTTTTGTCTTAGGATAGTTAAAATAAAATCGACAAAACAATAGAAGCAACCTACTAGGATTGTCTGGGTTGCAGAAAATCAGCAGCTTGTTTCCATTTAACTTGTTTTCGATTATTGTCTGGAAAGGAATACACGAGATAAGTGGACATATATACACGTGTTCTTCGGTAATAAAGGGCAACATTGGTCTGGATCTAAAAAGTGCGAACACCCTTATGCTGTAGTATATCATACTATAAAGGGTTATTCGCATATTCGCAGTTACCAGATCTAACATCAATTCTTTCGGTGATTTCAACATAAACACGCACTTTTTATTAAACCGACTGCGCGCAATACTTAATATGTTCACATACTACATATTTTAACATAAATGAACCTAATTCGCGATGGGCTAAGTGAATTGCGAAAAAACCTATAAATTAGCCCATGAAATGAACAAGATTTAATAAGATTGCTCTCCATGACAAAATACCCAGATGGCAAGAGGTCAAAGAAGCCATTGGCTTATCGAGAGTCCAACAACTGTAGATAATATGTTCCATTCGTTTATTATCCTCTATGAGAATTTGTACTTTCTGGTATCCAACTTACACTGACCATTCACCGACGTTACTTCGTGTCCTCTAGTCCTACTACCTTTCTTAAGTGAGAACAAAATATTTCTATCAATATTTTCATACACATGCAACATCTTCGAAACTTCAACTTGATCTCCTTTTAACCTCCTGTCTGTCTGTAGGGTGGTTTAGGGAAAGGGTAACGCGAGACATATTAAAAAACACACTACCTTCTCGATGCTTTCTGGCGTGATTCTCCAGTCGTTCTGCATGCTCGTCTCTATGATGTACGGGGTGTGGTGCGCCAGCAGAGACTGGGGCCGATAGGTGGTCCAAGTAGGGGAAACTACCAGGATGTCTGCACAGCAGAACGCCGCATGTTACACTATTTGAGATGTATCGCGATACCTGTATGACTATTGTAGTACTATTGCGATAGTTTCATAACTATCGCCATTGTATTGCGATAATATCCCGACATGGGTTAATTTCGATTGTTAATTATTAATTTGTTAGTTAAATTAACTCAATTAAGTTCATTTAATTTAATTAATTTACTTTTCCAGAAAGGCTAATTTAATTTGGTTAATTAATAAACTTTTACCAAAAGGGGTTAATTTAATTTAGTTGACAAATTCCCAATTGACTCTCAATTAAATGCTCATTTAGCGGTTGATATTACTGGATAGATCACATGTTATCCAAGTGTTTCCAGAAGGCTTGCAGACACTATTCCAGCCACTAGCCTAAGAGAGATCAGGTTCAGGAATGTGTGAATGGGAGGGAGAACATCACAGAGCACATAGACACTGTACCAACTGGGGTGTGCTGGTCATTCAGGCACCTGTGAATTGGAGGGAAGACTTATACAATAGAATGTCCTCTGGTAGGATGATAAGTAGATGGCTAATCGTGGCTTCAGCAAATGTCTATTTAAAGTTAACATATGGAGCTGACAACTTGTAGCCAAGTGGCCCTATCAGGCAAATGATTTTTGTATGTGCACATATAACCATTAATGGGGCGATGCAGAGAGGTAATATATCTTCAGTTTGGGATTATTTTTTACAGTGCCAACTTAAATCAAAAGCACGCCAGTTCTAGTGATGCCTACAAAATAGTGTGTATGATAGTGTGTAAAAAGGAAACCTACTGATTTAGTATAAAACACTGCATAAATTACAAGTTGGTGCATAGAAATGATGTATGTAGTTGCATAGTTTTGTTAATTTGGTGGTTGAATGTAGCACGAAACTTGCGCATCTTCAGCCACAACTTTTCAATCCTTTCAGGTATAAAACACATTTCTGTTACAAGTTTTGTGATTCTAGAACTGTTTTAAATGTGTAAGCATTTATACCAACACATGATTACTCTCGATAAGCCAATGGTTACTCTCGATAAGCCAATGGCTTCCTTGTCCACTTGCCATCTGGGCCTTTGGCTTGGATGGCAAATCTTGTTAAATCTTGTTAAATGATTTAATTGTTAATTGAATTAAAATTAATTTAATTTAAGAATTTGGGGGGTTAATTTAATTTAATGTAATTGACCTGAGAAATGTGTGAGGTTAATTTAATTTAATTGGATAATTTCTGAGTTGATTGTAATTTAATTAATTAACTGTTTAAGTTAACTGCCCCATGCCTGAGAGTATCACAGAATAGCGAATAGTCAGGAAAACTCTCCCAAACCGTAGTTAACGGGTGGCGAGTAGCCTTGGAGGTGGTTCATTAGAATGCTGCCACACACACGCACACACACGCACGCACGCACGCACGCACGCACGCACGCACGCACGCACGCACATAAATATATCCACGTCACAACCATCTTCAGCAGGTTCAACACATACCAAGCACAGCACCCCTTCATTGCAACGAGCACAATTGCAAGATGCCGAACATGCCCACCTCCATTGAAGACATTCATAAGAAGGAAGATGAGCTCCTTGGTCCCTGGTCCGACGATCAACTGGTCAATGTCCAGGCCGTCGAGGCGGTCGTACCTGGCATGGAACTCACACACGGCCTGACGCAGCTCCCGGATGCCTGGGGGAGGAAACACAAGTCTTGCCTCAAGTTACATCAAAACATCCCAAGGACAATAAGTACGGATTACACATTTAGAACCAATCTATATAAACATGCTGTAGACAACGTCATCGTGCAAGACTGACGGCACATACGTCTGCTTCTGCTGCCATCTGACGACCAACGTTTCAACGAAAACGAACTTTTCAGGAATGATGTCACAATTATTTGTAGAGCAGTAATGATGTATATATTATACTAATAGTAAAGTTTTTGAAACAAACGTTTCCTAATTCATTTTCCTTCCACCTGTTCCAAATAGTTTTAAGAACAAATAGTTTCCAAGATGTCCCCAAAAATACTTTATTACCCAAGGCGGGGTAAAAACATTAAAACCTTTTCCTAGGAAAACTTACCTGCAACGGGAACGTAAGAATTCTCCCCAGCGTGCGCCTTCAAAGCCTCGACCATTCCCGGGACGACTGGGAAAGGAGCCTGACCAAATCCAAAATGGTACACAGTGGCGCCATCTTCCATCAAGCGTTTAATTCTTTCATTAAACTCCAGATTTGACGCGCCACAATAGTGCTCTAGATCGGGCCGAATTAGATCGCTAAAGCCACTTTTTATGACTTCAGCCGTCCGTGTGCCATTTCGGAGATTTCCAGCAGCAGTTTTGTCTACGACATCAACCATCTTGTTTGGGTGATCTGAAACAATGAACTCCTGTTTTAGCCATTCATCCGAATTCGCCAACATGCAACATATGTGTTGTTTTCATCGACGATGATACAACAAACACTGCCACTGCGCAGCAGCGTCGTTATTCCGAGGATTCGATTCGTTGATTCGTCCTGACTGCTCCTTGCCCGAATGATCGATGTTTTGCTAGATTTTTTTTTTGGGGGGACAATAAATAAAACGTGTTGTTGACACTAAAACCGACATATCAACGAGGAAATTGCTGGGACATCTGATGTCTTACAACTGAACCTTCGAAATACTGAGCCGCCCGCCGCCCCGTCGATGTATAATATATAGCGCTATAGCCAGTCGGTGGGACCGCTCAAAGCGCTTTACATTTCACCTCCTGGAAGAACTGTTCATTCCAACGCCATTTCGACTTCTCTGGGAAGCATTCAGCCATGCTGCAGTTACTGCGAAAAGAGCATTCGTTCACATATCCACCTCTGTCTGTAGCCAGGTACTGATTTATACAGCTGAGTGAACTGTGGCAAAGTGTGGTGAATGAAATTGCCAAAGTTTGGAAACGGCAGCAAGAGGATTCGAACCCGGGTTCTCTCGATGTTTGTTGTAAATGACCTGTTTGGGGAACGGCGAGATGAAGTTATGCCACGTTCTGACAGGGGTTCGAATCCTCTTGCTGCCGTTTCGAAGTTTGAACCATTTCGTTCATTCCACATTGCCTCAGTTCAATCAGCTGTATAAGTGAGTACCCGGTTACATATGGTGATGGATATATGTGATGGAATAATCTTCGCGGTGCCAAATATTGGATACGGCGCTTTATAGTATTCTGTATAACAACTTACCTTTATAGTATTATGTATAACAACTTACCTTTATATTATTTTGTATAACAACTTACCTTTATAGTATTCTGTATAACAACTTACCTTTATAGTATTCTGTATAACAACTTACCTTTATAGTATTCTGGTGTACATTAAAATGTTTATTTCCGAAGAAGCCGAAAAAGAAAACTTACCGAAATATTCACACATATATTAGCATTAAAACATTTACCACAACCACACAATGTTAAATGCTTCCAAGAGACACCCCAGAATGACGGATACAACGTATCCCAGTGAAGTCTAGCTATTCTTCCGTCAAGTGGGTTTGCGATGCCACAGTTTGCAACGCGCTTTCGTCTACGTCAATAGTTCACAGAAGAGACGATCACACGTACCATGCAGTTCTTCTTGCGCTTAGCAAAGCGATGAGTGTTGTGAGACATTGACGCATGCACTATTTATTGCTTCAAGTGTATCATCAAGTACCCTCTGCATATAATATATTAATTAATTCAAAAGTTGGTTATACTATGATTCGTTTCAACGTGTACATATCGTTAAATTGCCTCTATGCACTTTGATCTCTAAGTATACTCCAGAAGACTACTTAAACTCAATCATGATCATGCGGTCAACGTAATGTTGACATTTTGATGAGATTATACTTCCTTGACTACTAGTTCGACCACCAGGTGGAGGAAAGGTCTACTGGCAACAACTGGCAACAGCCTGTACCAACAGAGGCTGGGTCACATACCTGGTAATCTAACAAATTAACCCGTCACCAACCTTCTGCGGTCGTTGTAAACATGTGCCTCAGAAAATAAGAATCATAGTTGATCTAAACAGTTAATTTATATTCTGAATAAGCGAGGGTGCCTTTTACTAAGTATTTGGGAAAGCATGTTTGATGGAGGTATTGCAGCAGTAAGTGAATAAAAATTAGTCGCTTGAATCAAGGTATGTGGAAATGTTATTACGTTGAAAGGTGATTTATGTTGGTATAAGACACACACAGGCCGAGTTACCTGGTTGTTAAGGCGTTGTACGCGATGAATCCTTTTTGTTTACTGTGAGTTGTTGATTTCCATGGAAACTCTCAACATTTCTGATACTGATAAAGGTTCTGTTTCAAGAAATTAAGAGAACTAAAACTATTTCTCAATTTTTTTATGTTGTACCTACTGTTATGATGAACGTAAGAAACTGTAGTGGAAGGTGGGGCATGTCCGCACTCCGCACGCTGAGGTATGTCCGCACGCTGAGGCATGTCCGCACTCCGCACGCTGAGGCATGTCCGCACGCTGAGGCATATCCGCACGCTGATGCATGTCCGCACGCTGAGGCATATCCGCACACCTCGTTCTTGACCAAACCACGTAGTATTTCGTTTCTAAACTGTGTTCTACGGTAGCATCTAACTCATACATCGAACAGTTCAACCCGCGAATTTAACTCCTTTGCACAGGTAAGAAATTATAAACTAAAATGGTTTTTTGTGTGCAGAATCTCATGCAATTTTATACATAAATTGATACATAACTCACACTCTCAAAAATATAAACATATTGTTATGTTTATGCATTTTTGGAATGTGTGTCATTAGTGTTGTCGTTGCACAAATAAACTTTACAGCGAATAGACCGTGTTTGCGGGTAAATTGGCAATCTTCCCCCGCCGGTCGTTTGGGGCATATCCGCATAGGTGTATGCGGATATGCACCAGTCGTGTGCAGGTATTCCTCAATGCAGTAAGTTAAGTTACATAACGTGACGTCATGATGCATATGTTATTAGAATATATATATATATTTAATTTGGCTTGCCCGTTTATTTACTGATGCATTAGTCATTGCGTGATGTATGACATACGCCTTACGTCTAAGGGGGATACTCATCAGCTAATCCATGTTTCATTATGGAGGGGATGTGGCAGGAACCCAGGGGTACTCAAAACATTGCCATTATACACTCCTAGTTGAGACAGGCCAATATCACTCACCCACTTCATCACAGTCATTTAGGCCATGTTATTACATAAACTACGGCTGGTTATGTTATATTATTTATATGGGCGCATTTGACCAAGTAATACTTATGGATAAACCTAACAAGCTATATGATGCTCTGCAGCCTGAAATTTACCATTGCTCTGTAGCAAAGGACTGAACTACGAGAGGTATATTCGCGCATACCTGTGCGGATATGCCCAAGTACAGTGGGGCATATCCGCACATCAGTGATCAATATATATTGATAATATATACTTTTTCTTAGTGGAGTTGAAGTTTGATAATTGGTAGTGGTAAACTACTAAATATACAGATGAACAAGGCGAAATATTACCCTTCTTGCATAAACAGTGTGTTAGTTATGACACAGTATACCTTATGTGTGCGGAAATGCCCCACCTTCCCCTATCTTTTTTTTACGAATCGTCGGTGGAACTGCCCAAATTCTCAAAATCTGAAATGTAGGCGAGAATTCCTGACCACATAAATACTGTTTCCTGCTGTGTGTTTTGTTAATCGTCTGTACGGAGCAGTTGTTGCTGTTCAAGGTATTTCCCGCCACGCAGCGCAGACACATAAACTCAATTTAAGCTGCTCAATTTATGGTGCGTTTACCGTCTCGTCGACAAAAGTAGGTTTGCTCGAGCACGACGTTTACAATCATTGTCAGCACTCAATTGATAAACAACGCCTGAAACATGTCATATATGTACATAGTGCACGGGTAATATTAATACACGTATCAATAATATTAAACTTATATATGTATATAATAAAAACTTTATTATCTTGAATCACAAATGATTCAGTTGCATGGAACAAAGAGTTCCTTTTGCTTGGCCATACGATCGTAAACTGTCACGTTACCTCACTAGACTGTCAGCTACGTTCTCCTTTCTTTGTGCGGTCAAAACGCTGACGACATTAACCCTTTGCATTAGTCATTGTGTGATATATGACACACGCCTTACGTCTATGGGGGATGTTTTTATAACTGTGCATACGTCCGCGATATCCAAATAACGAGCCGGTGTTAGCAGTTAGCGGTTAGCGGTGCAACGGAAAAATACGGTAACAAATAAAAATTAAAGCTCAAATGCCCCCCCCCCCAACCCCACCCCACCCGCTAAATACGCCACTGGTTATTGTACATATCTATGATTCTCAATACGACGTATTACCAGAGTTTAGTTATGATTCTCATTACGACGTATTACCGGAGTTACATATGCATAGCATTTATGTACTTGAGACGCGTGAAGTAGTTCCGAGCAAAAACGACTATTATCTAAGAAAATGTCTAGATAAAAGTTCAACCCAAAAATGTACACACGTGCACGGAGGTTGTGAGGTTTCACTGTAACGTTGCTTGGTCTTAGCGCGCGCAGCAGTCTAGGTCGAGTCTAGACTATAGACTATGATTATTAATAAATCATTGTGTACCAAGATCATTATATGTAGCTGATTCAAATAGGGTTGGTAAGCTGGCTCAACTAACACTTGGTGCGGGGTAAGTTGAGCCACAGTGTAGCGTAAGTTGGGTAAATGCTTTATTTGCATAATTTATGTAGGCCTTGTACTAACACAGCCAACACATCTACCCATTGTGTACAACACGTCTCTGACAAACATACATGCTTAATTAATAAATCGACGCACTTAATTAATATAGATTTAGAACATATAGGCCAATCGCAACCAATGTAACTAACTGTTAATATGTTGCCTTTTAATTGTAGCTATCCGATATCCCAATTTGCTCGGAAAAAATTATTCATTGGTGTATTTTGGGATAGAGAACATTCGTGTTCGTTCTTTAACCGCTGGTCAACTTGGGCCTTGGATGGCTTTTCTGCACTGAATCATTATCAATATTATATATGATTGCTGAGTGATGACGTGGCATCATACCTAGGTATACATATTCCATTACTGCATACATACTTGGTGACATATCATTAATGTACTTCCCGCTTTGTATCATACGAATCAAGTGCCAGTAATTTTAATACGTACCCCCTTTCAAGGATTTTGGCAACAATTTGTTTTGGTTACACAAATTAAACAGGAAAAACAATCGTTGTTGCTTAATTCCTTTGTCTCAATATAATGATATGTTTATACATATATGTTTATACATATGATGCTCCAATATCCGACTGTATCTTCTAAGTATCATATAATTTGAGACAACAAAGAGTATTACTTCACATAGTATCCATGTTTAATTTAGATATGTGGATAGTATATATTATCTTGACTAACAAATATTTCTGTTGGAACAGTCTCACTATAGGGCCTACCTCTCTGGTTGTCAGCTGCTTTCAACACACCCGCTTGTCCCTGACGTTCGACATCAGACTGTCACGGAAAGTGACCTGTTTACCTGCACGCTCGTTACCGACCAAACATTACGACCCTCTTGGACCATTAAGCACAACGCGCTGACAACGTTAACCCTTTCCGCCCGCGGTGTCCGGATATCAGGCCGCGGAATGCATACATAGGTAAATGGCTCGAATAGAACTGTGTTGTGGATAGTGTGGTGCACGGCTCGAATAGAACTGTGTTGTGGATAGTGTGGCGCACGGCTCGAATAGAACTGTGTTGTGGATAGTGTGGTGCACGGCTCGAATAGAACTGTGTTGTGGATAGTGTGGTGCACGGCTCGAATAGAACTGTGTTGTGGATAGTGTGGTGCACGGCTCGAATAGAACTGTGTTGTGGATAGTGTGGCGCACGGCTCGAATAGAACTGTGTTGTGGATAGTGTGGCGCACGGCTCGAATAGAAATGTGTTGTGGATAGTGTGGCGCACGGTGTAGTGCAGGCAATTACGATGGTCCAGACGATGGTGTGTATAATAATTATAGTGTGGTGCACGGCTCGAATAGAACTGTGTTGTGGATAGTGTGGTGCACGGCTCGAATAGAACTGTGTTGTGGTTAGTGTGGCGCACGGCTCGAATAGAACTGTGTTGTGGATAGTGTGGCGCACGGCTCGAATAGAACTGTGTTGTAGATAGTGTGGTGCACGGCTCGAATAGAACTGTGTTGTGGATAGTGTGGTGCACGGCTCGAATAGAACTGTGTTGTGGATAGTGTGGTGCACGGCTCGAATAGAACTGTGTTGTGGATAGTGTGGCGCACGGCTCGAATAGAACTGTGTTGTGGATAGTGTGGTGCACGGCTCGAATAGAACTGTGTTGTGGTTAGTGTGGCGCACGGCTCGAATAGAACTGTGTTGTGGATAGTCATTTGCCTTCTACTTCCGGCACCACCGGTGGTGCGACTGCTCCGTTGCCTTCTACTTCCGGCACCACCGGTGGTGCGACTGCTCCGTTGCCTTCTCCTTCCGGCACCACCGGTGGTGCGACAGCGCCGTTGCCAGATATAGCAAGTTATGTGATAGCCGTTGACATAATGCCGATCCTCAAACAGGTAGAGAAACCGATGGCCATGTGGACGTGGGGATTGACGGCACCATTGTATCATTGACATCAATCTATCTCGAAAGATGACATTAGATTAGTGTTTTGGGCAGCATTTGCTGTGACTATCGAGTCCGATTTTTTTAGTGGCAGATGGTACAGGCGTAGACAGTTTGATGTAGAGGCGTGGTAGTCGATGGCCTTTCTCTCCGACGGTCTCTCTTCTCTGTCCACAGTTCGTTTCTTCTTTCATCTGCCTTCCTCGTACCACTCCGCACAACCTGTCGCTGTTTGTTGCGGTCTGATTTCCAGGACTCGATGCTGATCTGAGCAGATTTGACATCTCGTTTGGAAGCATCCCTGAACCGCAGAGCTGGACGGTCGACACGCCTTGCACCAGAGGCAAGCTCACCCTAGAGGACGTCCGTCGGAATGCGTCCATCCGCCATGCGGCAGACATGGCCAAGCCAGAGCAATCGTCGCTGACTTGGCAGGAAAAACATGCTGGAGTTGTCTGCACCCTCAATGTGACATCTTTGTTTGGAGTGTGTTCCTGCCAGGTGATGCCAAGTATGCGTCTGAGGCATCGGAGATGGAAACTGCCGAGGCGTCGTTCCTGCTTCCAATGTGTTGTCCACATTTCGCTAGAGGAGGGTGCTTAGGACACAAGAACCTATGATAGAGGGAAGGCAGTCACAATAACGAAAAATCCTTACAAAGAACTAAATTACAAAAGGCCAGTTCGACAGTGAGTCGCATCAGGGTCTCGTCTGAGAAAAGAAAACATCGTCTGTAAAGGCGACATCGACAAAACGGGGTGGCACCGGAACTCGGGGAAAGCCGCAGCAAAGAGAAGGGGTCAAAGAAATGAGGATGAAGAAAACTGATGTCTCCACTGCAGCGAAACAGTCTACGGTGCAGTACCTGTAATAGACGGACACCCGATGAATGCGCTGGTGTCATTGATAACCTATCCATAACTGTAGGCACACGTCAATCGACGTACAACGATTGAAGGGTCAACTCTGGTCAAGTAGAATTATTATCACATTAACAAACATTTCAATGCAATACGAGCTGCTAAATATTTACTTAAACTGAAATCACGACGGATGGATATAAACGGTTATCAGCTTATCCCAACCCCCACATAATCTATCGTGCTGTCAATGTTGGTCACACCACGAAACAGTGCCATTTTAACTCAAGCCACGACGGCGTGTCAACATTTATCAGCCTAGTACGAGCCGCAAGTACACGATCGGGGGTTTGAATCCTCTTGAAGCCGTTTCGAAGACTATTTCGTTCACCCCACGTTGTCTCAGTTCACTCATCTATATAAATGACTACCAGGTTACAGACAACGGTGGATATGTGATTTAATGAAGTTTTGTTGGGGGCAACGCATAAACGAGCTATGTATGTTGTGTGCACTGTAAACCCATGGAGTAGATTCAGGGAAGATAGACCAACTATATTATACCTTGCAAACACGAGCAAAGCAAAAGCGAAACTAAACAAGTACATTCACTTCTCATGAAAATGTTTAATACATCAAAAACACTGTTACTCTGGATATATATTTAACAAAACATCTTATCTGCAGAAAACAGTGAGCTGAAACACTGGTATGTAATTCTGTGTCCTGCAAAAAAACTCAAACAATCTATAAATAGAACATATTTCAAAAGTATAGAAACAACATCATCATATTCCATCAAGTATCATAACAGAGCGAGCAGTAATTTCACCAAATCCGCTTAATATCAGTCAAATGGTAGTGTAGTCTCTGCCTTCTTCAGATAACCCCTAATGATATCCCAAATTCTATGCCTCACTCAGTGATGACTCGTGGTTGTGGAGAAAGGTTGCTAGATGTTGCGTGTCAACACTTACTGTTTACTTGTAACCGACCTGTCTGACTCTATGAGAAGCTCAGGTATAAGGTACTTGTATAGGGACACACTTCGTCTTTGTAATTTTTCAAACAACCTAATTATTGTATTCACGTCTCTTACTGGTGGATGATGGTCTTATGGTGTTGCTGTAGCATCTGAAGAGGCTAATTAAAGCTAAATCTTGCCGATAATTCATACGGAGGCAGAAGTCATTGAAATAAGCATTCTACGGTGTGATCTGCATGTGATGGAATCACTGCCCGCTTCACTGGATAAATACCACTGACACCTGCATTTAATCTCATCAGTGACCACGCTCAGGGTCAGCGGTCATTGCGAGTTGATTCAAGCCAAAGCGAAAACATGACACCCACATGAAGGTGACCAACAATCTCTTATGACAACTGATGACGTCGTCAGGAAGACATCAAATGGCTGTTCAATGAAGTGTGTTCGGTTGGTGTGTGTGAGTGGGTGCACGAGTGCGCATGCCACACAAACACACGCACACGAGTGCGCATGCCACACAAACACACGTGCACGTGTGCAAGTGGGTATGCTCAGAATTTTGTGTGATGTTGTTATTTTCATGCAACATTTGTCGCTTTGACATGTTGTCTTTCACCTGGTGAACCCCATCTTACTGTTATTGTACTTGAACCCGTTGTTACTCCACGCAACGCACCGACAAGCAAACCTGATAAATCATCCCATTTCTGTCAATGTTTCACTTCGCATGTCACTTCAAAACTACACTTTAACGAGTCACTTTGACGTATCCATTTGCCGCATCATGTTGTCTCAGCGATGCGATCTAAGACGTGCATGTAGTCGCGCACACATTCCTGGTACTGCTCTTCCAGGATTTCTAGCCTCTGGTCGCCAGAAACATTCGTCATCGTCGCCATGAGTTCGTTCGGCTTCAACGTTCGACGCAACTTCTCAAACTCACGGCCATTTTTCTGAAAACAAACAAACCTTCATAACTGGCTCTGACCAAGGCTGAGTTGGCACCATGGTAATTACTATATCAAACGATTTTGAAATTAAAAATAAGGGATATGTTAGTTTGGCTAAGTAGTGGAAATAGTAATCTCTTCCGTCATATAAGAACAAGAACAAGTTTTATTTTGACCCATAAATGAGATTACACATACATATTCGTGTGTGTATAAATACAATACAAAATTTATAGAAGTTAATTAAAAAATAGTACACAAAACAGCAGCGGATCCAGGGGGGGTCTTAGGGGTCTCAAGACCCCCCTAGGCAATGAAGGGGGTCTTAGACCCCCCTGTGTCCATGGCAAATATTACGTTAAAAGAACACGAAGAGGAGACCAGGACTAGTCCGCCCCCAGGGCAAGTCCGCCAACCGGCTTTTATTACGCGCCATTGCAGAATTTAGTAATTTCGATCACACGATTAAGTCACATGATCATCAAACTACATGCAGCGTGTTCGAAATGACCACTGACTCTTGGGGGTCCCCAACATTTTTTTTCTTAAAAATCTTCTTTTCAGGCACTATAATGGCTATTAATGCCTATTTTTGTGGAAAAACTTGCTTGCTATCATAGCGTTCTCTAGTTATTTCGACCTGTAGTTATTTTACCAACTTAAGTTGAATGCACATGTTATAAGTCGCTCTGAATAAGAGCATCTGTTAAATGACTAAATTGTAAATTGTGATCTAAGCCATTGTTACTGGAGTAATGCGCTTGCAGACACAGTGCTCTGTAATTCTGAGAAGTAAAATGCCAAGGTAAAATGTGCCTCAACTAGATATTCATTGGTGGCATTACTGCAGACACCCAACAGAAAACAAAACACACACTCATCAATGATATGAGTGGAATGATTTCAGATGTTTTTAACAGAGATTAACTGAATGACAATAGAGTGAGCTGAATTAATCAGCTAAACTACCAACATAATGATGTCGAATCCTGCAAAAACCGTCAAGTTTTGCGAAAACCGTCAAGTTCTTGCTGCACGATCGATCAAGTTCTGCGAAAACCATAGAGTTCTTGTTGCGAGATCGATCAAGTTCTGCAAAAACTGTCGAGTTCTGCGAAAACCGTCGAGTTTTAGCACTCACACGCAGCAACAGATGCAACAGCGGAAGGGTAATTACATCGGTAAAACGATAAAATGTGAGACCACCCAAGCTTCTGTCTTTTTTATGGGAGATCCCTCATGCGTTATGGCAGGACCCCCAAACCCCCCCTCATTTTGAACACTGATGCAGCGAGAAACTGACGTCTACGAGTTGCTGGCTGGAAAGTTGTGAACTAGAATACTAATTTTTGTGACTGAAAGTAAATTTTTTATTTTTTTGGGGATCAAATTTCAGTATTTATAAGTGGCATTGATTAGACATTTAGAGTGCTCAGTAAGGCCCTTATATCAGAGCACGTCCACTTGTGTGATACGGGCAAGGATGCCCAGGATCACTTGTGAACATAAACACACTAACATGCACTCTAATAAAGACTTCCAACTGTCCAGTTTAGTGTTGTTTTTTAGTAAAAAAAAGTGACGAAACCAGATTGTATTTCACCATTTTCTAGCCGATGCAGTGCCAAACGTTGTTTTTTGTTTGCCTGGTTTATTTCATAGATACAACAGAATTTGTGAGGATTTGAAGTTTCTAACAAATGTGTTTCACAAACATGACATTGTTTGACATAAAAATAAAACAAAGCTGCACTGTTCCTGTGTATTTGCTGCTTAAAGTATGTGTGGGGCGAACTTGCCCCGGCCCCTGGGCAGACTTGCCCCGACATGAGGCAAGTCTGCCCATGCTTGGATAGCTCTACTAAGAGTCAGATTTGGATATTGGCTTGTAACAGTTTTGGCATTTTTTGACAGCACAACTGTGGACAAGATATTTTCGTTCAATATAAGGCCGAAACTGATCCTCTAGTTCTACAAATACAGTCTCCAGATCTATTAGAGTATCCCCTATATAGGCCTACATCAGAACTAGTGTCAATGTAAAGACTGAAGTATTAGCAGCCAGCTAACATTAACCCTTACGTAAGTAAAATGACACGTGTCCCCCCCCTCCCGGTTCGTAAGTAGAATGACATATCACTACAACTGACCCCCCCTGCAAAACAAAAAGAAAGGGGTCAGTGTCGCTGTCATAGGAGCCACGCATTTATATTAAATTATCTTTGGCCTCTTTGTTTTCTTTTTTCATACAAAGTGTATCTCTTTATAATTACGGCTACGCCTAAAATGTGTCTAGCAATATGTCTGTAATACAGATGTGAATAATTTAATTCATAGTAATAGTATACTCAAATGCATGCATTGTTTGCTATGTGTAAAACACGAGTACATACAGTATGCATCCATCAATATAATTTTGAAATTTTTATTAGTTATGGTGATTTTGTTGACATGTATAACAAGTTGATACTGTACATGTGTCTTTATATTTTTGTAAGAGGCACTGTTTCAAATAATATGCGAAGTATCGTAAAGTGTGAGTGAATATCTTTTCCACAACTAATTCTGGAGTTTCGTTTATAGCATGTGGCAGAATTCTTTTTGCAAATTCATGTTTTATTCTAGATGTATATATATTTTTTGTATTGCGAGTATTATGACAGTGTATGTCATAATTTGAGATAAGTTGCCAGTTTAATAAGTAGACTGGCAAATTACTGTGAATATATTTATAGTAAAATTTTAGTTCTTGTAACTTTAACTGATCTTCTATTTTCAGTATTTCAAGTTTTTTTTAAAGTGTTTCTATGTGAATTGTACCTGCTCAAGGTTATTATTCAAACTGCCCTTTTGGGGATTTTCATTATTCTATTGTCTTTATATCTCCATGCCATAATACAATAATTAATATGCGATAATATTAAAGAATTGTCTAACATAATTTTTATTTCTATAGGTAATACATATTTTAGTCTATTTAATATTCCAGTCGTCTTGGAACATTCATTGTGTATGTTATCTGTGGTTTTTCCAGTTTAGATTTTTGTCCAGAGTTACTCAGTAGAAATTTAATTTATCCACTCATTCAATGTTGATATCATCTATTTTAAGAGTAAGAGTTTGCATGCCTTTATTGTGTAAGTGAAAGACCATATATTTAGATTTTTTTTTATTTAGTGATAATTTAAGTTAATGCTTAACCATTCAATAATTTTAAGGAGTTCATAATTTTCATATATTAATGATTCTGTACTTTTATTCTGTATGCTATCACTAAAATGTTTAATGCATTAGAGAGTATTGTACCTTGTGGTACTCTGATTTCTATTGGTAGGATTTCTGATTGCATCTCTTCAATTTCAACTTACTGTTTTCGGTTATTTAAATAATTTTCGAATAAAACAAGAGTAGTACCATCCATTCTATAGTACCTTAAAATAGCATGATCAATAGTATCAAAGGCCTTTCGGAGACCGAGAATTAAAAATACTAATTGTAATGCAATGTAACTGAGTGTTGTTGAAAACACAAGAACGAAGAGACCAATACAATTGGAGTGGCTGAATGTCGAACCTGATTAGGATACAATTTCACTAAGATTCTTATGAGCTCATACGCATGATTTCACTCAATAAAATCAGTTTCCCTCATTAATTAACAGAAAAGTGGGTTTCACCAAGAATCCATCAAAGAATCCATGAAAAAAACGCTCATTGTTAATGACGAGGTTAGACCGCTCATATGCAAAATATATCCATCATAAACGGTCAAAATGACAACTTTTTTATCTGGTTTGTCCAACTGTGCGCACTGTGGATCTTATTATGGAAATTTCTATCATTAGCTTATAATGGATTTAATGAGTATCTTAGTGAAATGCTCATAAATTTATTCGGGATGCACAGAGGCTGCATACTGACCTGGAAAGGCAGATTGAGTCGTCGTTTGATGTCGATCCTGTATGCGGTGTATTCTTTCACTTCGTTGCAGTTTGTCGCTTTTAGTCGCAAGATCTCGTACATTCGGCGTGTCTGTTTCTGAAATGTCAAACTTCCTTGGTCAATCCCGCCTTCATCGCCACCAGGGGTTTCTCACTACATGTCAGTACCCCTGGCAGATCGACCGGTTGAAACATGGATTTTTTTGGTTGTAGTGTTAATAATATTGCGTGCTCAGATTTATGGGGCTCGCATGCGTGAACTTAACTTTAACTGGTGGTAGACCCGGGGTCGCTGGTAAGATGGGTTATGATGGGCATTTCGTGGGAACGCTCTTTGAAGTTTGGGTGCGGGTGTGTCTAGTTCCCATAAACACGTTGACCAAGACAGGAAGTGGAACAAAGTACAAATGGTTCAGCATATATTCAAACATGGCATGGGATAAACTGCCAAATCCATGTTTCAACAGGTCGATCTGCAAGGGGTACTGCAGTACTCTAGTACTGTAGTACTGTGCCATCACCTGGCTAGCAAGGATGAGTTACGCCAAGAGTTAATTCATCACATGAAATGATTCACTAAATGTAGAGCATCACAATATTCAGCCGCAAACAAAACTGGCCATGGACACCGGGCCTTCCACCAGGTGACACTTTGTAGTAGCACAGTGTTTGACAAAGGGGGAATGTCTATCAACTTCAACAACAAACCCTCACTAGCTGCCGAATTCCACACATTTTCAAAACTGATACAATGTCCATGGCAACCTTTAGATATAGTTTATACCAAGCCAGATGCTGTTATTTCAAGATATTAAAGTTCCAGGTCAGAATATTAGTGAGTACAAGACAAGACAAGTCTACTACAATTTGTCAAAAATCTATTTATAAAACTACCTGACGAAATCAGCTGCAATTTGTCAATCTTCTGTCACCTTTTTGTCATCCATTTAATAAATTCAATGACTGGTACACGTCATCGCAATTCCATGACTTTTACCATCACAAGCAGAATGCCATTCACTTCCAACACTTTCCCAATTGAATCAACCACAGATCATTCTAGTTGCAGTGGTGCCACCTGGTCGATCTAGGCCAACCAGAGTGGAGCATACCTTATTCAGTCGCAGTTTTTCCCGCGCCTCTTTCATCATGTCGTCGGAGAAGCCACGTCGGAGTTTCTTTGGTGCGAAACTAGGGAGCTTCAGACAGTTCCTTGCATCGACAAAATCGCGTAATCGTTGAAACTGCTCTGATGGGTCTTCAACTGCAAGATATTATACACGAGATGATAACTATGTACGCTGCAAACCTGCGGGTAAGATACACTGTAAACAAAAGGGCATGACATAGTAATTGGGCACTGCTACTGCATTGATCACTATTCACTAGGTGGCACCACTACCTAACACAGGATTGAGTTAAAGCCATAGAGTTACATCATTAATCACCCCCTATAAACTAACGTTTTACTAACGGGTGTTCTATTTATGTCTATGGTTTGGAGCATGCAGAAATATTACATTGGCTCCACCTGGGGACCATTAGCAAAACTGCATGTTTTGCAATAATTATTTGGTTAAATAAAATGAAAATGACCTACAAAACAAGTATTGTAATTAAACTAGAAATGTTTGTTAATGGATATGTGTGACAAAGGCTAGAACCATGTGGGTGTTTATTTTTCTTGGCGTTCCAATTTCCACGGTGGTGCTACATAAGTTTTCAGTGCCCAGCTTTAACATACGTATAAGGTGCCTCTTTAAAATCACAATATATACAGTAGTACCTGCCTTCAACGGACCCTCCAACAATGGGCACCTGCTATGTTGGGACACTTTCTCAATGTACGGACTGTTTTATCATGTTAATGTCCCTCTAATGAGGGGGCCACCTGGTGAACGCGGACAGTTAAGGCGGACACCAATAATTAATTTCGTAATTTTGTTTAGAAAATGACAGACAAACAGCATGGTGTGTGGCTGGATGTGGCAGTTATGCAATGCATAACTTTGATGGCCGTGCAACACAGTCTCGCCTTGCTGTACTCCTCATGTTTGTCCAAACAACTAACTTAGAATTGCTTTGATGGTGCTCCATAAACTTTAGGTACAATGAATACGAAAGGGAGGTGTTGTTTGTTTTGCACTTGCATAGATCAATGATGTTTCGCTGGTGCGGGTGGCTTCTCTTCGCCTGGATTTGGTCTGGTGCCAGTGGCTTGTTAATTGCAATTGAAATCCACAAATATGCCTTGTACAAAAATCAGTGAAACTAGTTTAATGCAGTTGAGTAGGCAACACCAATACAAAACTGTGGTGAAATGACAAGGAAGTATAATAATGTTTCTGTTGATCCACAGACGCGCATCGTAAAAATCCTTCGCTATGCCAAATGGCAGAGCACACCGGTGCGTAAAAAATATGAATTGGTCTCGCGTATGAAACAGTGAATCCCAATATCAAGTGGCATAGGATATGTGCTTTCCTAAATCAATGCTATGACACTGGTTGAACGACGAAGTGAAACAATTATTGATTGTACCTATTGTTGTTTTTAATGTTTAATCAACTTTCAGAATCGGGCGGACAATCTTGTGTGGAAATGTTTCATCACTCGTGCGAGTCTGGATCGTGGTGTTAAATTTTTGGGACTGGTGCCGTATTGACCAATTTGTGTAAGATTTGAGTTTTTTTAATGTTTTCTTTGTTTTGCTTATTTTGTAGTACCAGAGGCACAGTGATATCCTTATTATACAGCATGTGCATGTTTTAATTATTAACAGATCTCCCGACACATTTCTACCATGTAGTAGTACTAGTAATACTGAACCCTCCAACGCAACATGCCTGTCCCTCTGATGATAAATTTCTGATTGTTTAAGTTTTAAACCCAGCACAAAGAAAGTTCAACTTCCTCCCTAACATGCACATTCAGTTTAGTAAGAGTGCGTACTTTTGTAAAATGATCGAATGAATTGACATTGTTCGTTTAATCAGATAACTTGATAAAGCGTGAATAGCCTTATGTTGTATAGTGGATAGAGCCGGACCACTTTTGCCCTTTTCACCAAATTCTGACTAGACCCAGTCAAAAATAATTTAATAGTTTGTTCGATGATTTCATCAAGACTAAATAACAGACTTGCACATGAGCTACTATGTCGCAGTAGATCCTAGACTGATTCTAAAATGAAACAAGCACAAAACTGAAACGAGGCAGGACAACTGATTCAGCGAACACCTACCGGTGATGTCGAGAATCTCGGACCGTGAGTAGCAGTTGTTGTAGAACGTCTGCAGTAGTTTGGCGCCATGTCCCTGGCGTTGGAATGGGGGCATGATGAGAACCTGACTGATCCGTGGCCGAATTTTCTCGGGGTAGGCGTAGTAGTTGTATACGGTCATGTAACCAGCAAATGCATACATCGTCTCGCCACCATTCTTGTACTTCTCAAAACTGCAACAGACGGCGGCAATTCGTGGTGTGATTCATGTGGGGCATGGCGGTTGAAACAGTTCAGGTGAGCGAACCCGTGTTCGAATCCTCATTTCGAAGCTTGGGCAATTTTGTTCACTCCACGTTGCTTCAGTTCACTCAGCTGTATAAATGAATACCTTCATACAGACAGTGGTGGATATGTGAACGAATAGTTGTTGCACAGTAGTTACAGCATGGCTGAACACTTCCCAGAGAAGTCAAGTTGGTGTTGGAATGAACAGGTCTGCCTGGGGGTGAAGTGGAAAGCGTTTTGAGCAGTCCCAAGGACTGTATATGGTGATATATGAGAACGTACTTTTACGTTACTACTCACCAGGGGGCTCACCAGTCGGTTCAACCGATACTAGCGTGAAGCATGAATTCTAGTAGTGTTCACGGAGTCAGATGGATTTGATAAGTAAGTATAAAAGAAATAAAACGACATTGCTGAACACAGCAGCACAGTGTAATATAATATTTGACACGTGGTTAGAATGGAAGGGGAATGGTTGACAAAGAGAGCTGATGCGCTTACAGAGATATGGTGGGAGTGGCAGGGGAGTGGAGAACGAGAACAAAGGATAGCTGGGAGTAGAGACGGGTGGTGGAGATGGCAGTGAAACAGGATCAGTGATTATGGAGGGAAAAAAAAATCGACAACATGTTTCGATGCCAGCCTCACCCCGGATAAAGTGGAGAGCAACATATCAACTGATTTAAACAAATGAGCACAGATGCCAACATTCTACCAAATTTCATATATTCAGATACACATGTAGACATAAACTATAAGAGACATGTAAGTTTACTTTGGAATAGTTTTACTTCAGCTAGATGGCAGCACATTAATACAGGTTTTGTTAATACCGGGTGGCAGCAGAAGCTAGTTAAATACTCTGGATGCAAGAAATTCATATCAGGACATTCAACTGATCAAGAGACAATTCATTGCAACAATGAGCTGTATATGTATATGGTCAAATTATTATAAATACCAGACACCTTTTTCTTAAAATATGCTTTAGAAAGTGTCATTATAGCCGAGCTTTTAAGTCAATAATATTGTTCAGAACTTGTGATAGACATGCTAACAATGTATTTAATTTAATCTTGTCATGACCATTGTAGTTTTAAGAAGTTCTGTTATAATCTACAATCATAACTTCCATCGGAATTTTTTCAGATAGTAGCATTTCATCACTTTTCGGGCAAAGCGGAGTTAATGATCATGTCTTATGAGTTCACATGAATCTTAGAGATGCCGATTCCAGACACTGACACCAGGTAGTATCACCTACATTAGGTAGAAGAGCCAGCGATTATCATCCACACAAATGTAAGATGCAGCATCAACGTAGAAGAGCAGAAATGGCTGGATTCGTTTGTGGTACGAACGGAAGCCCGGTGTCTCCACATCGGTGCGATAGATTTGGAAGCAACGTTCCTCCCCAGCTGCAGAGAGAAAAGGCGTAAGCACATGAATTCAGTGTGTGACATAAGGTTAAAAATGTCAAGGGCCAACTGGGCATGCAACCTGAAAACGTTGCAAGCCCCTAAACATTTGAAGACCCAACAATCCCAGTACATCAAGCTACTGCAGTCATGTCATGAATTTTGATAATAATCCGTGAATGGATTGTCGTTCTGTTTTTTTGGAATGTTATGTTTGATGTGGCAATTACCTCCCATGAAACGTTTGTATACTTTCTGAATATGTCGACCAACTCACTCTTGTGTCACATAGTTTTTGGAGAGTTCTAGGCCAAAAGTAAAAAAATCCTAGCATTGTAAAAAACATAAATTCCATGAAAATGTAGGATATTAGCTTTCTATCATGGGATGCGGAACACCTAGTAAAAATTCGGGACTGACCCGTCAAATGCGGGATGTATGACATTTACCATATTTAACCTATTAAGCATACATACCATAATGAGTATACACCCCCTTTTTTAATCAGCAGGATCCATAATTATTGTAATTTGACTAGTGTAGAACAACTGAAAAGTGTTAAACAGTTGGCACCAATTTTCAGTTGTTCTACACTAGTCACCAAATGACACCACAAGTGTTAAACAGCTACCTTACTGTCTGGAGAAAAAAAATTTGGTGCACGCTTATAAGAACAGATTCCTTGATATTTTTCAATGGCCCAATTTTTCTTCAAGCATATTGTACGCTTATTAAGTCGAATACAGTATGTGATTCCTTTAGGAGCAGTCACTGTGGACGACCTGCCAAATGCTTAGCAAATATTACAAACCACCTATACCACAGGAACCAGGGCGCAAGACCAGGGAACAAAGCAGAGGACATTCAGCAATGAGTCATCACAAAACCGCACCTTTCTTGACTTTGTAAGAATGGAGAAGTTCACCGAACGGCCGGAAGCCAACGTCCTTGGGGATTTGCGCTGTGAAGTAATCGAGGTTTGTGAGATATCCGGGCTGGAGTTTGGAGTTGAGGATCCTCATGATGTTGTCCGGCTGCGGGGACAGGACAACATCAGAATGTAAGTAAAGACTTAGATGATGATACGAAGGGTTTCAGGACAAAATGAGGCAAATACTTTTTTGGGAAAAACTCACTTCTGTGTTTCATCTTCAGTATAAATAGAAACTTGTACGTGATATTGGAATTTCTTAAGAATCCAACATCAAAGGTACATTCTTATCCAGTCCTCAGGACTGTTCAGAGCACTTTACACTTCACCCCCTGGAATCTCAACTTCTGAGAAGCATTCAGCAATGCTGCAATTACTGCGCAAAGACAATTCATTCATATATCCACCACTGTTTGTAGCCAGGAACTCATTTATACAGCTGAGTGAATTGTGGCAACGTGGGATGAACAAAATTGCCAAAGCTTCGAAACGGCGCGCTCACCACTGAGCTACTGTGCCCTAAGGTAGGCTTAAGATAATATTATTACCATGTATATTACTGGTTTCTTTACCCAGTTGTCATGGCAACCTACAATCAATTTACCTAGTTTTGTGTTCCCGAAACTCACAAAAATGTTTAACTCACCTGGACGCCATCAAACCTTTCAGGGTTAACTTTGTCAGAATACTTGATGTCCACGAAAGCGGTCATCCTGGCTGCCGTACAGTAGATGTCCACTCTCAAGTCCTTGTATCCGAAGATATTCTCACTGCAAACACAACTCCTGGGTCACTCATACATACGCTACATACCATGACCGTGTTGTTCATTATTATATTGTCATCTGATCATCAGTAAAATATGGCGTCAAAATGGTTATCAGGCAGATCCAAACCTTCATTAAAAAATGTCTTAGACACAAAATATTTTCCGGTAAAGAAGCAGTGACGCCCAATGTTATAGAAGAGCGGGGCCGACTACTTCTTGTACTGCTGCACTGCTTTGATTGTTGTCACTTTCCAATGCTTTCTATCGGCAGTCTTTTCCCTCCACTTTTTGCACATTGGTGCCTGCTGTCTTTCCATCTTAACCATTAATTTTCAGTACTACAGCCCTGATCTCCCATGACCACTGAATACTGCATTCCCAGTGAGTGAATATGCAAGAAAATCAACTGCATCACTTCAAAACAACAAAAATACATTTTATGAATAGGAATATTATATATATTCTGAAATCAGCGAGTAAAATGAGCCACATTATTTTACATTTCGTCGTCATGGTAACCAGCAATCCAAGATGACCGCCACGATTTCAACGATTTTGTAGTTGCTGAACACAGTTGTATACCAATGTACATATTTAACGTAAACTACTCATGTTGATCATGCTACAGGAGTGTACTATGATACAAAATACAATACCAAGTACATTTTGTGGAGTATAAGACAGTTATTTATCTGTATTTTATATTTATATGACAGAAGTGTTTATTTGTATATTTGCTAACACATCCATCGATACTGCAACGTTTGACGGGTTCATAGACACCTTTTCCTTCTTACAAAAATTAAACTCCAGCAATGACACATCATCCAGCATTGATAGAACAGTGCGCAGCTCATGCTGACATCCGAGTAGCGATCAAAAATATTCCCGCTGTCAGTGTCCGTTTCGCCTCCGGCTCGGTTGCTAAGTTCGCCAACATCATCGTTATTTCAATCACGGGCCCGTGGTTTAAATCATCAACATCCGACAAAGATGCGTTGCTAAAACTATCAAATAATCTGTCCAAAACATATGGCGGTGAATCACCAGTTGAAATAATGTCGTCTACCATTGCACCATCACAGATTTTGATAATCCATCATTAAAAACATCGAAAATCTTTGTAAAATGATACTGAGCGATAATCAACGATTGCCACTACTGAATAGCTAATTAGTTCACCATGACAACCATATATAACAAGTGGCTCCACGTAGTGGATAGTTATGAGTAAAAGCAATTTAAATGGTGAATGTAGCCAATGCCGAAAATTCGGCCTGTCGTACTGTAGCATCACACACCACTGGGTCGGAATTACGGCCTGTCGTACTGACATAGTTAATTGTAGCCTGTCCTGTTTCCTGCGGCCTTGCTGTTTCACTACCTTGGTTCTCTTTATTAGTCGGCCCGCCTCCATCCGCACCAAATGATCTGACCATTATTAAATATGTCTTATCTAAATCATCCAGACATTTCCACCCAGAATAAATTAATGATCCCTTTTACTGTGCAAATAACTGATTTTCTCCGCACGTTGTTGACGTCCCAAGTAGACGACAAATTGAACTGTGTGAATGTGAATTAGGTTTTATTTCCATTGTTTCTCAACTTTTTTCTTTACAATTTTGTGGACCCACCTGTCACCAAACAGCTGGTGACACATGTCAGGATGGAAGGACTTGCTCTCGTCCAAGATGTCGGTCTCATCTCGAACTACAACACAGGCACACAGTGTACAGTCAAGGTACAAAACAAGCTCAGGGTCTATTCTATGTGCAAACTTGAGGTCTATTATATTATATCAATTCCAATTACACACCAATTACGCACACCCATTCCAACTGCACACCCATTCCAATTACACACCCATTCCAATCGCACACCAATGATGCACACCCATTCTAATTCCACACCAATTATGCACACCAATTCCAATTACACACCAATTATGCACACCCATTCCAATTGCACACCCATTCCAATTACACACCAATTCCAATTACACACCAATTACGCACACCCATTCCAATTCCACAATTCTAAAATACCAATTCCAATTATCAATTTCATATTGAAATAACAGTATGCGAACAGAGCAACAACAAACATACTCAACGTCAAAAATAACATCTATTTTGGGGCAGCTTTATGTAATTTCTGCATATAATTTTGGTACATAATAGCAAACAAATGTATGCAACCAGGACCTATATTTACATATGGAATTGATCATTTGGAATTTTTTAATTGGAACTAGTATGTTTGACGTATAACTGGAACCGGCATTTGTAATTTATGTGTACACCTTGTAACTGGAATCAATATAATGTGGCTGACCCCAACTCTAGCCACACATAATATATACAACATAACCACGGCTCCCTTGCAGCATTCTCACTGGTTATAAAGTGCCTTTAATACACCAAACCTGCAACAAGGTCGTGGTATATTGATTGTCGACCAGACTCTACATATGACTGACCACTCACTACACAAGATAACTAAAAATTCACATGTGAATTTGATTAATCAATTCAAACGTCGTTTGAACATTAATTCAACGTTTGTTCGCTCGCCTTATTTTAGACTCTATCTATTATCTACGATGACATGCTGGCTAGTGTTGGTGAAATCATCGGACAACTTAATAATTATTTTTGATCGGATACAGTAAAAATTCAGCCAAAAACTGCAAAAGCTGTCTGGCTCTACATACTATGACGTAAGGCCATTCACAATTTTGTAAGTTACCCTATCTAACAATCAAATTCAATTCTTTTGATGATTTTAACAAAAGCTGGCACTATTTTATTAATCTAACTATGCACGTCACTTAAAATAGATAATCTTGTTAAATCTAAAAACAAGGTTGACACATATCTCAGGAGGGCGGGTTATAAGTAAATGAACATTGTTGGACTCTCGATAAGCCAATGGCTTCCTTGTCCACTTGCCATCTGGGCCTTTGGCTTGGATGGTTAAATCTAAAACAAGGTTGACACACTCTGAAGCACCTTTGAAAAAAATCTTAAAATTTTTGCATTTTAATTTCACGAAAACCCCCAACTAGTTGCGTATGACTACAATGAAAATGGTTGTAGATTTCCCTTTAAGACAGTTTGTGACCTTCGACATGTTACTTTATCATGATAAGTTACACTCTGGCAGCTTTCCAGCAGACCTGTTTATAGAATAATTATTAACGACGGACCACCTAGGGAGCTTTATTTTCTAATTCATTCATAGCTGAAGCAGGATCTGAATAAAGCCACTGACCCCTATGTGTGTCCTACTTTGTTCTGGTAACATCACTTTCCATTGAACTTGCCCGAGTTATTTATGCTGGCATTCCCAGGCACATGTAGAGCTCTGGTCAAGTGGTCAGCTGTTACCAATCAGCTGTGGCTGACCACTGACCACTAGGTCCTGGCAGGATTCCAAACAATACACCAAGGTTCACCACAGCAGGTGCGGGCAGCTTAATTACATGAAATATTCTCAAAGTGAAATTATATTTTACGTTTTAATCTTTATTGCTGTAGTATTTTTACCGTCAGAAAATTCGTAAAACAGGAATTTGATGGACTAACAAATATATGTATCGTTTTATGAAAATTTTTATATCTCACCTTCAAAATCAGTCTTTTAACTCAGGAAAGCTGTTTAACCAACCGAGGTGCTATCAATATTAATAAATTAAGTATTATGATGTCTCCTAAAACAGTCACTCAGTCAACCAATGAGAATCAGTGCACATTCCTGTTAATTACATGAAATATCCTCAAAGTAATGACCAAGCGAACTATGGAAAAAAAATTTAATTCAGCAAGATTGTCTATTATGACTTATGTGTGGAACTGGTTTTGATTTAAAGCATCAAGTAGGATATAAAAAAGTTTTAATTATCACAGCAAATTTTTTTTATAAAACTAAGTCTGAAAACATTTGTTTTAAATTAAATTTTTTGTCTTCATAGAATAGTCAAACCTCAGAAAGTTGTGATTCTGTCACACATCATAATATAATATATAACGTCATAGTGAACAGTTAATTATTTGTAATTTATTCAGAAATGTATCCCCATCTTCTAGTCACCATAAAAGCATTATAAAATACTAAACATGTAACTTGTTACAATTACAAACAGATGTTTGTAATTACTACAAACACCTGTTTGTAGTAATTACAAACAGATGTTGCAATAAACTGTAAAAATCACTGCACCAGTAATTAGCTCATACTGGATGACAATCTTAGTGGTGCAGCACTGATATAAACAGCAACATTGCAGATGTTTCAATGAAGCAACAGAGTGAAATATTTGTGGCATAATTGTACATTAATAATAGGTCTGACTGACATTCACACGTGTGCCATGAACTCATGCCATAAACCGAGCACGGAGAACAACACAGTCCTGGCCCATTGGGCAAGGTGCCAGAATTATGAAATGACCGGACGGGTGTCGACATCGGTCAGCAGAGGATAGATAGACAGGGAACTGGGCAGCAGAGAAGCCAACATGCACAGCTTACAGCAGCAGAACTTGGAGCCGCCATCTACACTAATCCAAAGTCTTAAAGTTTGGCGAGCCTTAGATAAAGCAAACAGTGAATGTGGTATGTATACGTCGTCAAAGAGAGTGTGAACTTGTTCCATGAAATATGCTAGGTTTTGTGCCATTGTTTGAGTTGACGTCAGATCTGTTCTGACTTCACCTGGCGCTGATATAAGACACCTAGCTGAAGTCTGCAGTTAAAAGGCGGTGGCTGCCAAAGAAGGTGTTCAATCCACAGTAGCAAGTGCATCACTAAACTACTGTCTGTGTCTGTCAAAGGTAAGGTCACTGTATACTCAGCACCTGTGGAGTATACTCAACATATAGTATACTCAGCACCTGAGGAGTATACTCAGTGTATAGTATATTCAGCACATGTGGAGTATACTATGTGCAGAGTATATTCAGCACTTGTGGAGTATACCAAGTGCAGAGTATATTCAGCACATGTGAAGTATATTCAGTGTAGGATTTGCTCAGTGTAGAGTATATTGAGCACCTACAGGCTCAAGTATAGTATTGTCAATGAAGAATATACTCAGTGTAGAGCTTGCTCAGTGAAGAGCATGCTCAGTGTATGGTATATTCAGTGATTAATATACTGAAGCCCTTGTATGGTATGGTCAGTGTAGAGTTTTCTCAGTGTACAGTAAGCTTAGTGTAGAGTATAATGCTAAATGATGCTTCAAGCTGGACACACGTCGACACATGCATGTGCGTATATATTATATGGCATTACTAAAAACCATGTACCAAATTCAGTGTTATAATTTAGAACACAAGTAATGTTCTGTTAAGCAGGAACACATGAGCCTGGCGAAATGCAGGACACAGAAGATGACATGCCAGAGGTGACAGGTGATGCAGTCCACGTGAATGACATGTCACCAGATCTGTCATCAGTCATCAGCAAAGACTTCCTGACATGCCGGATCTGTCTTGAAGCATTCTCGCAGCCACGCATGCTGCCGTGTTTGCACACATTTTGCCACGCATGCCTGCAGCAATGCATACGCACAACCGGTCCAGACGAGGATAGCATCGCCTGCCCGACCTGCCGCAGTCGCACACCGATTCCACCAGGGGGTGCTGCTGGCTTCAAGGCTAACTTCTTTGTAAGCAGCCTCCAGGACGCGCTGTCGTTAGGTGGCAGACGGCTGTGCGAGAATTGCAGCGAGCAACAAGTTGCCACCGCGAGATGTCTCGACTGTCGCGACTTCCTGTGTGATGTGTGTTGTGACGCTCATAAACGCACTAAATTGACCAAACGGCACCAGGTGCTGACAATGGAGGAACTGCAGCAAGGAGAACATACAAAGCATGCGAGACAACCAGTCATGTGCTCAAGTCACAACGAACCAATCACGCTCGTTTGTATCCAGTGCAACCGCCCGATCTGCCTGACGTGCAAAGTGACGGTTCACGATGGTCACAAAGCATCCGACTTCAAAGACACTGCAAGAAGTGACCGCGAGATCCTTTCAAGCATGCTCAGGAAGGCACGGGACAGCATCGCCGCCATGCGGCGCCACCTGCACAATCTGGATCACTACGAGGGGGCCATGGACGCAAACAACACAGACATTCTTGGAGCAATACAGCGCAGACGACTGGTTCTTCGCGACCTCATCAAGAGTCACACTCGCAAATTGGCTGAGGAGTTACAACAGATTACCCAGAAGGCACACTGTGACATCGGCCGACGTAGAGACCAACTCAACACCCAGATGGCGTCACTGCGTGACGTCGTACAGCTCACAACACAGTTGCTGGATCATGGCTCCGACGATGACCTTGTCTTAATGAAAGGTGAACTGCAATGCCGTCTGGGGAGTCTTCAGAACGTACCATCGGGCGATTTCTCCGATGTACAACAGACGCAACTGGACTTCTGTGTGGATTCCGATATTAACATCACCTGGCTCTGTGGAGAACTGCATGCGCCCATTGCTGACATTGAACTAACATTTGATATCACCAGGGCGCGATGTGTGAATACGTTCGAAGCACGAACAGAAACCGATGAGAAAGTGTGCTACGTGAGCAGTATTGCCACGGCGGTCAATGACAATATCTTCATGCTCGATCAGAACAACCGCAAAGTGAAGATCTTCAACCACTATGGCATCCTAGTTGGGGAGTTCCACCTCAGTGAACATACGAAAAACCCAGTAGCGTTGGCAATTTTACACGATCGAAAGATCGCCATACTGGATGAGCGGACGGGTATACAGGTGTTTACACACACTGGCCGACATGTAAGACAGGTGAGGTGTCCAGCCAGAGCACCACTGGGTATGGCAGTCCACAAGACAGGTGAAGTGCTGATCAGCGACCGACAAACAAGAAGCATATTTGTCGTCGACTTAGAGAACAATTCCTCAGTGCAAAACATAACAATGCCAGGTGTTTTCCAGAAACCTGCTGCTGTTGCCAGTACCAACGATGGACACATCCTCGTGGCTGACGTCAAATGTCACTGCATCCATGTCGTAAACACAGACGGCCACCAGGTTGCAGGATACGGAACTAAGGGCAGTGGGGAAAACGAAATAAACACTCCGACAAGCATCTGTACTGACCGGTATTCCAACATCATAGTTACCGATTACCACAATCGAAGAGTACATGTGCTATCCCATGATGCAAAGTTTCTGATGTACATTGCAGACGCGTCAGATGGCTTACTTCGACCTACTGCTGTTGCTGTTAGCAACAGAGGCCATGTGATCGTTGCAGAAGACAACGGGAAGGTGTTAGTGTTCAAATATACAGAATAAGAACTAAAATACTGTCAGTAACATGGAAATTTGTTTATATTGTACTGCTTTTAAGCTATTCCGTTTAGACTACAGCTGCAAACATGATTATGTCAAGGTTCAACACCTCTATGGTAATTATGGCTCTGGTAATAGTGAGAAATGTTCTAAGGCAGTATGAATAGTATCTGACTGTTTTGACTGACTCTGACATACACTGTGTAATAGTTTAATTACCCGGGGGGTAAGCCCATGGGCACGATGCATGATGTTATAAAGGCTGAACATCAGGAATGTATATTTCATATATAGCAGTCTTAATAATTATTATCATTATTTATTTGTAATCAGGTAAACCAGTTTTATTTATCTGTTTTGTAAATGTATTGTACATGTCATTCCTGCTGATGTCAAACTGTGCGGTGCCTGGGAAAATATGCCAACTGATAATACAATTCTTTTTTACGTTTTATTTACCTGTAGAGACTTTTGCCTATCTTATCAAGATAGTTTCCTTGGTACGAATGAGAATGACGTCCTGGTAGGATGACATCATCATAGGCAGATGTGGTTCCCCTCATTTTTGTTTATCGCTGCCTATGTCTTCCGTATCCTTCTTTCACGTGTCTTCTCCTTCTGTGTGACTCCCTGTCTTCTCCTTCTGTGTGACTCCGTCTTCTCCTTCTGTGTGACTCCCTGTCTTCTCCTTCTGTGTGACTCCCTGTCTTCTCCTTCTGTGCGACTCCCTGTCTTCTCCTTGTGTGCGACTCCCTGTCTTCTCCTTCTGTGCGACTCCCTGTCTTCTCCTTCTGTGCGACTCCCTGTCTTCTCCTTCTGTGCGACTCCCTGTCTTCTCCTTCGGTGTGACTCCCTGTCTTCTCCTTCTGTGCGACTCCCTGTCTTCTCCTTCTGTGGGACTCCCTGTCTTCTCCTTCTGTGTGACTCCCTGTCGTCTCCTTCTGTGGGACTCCCTGTCTTCTCCTTCTGTGTGACTCCCTGTCTTCTCCTTCTGTGTGACTCCCTGTCTTCTCCTTCTGTGAGACTCCCTGTCTACCACTTTTACTCCTTCGCAGTCTATTAGATGGTTCTCGGTTGGTGTGTGGTCTTTGACTAGACTTGTTGATGGTGGACTGTGACTGTTTCTTTCCATTCCTCGTGTATTGTTCTCTCGGTGTATTCTCCCATTTATCTTGTGTAAGTTCTTCTAGTCTAGTCTTAAACAATCTCCTTGTGTCCTCGATAAGGCGGCACCATAGCTCTTACATTTGACTTGCTACACCAGTTTGCCCTGTTCTTCCGGCACTACCTTGTCCTTTGGCTGTACCAACAGGCGTCTAAGATAGGTGAAAGTCTTGACAGGTAAATAAAACTTTTGGATACATAAAAAGAATTGTATTATCATGGAAATGAACTATCCTGAGAAAGGTTCAACAAAATGTGCCAACTGTTTTGAAATACAGGATAACTAACATGTGGTAGGCACCCTCCACATGTGTACATGCTACAGCGCCAGTATGTGAATGTCCTTGAGTCATTTGATGACAGCATTGCCAGTGTACTTGACAACAACATTTGATGACAGCATTGCCAGTGTACTTGACAACAACATTTGATGACAGCATTGCCAGTGTACTTGACAACAACATTTGATGACAGCATTGCCAGTGTACTTGACAACATTTGATGACAGCATTGCCAGTGTACTTGACAACAACATTTGATGACAGCATTGCCAGTGTACTTGACAACAATATTTATTATTTGCATTTAATCATCTTGTTATTCACAGTTATGGCACTTGTTACATAATTCTGACAAAACTAATGCACTAAACGAGTGAGCAGTGTTGGTAAACAACATGAACAGTATTGAGCCAAAGGGCATTTATTACGCTGAGTTGTTAATTGCATTTTACGTGATCTCATTGCTTCTTTCTAATACTTATTGTGTAAAGCGTCCTGCTGAATAATAAAATGAGTGTGAGATATTGTATTAGAGTTCAGCATGAATCATATTGTTTCTTGTTTATGCATGAATAACTTAATCACAAACCCTTAAACTGTAACTGAGTTTCTACACTCCAACTTCAGATTGTTATCCAGTGTTGGTACAAGGAGTTGGGCTGGGCTAGAACATTTAGGGCACAATATTGTAATTCACTGAATAGTGAATACACAGGAATTTGAGGGCAACATTACCGCATTGAACATTGTTCACTAGGTCACATAACAAACATTAGTTAACTACATAGATTTACAAATGTTTTTTGGCAGTTAAAGTAGCAAGTAGTTGCAAAAAAAGAAGCAATATTGGCAAAATAATTTACGCATTGTCCACTTTCACAATGATAACCAATCAGACCTGGGGTCAATTTCACAATGCCAATTCCAATAACACACTGGTCAAATATGCATATCAATTCCACCCCAAAAATTTTACCAAAGTTACCACGTGGCAATTGGCCATTTGAAAAAAAAAGAACTCACAAGTTCTGCTCAAATCAAACTATGGTGGGGTGTGATGAGCTTACTTTGAGTTCAATACAGGTTGCAGCTCCTGCTCTAAGATAACATTTATTGTCTGCTTGCACATATCTGAAACCATGCCCTTTGTGTGTGCTAGGAAAGTGAGAAGCCATAGCCCCCCCCCTCCCACCCCAATGGGGCATCCCAACAAGTAGTAATTGGCTTGCATTGTTTCATTGAGTGGGTACTTGTGAAACCATAAAATTATCAGGCTACTGGTCTTTTCATGTTGTTTGAATAACGGCTCAGCCATTGTCTGTACATTATTTACAATTAATAGCAGTTGGAATAGCATAAAAAAAACTGGTATTTTGTAGGTTTGCAGCAATAGATGTAACAGAAAAGTACCCCCGGGTGTAATAGACTATTATATCACTGTGTGAGTCTGTGTCTGTTCATAGACTAAATGCATTCATAATATTCATGTAATTACTTTAAATCATGTATCCTCTGCACGTTGTTACATTTCACACATGTTTGCGTTGGAAAAACTCCCATAGAATTAATTCGGAATTGAAATTGAATTGGATTGGAATTTAAAGATTTGAGCTAGAAAAGGAATTGAAAAAAAATTATTTGAATTGGAATTGATTAAATTGAAAGAAATTGGAATTGATTAAATGGAATTGACCCCAGCCCTGCTAGACACTGCACTATATAAGAACATACCTTTACCATTATAATACATCCTCATCCGTCGTCCTTGGATGGAATTGAAGCGGCAACATTTTCCCTACACACTTCCTTGTTTTGCATTAGTGATACCTCAGCTGGCTCATAGGCATTTATATACAATACAAATCAATGTATATTCCAACACATTTGGTCAAATACTGTACTGGCTTGGTATGAATATTGTAAATATTGTGCTTATTAGCATACCATAAAGGTTTGCATGTCGGTAAACACAACTTTCTACACACGTTCCTGTAAAATGTCAGCACTGAACGTCAGTATTTCTAGATCTTACAAACAATAAATTAAACTCACCCAGCTTGAAATGTATTGCATCATTCCCACAGCACTTGTATTCTTCAAACTTATCTCCCGCAATCGACAGACCACACAGACCTAAAACAGATGACATGTGTCCGTGGACAGTCACCTTTGAGCTTATAAAGTAAACTAACTAAAATATAAACAACAATTTGAAAAGTGGCGTGTCATGGAGCCTGAACCCACGGGAGTAGAAGACAATCATTGACTGTGGACACATGACAGTAATGGCCAGGGCCAGTGTGTTTTTAAGTCCTTTCATTCAGGCAATTTGCTAATATGAAACTATCTGCCCCTGAAATTTTAGATTATTGTGAACATATAGTATATATTATTATCTAACTGTACCAACACATACATCAGTTAGCACATCAACCAGAAAATACACACTGGAAGAAGCAGTTAAAAATTCATTGCTAGAAGCGCATAAAAAAATCCACTATCAGCGGACAATGTCCAAAAGTAGATTTTGGACAGACTTGTCATAGCTAATAGTGACAATTTGCATTGCATTTACTTTACTGGCATGGATGTCTGACAGTCATGTTAATATTGTTATGTATAAATCATGACGTTATGAACAAGTTAATACCAAACGGTATAACATAAGATGCCATATCAGGGTTTTTTAGTGAGTTCTGACAGTTTGTAGAACATTGGGTGATTTGAAATTGTCTCCCTTAATTTGTTTATACAAATGTCTTGTTTACATAGACTGGTACGGTGGCTTTGTGTCACTGTGGCTATGCGCCACCATTCAGACGTCATACACTATTTATCTTTCCGTCATACAATCCATGACAGGTCCCACTGAGACTGAGTGTGGAAACGGAACCTGCTTGGTCCGTTCAAACTCAGACTTGTCTCCCCTTATCAAAATTCGCATAACGTGGCAAACATGTAGTCGCATTCTGACAGTGAGTGACGAGTGAATGTGTTTCAATATGGAGGATTTCGTTCGTTTGGGCGATAAATGAGGCATTTTATCGCATTATACAAGCGCGCAATAATTCGTCTAAACGTCAACTGGGAAATATTGCAAACACCCTAGAACTACTAACAATATAGAAATTGTGTAAATATTTGTCAACAATACAATAGAATATGCGGATTTTTGCAAGAACCCCTATGACAGAACTTCTCAATCATAAAGAAACCTCATCCAAACTCACCCGCCATTTTTGCCGCTATTCGCGCTATTTGCAAATGACCGCGCCCTCTACCGGATACTTTAGATGACAAATCGTCTGGTTCTGGGTGCAGGGGCGTGGCACAGGACGACAAGAAGTAAGGACATGTACAAGCCCTTCAACAACTTCATAGAGCATGCCTTGCTTGCTTAGCATGAGCCCTCCTGGTCTGGAGGGACTCCCACTTCAAGTCATATCGTACTATTTTGCAAACTGAGTTCTGGGCATCCCCACGCCGATATGGTCTGTTGAATACAAATCGTGCTGCGCCTTTCTTTGGACCATGGATATCTACCTGGTTGCTGCACTTCTGCTTGTATGGCTCCCAGAAAGTAGCACTGTACTACACGTTGGGTCGTACCAGCGTCTTGTAGGCCTATGTCCGTTCCTTTAGTGGATGAAAGTGGAAGTCACATTTGCAGCACTTATGACTTTGTTGGTGTGCTGCTCCCATTTAATTCCCCTTTCTTCCTTTTTATGGGTCGAGCGGATGTTTACCCCGAAGTATGTGCTGCAATCAATGCGTTCCAGCGGGGCAACCCCTCGATGTATTGTGGGTTATCTTCTTCTTGTTAATGGCCATGATGTTCATGGGCGGATCCAAACCCTAAAAAAGGGGGTGCTCAGTTTCTCTCGATGGAGAATTATAAAGGGAAAACCTGATTGCTGCATGGCAAGGTGGCCTCTAGTGACGGTGGCCCCTTGTGATATGGTCCTTATAAAAGGGGACCACTGTATGTTATAGACTACTGTAAATTGTGCATACGAAATATTAACTAAATAGCATGATCATATTTTGTTTTGTTTAAATATTAAAATATTTCCCAAATTCTTACTCCCACCCAATATTTTGAAAATTCAATCAATTCTTATTTAACTCGGCGGTCCATAAACTTGGTGCGACTGGCCTCAGGCGCCAACTTTGTGACCAAGTTTTCGAGCCTCTGCTACAACTGACGAAATCACGGTAAAGTAAGCGCTCTAGCACTTTGTATGCCTTCGCGATGCGTGCGTTCAGTATATTTATACTTTCTACAACGTTTTTGTGTTATTTGTGTGCATATCATTCGTATTCACAGCAAGCACCGTCGTATGTTTGGTCACGCATCTTTCGGAATCCAAGCCGAGCCGTTCGACGTTTCTGGCGATGGCTGCGCAAGTAACGCGACAGAAACTCAAGAGAAACGCCAGTAATTTCTCCCGGATCTTCTGCTTTTCGATCTTCTTTCAGAAAAAGAGCTGTTCTTTCTTTGACATGTCACACGCCTCGTCAGCGCTGATGGAATAAAAACACTTTCGCATTTCTTTCGGACATGATTGTCTGCTGGATCTGTTCTCTGACGATTGTTTTTCTGTCGTCAAATGCGTCGCCGTTATTCACATCAGTGTCGAGATGAGTGGCAATGTGGCGGTGAGTTCTTGGGGCGATATTCTGCTTTCACGTAGAATAACCGTCTTTACTGTTCACTGGGGGCTTAAGGTGATTGTATTACACTTTCAAGTCTGCATCAATAGTTGCTGATCAGCGGAAATAAATGCTCTGACAACAAGAATCCATTTGCTTTTATTAATGGATACTACGAGGATAAAGTAGAATGGGGGAATGAGGGGGATCAGAATGTTATTATCTGAGGAACAATTGTAGGTGTCTGTCCTGCGGTGTCTGACAACTTATTCTGACTTGATGAAAAAATTCCGGCTGAAATAGGGGTGCTCTTGCACCTGATGGATACCCCCAGGATCCGCCCATGATGTTGCACTTGGCTGCGTTAAATTCCATCAGCCAGGTCTTGCTCCATTGGTGAAGCTCGTTCAGGTCGTCTTGGTAGGGACTGACTCCGGTGTAGTGAACGCCATCATCGTTGGCAGTTCTTCAGACAGATTGCAGGAATGTCATCTGATCCTAAGGCTTTCTGGTGAGGTTTGACGTTGCGAAGTAGCTCCAACACTACGGCTCTCGGAATGACAGTGCGGGACACCCTTGGGTATGGAGACGGCTGTTTGTGGCATGTTTGATTTATCTTTATGTGGCGCGGTGGAGCACCGGTTAGAATGCCGGACTTTCAATCGACGGAACCCGGGTTCGAATCCTCTTGCTGCCGTTTCAAAACATTGGAAATTCCGTTCACCCGCGTTTCCACAGTTCATGCAGCTGCATAAATGAGTACTTGGCAGAGATATGTGACTGAACAGTCTTCGCGCAGTAACTGCAGCGTGGCCGAATGCTTCCCACAAAAGTCGACATGGCGTTGGAACGAACAGGTCTGTCGGGGGTGAAGTGCAAACCGCTTTGAACAGTGACTAGATACCGCGCTATACAAGAACGTAACCTTTTCTCGCGTGAAAACAGCAAAATTGTTCGTTCATATTATGTTGACCTTCTGTAGCGGGCTAGTTGCCACATTGCTGTCTGAGATCGGGATACTGACAACGCAGCTGTTCTGTCGCTTCCAGTATTGCCAGAATCCTTTGGATTACCTATCTTCTTCAATATTGCCTATTAGGTTACTAACGTAATCACCATGAGCGACTATCATGGGTGTTCTATCGCAGCTTTCTGATGCGTAATGATGGAATTGATCAGTTTTCATAGGATGACTCGGTAGATGATGCGTGAGGAAGATTGTCAATATCAGCATTATGAAAAGCTGATGATGCCGCTCCTGTTGTTTCCGCACGAAGCCCCGGTTGTGGTGTCAATCAACGTGGATGTGACTTGGCAAGCTGTAGCATCAATAGAAGTTGATCTCTTAATGTAGCTGATAGGAAAACATGGTAAGAAAATATGTCAAAATTATATGGGTATGTACGCAGTCCTACCTGTTTTCCTGCAGCTACGTTTTCATACGAGTATGCCCGGTGGAACGCTTCGGAGAAGCATTGCGGCAGATCATAGAGTAGCGGGGCGCAGTAGCGTAACGGTTAGAACTGTAGCGTAGCGGTTAGAGGGGTCAGACCACAGTTGACCTTCCCGTTCATTGTTTCACACGACTGTAGGGCGTATTAAATTGTGATATGTGAAATTAAACAATTCATATGATGTGACATAACTGAGCAAGCATATTGAGAGGTTTCTTTGCAGAAGCTATTGGCGGTGAAATAGTGAATTTTTTAGAGTTTAACAGGCGGACGGATTTATGGGAATGTTTCTACTATGGGCCACGTGGGCGCATGAATACATGGCTATTTTTGTTAAAAAAAAATTACGGGCATCGCACGTCGGGGCGTTTTAAAAGAGCTGGAGGTATGTGATTTTGACAAAACTTCGTCAATGAGTTGATGGCAGTTGCTGTGAAGAATTTTCGGAATGTTTAGTGGTCACGTTTACTTATAATCAGACAAAACGTTAACATGGCCACGAATGCAATTTTGTACTGTGGTTTGCCCATTAGAACGCCGGGCTCTCAACCGAGGGAACCCGGGTTCGAATCATATTGCTGCCGTTTCGAAACGTTGGCAACTTCGTTCACCCCACGTTGCCACAAAGCTGTATAAATGAGTACCTGGCTACAGGCAGAGGTGGATACGTGAACGAAGTCTTCGCGCAGTAATTGCAGCGTGGCTGAATGCTTCCTAGAGAGGTCGAGATGACGTTGGAATGAACAGGTTGCCAGGGGTTGAAGTGTAAAGCGCTTTGAGCAGTTCCAAGGACTGGATACAACGCTATATAAGAACGTACTTTACTTTTTTGTGTAGGACAATTAAAGTACAGCGTATGCCCATTAAGAGGCAATTACAAGTTGGCCTACTTAATTACTTTCATCTACGGCGGAAACCGTTAACACAGTCTTACATGCTCTAGTCCTATCTAAAGTAATACATGCTCTAGTCCTATCTAAAATAATACATACTATAGTCCTATCTAAAGTAATACATGCTCTAGTCCTATCTAAAGTAATACATACTATAGTTCTATCTAAAGTAATACATGCTCTAGTCCTATCTAAAGTAATACATGCTCTAGTCCTATCTAAAGTAATACATACTATAGTCCTATCTAAAGTAATACATGCTCTAGTCCTATCTAAAGTAATACATGCTCTAGTCCTATCTAAAGTAATACATGCGCTAGTCCTATCTAAAGTAATACATGCTCTAGTCCTATCTAAAGTAATACATGCTCTAGTCCTATCTAAAGTAATACATGCTCTAGTCCTATCTAAAGTAATACATGCTCTAGTCCTATCTAAAGTAATACATGCTCTAGTCCTATCTAAAGTAATACATGCTCTAGTCCTATCTAAAGTAATACATGCTCTAGTCCTATCTAAAGTAATACATGCTCTAGTCCTATCTAAAGTAATACATGCTCTAGTCCTATCTAAAGTAATACATGCTCTAGTCCTATCTAAAGTAATACATGCTCTAGTCCTATCTAAAGTAATACATGCTCTAGTCCTATCTAAAGTAATACATGCTCTAGTCCTATCTAAAGTAATACATGCTCTAGTCCTATCTAAAGTAATACATGCTCTAGTCCTATCTAAAGTAATACAATCTTAATGACAAAAACATTAGTGACAGTCCTGCACATTTCGCAAAATTCGTCATGTTCGGCAAAGCCTTTGTCCCCACTACTGTATATTATAATATTATTATGGCACGTTATTATTGTATTCATGTTTATATATTTTGTATACAGTTATTGGAACAATTGAAGCTATTGATGTCCAGCATCGATCTATAGATCCTGTCACTCACTCGGCCCTCTTCGCTCCCATTAGAGCATTTATATAAGTCGCCAACAAATCTTTTCCAACCAGTTCGGTCGTGGGCGAGCCAGCCATGTTCAGTTCAGGTCTTCCCAACCATCTTCATCTTGGGCGAGCCAGCCATGTTCAGTTCAAGTCTTCCCAGCCATCTTCTTTTTGGGCGAGCCAGCCATGTCCAGTCCAGGTCTTCCCAGCCATCTTCATCTTGGGCGAGCCAGCCATGTCCAGTCCAGGTCTTCCCAGCCATCTTCATCTTGGGCGAGCCAGCCATGTCCATTCCAGGTATTTCCAGCCATATTCATCTTGGGCGAGCCAGCCATGTTCAGTCCAGGTCTTCCCAGCCATCTTCATCTTGGGCGAGCCAGCCATGTCCAATCCAGGTCTTCCCAGCCATCTTCATCTTGGGCGAGCCAGCCATGTCCATTCCAGGTCTTCCCAGCCATCTTCATTTCTTCTTCAACGGTTCTTCTCCAGATGCAGTCAGCCCCCATACGAGTCTTCTTGGTCGATCACTGGTGGCTTTCATCATCACCAGGTCGTTGACGACCAGAAAAAGTACTGCATCCCTGTCTTGCCCCAGTCCCTACATGGAACCATTCGCTCTGTTGTCCGCTCTGCCTCACGTAGGACTGGCTAATGTCTGCATACACGTCTTTTGGGGTTGTTGATCACCTTAAATTCGGATGGAAGCCGCATACGCCTGCAGTACCTTACAGAGGGGTGGATGGTGGATGCTATCGAAGGCCTTTCCAAAGTCGATGTAGTTTATGTAGAGATATGAGTTCCACTCCAGTGACTGTTCTACTATTGTCCGAATCATAAAGATATGGTCTGTGCACGATATGCCGCAACTGAAGCCTGTCCGTTCTTCCCCAAGTTCTTTATATGTGCCTTAATTTATTGATTCGTAGTAAAAAGTACTCTGCAGTACTCTTTCATGAAACAGACTGACGCATGCTGACCATGTACTTAGAGGAATGTTCAGACAAAAACTTGATAAAACATAAGCGTGTAAAGTTGTTGAATTGTGGGGGCCGAAGTTGGTTTCTAAGACCATATCTACTGGGGTCCAGCCTATGTAAAAACAATTAGAAACCAGCGCATGATCAAAGCTCCTGTTAATTAGTCAATAGAAACAATTGGGGATTAATTCCATAAATATTCGTGAAAAATGCTGAACATGCAGTATAAAGCGGATTAGTTTATACAGCAACCACTCAGATTGTGATTTGCAATGAGTGCATGTGCGGTTGGTGTAGGCCTAACTTTATCGGCGTGCTGTTTATGCTAGAATCGAACGTAGCCAAATTGGTTTGGCATCATGTTGCATTGTTTGACTGACATGACATATTCTCCAATAAAAGTGGCATCTGTTGAGATAAGTGGAGTGCGCTTTGCCCCTGGCCTGGGTCGGGTGTGCGCTTTGCCCCACGGTATAGAGGCCTTATATAAGAAGGGGCCATACAACAAAACCCCAAGTAATACTAGTCATTACATATACAATTTAAGAGACTATGTTTTCGTGAGTTTTAAAAAACATGTTTTTAGAATATTGCACGGATGGTAAAGCACCAGTTGCATCACATACAGGAAAGGCATTCAAAAGCTCTAGTTTGTAGTTCCCGTAATATGACGTAGCCGACGAAAAGACAAAGCCGCCTTTCCTTCTTAGGCTTAGCTGGATTGGACAACTCTACTTAAAGCTTCAACTAGGCAAGCCAAACGTCTCTCTCTTGACTAAGCCGAGTCGTTATACGGTCATCCTCTACAACAGCTGATGACCGGAAGAACCCGAGACAATGGACAACTGTCCGCTTTTAGAATAGAATGAATCTAATTTAGTTCGACCGTTCGGGCACCAACCTACATGTCAGGCCGCACGGTGATTGACCAATCACGACGCGCCTTGCACATTGGCTTCGGCTCGTACTGCGTGTTTTTATTTTTGTTCGGAGCCTAGCTCGATTGAACAGAAAAAACCAGCTTTATGACGACCTAACTGCGAGAGAATCATGAACAATCACAACAACGTCAACCATTTTAACCATCACGTAAAACAGAAGTCAGAGGTAGGTGCTGTAGTAGGCGGAAATAGCTTAAAATTACGAATATGTTGAAGGCTTTGTGTGAGGCTGGTTTGTTTGCAAACAAGCACTGCCCTGACGTTCACGCTCCGTCCATCCGGTTAACGGGGCATTTAACTGCCCTGTACAACATTGGCATATATTGAAACCAGCGTACTCACGGACTTATGGCGTAATACCTATGCTGTTATTCATACGCTGTCGCACAAATGATGAAGCTGTTATGATTTATGACATTTTGAGTCTAACAAGATATTGCTATCCAAACCAAGCAAAGCCAATTTGGCAATTAAGGCCAATGCCAAGGCAAGCAACACCTCAACAAATGACGAATGACATGTTGTGAAGGCCTTCTGAGAGTCCTCAAAATGTTTTTAAATGTCCGACAGTGGGGCACAGTAGGATAGTGGTTAGAGCACCAATCGACAGCACCCCTCTTAAAAAAAAATGCCTGGGTGTCTTTCGAATGAGCCACTAAAAGCCATTAATTGGTCCCTTCTACCAGGACCGAGTTTGACTTAGTGACCAAAGTAACTAATGGTCACTCTAGTTACGACCAGCTAACGCATTCTGTCTGACCTGGTTTGGTCAGAATTACGTCACACCGACCAACCAACATTGCCACCACCTGTAGGTGGTCAACATGGCAACTAACATAGCGTCATAGGAAAGATTAGTCGGATGGACATGTATGCGCACGTCACATGTCATATTCGTTGGTTTTATTTACTGACCACTGGGCGGTGATTCAGTGTTAGTCGGCAAGTTGGATTTGGCGCTGGTATTTAATACTTAGAATTGCTGAAAGATTTTCTAAGCTGGCCCAGGTGTGTTATCTGGGGTGGCTACACCTGCTGATTAAATAATTAACAAGATTAATTTAGTGAACTAATTACATGAAAGCCCTTGAAAATTGTGATCAGTCAAATTGACAACAGATCTTTGTAATTGCAGTTGTACATGTGAATAAAAATAGGCTAATTTTGTTAAGCAGCTTCTTCCCCTTTGGTCCCTTGCGGGGTGGGGGCCACTTCACTTAGTCTGTTCTGTCACTTCAATGAGTAGTTTCCGTCCAACACAACATATTGCTATTCTCCCTCTCAAGGCTGTTCACCTTTCAAAATCTCTCTTAGCACTGTCCTCCATCTTGATATCGGTCTTCTCCTTCTACCACCCTCTTTTGTTTACTGTGATCTTTTTGTCAATCTCTCCCCACTCATTCTCTGTAGGTGTCCTGTCCATCTCAGTCTGCTCCCCACTACCTTCATCCTCAGGTGTCTAGAGCTTCATTCCAATCTCTTTTCTTAATTTGCTCTCTTCCTTTAGTCTTTTCACTTCATTTATCATATTCTCCCATATACACAAGCTGGTACCACGCAGGCTTCCAACATTTTCCCTTTAGCTGTTTCTTCAGCTTTCTGTCTCACATAATACCTTCCACCCTCCTCCAAACTGCTGCTCCTGCTTGCAACTTCCTCTGTACCTCGTTGCTACTTCCTCCATCCCCACACACTGTTCCGCCCAACTACATAGATCTGTCCACTGCTTAATGGTCTTTCCATCTACAACTACATGCAGGTCCAGCCCCTGTCCACATTACTTGGGTCTTCTCAAGATTCAGTCAGAGGCCATGTTTTCTGAAGGTGTTATTCCAATCTTGCAGTATCGTCTGTAGTTCCTTACTAACTGCCGCCACTGCTACTCTTGAGTGCCGAATAAACGTCCTTATACGCGTATTTATTTGATGAAAAATGCCACCCTATACGCACCTTATTTCGCACTATACTATTATTAAATTTTTACGTTTATGCCAGCCTATATTCTCCGATAATCGTGGCAAATTATGCAGGGTATAATTTTAGGAGAGCAATCGTTCTCACTACATGTTGCTAGCGCTAATCAATTATCCAAGGAGCGGTTTATCGCTCGTGATAAAATCCCTTGCTCCCAACTGGAGCTGCACGTAGCTCCCTCTGACGGCTAAGTTCTCATCCTTTCGAATGACAGTTGTGAATTTAGCAGTATCCAGTGCTTCTGAAGATTCTAGATTTTGATCCCGAAGCGTTAGGCCGTTTAATTTCCATGATTAGATGAATCGGTCAGAATCCTCAGTTCTCTGAAGCTCGACATGGTATATTATTAGTTAAAACGCCATTATCACTGCGTAAACTGACCGTAATTGGCCTCAAATCAGTCGTAACCGGCTGGCAGCAGTTTCCTCAGAAACGGGCTTGCATATTCAAATCAATAAAACTTTAATGTCCATTTAAAAACAGAAAATTTCCCTGTTTTATAAAATGTGGTTACTATATCTGCGGTGATGCGAATTGTGCATATTCGGCAGAAAAAACCCAAAATAACCACCGATCTGCGTAGTTTTCTAGGGACGCCTTGACTTCACGTCGAGTAAAAAAATTGCTTCAGTGCTAAAAAAGACAAATATACCAGTGACTTTTTCGCAGTGTACTATTATTTGTTTTGAACAATGTGCCCCCCATACGGTTATTCGGCACTGTACTATTATTAAATTTGACCGATTTACCACCCTATAGTTTTATTTGGCCTATACGTTTATTTGGCACTCGAGAGTAGCCAGTGCTAGGTCGTCTGCAACTCCGCATACAATATTTGTTTAGTTCTTCCTGTTCCAACACCATTCCACTGATCATGTTCATCACCATAATGAAAAGTACACTTTAAACAACTGGCTGGCTGTTAATTTGATCTGTCCAGTTTTGTCTTCAGTACTTGCTACACTCTTAAGTAGCTACAAAATCAGTCATATGTATGTTTGGTTTCAAATATATACAATGCTTAGTTCAGTTAGAGAGGTACGTTGGCAGCTTAATTTAAATTTCTCCCGACTTGTACTATAATATAAAAAAAAAAAATTATGAAGTAAACATTCAAACACTCTCTCGTGATTATTTTAGGATTTACCAGGGCCAATAACTGTTTTAACATAATGCCAAATAATGCATATTTAAGTATTCTTACATCACCTGACTTTGGCAGAGTGTTGTGCCAAGATGGCCAGAGTTTGCAGCAGTTAAGTCAACTTATGTGTCATATTCAAACAGCACATTTAACCAACAGCCATACTGACATTTTGAACATAGCCAGTGAGGGCAGTGACAGTCAATATTAACCCTTTGTTGGCCAAAGCCTTGTCCATTTTGTGTCTCAGTTAATCATAATATCATGGTATCGTTGCATGCAATGATACAATAAACCTTCTGCTTCTTCCAACGAGAGTTGCTACGAACATGTCTCTAGACTGCGTCATGTCTATCATAATGATTATTGTCTGGCTATCAAAGAACTATTCTTAAACAAGGTGTGTATGCGTTGAAGGGCTGAGAGGCTTGATTGCAATACAAAAGTACACAACAGAAAACACATATTGATTTACACTCTTGGTGAATTCACAGTGCAGTGTAATCTGATAGATAGGGAACTTTCAATTCATTCGTGCCAAATGCACAGCTATTCTCTGGTCTCAGTCAGAGCAGGCCACATGAAAGTGCCAGCACCTTCAGTGTTACAGCATAACTTTGCATAAAGCAACTTAGAGGAGTTCACAGGATGCCGTTTGTGTATTTACTATTTATTTTTCACGATAGCTTAATCGCATTCCTTATTAGCAACTATAACAGCCATTGTAATAATTTATTTAGTTAACATTCATTTTTATATCTGTTTCAATATTTTTACATAAACAAATGTAATTAGCGTCTCTAACTGTAAATGTGCCTATGAATTTTAAGAACACTGGTCCGATATATAGTGCGTTTTTTACTTTTATAGATATTAGTTATAACAAGAAATAGCTTTGCGAATGTTCATGCATAAACTAGGAGACATGTACATTGCAATTGGGATTGAAACGCCAATTTCAAAATTTTTATTTTCAATACGTTTTAAATTATTTCTTCAATTACATCATGTACCTAACTAAAATCTTTGCTATAAATAATAAATAAAATATAATATGTTATATATCATATTTGTTTGCCATTGTGTAGTAAGTCTGTACAATAATATGCAGAAATTAAATAAAGCTGAACACTTAAAATGTTATTTTTTATTGTCAAGTTTGTCTATGGTTGCTCGCTGCACATACTGTTATTTCAATGTGGAATTGACGATTGGTATGGGTAATTGTTGTGTAAATGGAATTGATATAAATGTAACTGACCCCAATTCCAGTAACGCATAATGACCAGTATTTTGCCTCTCATAAATGATGTGAATTTCCTTTGTCAGGTGTCAGTGGATGGGACAGAAACGTGGATCAGCAAGAAACTACCCAAAGAATTGTTGCTTAGGTAAGACATCTTCAGGTGTATGTATTTAGGTAATTATTTATATACACTACTTGATCCCGGCCTAAGAATACATTGAACTATCGATGCATAGCAATAGTCAATGTAGCGGTGCAATACTATCGGTAGTAAGTTGAACTATTGATAGTTATCATCAATAGTACACTGAACTATCGATAGCAATGTTGGCAAAACAAATGAACAGTGCTACTTGTCACATTAATAATATATAAATATACATGTTTTTTAACTATATTTGATAATTTTATTTATTTATCGAACTAACATCACACAACAATCATCGATTAGAGCAACGTCATTCATGAATTCAGCGCCACCCATCAACTACGGTTTCGGACGGTTTTCCTGGCTATTCAGTATTCCATGATAGACAGTGATACTACAGCAATAGTAACGCGATAGACATTGTTATGAAACTATTGATATAATATTGCAATAGGGCCAGTGGTTACAGCTATCACGATATTATCGCAATAGAAAAACTATCTCCAATAGTCGCCTCTATCTGTAGGTCATCATTCTGTTTCAGTGCAGTATAATTACACATCATGACAATATGCATTCACATACAGTACAGATGCATGCCTTGGTACACATTTATGCATTCACTAAAAATACAAAATTAATGTATACCTTCACCTTATATATGTTCACCTTAAATATACATGCATGTATTCTCCTACCCTGTTCAACTGTCTTATGTTCACATGGTATGCTCAGGCACACACGCACGCACGCACGCACGCACGCACGCACGCACGCACACACACACACACACACACACATGCACACATGCATGCACCTAATTGGAGACATACATGTATGTGTATATATATATATATATAATATATATATATATATATATATATATATATATATATATATATATATATATATATATATATACAGGGCTAAACGTATACAGGGCTCAACATCACTACACACTAAAATAACTGTTGGGCAAATTCAGTTCTTTGTAACTTTTTATTAGTCACACAAGACATAATAAACATATACACTAAGCTGATGACATTGTGTCTAACGATCCTGTTTACACAAAAAGTCAGCAAAAAAATCAGTTGGAGTGTGACCGGGTGTGGTGAACTGGCTCCACGGGCATTTGTGGAACTTGCTCCCAGTTAACATGAAGTTGGCATGAAATATAGTAACACTTTGCCATCAACTAAAAACTGACTTGTTTAAAGTCGCTTATCCTCCATAGCTCCTCAGTGCACCAACCAACTGTTTACAAGAGGATCTTGTTAATCTGACTAGAAACTGCCTAATCCTTTTGTTTTCTTGCACTGCTGTGCTCAGGTTTCCCTAGATTTTAGCACAATATAAGTTTGTTTGGTATTTTTATTGTATTACTTAATGTAAAAAGGGTCCTTTCAATTTCTATGCTCTTCACAGTTTTACATTCACTGGAGTCCCATTTAAATGTAAAAATTGCAACAAAAAAATATATCATAACCAATATCCCCATTCATGGGGAACTTAACTTGAATTGGTGCCCTGTAGTGGATGGGTTCATCACTTGCCCATTAGAAAGTAGAAAAATATTCCTGACGTGGCAATTGAGTTGAGGATGTCACACCCTGGTGTGTGCGTGCGTGCGTGCGTGCGTGCGTGCGTGCGTGCGTGCGTGCGTGCGTGTTAATGCCCAAGGACATGTAAACATGAATGTTCATTTGAATATGTATGCATAATTTCACCTAATTATGAAACAGTGCGGGTGTTTAGAACACGCAGTGAATAATGATGGGCTATATTACCGGTAAAACGTCATTGGACCATTTTGTAATTCAGGCATGTTCTCTAACTGATCGTCAGAGATGTTTTAAATTGTCAACATTATGATGTCTCAGTGCCATATTTATGGAATGTTGTCTAAAAAATATACTACTGAAACAGGATTCTATAGTTTTGTAAAGTCTACTGGTATGTCTATTTAAGTATGTAATTAATGTAATTAGTTTTTCATTATTTAATTAATTAAAAATTTACTAATCGCGTAACACATATTGTTTTTAAAACAATATTATATATCTACGACACAAAAACAATGTGTTCACATTTGACAATTTCAATCATTTCTGACGCTCAGTTTTTGGCTGGGTCCAATAGAGAATATGCCTGAAAAGGCCTTGTGACCGGTACTATACACCATGATTAGGTCAGAATGGTTCACAGATAGGTATACTGTGTTCAGGTTTCCCAGTGTATTTTGCTACAGATATCTTGTAATAATAATAATACATTTATTGGTCCAAAAACATGGATATACATTTTATAAAACTACGGCAAGGAGTTAAAATACAAAGTACAAAAACCTGCAAAAAATGCTCAACTTAATGCAAACAACCAGGAAGAACATGTATGTATACAGTTCTATAGTTCACACAAACCCCTCTGTAACTTATCAATCATGAGTGGTACAAAAGATCTGCTGTAATTGGCAGTGCGTGCAGAATTGAACAGATACTGCCTGCCTGATCTCACTGGAATGAATGTGGTGAATAGTGGATGTGTTGCATCGCGTAATATGTTTTCTGTCTTCTTTGTCATGTAATGACAGTGTGAGCTGCGAAGTGGTTTAACATGGATGGATTTGGCAGCTTGTTTTACCACACGCTCTAGCTTGGTCATGTTTTCAGCTGAGAGTGAGGTGTGGTAGCTCAGAAAACAATAGAAAAGAACTGACTGCACTACTGTCTTATAACCACGTTTCAAACAAAGCAATGACACAAGCGTTTATAAAAGATGAAATGAAATGCACGTTACCTTCGAGTTCGTCCATTTTAGAAATAGTAGTACATCAACCTCCACACAAATGTCAAATGTGACATTTGTGCAGAATGGTGCACAGTTGTACAAAACACACTCGTAGCATTTGTATAACTGTGCAGCCCTGTATATGAATTGCTCGCATATTCACAATGTGTTGGTGACAACATGTGACATTTCTTTGACAGGATCTTCTCCTACCTGGACGTTGTGACACTGTGTCGATGTGCCCAGGTGTCACGTTATTGGAATATATTGGCACTAGATGGCAGCAATTGGCAGTGGGTCGACCTCTTCGACTTCCAGAGGGATGTAGAGGTATGTCGATGATCATTTCCTTGGGTCGAGCAGTGATTCTGTGTATCTTTTAATAGATTCTTCTTTAAGATAGTAGGTCATAGCATTGCCATTCTATGGTGGTATACATGTAGTAGTTGATTTAAATAGGTCTCGGGGCTTACTCTTGGACATATTGTTTTATTTTCTTGTTCTCGAAGTTGTACAAGGTTTGTACGGGGCATGGAAATCCTCGAATAGCATGGAATTTCATTAGTCCAAAATCAAGGCCTTGAAAGTCTAAATCTAAATTCAAAGTTTTCGAAAATAAAATGGCAGATTTCCATTCTGCCCCTATCCACCAGGTGCCGCCACGTGTTTTAGTGCCTGGCGGTTATACACAGAACCAGCGTAGTCCATGAACTGGCAGAATTAAACCTGTTTCCTCTGTTATGTTGTCTTCTTTATGAACTCTGCAACTGTTTACATGTGTGTTCGGTGTAACCATCGCGTGCTAAAATTTAAGTCGATGTGTACGAACCCTGAAAGTAGTTCATATGTCTGTATAATTGAGTACCTGACTGTAGAATGCATTGGAATTATGGGAACGAATAGCTTTCATGCAACAATTTCATCAAGGCTGAATGGTTTCCTGAGAAGTTGAGATGATGTTAGTTGGAACAGATTGGTCAGTGGTGAACTGGTGAAGTGAATGTTGCCATATAAGACCATCATTTACATACTACTGTGGACCCCTCATAATAGAATCACTTCGGGACAGAGCTATTTGATTCTATTAAGCGGCAGATTCAAATGGCACATTTTAATACAGACACAATTCGGATTGGTTCCATGCCAGCCAATATATTTCATTCTACTAAACAGGTATCCGCCATTCTGTTAATCAGAGCCTACTGTATTGGTTATAACACACATTTGTCCTATGAAGTAGTTTGTTGCTGTGTTTGTACGTCTGTCTGTTCTCTCATTTATCCGTCAATTTAACATGTATGTGGCTGAAATTTTGTAGGCATGTTCGGGGGCTCACAGGGCCCAAATTGTTTTTAAATTCCCGGGGGTGGGGATCTTGCGAGTGAACTTTAGTTGACATTTTATGTAGATTATATAACAGAAAACAATAGAAGTTCAAAGTTACAATTGTTAGCAACACATATGCATGTTTTCTGTGATTGTTCCAATTTACGTGATCTACATGAAACGTCCATACAAGTTCCTTCATGCGGTTCAAACACTTCACGAAACCGGCAGTGGCACACGATTTTTGGGCATGAATTTGTGTCCATCGTTGCCATTGGTATTGCCCTACGTAGCCCTACGTAGCACAATGAGTCATACGTGAAGGTGTGTGTAAAATGCATACTCATCTAGACGTTGTTTGCTTGTGTCTGTTGCCAGGGCCCGGTGGTCGAAAATCTGTCACGACGCTGTGGCGGCTTCCTCAAGTCTCTCAGTCTGCGCGGCTGTCAGAGCATCACAGACAGCGCCCTCAAGTGAGCAGCATCTACACTCATTCTTATCACCAGGTGGCAGCACCAACTGACCTTGGAATTGCTAAATGCTATGCACAAGAATTTTCTTTGAATGTGTAGCTGTAAAATGTTATCTGTTCATCTGTTTGTGAATAATTATTATTATCATTTATTTTGCTATGCCAGTTGGTCAAAAGATTGAATAAAATAAAATAGGTACAAAAGCAAAGATTAAATAAAATAAAATAGGTACAAAAGCCAGTAAAAGGACACGTAAGCTGGCTTGACAGATTTGTAGTTTTCACAAGTGCTTACATTCACAGGGTTTGACAGTCTGACCTAATCACATGAACAGCAAATGTTTTACATACAATAATTCCCCGGTGTGCATATGGATGCGAGTGCCCAGGAAAGCACTACCCTTGGAGATTATTCAGGCATTAGGCAGTAGTATCATGACGAATGGCATCTGGCAAATCTGCCATTTCATTTCTTTTGTCACGTCTGTACGTGTGACCTCACTTATTGATCTGTGAATGCGATCTCATGACTGATGTGTTTTTGATGTTGCACTTTCCTTGATGACGCATGTCTGTGTGTAGATAGCTGGACAGGATTTCGCTGCATGATTTTGTGAATTGCTTGGATGGCTGAGTGGTAATTATGATAACTTAGCAGTCTTGTTTATATTTTACCAAAGCTTTTGGGTGAATTTGGTTAAATTTGTAATCGATAATGTCATGTTTATTGTTCCAGTTGGCTGAATATGGTAATTAACAAAATATACGTACACTTCACACACACACACACACGCATGCACGCACGCACGCACGCATGCACGCACGCACGCATGCATGCATGCCATACACGCACACACATGCACGCCACACACGCACGCATGTGCACACACTGAAACACACTGAAACACACACACACACAATGCTGGCACAATAAGAATGAGTTTGATGTGTGTTTTTTCTTCAGGACTTTCTCACAGCAATGTCGCAACATTGAACAGTTAAAGTTGGAGGGATGTAAGAAAATCACAGATTCGTGAGTATTCACCTGTTTGATACAATTCTTGCCATGTTCTCTGCGCATCATACGTACATTTCTCCACTTTCCGCACAGCTTCCGTCTTAACATTCTGATATGTAGACACAGCCTTGATTCTTGTTATATGCACCCTCCTGCCGACCCTGCTAGCACTGTACCACCAAGCTAGCATGTCATTTAAGAGGCAGTACACCCTTCCCATTAGACCACTACGCTACCTGGTGGATTATTATGGAATGTAAAGATTCGGGTAACAGAACCACAGGCCTATACATATGTTCTCAGAGTTATTTAAGTTCCATTATAATCCACCAGGTCGCAAGGTGGTAATGGGAAGGGTCTATTGGCAACATTTAACTATTCATACAAAGCCCCCCTCCTCACCCCCCCTCCTCACCCCCCCCCCACCTCCCCAAATTAATACTTCAAAATATTGATAATTTTACAGGTTGAAAAACATTGATGCATTGCAATGCTGCACAGTGATGGTTACGTGATTTAAAACGTAGTATTTCCACAACGGTTCACCACATGGCACTCCATGATGCAACAGTGGTCATATTTCAGGAAATCGGATTTAGCAATGTCAACACATTTTGCTGGAATTAGAATCATATTTGATGTTTGTGATGCGCTTACTCTTTTGAGCAAAGTGACAACTTCCCACCCATGTACACAAACTACAGTAAAGACCAGCTAAAAGGCTATTAGCCTAAAAGAGCTGAAGAGGATGTATGTATGTATGTATGTATGTATGTATGTATGTATGTATGTATGTATGTATGTATGTATGTATGTATGTATGTATGTATGTATGTATGTATGTATGTATGTATGTATGTATGTATGTATGTGTATATGTATGTATGCATGCATGCATGCATGCATGCATGCATGCATGTAAGTTAGTAAGTAAGTATGTAAGTATGTATGTATGTATGTATGTATGTATGTATGTATGTATGTATGTATGTATGTATGTATGTATGTATGTATGTATGTAAGTTAGTAAGTAAGTAAGTAAGCAAGCATGCATGCATGCATGTATGTATTTAACAAGGTTGCCATCCCAAACAACAAGTTCCAGATGGCAAGTGGACAAGGAAGCCATTGGCTTATCGAGAGTCCAACAATTTTCTCATCTATGTGTAGCCCGCCCTTATCAAATATCTGTCAATTCTATTTTTAAACATATTCACACTACTAGCATTAACACAATCATTTGGCAGTTTGTTCCATTCATTTATCACCCTCTGTGAGAAAGAGTACTTTCTCATGTCCAACCTACACTGTTCCTTAACTAATGCTGCTTTGTGTCCTCTGGTTCTACTGCCTTCTTTAAGTTTGAAGAACATATTCCTATCAACATCCTCATAACCATTCACTATTTTAAACACTTCTATTTGGTCTCCTCTTAGTCTCCTAGTCTCTAGTGTTGTCAAACCACATTGTAATAAGCGACTTTCGTAACTAAGGTCTCTCAATTCTGGAATCATTTTAGTTGCTCTTCATTGTATTCTTTCTAGCTTGTCTATGTCCTTTTTACGATATGGTCTCCATGCTTGAATACAATATTCCAAATGTGGTCTAACTATTGCTTTGTACAGGGGTACTGTTTCTCCTTATACATGATAGTTCTCCTAATTAGCCCTAGAATTTGATTTCCTTTCGAAGCAGCAATCCCACATTGCTCTGAAACTTTCATGTCAGCACTAAATGTTACACCTAAGTCCTTTTCTTGTGTGGTTCTACCTAGTACAGCATCCCCCATTTTATATTCTTCGTCCATGTTTCCATGTCCTATGTGTATGCATTTACACTTCCAAAAATTGAATAACATTTGCCATTTTTCTGACCATTTAACTAATTTATCTAGATCCTCCTGTAAACTTTGTATAATTAGTAACCTTTCTGAATACTTTTGTATCATCTGCAAATTTGAGTACTTTGCTAGATATGTCATCTTCCAAATCATTTATATATATTAAAAACAGTATAGGGCCTAATACTGATCCCTGTGGTACCCCACTCAAAACAGATTTCCAGTTTGAAATCTTACCATCTACTATTACTCTCTGTTTTCTGTGTGTAAGCCACTTTTTTATCCAGTTGATTACATCATTACCTATGCCGTGGGCTTTTAGTTTAAGTAACAATCTTTGATGTGGCACTTTATCGAAAGCTTTCTGAAAATCTAAGTAGACAACATCCACTGGTGACTCATCATCTACCCACTTTGTAATTTCTTCAAAAAAACAAGAGATTAGTTAGACATGACCTTGCTTTTACGAACCCATGTTGAGATGTATTTATTAATTTATGTTTTGCAAGGAATTCCACCATGTGGTCTCTAATTAATGTTTCGAGTAATTTACATACAACTGATGTTAAACTCACTGGTCTGTAATTTTTTGGCTTGTTCCTTGATCCCTTCTTAAATAGCGGCGTAATGTTTGCATCTTTCCATTCTGAAGGAACTATTCCTTCTTCTAGTGACAAGTTAAACAATTTTGTAAGTGGTGTACTAATTTGCTCAACAATTTCCTTAAGTAGTTTTCGTGGTATCCCATCAACTCCAGGTGATTTATTATCTTTCATCTTCTTAATTTTCTTTGCTATCGATTCAGGAGTTACAAATAACTGCCCTAAATGTTCTGATGTATTGCCCTCAAATTTAGTAAATGGAACTGGAAGTGAGCTGATAGCTTCTGTGGTCAAAACTGAGCTGAAATACTCATTCAGGACCTCTGCCATTTGAAACCCCGTCTGAAATTATGTTTCCCCTGTTGTTTTCCAGTGGTCCGACCTTATCTCGAACTTTCTGTTTACTCTTTACATAAGCATAGAAACTCTTGCTGTCATTTTTTATATTACCTGCCAATTGTTTTTCAAAGGTTCTTTTAGATTTTCTAATTTCAGTTGTTGCTAGGTTAAGTGCCTCTTTGTAATTTGCATAGTCTTCATCCTTTCTGGTACGCCTATAAACCCTCCACATAGTTTGCTTAAACACTATTTTTCTAATAGCTTCTTTTGATAAGTGTTTCTTTCTAGATCGTTTTCCTTGGTTTTTCAAGGGAACAAATTTATCGATGATACTTTCAATTTCATATTTTAGAATATTCCAACATTCAATTGCGGTTTTATTCATCAGCATGTTATTCCAATCTAGCTTTGCTAAGTATTTTCTCATATCTTTATAGTTACCTTTGTGGAAGTTTCTCCTATACGTTTTTTATTTTTACCTTCTGATTTTACATTGATGTCAAAATGTATTTGATTGTGGTCACTGTTACCCAATGGTTCATGTATTTTTACAATGTCCACTAAATTTTTTTGTGATGATAAAACTATGTCTAATACATTTTCTCCCCTGGTTGGTTCTAGCACGTGCTGAGTAAGGAAGCTCTCCTGAATTAAAAATAAAAATTGTTGGTCCTCACCCCCTGTACTCTCTAGAGATTTCCATTGTATATGTCCATGGTTAAAATCTCCCATTATGATACATTCTCCTTTACTAAATTCCTTTATAGCGTGTTGTATTTTTGTGTTATCCTCTTCGTTTATGTTTGGACTTCGGTAAACTAATCCAATAGTTAATTTTGAATTTCTTGAAACTATTTTGCGCCAAACAGCTTCATCGTAATCTGCTTTGCTTTCTAATTTTATTTCATAAGCCTGAATAGATTCTTTAACATATAAAATAACTCCCCCTCCCCTTCTTCCTATTCGATCTCTCATAAACATTACGTATCCTGTCAATCCTAATTCAGCATCTGTAATGTCTGTGTTGGCCCATCATTCGGTTATACCATTTATGTGAGGGTCAATATCTTCTACCATAATGTTTAATTCGTTTTTCTTATTTACTATACTCCTAGCATTTAAACAAACACATCTATAACCTGCTTCAGACATGTTTTTCCCCTCCATCACATTCTGGCCTGCAGTCTTGTCACTTGGTGGCAGACTGTTATCAGGCTCTCTCTCACTCATCAACCTGTCACCTTTCCCTCCCGTCGCCTGGCTAACTTGCGCTCCCGTCACCTTCCCTCCTGACACCCTCCCTCCCGTCTCCCTCACTCCCATCGCCTTAACTGTCGTCTCCTTGCCCCTCCTTGTTTGTATGTATGTATGTATGTGTTTTGGTGAGTGGGATGTCTCAATTGCACACTCTTTGGTGATGTAACAGTGTAATTTTAAAACAAAATGTTCCTTTGAATGTAATAAATTTGAATGATATACGGGATATGATTACAGATGTCATCATTTCTTGTTGGAATGTAACTGATTACAGTAGGTTACTCTAACTCTGGGATGCAGTGGCACAGGGATTAGAACATAGTCTTGTTGCTATTTCTCCACATTGTCTCACTGAGCTGTATAAGTGAGGAAGTGGTGGGTATGTGAACGAATAATCTTTAACTTTACCTTCAGGTGGAATAAAGGCATTGCCATAAAGTTGTTGCCCTTTGTTCTAGCACGGCCCAAAGTCTGGGTCGACACTGCAGCAAACTCATACATCTTGACCTCGAATCCTGCTCGAAAATCACAAATGTTTCACTTGTAGCAATCAGGTATGTCTGTTGGGGGGTATCCCCATTTCGTCTAGGTACTCCTGTTTCGCATACTGATGTTATTTCCATTTCGCCTATCCTGCATTTGGGTATCTCTCCCATTTCACCTAATCTCAGTGACTCACCCTTTCAGTATGCCTATGCTGATATTATTTCTACTTCACTTACTCTGCATTATGATAGCTCCTCTCCTGCCAAGATCACCATTTTAATTTCATACTTGTAAAATGTGTAAATGTAGAATACGTTTTGCAGAAATGAGAGTTTTTCTTGAGTTAAATCTTATTTATTATTTATTTTTTTATAGACAACATTTACTAAATCGAAAATGAACTTAGATTTACCCAAAGAAAAACTAATTTCTGCAAAGAAACGGGAATCTGTCTCAGAAAAGACAAAACCACAGTGGGTGAAATGGAAGTAGGTAGGCGAAATGGGCATGAATTATATATTGTCAAGGTGCTTCGACAGGCAGGTAGATATACCGCCCAGGTGGAAAGGAAGTCACTGAGTGTAATCAGCTCTTCAGCACTGTGATGATTTGTCAACCAGAAAGATAAGTGCATTGGCACTTGGGGACACACTACTAATTTTCTATCAAAACTGGTGGTGTAAAAATGAATTATGCCATTCAGTGCTACATGCGGAATTACAGAAGGAATTGTCTTAATGAAAAATATGAATACTCAGGATCTTTATACAGCCACTGATCTGCATGATTAGTTTGGTCAAAAGTAAAAAAAGGATTCCACCAAAATCACCATTGTTCCTGCCAAGGGCAACCTCATTTTGTGTACACAAACTACACATACAAGGATCCTTCCATCCTGCAGACACCTGTGATTGTCAAACTCCTGAAATATTCCTGTTTCCTGGTGAAAAAATGCCATGGCTTGGAATGATCCTTGAAAGAGCATACTGCCTGTAGTGGCATTTGATTTACCTGTCATGATGGCAGCTGTAAAATGACCATCTGTCCCCAGTTAAGCACTGTTGCAAGAGAAAAAACACGCAAATGGGAATCGATCGCTCGAGCATTCATTGCCAGCCACCACAACCAACAAATGTGTCTGCAGCAGCTGTTGCTATGGTGACTGTTTCCGTGGTGATTGCAGTGAAGGGTGTCATAACTTGAAAGTGTTGAACGTGTCCTGGTGCAACGAAGTGACGGATGAGGGCCTCGCATCACTTGCTGAAGGGTGTCGCCATCTACAGACCTTTATCTGCAAAGGCTGTCAACAGGTAGAATTCTCCATTGGCTGATTTTGCTGTTTGTTTCATGTTCGTCATGCTTATTTATTTTATACAATTTTATTTTAATACCCCCTTGTGTATAATTTGGATTGTTTGCCAGAATGGAATTTTAAAGCAAAACAAACGTCATGGTTTTCGGCCTATGCACCTGTAAGAGTTACTAAAATAACCATTTGTAACTTCAATTAAGAATATCACGCCAGTGGTTTACTAGTAAAACCTTGTTGAACACACAACATTTTAATTTCATACTGCTAGATAACCTTACGTCATGAGTGTGGTAGCATAGTTTGGCCTGTGATTACTAAACTAGTCCTCTTTCTGAAAAAATAGCATGTTTGTTTGAAACTTTGCATTGGTTCTGTGTATGCTGGCCTCCCTTAATGCGTCACTTGTAGTCACGGTTACCCCGATTTAATAGAACTATACATGCACTTATAGGTCATACTGGTGAACATGTCAGCCCTTGGTCATTCGGAGAAACTTTTAGAACACATTCTGAGTAAACCACTGGCGTGATAGTCTTGATTTTAGTTGCACGTGGTTAGTTTTTATTTATCTCTTTTTGTTTCGCTTTAAATAAATATTGAAACCACTTTTGTGAATTCTTGTTTATTAGTGTACTCCTCCATTTAGTTAACATGTCTTGTCAAAGTGTACATTTACACCCGTATACCAGATGTAACAATTCATTAAAATGCAGTTGTATAAAAAGAAACATGATTATTTTTCTTACTTAACAGTTTCAATTCTTTGTAGGACACTACTATATCTCAGCACAACAAAATATTTCAGAATAGAATTTTATTTTAAATATACATAATTCTTAAGATGCATTTCTGCTTCAGATTTAATGTACATCAATTTGCGTAGTATTGCATTGGTGTTGTATATTTTAAAGTGAAACAAAAGTCATGGTTTTGGGGCTATGCACTTAATAAAAACTAAAATCAGGGAATATCACACCAGTGGTTTACTCAGAATGTGTTCTAAAAGTGGGATATTCTGGTCAATTTTCCATTTAATGGGGGACTGAAATGGTAACTGGTGCAAGCGATAAGAGCATGCGCAGTTCTATGTAATCAGGTTACCTAGACTACCGTGTGATGTATTAAGCGTGGCCGGGGTGTACACAACCAACACAATCTCAATCAAATGGGATGTTATGTCAGAAAGGGGACTAGTTTAGTAACAAAGACCAAAATATGTTACATAGTTTGGATGCAAACAGAATGTATAAACTTGCTTATCCTCCATAGGTCCCCAGCATATCAATCCAACTGTTTACAAATGGAACTGCTTATTGATTATGAACTGCTTCAGTCTCCCAAGGATTTTAGCGCAATAGAAGTATTTTATATATATATATATATATATATATATATATATATATCCTATTGGTAAGTATGGGAGTAGGTGTTTATAAATATATTTTCATTTGGCAAACTACAGCACCCGTGATATAGGGTTATCTAACAATATGGCACACCCTATGACATTAAGGTGCTGTCTGTTCAACACCAAGTCTGTAAGCCTTGGAAAGAGAAGGTTGACTCATACCCTGTAGAAGGTTTTCCTAGTAAACCACTGGTATGACATTCTTAAACTTAGTTGCAAGTGGTTATTTTGTTAACTTTCATATGTGCATAGGCACGTGACTTTTGTTTCCTTTTAATAAACAGTAATGTTAATCTTGAGCCTGTTTGGTTTTGCAGCTGACAGATGAAGGTTTGGACCATGTAGCCCAGAAATGTCATGACCTTTCTGTCCTGAACCTCCACAGCTGTAGTGTAAGTGACCAACCCATGACTAGGTTGAATAGAGATTCTAAGCTAAAACACAGTTTTCAGCATTTTGCCTTGTCATTAATTATGATGTACTAGATTACACTCGATATTTTCCGGTAAAGAAGCTGCAGTCCACGGAGCAACAGGTAGCAGTTATCACCATTAAGTACCTTTTGATCTTAAGCGCTTTCCTGACACAAGATTGTTTTGCTGACCATCTGAGTGGAGGTAGTGAAAATCCTTTTTAGTTATTATTATTATTATTCTCCTCGTTATCCTTGTAGCCCGGGGTGAGGCTGGCATTGATACCACTGATCCCGTTTCACTGCCGTCTCCCCCATCCCTCGCTCTCATTCTCCCCTCCCATTCCCACCAAATCTCTCTCCACACAGTCCTCCCATCTCATTATCGCTGATCAATTTATGAAATCTGTTCTGTGTTTAATTTAGTATAATATTGTATTCTGTTATTATTGGTAATAAATGATTAATAAAATAGAAAAGACAGTGAGTTGACCGATATTTACTGTCTGTTTTTCCAAGAGAGCATGAAAATAATGCTGTCACCAAATTACGGTGTTTTTCTGTTGCCTAAGCCACAGTGACGCCCTCTGGCGAGTGGCTCACCACAAAATTCACCCAGTGTTTCCATGTTTCTCTAACAGGTAGAAAAACATGTCGTATGATCAGAAAACACGTCAGTAAATAACTTTAAATAACTACGTTTGTGGGTTTTTAAATACATCACTAATCAGTAGATCCAAGGCCAATGGTCCAAGGAGGCGATGGAACATAGAAAGAGGCAGGTGGACCTCGGCACCTGGATGGAGATACTGCCAGACTGGCCCCATAGTTAGCGTATTAATATATAGATAGTGGTGCTTTGTATGCTTGAGCCGTACAGAGTCCGCCCAGCGAGAACGTTCAGGCACTGAGATTCTGAACATTTCAACTGTCGATTGAGAGGATGGTGGTTCGATTCCACCTCCACCGTTTTGAAGCTTAGTTAATTTTGTTCACCCCACTTTGCCTATGTCTTTCGGAAGAGACAGTAGAAGCTGTGGGTCCCTTCTACCTGGTGTCTGTGCCAGGGGAAGTAAAAGATCCCACACAGGGAAATGTGAAAAAATCTGTGGTGGACTCGCTCACTCTAGAGGCGGACACTCTTAAATAAACCCTCAGCACAATATCCTAGTAGGACTTTGCTGAGTAATTATCCAGATTCATAAGGCAGCACCCTTGTGAACTTTTTTCATACGTCGAAGTAGGATAATATATAAAACAGTTGCTTACAAATCCATCCCCCGGCACCCTGCCCCCCCGTGCATCAGTTTTTTTATATCATCCCTAATCTTCCTGGAATCACCAGATATTAAGTCAGCTACTCCTTATTATCAGCACAGGCACTCCATCAAAGTATTTTGATTTGATAATAATCTGATGACAACCTGGGATGGTAATCAAAGTAGCTATCCATATACTATAAATCTAAAAAGGACAGTTGGCCTAAGTAATTTCTTTTGGGGTGCCGTACTTGTTGTTTGCTGATGATAAATGGGTTTTGGTTTCTTCAGTGTATGCCATGGACGAATATTGATCATGGCGGCATTTTCATATCTAACTTGCAACCTGTGTGTAATTTCTATATCCATTCATTCACAACATGATTGCCAGATGGGGCACATTCTTGAGCTTTTTGTGGTGGTAATTAATGCATAATAGAAAATAAAATTTTCATTTTGTATATTTCAACAGTTTGTGCCTACAACATTAAAATAAATATACTTATTTAAATCCATTTGCTCGCTGGGAGCATGGGCCATCGACAAAAGCTCTCGACTGTGACCTGTTCTGTGCCATCATTGTTATTTCATTCCAAGTGTAGCCCTTCTGTAGCACAAAGTAAAATAAACGTATTATTATTTATTGTTGCCATGTTATGAATGTTATTCTGGAATATATTTGGTCATTATCATCAAGCGTTCTCATGTGGCTTGTAGAGTATCACAGACGAAGCCGTCATCAGTATAAGTGAAGGTTGCACTGGTCTCCAGTCACTCTGTGTCATCAAATGTTCACACCTGACTGATGCCTCTCTAGTCACACTTGGCCAGCACTGTCATGACCTCAGGTACGTTGGAGTCACACAACAGCGAGTGGTTGTCAAATGTGTCACATACTTAGCTAGATCACCTGTTTAAAACTCCCTGCACAATAGATTTTGCCTTCGCATATCAGGTTCATTGATGTTAAAAGTAATATAATCAACAATTTTTAAATAAAAGACTGCATGCTTTCATTAAAATTGACTTTGATCATTAGATCGGGTAACTTGTAAAAGTAGATAGAGCTGGGATACTTTTGCCTTTTTTTACTGAATTTTGGCCAGACCCGGTCCAAAGTATTTGAATAGTTTGTTCAATGATTTTGCCAAAATTAAGTATTTGTAAATTTGCACAACTGAACTAGCATGTTGTAGTGGATGCTAGATCGGTTTGATGAAACGAGATGATCGAAGATTATTAATTGAGGAGGGACCTTTAATCAACACTGTATTTATCTGTGGCGTTCAGGCGGGCGAATGTGGAGTAATGATTTTGTTTGTGTTGCCAGAACGCTACAAGTGGCCTACTGTTCTCAGTTCACTGACAGCGGCTTCCAGGCCCTCACAAAGGTGAGCACGACCACCCGACTCATTTCTGACATCAACCTGGCTGGTGCCGTATAGCTGACAATCCTACAATTATGTTACTTTAAAGAAAATTCCTTTAAGCTCCTTTATTTTTGTCCCATAACTTGTATTTGTTTGCCATATATGATGTATTTAAATCAAGTACATAATCATATGCATATCATATTCATATTATGAATGTCTCATACTTATTAATGTGCCTTCAAGTTTGTATCTTAAGGAGTGATTTTATATTTTGGCAATTTAAAGAAAAATTGGCAAACTATATTTTACTAGTCTGCTGCTCAGAGTAATTGGACTGTGATAGGATTCAAACATGTAACATTATGAAACATCCTGATGTAGCAAGTCAGTTGTTATGCTACAATATAAAACTTATACCACATAATGTGATTCAGAAACAGAAACAATACTCAAATGTATGTTACAATTATCACATGTTTACAACATGCTGACACCTTTACAACATTATCACATATTTGCAACATTGTGACTTATTTACAACATGCTCACACATTTACAACATGCATATACATTTACAACATCATTGCACATTTAAAATAGTGTTGTACAGTTGCAACATTTCACATTTACAACATTATTTAACAGTTACAACATTATTGCATATTTACACCATTCTTTCAACTATGGTACCATGGTTACCTGTTACCATGCCTCAGTTGCATAATGTGTAAACTTTTGCAACCGACACTTGTTTTTCTCGCAGAACTGTCATAAGTTGGAACGACTCGACCTTGAAGAATGCGTGCTGGTAAGTGGCTCCCTCTACACTCTCCTATCAGCTGCTTTGAGTTGGCAGTGCATCATGTTAAACTACAGCTGCACAGCTTACTAAACGATGTACTGTTTAAAATCTACATACATCCGTAAATACTACCTTCATATGTTTGCAACTTGAAGGTGCAACCGCCCACAGACTTCGATTGTACAATCAGGCCATGTAAACTTTAAACTAACATGTTTCTTTAATTAGGACAGTTCTCACATTTGTGCTGTTGGAATGTTTGATCACCATTTGATTTTCACCAGTGGAATAAATACTAGTAACGATAAAACACAAAATAATGGTTTAAGTACAACATAGTAACGACTAATGCCACTCTGTGTATGAAGTCGAGAATCAGTATTCCCAAAGATACAGCATTTTTTACATATTTTAAGTGAATGACGTTATTTATGTGATTACCGTAAGTTTATTGAACCCATATTGGAAGCTACAGGGGTTTCCTCTTGTTGGCTCTGAATTTGACCAGACAGTGTGGTGGCATTGGAGGCCCAGGAGCAAGCCAATGGTTCTAGTCGTATCAAAATGAAGTAGAGCACCTTAAAAGCAATGTACAATGATTTTCATTGGTTGACTGATATGAAGTTAGTTTGGGATTTCGTATAATTAAATTGCAGAAATTCTCTTAATTTTTCAATCTTAAAGTACATGTAAATTAACAGCATTATACGTCATGTTTTAATCTCTATTGCGGCTGTGTATTTACCATCGGAAATTGTATAGAACTGGAATTTGACAGACCAATAAATCGTCCTGTGAAAACATCATATTTCGGTGAAGATTTATTGGTCGGGTCTGTAATTGCGCAGCGTATCATTAAACTAGCATGTTTTATTTTATCACCAAATTTTATCATGTATTTTTATTTATTTATTTAATTGCAGTAGCGCAGTCTCTATGTGTCATGAAACTAAGATGTTTTTATTTCATCGCCAAATTTTATTGTGTATTTTTATTTATTTATTTTTTTATTTATTTAGTTTAATTGCAGTTGCACACTCTATGTGTCATAAAATTAGCATGTTTTATTTGATCGCCAAATTTTATCGTGTATTTTCGAAAGTATTAAGATATGAAAGATTACGTTTGTAAAACGTATGGATATTGTTATTAACCAACCAAGATGTTATCAATACTAATACAGTCAGTCTTGCAATGGTGTTCAATTAACCAATAAAAAATCGTTGTACATTCCTTTTAGGTTGGCGCACCAAGTTTCTTACTGAAAGTTGGCCATCCAGCCATTACTAGCATGGCTCAATCTGTTGTTTCAGATCACAGACGCCACACTGGGTCATCTTGCCATGCATTGTCCGAACCTCACAGAGCTTGTAAGTACCCCAGGCATGTCTTCGGTAATGCCTTTTGTTTGTTAATAGATTATATGTAACCATACGTGTCAGTCCCTGAGACACAAAACCGTAGTCTAGAGAGATAAACTGGTTGAAAAACAACGTAAATTTGACAGTGTTATTTTTATTGTATTGGTATATTTGAGGTACATCAGCCTTCATGTCGCCATGACCACATATCGTACACCACGCATAATCGCTGCTGGTCCTAGATTCCATCATAACATCCTTAGATTTGGCGATCCACTGGGTTTTAAAACTTTCGAGAAACATTCACTTTTGTCTTTCTTGCCTGAGGAGTCAATATGTCTGTCTGAAGCGAATGTCACCATTAGTAGTCAAATGTAGTCATCAGTGACCCCGTGAAGAGTGCACAATGCTACCAGTAATGCTAGTCTTTAGGGGGTCATCTTCAAATGATGTACACAAGGAAGGGCGAGGGGTAACAGTGGTTGCATACACAGAGGGTGTCTAGGCTACTGCGTGCCATGCACAATTGGCCTAGTTGCCCACATAGTTTTCTAGGTCATCCCTAGCATTACTGAGTACTGTACACAGTATGGGGGAGGGTGTACGGGGGGAGGGTGTACAGGGGGCTGTTTTTCTACGATTTTGTGCATACGTAATTTGCAGATGATCCCTTAGAATACAGAGTTCAGTTCAGTCAGCCGTGACCTGTTGCAGAGCCTGTCCCACTGCGAGCTGATCACAGACGAAGGCATCCGCCACCTTGGGTGCAGCCCGTGTGCCACTGAGTCAATGTCCTTCCTGGGACTGGACAACTGTCCCCTCATAACAGACGCCTCTCTCGAGTACCTCATGGGCTGCACGAATCTACAGCGCATCGAACTCTACGACTGCCAACTCATCACCCGTGCTGGTATCCGTCGGTTACGGGTAAGTATTATAATAATAATAACCCTTATTTATGTAACGCCGTACAGTATATCCAGATGTAATATATGTTCATAGGCCCTTAAAATCCAAAATTGATAAAACAAATTATTATAATCAAATTCATAAATCAATATAATAATGATGCATACGCATAGGTAAGAGTGATAGAATAATAAAGAAAAAAACTAATCTAAAATAAAGTAGCGTCAAAATGCACAAAGAAAAACTACTGAATAGAAGATGTATTTAAACCTTGTCTTACGAAAACAAAGCTGCTTTGAAATCAATCAAGTAATGTTGTTGTTGCTGTTCCTGTGTCTGGGGTGAGGCTGGCATTGATACTGGTAGATTTTTTTCTTCCATCACTGATCCTGTTTCACTGCCGTCTTCACTCCCCCATCCCTCGCACTCGTTCTCCACTCACCTCCAGATCCCACCTAATCTCTCTTCATGCAGTCCTCCGATCTCAGTCGCGGTCTTCCTCTTCTCCTTCTACCCTCCACTGTGAGCGCATCCGCTGTGTCGACTGTGCCGCTTCCATTCTTTCCCTGTGTATTCACCAGTTAACTTTTAAAAAGTACAAACCCTGATAATTTTTATCATAAAATCATGTTATATTGTCTAAACTAAATCCAGTCCAACATCTTGGCCAACCATGTGTTTCAATGAACTAGTGTTTTTTTTATTTTGACCATTATTGTTTATGAATATCGACCTTGGTGTTCATCATTCAATGTAATCACGATATTCGGGGAGAAATATTCACATAAGACAGATAATGGTCAACTTATGTAAAAAAATAATGGTGCATTAAAATACCTTTGGATGGTCAAAATGTTACAATAGATAATTTTATTATACAACATGATTTTATGATAACAACTTTGCGCATTTAAAGGGAAACAAAAGTCATGTTTTTGGGCTTATGCACCTATAAGAGTTACTAAAACATAACCATGTGCAACTACAAATATGAATATCACACTGGAAAAACCTTGTTGAACACACATCTTCTTAATTTCTGTTAGATAACCCTATGTCATGAGTGTCAGTCTAGCAAAATTCGCTCACCAAATGAAAATATATTTGTATACACCATTTCCTATATTTGCCAGTACGATATGGCTATCTGTTTGTGTCCAAACTCAACTTAAGTAACATATTTTGGCCTTTGTTTACTAAACTAGTCCTCTTTCTGACAAAGTAACATGTTTGTTTGAGAGTGTGTTGGTTCTGTGTATGCCAGCCTCCCTTAATACATCACAATAGTCTAGGTTACCCGATTTTCATAGAACTGCACATGCGCTTATTGGTCTTGCTAGTTAACATGTCAGTGCTCAGTCAACTGGAGAAATGACCGGAATCTCCCACTTTTAGAACACATTCTGAGTAGACCAGCAGCGTGATATTCTTGATTTTAGTTGCACATAGTTAGTTTTTATTATCTCTTAGATACATAGCCCAAAACCATGACTTGTTTCGCTATAATGATCCAGCGTAAGCGTTCAGTAACGCTGTCATCTGTTGCTGCGCCGACTCTGTGGAACTCATTCCCTGTTTGTGTTAAGTGTGTAGAATATATATAATTTCGCAGTAAACTAAAAATCCACCTGTTTAAATTTGCTTATCCTCCATAGCTCCCTAGCGTACCAATCCAACTGTTTACAACTGGAACTGCTTATCGATTAGGAACTGCTTAACCACTTTTGTTTTGGTGCGCTGCCGAGCTTGGGTCTCCCGAGGATTTTAGCCCAGTAGAAGTGTTATGTTGTATTGCATCTGTGCGTGCGTGTAAACATGCTTTCTCTGTAGCGGCGCCTGAAATCTGCAGCCGTCACTTTATAATAATCTGAAATGCTAACTGCCTTCTGCAAATAGTTCAGAATGTATCTTTTCAAAATTGCGTTTCTATCCTAAATCCTTGATGACCTCCAGCTCTGAAGATGATTCCTGTGCATCCCTGTTGATGGTATCCTGCTTAACGATTCTGGTTTGTTTGGCTCCTCAATGATGGCGGTATAGAAGTTTTAATATTATTATACAGATGTAGAGGGAATTACTGTGCTCTTTGGGATCAAGTGATTGTCATAGGGGCTTTGAAAATATAAAAAAATATAAAAAATCCAGAAGAAATTTGGATACGATTTTTCTTGGAAAATGCAATGTCCATACAGTTGGAAAGATTATTAAAATTTCAACTGGCAAAAACTAAAAAATATACTTAGGCTACCCACATTCTTTTATATATATATATATATATATATATATTTATATACAGAGCCTCCTACAACATGGTTGTTAATAAACGTGTGCCAAGTTTGCTTTCCCCAGCAGAATATATGTGACTGTTTGTGACGGTTGCAGGATCGATTGCCTCACATCAACGTTCACGCGTACTTCGCCCCGGTGACCCCACCTTCGTCCGTTGGGGGTAACCGCCCCGGATACTGCAGATGCTGCTGTATACTATAGCAGCGCCACCCCGCTGGTGGTGAACAAACTATGCTTATGGTGTGGTCTCGCTCTCTAGTGGGTTCGGACATAGAACCCATTACTACCCTTTGCTCTGGGATCAAATACACGCACACACCTGTGACAATATCTGCTTCTATCTGCAAGCTGCTATTCTGATGACCATAAGCTGAAGTCCAGGGAATGTACCTGGACACAACTATCCCAGCATGCTTAGGTGAATTGAAGGATTGTGGAAGTTCGGTGAGAAATACCCAGTAGAGGGCGACACTGTAGCAGTCGCCATGTCTTGTGATATTGTCAATGCGGTTGCCGGCCATCGCAATGCTAGTCGCTTTCTCAAGACAGCCAGTGCTAGTTCGCTGAGTGCCGACACGACACTGTGTCTGACAGTGCTGCCCTGCACTAGAGAATACTGCAGTCGCCATGGCAGCATGGACTTTTGTTAAATATTGTAGATATCATCAGAGTTAAATGAATGCATCATACATATGATGCTGCATTTCAGCACTTTGCTATGATGACACGTTGCTATAACAAAATGTTGCTATGACAGTGGGTGCAGCATTCCAGATCAATGACAGAATATTCCTGTGATTGGCTGCTAGTGACGTCCAGTGCGTCGTACGTTCAGCAAGCCAATGTGACAGCGAGACATTTGCCTACCTATGCCATTTTAATAAAGAATTGCACCAAAATATAATTTTGCTGCAGGCATATATAGGCTGTTTTAGTATGCAGAATTTGGTGATTTTTGTATGTGGCGAAATCAAACGATGTGCAGACAATGAATTCAGATCGCGTGGCACGTGGATCTGAAAATATCTTGTTACTGTAAACATGGAGGTACTCATGCAGCGTTCTCAGTGTAATGCACTTGAGTACGTTCTTATTGTGAAGATTGGCTTTAAGAAGAATCATTATTGAGAAATTAGAAATTACCAGCAGAAACAGATGCAGCAGTGATATATTGCTGTACGTCGTCAACGATATACGTTGGCTCTTTGTGGTTATATTATGTCGTGCATATGAATCAAGGCATGCACACAATCCGTGGCATGTATATTTAATAAACTATACATTTATATGTATATCGATACACTGTATAATATCCTGTTTGCTCTTTTCTGTGACATGACACTGAATCGAGATTGAGTGCACTCTCTGAGTCTTATCGCTATAGGGTTATTTTCCATCACGTTGTCGATCTCGTTATCGAATCAAATGTCATTTTATTTGGAAGTGTGTAAAAAAAATGGTGCCATAATTTGGTGTGCGCGGTGCATAAATATCCAGCATTTGCTATTCCATTGCAAATGGAAACATTCAGAAATCTTTTCAATGCTTCAGCAGTATATTTACAATATAATTGTGATGAATAAAATATCAACAACCAGTTTCTGAAACGTATGTTCCCAGCTTCCCGCATCGAGCAACATATAGCATCCATCCGTATAATGCCATGAAACAAATGAAATATGTGTATGTTCTATGTTGCAGGTAAGACATTGTACTGTATTCAAGCTAGCAAAAAGAAACTATTTTACAAAGCTGGCTAAAATTATTCCTTCATAGCCCATTTGAATGGACTTTTGGTAACAGACATTTCATTTCAAAAACATCACCAACAAACATTTCACAAACAGACACTTCTCCAACAGACATTTCACCAACAGAGACTTCATCAATGGATACTTCACCAAAGGACACTTCACCAATGAACATTTCACCAATGGACACTTCACCAACGAACACTTCACAGCAAACATTTTACACCAGACATTTCACAAACAGAAACTTCACCTTCAGATACTTCGCCAACACTTCACAGACATACATTTCACTAACATACACTTCACAAACAGAGACTTCATCAACAGATACTTCACCAAAGGACACTTCACCAATGAACATTTCACCAATGGACACTTCACCAACGGACACTTCACAGCAAACATTTTACACCAGACATTTCACAAACAGAAACTTCATCTTCAGATACTTCGCCAACACTTCACAGACATACATTTCACTAACATACACTTCACAAACAGACATTTCACCAACATTCACTTATCAAGTCCAACTTACCCCAGAATACTTTGTCATGGTGCGGAATCATGTTTGGGGACTTCCGTCTCAGATCACCCAATGCATGTTGCATTCATATTTTTAATTCAACAAAAATTTTACTTAGTTAATCCACAGGTCAATATAACCACACATGTCAAGCCATAGGGTTGTAGCTTGAAGAGTTTCTGAGTTGTGACCATTTCAAATTTGGCGGATTCTGTAATTTTTGCCAATTTTCGGAAATCATTAAGATTTCTTGTTCTACATAAAATACCAATAACTCAAAAACTATTTGTGCTAGAACTCTGAGATTTGCCATGCTTATTCTCCGTTATAAGTAGATAGTAACTGTAGTTCCACATCTGTATTAGTTCTCCCACAATCTGCCATTGAAGTTGTGTATTTTATGTAAAAAATTGAGCGATTTTAGACCCATATTTCAACAATAAAACTTGTTAGAACACAAATGAATCTTATTGTCAGTAACACACATACATATCTAGGTATATCAGAAGTTTCTATCTAGCTTAGTTTATGAGATACTGATCTCCAAAGTTGGTACATTGTGAAAGGTTGCCTATATTTAGCAGCCAAAAATGCTGGTGGCCATGGAGATAAAATTCCAATTTATTTTTTATATGAAAGGCAGGTACAGTGCCCATGTAATGCACCATATTTGGATTCCCTATTCAAATGGCTTCATGTAGAATACAAATATTTCAAATAGACATATTTTGTGTTTTTATCTAATCAATAGATAACAACACAATATTAAATCCTACAGCTGATTTTACTACCTATTCCATCTCTAGTGAGAAAATTATGTAAATATTGTTGTCAAATGTAAAAAAACCTTCTGAATACCTATACATAGTTCTAGATTATATGTACCTAGGTCATTCCATGTGAAATCAACCAATGGTTAAAACGTTGATGTTTAAGAATTTACTTCAATTTTAACCAATGACTAGGTGGCTATGATGTGAAACTATAGTATGCATGTTGTTATCTACATATAATGGAGAATAAACATGCCAAAATTCTCAGAGTTCTAGCACAAATAATTTTTTAGTTATTGGTATCTTAAATAGAACAAGAAATCTTCATGATTTCCAAAAATTTTTAAAAACGACAGGATCCACCAAATTTGAACTCAAACTATTCGAGCAGCCTTACGGTTTGACATGTGGTTATATTGACATGTGGATTAATTGATAAATAATGTCTAATTCAGAAATATGAGTGCAACAAGATTTTCTTATTTTTGTTGATTTGAGATGGAATGCCCTTTTTATCAGCAGTTGTTCATAGTAGGCTCTTCAACATAAAATGTAATATCGTGATAGAACATTAACAATTGATTTTAATTAAAGGTGACATATAAAGGAATCCACAACTGTTATTTTATTAATATATATATATTGCAATTTCACTACTGTAAAAAAATTTAAATTGTTTGTATATATATATATATATATATATGAAATAATTTGGGACTGTCCCAGTATTAGTAACATGTATATTTATTTTATAGGTTGAGATGTAGGTTACATATATATGATATAGGACTGTGAATATTGCTACACTCGGCATACAGTGAACAAACTTGGCTCCCAGAGGGAGTAATGTAGAATATTGTAGCAGTCATCCATTCGACATGAGAAATGTTGGGCTCAACAATGAAATAATGTGAAAAATGTTATAGACATTAGTTCATGTTGAATTGCACGACACTATTTTGTATGTATATATATATATATATATATATATATATACAGTTAAACCCCACTTTACGATCACCTCAGTATCACAGCCACCTCAACATATATATATATATATATATACATATATATATATATATGTATATATATATATATATATGCATATGTATATATATAATATATATATATATGCATATGCATATGTATATATATATATATATATACATATTATTATTATATATAGTCAAATCTCGCTTTACGATCATCTCAGTAATGCAGCCATATATATATATATATATATATATATATATATATATATATATATATATATATATATATATGCATATATATATATATATATATATATATATATATATATTATATATATATACATATATATATATATGTATATATATATATATATATATGTATATATATAATACACACACACACACACACACACACACACACACACACACACACACACACACACACACACACACACACACACCACCACCACCACGCACACACACAGGCATGCTTAAGCAAACAAATTACATAATACTGGTCGGCTCTAACAAAGGCCGATGCATTCCTTCAGGCTTGAAAGATTTAACTAAACAGGAAATAGTATTCTGATAACAAAAATAACAGAAATGCTACATATATGTTACTAATGTATTTCTGCTATTTTTTATTATCTGAGCTGACACAATATTTGGGCACGCGCATTTTTTTGATGTGCCTACTCATAGAAGGTGTCTTTCTCAGAGTCATAGACATCATGATTATTAGGTGATGCATAGCACTAGATGATGGTGACGTTGGCATGAAATGTCACGAATCTTGCACAGTGCAATAAATCGACATGCATATTATATTTCTAGCCCGGCAAACGAAAAGTCATAATCGTGACGTGCCTACCTGTGAAACTCGCTAGGTGGAGTAACTGGTTTAACTCGACGCGAAACCAAAAACGCATTGTCTTGCTGCTGCCGCCAGATGACACCACTAATCGGATTGATTCCTGTCGGTACATTAATGTAAGCCTACAATGTGCCTAATATATCTCATTTAATGCGTGCTTGCGTGCGTGTTTTGGATAACGATATTAAGTTACTGTCATAGGACCTAACACAGCTTCGTATAAAAGTTTGTTTTGTTTTCACAGTCGTAGGCCTAAGGAAATTAGACGAGCACAAACTATTGTAAAATATTAATTCCGTCTTATTTTATTACGTCAATAATAGTTAAAAACCGCGTCTTATTCATTGTATACATACAATAGTCATGCAGTGAGCAAACGTAAATGTCTAGTGGTTCGTTTGCTATACGTATAAGTATACGTTTTCAGAAAAAAAGTCACTGCATGCAATGAAGATGTTTTCAGAAGGTCAAGACTGCCACTACAAGTCTGTCGCCATGCACTTAATCATGCTGCACGCAGAGCGAGTGTGCGTGCATGGGCGTTCTCACAACGAATCACACGCGCGCGCACAAAAGCTCACTGACGCGTACCTTTCGTTTGCGGCAGCACCGCCCTATACGATGCGAGTAACGCGGGGGACCGTATCAGAAACATGTGCGTGTGCAGCAGGAGTCACAATACAGTAGTACAGTAGTACAGCAGTACAGTAGTACAACAGTACAACAGTACAGTAGTACAGCAATACAGTAGAACAACAGTACATTAGTACAGTAGTACAGCAGTACAGTAGTACAACAGTACAGTAGTACAGCAGTACAACAGTACAACAGTACAGCAGTACAACAGTACAGTAGTACAGCAGTACATTAGTACAACAGTACAATAGTACAGCAGTACATTAGTACATTAGTACAACAGTACAGCAGTACAGTAGTACAGTAGTACAGCGGTACAGTAGTACAGCAATACAGCAGTACAGCAGTACAACAGTACATTAGTACAGTAGTACAGCAGTACATTAGTACGACAGTACAGCAGTACAGCAGTACAGCAGTACAGTAGTACAGTAGTACAGTAGTACAGCAGTACATCAGTACAACAGTACAGCAGTACAGTAGTACAACAGTACAGTAGTACAGCAGTACATTAGTACAAAAGTACAGCAGTACAGTAGTACAACAGTACAGTAGTACAGTAGTATATCGGCACAGTAGTACAGCAATACAGCAGTACAACAGTACAGTAGTACAGTAGTACAGCAGTACAGCAGTACAGTAGTACAACAGTACAACAATACAGTAGTACAGCAGTAGTACAACAGTACAGTAGTACAGCAGTACAGCAGTACAGCAGTACAACAGTACAACAATACAGTAGTACAGCAGTAGTACAACAGTACAGTAGTACAGCAGTACAGCAGTACAGTAGTACAGTAGTACAACAGTACAGTAATATAGTAGTACAGCAGTACAGGAGTACAACAGTACAGTTGTACAGTAGTACAGCAGTACAGGAGTACAGGAGAACGTATGACTTCCCACAAAGAGACGGTTGTTCAATCCCATACTGCAACATTGAACACTGTTTTTTGAAGTTTGGATAGTTTCGCTCGGTTCCAGTTACTTTAGTAGGCATACGCTCAAATGCAGATAACGACGTTATGTTTTTTGAATTTAATTTTATTAAAAATTTCAACAACATATATGCAAACATACAACACAGTGAATGCTGTAAAGATTTATGTGACAGCAGCATTAAGCTGTAATACATACTGGGAAATGCAAGAAGTCTAATACTTATAATTAGTATTTCCCATTTCATAAAACATACATCAATTTATAGAGAGTTTGACAAATGAAATAAATATCATTAATGTAAGTAAATTTGACACATGATTAAAATTACAAAGTAGTCACAACAAAAAAATTATGTAAAATAAAAAAGACTATATATTGCATTTACTGACCAAAAATTACCTGTACCTTTTCTTAACGACAAAGACATTAGCGCAATGTTATGCGATAGCATTTTGTACTAATTGCAGAACGGTTACATAATTCATCGTAGAACTGAAAACTGTGCAAAAATCTACCGTAAGTAGGGGCAACAGACAACAATCTTAATAATGTATATAATTAGACCATACATGTTGTATTTTGTGTTTATTTCGTTTGTGATCAATCTTCGAAACGGTCCCTCGTGCATTCGCAAGCACGTTGAACACCGGACGCACGCAAGCATCGTCGATCAGGCGATATCGGCCTTTCAGTCTGGCACTCCATGTCCCAAAGGCAAGCCGGGGTCTAGCGCGGCACGAGCGCTGACGTGGAGGCGCTGTCACGCAGGTAGACCGCCTGATTGCAGTAGCCGACTTAATTAAAAGCCGACGGGTCAAACTTGCACGCATGCACGCACGCTCGTGCATGTAAATCTGTTTGCCTGCCCGCGTGCGGACAAAGACCAGCCTGTGCCGTAGCCACGCGAGCACGCACCGGGCCTGGCCGGCTGATTGAAATGTGCGACAAGCGCACGCTCGCACGCACGAACGGTGAATACGTAAAGCACTTTCCATTCTTCGTCGGTCTGCCTAAAATACACCCATGGGTTGTTTTCTTTCATTCTTTTGTGTCGGCAACATTTAAATGCCAGTCAAGGCAGATGGGCGAAGTTACTGTCACGGCCATCGTGAAAATTACGATGATGTTTACATTTAATTTTCTAATGCTAAAAGTGCTCGTTATTGTGTAGTTAGATAATATAGTCAGTTTCCGACACTGATTATTTCGGGTATTCTGCTAATAAGTATTATGCGTTAGGCCTCGCTTAGTTAGCTGTTTCATCGAAAGAACCTATCACGAATGAGCGTCATACCAAGTTATGTCGGCACTGGTGATGTAAGGTCACCGAACTTGGCGTCCTCTGCTCTGCAATCGCCAATATTAACATTGACAAGATCCAAACATTATCCTGTAGATGTGCATGTTCACGTTTAGTTGCTCGGTCGAGAGACCTTAGCTATACGGTCTACAGATATCTTCCCAACGGGCGTCACAACTTCGTTCTCTCGTGCACACCTATGTCAGAGGTGTCCAGGGGCGTCCGCAGGAATTTTTCTAGGGAGGGGTAAGAAAGAAGAAAGAAATATATATGGACACCTCTGACACTGGTGTGCACTAGTGCCCGGCGCGGGCCGGGCTTTTGGTCCAAGCCCGGCCCGGGCCTCTACATAATTTCGCGGGCCGGGCCGGGCCTGGGCCTACATACTGCGGGCCCGGGCCGGGCCTGGGCTGAAAACAATTTAAACACATCGGGCTTGGGCCGGGCCTGGGCCTAGTGTGAGCGGGCCGGGCCGGGCCTGGGCTGGGCCTGGACATAATAAAAATATTCATACAAAACACTGATTATTACTTTATTTGTTTAAATAAAAACTGATTATAAATTGTAATTCCGTTTAATGAATGCTTAAAATTATTTCTTTAGTATTATATAGTTGCAAATTGAGATCTTGCATGGAATCTAATGACCCCATAAGTTCACTTGGCTGGAAGTAGCCAGCCCCAAATGTTTACTTTAGATATTTGCAGTAGCAATCAAGCCATGATTAACCATCAACTTATCACCCTTTGACCCTACCAGTGGACATTCTATTGTCTAGGTCTTCCCTCCAAACATTGCCCACCTGAATGACCTGCCCACTGCCAAGTGTCCACTAGGCAACTAGCCCTCTACCCAGTACCCAACCCATTTGGTAATTTGTATTTCTCCCCAGTCCTAATTCATTCACACTTGTACTAATTCACACATGTCTGAACCTGTCTGTCTCAGGCTAGTGACTGCAGGCCTGCTGGAAATGCCACTGGGTGTCAGTGCCAGTGGGTGACATTTAATTGAAATGTCATATTAAATTATGTTAACTTAGTTGAGCTAATTCAATTAACAATATAAATTGGGGTTATGGCTTGCATAAGGGTTAAGTCAGGGTTAGATAAACAAATCTCCTACCCTAACCATAAGCCAATACATTAAAGCCAAATATAACAAATGTTATCATATTTAATAGTAATGACACTAAGAAGTTTTCCTTTATTTTTCTTGGACCCAAAGCCCGGCCCGCGCAGGGCACTAATATATATATATATATATATATATATATATATATATATATATATATATATATATATATATATATAATTATATATATATATATATATATATATATATATATATATATATATATATATATATATATATATATATATATATATATATATATATATATATATATATATATATAATTATATATATATATATATATATATATATATATATATATATATATATATATATATATATATATATATATATATATATATTCATATATATAAGATGTATATACAGTAGAGTGTCGTTTATCCGTTCTTCGATATTCCGGATGTTCCGCGATCCGCACGTTTTTGTGTGGTAACCATCTCGACACGATGTTAATTGCTCCGTTATTCCGATTATTCATGTTTCCGGCTCCGCACGCTGTTTTTGGGGAACCCACCGGCCGCATAACACCGTATTCTGACTCAGATAACCGGTCGGTCGATCTCTGATTAGAAAATCAGCCGAGCGGCGCCAATAATCGCGGCAGCCGCCCGGTTGTGAGCAAATCAAGCCACACGCAAGCTCGATGCTCTGGAAGATTCTCCGTCAACGAAACGCCATCGTTGTGAAGTCAATGCCGGACATAAACGCCAGATATGTCAATTTAAGAGGGACCACCCACAGCTGAAATATTCTGTCACACAAGCCTGTGCGGAGAAAACGCTGAACATAAAAGTCGGCAAGTCTACTGTTGGAGACATCGTGCGTGCGTCGGACAAATGGTTGAGTGTATCTCAAGACGTCCCGTTTCTGTGGTTTACATACATCCGTTCTCGCCGTTGTGTTGTTAATGATGATGACGTCAGCCAGTTTACCATCGGTAACTGCTGGCGTCATGTCGGCAGCCTCCCCACTGATGACCAAGCCGATATTGAGCCCTCTGATGCTGACGACGACACCCCACTAGCCGATCTCCGTTCCATGATTCATCTACCGGAACCTGACTGCGACCTAACACCTGACCAATGCATTGACATCGAGGGGGGAGATATCACGTGTCAGGAACTAGACGATGATACGATACTGCAACTGGTGACTCGAGCCGACACCATAGAAGAACCGACCACCGATCCAGTAGGACCTGCCGATGTAGAGACAGAGCCTGAACCTGTCTCCGCCAAGCAGGCAAAAGCCAGCATTGACGTCCTCATTCAATACCTCGAGCAGCATGGCTGTGTTTCCGCCCTTGATACCGCATGGGATATCAGGAAATGCATTCAACAACAATCGCAGTTTACCCAATCGTGTGTTACAGACTTTTTCCAGACCACTGGCTCTGGATAACATTGATGTTCTGATCGTTCTGTGACTGCATATGTAATGTACTCAGAACTATCTCAGTATTAAAAGAAATGAATGCTGGGTGTACTTGTAACAGTGTTACACATTGTTTATTTTTTCTCAATAACATACAATGCATATAAAAAAATGTATATAACATGTAACTTGTATTCAAAGAGAATGTTATCTCTATTAAAAGAAAGGAATGTTTTTCATACTATTGCACATGGTTTTATTCTTTCTCAATAGGATGCATTGTTTTATTAATCCGCAGGATTCTTTTATCAGGCCTGTGTGTGTGTGCGTGCGTGCGTGCGTGTGTGTACGTATATACATAATATATATATATATATATATATATATATATATATATATATATATATATATATATATATATATATATATATATATATATATATATATATATATATATATATATATATATATATATATATATATATATATATATATATATATATATATATATATAGTCCAGAAGTGCCCCCTTGCCTCCGCCCCCCCCCCCCCGCGGACGCCCATGGAGGTGTCATTAGGAGGAAGGTGGTTTCCCTGCTGAAGATGGAATTAAAGAAGGAGGAAATGGTAAACAATTAAGGCTTCATGTGTGCCTTTTTGTTCATTATGTAGCCACATGCTACAACATTGACAAAATAGAAGATTTGGCGCCTCTGCAATGTTATACACAGGACTTGTTATTTGAGTTGAGAAATATAATCCATTTGAAGGAAATGTTAATAATTTTGTTTGAGAATTCCTCTTCATTAATTTTATTCAGGATATCTGCGCCTACAAACACAATTCTTCAGAATATTGAATACAGCGATGTTTATCACACCACTGTACTGCGCATGAAGTGGATACGTGCAATTTATAAAAAAAATGAAGATGATAATAATGATGATGATGACAACGATGATGCTGATGATGATATTCCCAAGAAAGTCAGTTTTTGCGATGTCTACATCACGTAATTCGTCGTGATGCTCACATCAGCCACGAACTGTCAGCTGGCAGATGCCATTTCTGTTGCATTGCTGCGTTCGTGCGTGTGTGCGTGCGTGCGTGGATGCCTGATCGAGTAATTGCGTGAGCTGTCACGACGAACAACGGAATTATTGAAAAGCTGTCAGATGTACGTGGTAGAGTCTTGGGGATAACACGGACAGAGTTGTTCTCTTCCCGTCCGAGTAAAGACACAATACGAGGTCCAACGGCGTATATAGGATCTCCCAAAGGAGGAGGTCAAATGCGGGAGAGGGAAAGTTTAGTCACCCATGTAGTCAGTGGCGTTACGAGGCAAAGGACCGCTGGGGGTAAAACATGCCACCCCCAATTAAGAGCGGAGTAATAGAATAAGCATGCTTAGGTCATTGTTCCAACACCACGGTAGCAATCATCTACCAAAATATAGACAATTATTCAGAGCAGGAGGCAGCGAGGAAAATAGGGAGAGAGCGTGCGTGCGTGCGTGCGTGCGTGCGTGCGTTTCCAGTATTATTCGACAAGTGTTGCCATTTCGATTACATAACCTCACTTGCGCTGCGTAGCGAATCCGACAACGAATGGTTATCTAAATTGTCGGAGGATGGCAATTAACATGCTAGTTCAGCAGCTATGTAGGGAAGATGAAGTTCGATTTGTGGGGATATTTTGTTGGGAGGGCTGATATGTTCATGAGGAATGGGTTTCATCTAAATAGAAAGGGTGCAGCAGTGTTTGTGGATGAACTCTCATCAACAGCAGTCGACAGTGGCATGGGTAGCATCAACAATATTTTCGGTAGCAAACATTGTTTAAACTAGAAGCGTAGGGGGTACATACAAACCAGTAACAACATGTCCGGAAAAAATCTGAAGCTTGCTATAATTTTGTGTGTTTAAATAAAAAGGAGCATAGTAAATAAAAAAAACGAATTAAACATTATGTTAGAATATATTAACCGAATCATGGACCAACAAAGACATAGCAGATGCTGAATTAGGACTAACAGGATACATGATGTTTAGGAGAGATCGAATAGGAAGAAGGGGAGGGGGAGTTATTTTATAAATTAAAGAATGAATCTATTCAGGCTCACGAAATAAAATTAAAAATAGAAGCAGATTGCGACGAAGCTGTTTGGTGCAATATAGTTCCAGGAAAGTCGACATTAACTATTAGATTAGTTTACCGAAGTCCAAAAATAAACGAAGAAGATAACACAAAAATACAAAACGCTATAAATGAAGTGAATAAAGGGGAATGTATCATAATGGGAGATTTTAACCATGGACGCACACAATGGAAATCTCTAGAGAGAACAGGGGGTGAGAACCAACAGTTTCTTTTTTAATACGGGATAGCTTCCTTATTCGACACGTGCTAGAACCAACCAGGGGACAGAATGTATTATATACAGTTTTGTCTTCATAAAATTAATTAGACAATGTAAAAAAAATACATGAACCTTGTGTAACAGTGGTCATATCAAATGCATGTTGGCATCAAGGTAAAATGCATGTTGACATCAAGGTAAAATGCATGTTGACATCAAGGTAAAATGCATGTTGACATCAAAGTAAAATCAGAAAGAAAAAATACGGGAGAAACTTCCACAAAGGTAAATATAAAGATAACATGAGAAAATACTTAGCAAAGTCAGACTGGATTAACATGCCGAGGAATAAGACAGCAATCGAATGTTGGACCACTAGAAGACAGTACTGGAAATATAATATCACAAGGTATTTTAATGGTTGAAGACCTAAATGGATACTTCAGTACAGTGTTTACCAGAGAGGATATTAGTACATTACTAGTTCCAGATGCTAAGCTTCAGGAGGCTAAATCGGACTATTTAGGGCAGTTAACTGTAACTCCAGAAATGGTAGCTACGAAAATAAAGGCAATGAAGAATAAATCAACTGAAGTGGATGGAATTGCACCAAAACTACTAATGGAAACAGTAGAACAAATTAGTATACCACTTGCTAGAGGGTTCAACTTGTCATTAAAACAGGGAGTGGTTCCTTTTGAATGGAAAGAAGCTAACATCATGCCATTTTTTTAAAGGGTCCGAGAAATAAGTAAGATAATTACAGATCAGTGAGTTTAACAATAGTGATTTGAAAATTATTAGAAAGGTTCATTAAATACCATATGGCGGGACTTCCTTGTTAGGGGAATTATTAAATCCATCTCAACATGGATTCCTAAAAGCGAGGTCATACTTAACAAATGTGTTATGTCTTTTGGAAGAAATCAAGTGGATAGACGAGGGGTCATCAGTAGATATTATCTACTTGGATTTTCAGAAAGTGCCACATCAAAGATTACTACTTAAGTTAAAAGCCCATGGTATCGGGGATAGCATAATCGAATGGATAGAAAAATGGCTGACTGACTGAAGACAGCATGTTGTAGTTGATGTGGAGGTTTCAAACTAGAAATAAGTTTTGAGTGGGGTACCACAATGATCAGTATTAGGACCTTTATTAATCTTAATAAAAATACTATATATTAATTACCTGGACGATAATATAAAAAACAACATAGTGAAATGTGCGGATGACACAAAAGTGTTTAGAAATGTTAACAATGACGGAGATAAACTACACAAAACGATCTAGACAAATTAGTTGTGGTCTGAAAAATGGCAGATGTTATTCAATTTTGGGAAATGTAAATGCCTATGCGCGGGACACGGGAACTTGGGTGTAAGCTGTAAAGTGGGAGATACTGTTCTAGGTAATACCGTAAAAGAAAAGGACTTAGGAGGAACGCTGATGCTGATATGAAAGTTTTAGAGCAGTGTGTTATTGCAACTTCAGAGGGTAATCAAATGCTTGGGTTGATTAGGAGAAATATAACATACAAGGAATAAAGTTACTTACACCTATGTATAAAGCAATAAAGAATACTGATTACAAGCTTGGAGACCATATCGTAAGAAGATCATAGATAAGCTTGAGTGAATACACAGGAGAGCAACTAAAGTGATTCCAGAACTGAGAGATCTTAGTTATGAAGAATGTCTTAAAAGAATGTGGTTTAATAACCGCAGAGAAGGAGGTTAAGAGGAAATCAAATTGAAGTTTTTTTAAGATATTGAATGGGTATGAAAATATTTATAAAAATATTGTTTTGTCACTCTAGAAAGATAGTAGAACTAGAGGGCATGAGATAACATTAATAAAAGATGAGTGTATATTGGATATCAGGAAGTACTCGTTCTCACAATGAATGGAACAAATTATCTACAGATTGTGTAACTACTAGCAGCGTGAATATGTTTGAAAATAAGGTTGACACATATCTCAGGAGCGCGGGTTACACACAGATAAGTCAATGGCTTCCTTGTCCACTTGCCATCTGAGCCTTTCTAGGATGTCAATATTGTTCAAACTTGACACGCGTGGCTGACTCGCCAACCCAAGCCACCCGCCTACGTTCACTTCACGAACGCTCTGCCGCGCTGACGACATCGCGTGGAATTTACCTTTGATTTTACCTGCACCAGGTGTGCCAAGGTGAAGGCCGTTTGGTTTGTTTACGCTGAACGGACGGGACTTCGCAGTAGCTAACGTCAGGACACGGCAACGTCACCACCGAGACCTTAATGGAGCCGCCTCAGGTACGAATAATAGGCCTATCTCTGCCTTCTCAGGGTTTCACCTGCTAACGTGAGACTGAAGCACCTGCATCTTCAACACGTTTAACTAAACCTGTTATGCTGCGCCGGTAGAGAAATACTCCCCGTTTCCGTGTTTCAGTACGTCGGTAGATTATCGGGTATTGATTTGCTATGTGGACGCTCGCCATGCAAATATATTCTTAACGACCTCTGGAGCTGATGAGAACCAATGTAACACGTGGAATAGTATTGATATACAAAACAAAATGACCCCAAAACCTGCCAATGCCCAGGTTAATTTGCGGCCAATAATTCCCACCAGCATTACGTTATTCCTTATTTAACAAGATTTAACAAGATTGCCATCCCAAACAACAAGTTCCAGATGGCAACTAGACAAGGAAGCCATTGGCTTATCGAGAGTCCAACAATTGAATCATCTATGTGTAGCCCGCCCTAATCAGATATCTGTCAATTCTATTTTTAAACATATTCACACTACTAGCATTAACACAATCATTTGGCAGTTTGTTCCATTCATTTATCACCCTCTGTGAGAAAGAGTACTTTCTCATGTCCAACCTACACTGTTCCTTAACTAATGCTGCTTTGTGTCCTCTGGTTCTACTGCCTTCTTTAAGTTTGAAGAACATATTCCTGTCAACATCCTCATTACCGTTCACTATTTTAAACACTTCTATTTGGTATCCTCTTAGTCTCCTGCTCTCTAGTGTTGTCAAACCACATTGTAATAAGCGACTTTTGTCACTAAGGTCTCTCAATTCTGGAATCAATTTAGTTGCTCTTCGTTGTATTATTTCTAGCTTGTCTATGTCCTTTTTACGATACGGCCTCCATGCTTGTAAACAATATTCCAAATGTGGTCTAACTATTGCTTTGTACAGGGGTACAATTAGCTGTTTCTCCATATACATGATAGTTCTCCTAATTAGCCCTAGAATTTGATTTCCTTTCGAAGCAGCAATCCCACATTGCTCAGAAACTTTCATGTCAGCACTAAATGTTACACCTAAGTCCTTTTCTTGTGTGGTTCTACCTAGTACAGCATCCCCCATTTTATATTCTTCGTCCATGTTTCCATGTCCTATGTGTATGCATTTACACTTCCCAAAATTGAATAACATTTGCCATTTTTCTGACCATTTAACTAATTTATCTAGATCATCCTGTAAACTTTGTTTATCTGTATAATTAGTAACCTTTCTGAATACTTTTGTGTCATCTGCAAATTTTAGTACTTTGCTATATATGTCATCTTCCAAATCATTTATATATATTAAAAACAGTATAGGGCCTAATACTGATCCCTGTGGTACCCGACTCAAAACAGATTTCCAGTTTGAAATCTCACCATCTACTATTACTCTATGTCTTCTGCGTGTAAGCCACTTTTCTATCCAGGTGATTACATCATTGCCTATACCATGGGCTTTTAGTTTAAGTAACAATCTTTGATGTGGCACTTTATCGAAAGTTTTCTGAAAATCTACCGTCATCTACCCACTTGGTAATTTCTTCCAAAAACATAAGAGATTGGTTAGACATGACCTTATTTTTAGGAACCCATGTTGAGATGTATTTATTAATTTATGTTTTACAAGGAATTCCACCATGTGGTCTCTAATTAATGTTTCGAGTAATTTACATACAACTGATGTTAAATTCAATGGTCTGTAATTTTCTGGTTTGTTCCTCGATCCTTTCTTAAATAGCAGTGTAATGTTTGCCTCTTCCATTCTGAAGGAACTATTCCTTCTTCTAGTGACAAGTTAAACACTTTTGCTAGTGGTGTACTAATTTGCTCAACAATTTCCTTAAGCAGTTTTGCTGGTATCCCATCAACTCCAGGTGATTTATTATCTTTCATCTTCTTAATTTTCTTTGCTATCATTTCAGGTGTTACAAATAACTGCCCCAACTGTTCTGATTTATTTCCCTCAAATTTAGTAAATGGAACTGGTAGTGAGCTGATATCTTCTGTGGTAAAAACTGAGCTGAAATACCTCTGCCATCAGAAACCCGTCTGAAATTATGTTTTCACTGTTGTTTTCCAATGGTCCGACCTTATCTCGAACTTTCTGTTTACTCCTTACATAAGCATAGAAACTCTTGCTGTAATTTTTTATATTACCTGCTAATTTTTTTGAAAGGTTTTATATTTTCTAATTTCAGTTGTAGCTAGGTTAAGTGCCTATTTGTAGTTTGTATAGTCTTCCAGTATGTTTGACCCTCCCCAGCATCTGTTTGTAAAAAAAATGTCTAGTACCCTCTTTTGACAGATGTTTCTTCCTGGACCTTTTCCCTTGTTTTCTTAATGGAACAAATTTCGCAATAATGCCCTCAATCTCATATTTTAAACAAGTCCAGCATTTTGTCGCTGTCTTGTTCTTCAGCAAGTTATTCCAATCTATATTTTTTATATGTATTCCCTGCTTTTACTTCTATATTAAAATGGATTTGGTTTTGGTCACTTGAACCCAAAGGTTCGTGTACTTTAACATTGTCAACTAATTAATTTTGAGAAGACAACATTAAATCTAACACATTCCCACCTCTGGTTGGTTCCAAGACATGTTGAGTAAGGAAACAATCCCGTGTTAAAAGTAGAAACTGATGGTCGTCACCTCCAGCACTTTTTAATAATTCCCATTGTATATGGCCATGGTTAAAATCACCCATTATAACACATTCCCCCTTGCTCACCTCCCTTATCGCCTTTTGTAATTTTACATCTTCCTCTTGTCCTATGTTCTGGTCTATACTTCCTAAACATTACATAGCCTGTCAGTGCTAACTCAGCATCTACTATATCTTTATTTGCCCATGATTCTGTGATGCTTATTACATGAGGATCAATATCTGCTACCGTAATGTATAACTCACTTTTTTATTTACTATGCTCCTGGCATTTAAGCATACACATTTAAGTTCATTATCTGAAATTATTGGTGAACATTTATTTGGATGTGTATTTGTAGTAGTACTCCTTTGAGTGTTCTATGTCAGTTCCCCCTGCGAGTCTAGTTTAAATAATTTATGGTACCTGTGCCCTCGTTGACAACTCTGACAAACTCACACTCAAGAACTGCAGCACCCTTCCCTGTCAGTTGAAGTCCATCTCTCATGAAAAAGTCATTTCTTCCCACAAAGTTTAACCACATGTCTACGAAGCCTACTCCCTCCTCCATACATACCTTCTGTACCTGTGTGTTGACCGCCATCCTCCTACAGTTCCTATATTCCGCACCCCTGCCTCCCATTATTGGTAATATCCCCGACATTACAATCTGTCCAACTCGTGCCTCTTTAAGTGTCTTGATCAACCTCCTGTACTTACCAACGATGGCTGACGTTCCCTCCTTCTCGGAATTGTTCGTTCCCACATGCACGAGAACAGCACCTCCCGTGCCACCAGCCCACCACCCATGACTTGTCCTGCCTTCTCTGCTATATCCTCTATTTTTGCCCCTGGTAGGCATACTGTTGTGTCATCTCCTCTGTTTACAATTTTATCCACTTTCCTAATGATGGAATCCCCCATAAATACCCAGGCTTTCCTCGCCTTCCCCTGTGATACTATATCAGTAAAGCTCCTCTCCTGTCGCGCAGTAGAACCAGAGGATACAAAGCAGCATTAGTTAAAGAACAGTGTATGTTGGACATGAGAAAGTACTCTTTCTCACAGAGGTGATAAATGAATGGAACTGCCAAATGATTGTGTTAATGCTAGTAGTGTGAATATGTTTAAAAATAGAATTGACAGATATATGATAAGAGCGGGCGGGCTACACATAGATTATAAAATTGTTGGACTCTCGATAAGCCAATGGCTTCCTTGTCCACTTGCCATCTGGAACTTGTTGTTTGGGATGGCAAACTTGTTAAAATGTGTGTAGACAATCGTTCATTCAAACTTCGTGATGCGTGTCTACCCATGTGCTGCTATGTTTCCTTCTTCCAAACTCGTGTTCCCTAATAGTAGCGGAACTTTAATTAAAACGCCTTAGACACCTGCTGTACTAAGGATTCAACGTATGTGGTGGGGTCGTTACAAAGCTTCAAGTTAAAACAACGTCAATATCAACAGACAACATAATTTAAAACCGCCAAGTAATCATCTCGGTACTCAATATATTAGAAGCATTTTTGAAAGAAACATGTCTTAATTAAAAAAGATAATCAAAACGCATCAAAACAATGGGTTTGCTTGCATATTCGTAATTGTAATACGTCTTTGCTGACTTCCTCATCGCCATTAGGTTTACGATGCTTACTAAAATTAATAATCACACGATTTGATAATAATGACTAATAGTAAAAAAAGTGTCTGATTCAAAAAGACAAACATTAGAATGCAATTTCTTAATTAACAATATTTGTCAGAATTTTTTAACGTTTTGTAATGCTGATGTCTTTAGTTTACGCTTTTACTAGTGTAGTTATTGCACAGCATTAATAACATGCCACATTAATAACATAGATTCAACCTGTCATATGCACGTGGCTAAATTGGTTCACAATTTTTTTTCAGGTTGTCGTTGTTGCGCTAATTCGGAAATAACAGAAGTGATCGTCAACGCACGTCACGCGTGACTGGGTTTCACGCGTGACTGGGCTTGCCTTGTTGGTCAAAGGTTAGCGTCAGGTGAATCTGTACTGCCCACTGTCCGTGCGTCTACGAACACGGCTGAGTGAGCTGTATTGACAACACTCATGCGACACTGACATTTACACGAAGTGTCACATTTACCGCGGTGTAAACATATGACAATACGTGTATGACAATACGTGTATGACAATACGTGTATGACAATACGTGTATGACAATACGTGTATGACAATACGTGTATGACAATACGTGTATGACAATACGTGTATGACAATACGTGTACGGGAAAACAACTATCTGGTAAAAGGGACAACAGTGTGCAATAAACAGGTTCCACAGACTGACATAAAGTTGAATAGATAAAGTTTTAACGTCGAAAGAGGACCTTTCACTGCAACAACAAGCAGTAGGCCTAAGGTTAGCCAACTTGTTCAGGGCGGTTAGAGATCATTACGCCGCACGGTGTGTAAACTGCGTAGTTTCGTGATGCGTTACTTTGAACGAAACATCATTTACGGTGCGTAGGTTCGACCACTTAGCCGAGGTGTACGACACAACTGATAAAATGGACACCGCGGAGTTAATATGCCTCATCATCGTCCTCATCGTCCTCGTTGCTGCCGTGGTCCTCAGCTGCGCCCGCTGCTGGGGCTCAATGACGACCATCGCCGGCGAGGCGGCCGCAAAGCCGACTAACGCCTTCACGAGAGATTTGGGAGGCCAGATACGACGCAGCTTCCGGCGGGCGACGTCCTTCTGGGGCGACCGGGCCGAAACCGCCCCGCCACAACCAGCCATCTCCTCTGTGTCGGCCGACGTCGTTCACGAGTCCGACCTGCATCCGGTCTACTTCCGCCACCGCCCGATGGATTCTCCACCGAGCTACGACGACGTCATCGAACAGCCAGACAAGACGCAACCCGCCAGCATACCGACTCGGCCAAGGACGACGGCAGAACGCGACACAGTGAACGGTATAGACAACCCCGCTTACGCTGAAGACACGGTGGATTCTGGCGCTGGTGCCACGTTCAACAGGACTTACATACAAGTAACCAACTCTGGCGTCGTGTTCCCGGACTCTGAAAGAATGTCCTTCCAGGCAGAGTCGTACATTTAAGGTCGCCGGAAGCGAACTCGATGTGCAACGAATGTATTCCCGAATGTATGGTGACCATTCTGAACAAGTAACGTGCTTTGTTGACCGTTGATGTTGTGTTGGGCTTAATGTTGTCTAATGTCCGACCAGTACGACTTTTATCAAATGGCACTTTTATCAAATCGATGGGAATAAGGCAACGGATTGTGACCATGATAGTCTCACCAATCACTTCGGACGTAGCGGATCACAGAGATCACTATATAGCGGTGGTGCATCTAGGATCCCGCAAAGGGGGAGGCCAAGTTTAATAACCCATAAATTGACCATACAATAGGTGACAAACAAACAACATTAAGCCACGGGGCAACAAGCCAATAAACCCCTAAATACGCCGCTGTACAAGGCGTAGATACCATCAAGTTTATGACGTCCGTCCATCGATTGTTTTTATATTCTGAATGGGCAACGAACCATTGTCTTATAGTCGTGCATCATTTCTTCTTCGGTGCGAGATTCGCTGTGCAGTATTAGTACACGCCAGGGTGTATTTCTGGCCCAATGCATAAATGCGCCACTGCCAGTCTCCATGGAAACATGGTGTGGTTTTACAAATGGTTTCGGGTGCTGAAGACGGACACATTTTTAGCAGGGATCAAAATTATGTTTTTGCAAAATGTGTTTATAGTTGCCACATTCCGTATCTACAACATATCGACCGCATTAATTAAAGTGAACACACATCTAGATAAGTACTGTATTTATTACAACCATACTTATATTCACATAGCTATACAATACAACCTTATATATATATATATATATATATATATATATATATATATATATATATATATATATATATATATATATACCTGTATTACTATTACACCATGGACATGGCATTTATAACGAGATTTTATTTTGACTAAAATTACAATTACAAAACAGCCTTGTGTACTAAAATTACATATAATCATAACTGCTGAAAACAATTACCCATAACTAAGCCATGACAAATTAACACACACATTTTATAATTTACAACATTTATATAACTACACATTACTACAAAAATTAATATAAAAAATGCAATGCGATAACTGACATTTAATTTTTAAAAAGACCCGTTGTAGTCTCGACGTTAATTAGCGGGCGTTTGTAGTGCGTGCGTGCGTGCGTGCGTGCGTGCGTGCGTGCGTGCGTGCGTGCGTGTTATATCGTTATCCATTGTGCCTTATAATTATTGTAATACATATCATATAAAACATGTTTTATTCATGCGAGCATGTGTATGTATGTCTATATTATAAAAAATATGTGTATAGAAGATTATCGTAGACGTAAAAAAATTCTATGGAATATGTAGTATGCTATAGTTTTCTATATAAAAAATCTACTATAATATGTAGAATTCGATAGAATTTTTATAGATTTCTACAGGATTTTTTGTAATTAAATATGTTCTGCTAATGGTATAATAGCCATTTCCCTGATTCCAGGAGATTGGTGAATGCACACAATTGTTGTTGAGGGTGTACAAATGTGCAGTGCAACCGTAACGTTCGTGTGTCCACAACACACGTAATAAAATGTCACTCAGTATGTCAAACAACGTGCATTTTCCAGTGTATTAATTTTTCAGTAATAAAAGTTATCGTATAGCAGACATCTATGAAATAAACCCGATCTTCAGAGTATATAACATGCAGTTTGCACATGATCATTGTCACGGTTATGACAAATGGAGTATCGGTCATTATCATACAATCATGTGTCTTCTGTAAGATAGCGCATGATGCCGAGGTCCGTCAGTTGGCGGTTGGCCACCGCCTCCCAGCCCCTATTGGCGGCAGGACTAGCGGGGCTCGGGTGCAGGATCGACTCAACCGCTACGTCTTCGATGCCGCCATCCTTCAGTGCTACTTGCGCCCGCTTCTGGGCAAACTTTCCGATGCCGACGATGGTCTTCACCTCTAGGAGCCGGACGACGTCGCAGAGGGCCCGCTCGCAAAGCTCGTTGGCGGCGTTCCTCTCCGACTGCCGCAGCTCGGGCGGCGTCAGGTTCTTGCCAGACTTGTTCAGGAAGATCAGCGGACAGAGGTTGTGCACGAAGCACTGTCGGAAGAAAACGTCTGGAGAGCCGCACAGCTTCCTGAATAGGCCCCAGAACCTGTCTCCGCTCACCTAGGAGGAGACCAAATAGAAGTGTTTACAATATTGAATGGTCATGAAGATATTGGTAGAAACGTTTTCTTCGACGTCACAGAAGGCAGTAGAACCGGAGGACACAAAGCAGGATGTGTGAAGGAACAGTGTTGGTTGCGTATGAGAAAGCATTCATTTTCACAGACGACGATAAATGAATGGAACAAATGATCTAATTATTGTGTTAATGCTAGCAGGGTGAATACGTTTATAAATTAAATTGACATAATATGTGATAAGGACGCTTATTGGACTCTCGTTAATCCAATGGATCCTTGTACACTTGCCATGTGAACTTGTCACTTTCAGTGGCAATCTGGTTAAATCTTGTTACCTGCTGTCATGAGCCAGTATATCTATGACCACGGGTGCTCGGTTTTAGCCGCGAATAAAAATCATGATTAATTGTGCATTTGCCGTGAAAAGTTACTATTTTTATATCTACCAAAAATATAATCAGAACAATTGGACATTATTTCATTGTACACAATAAAACTTACCAAAACACAGACTTAACAAGATTTAGCAAAATTGCCATCCAAAGCGACAAGCTCCAGGTGGCAACATGACAAGGAAGCCACTGCCTTATTGAGATTCGAGAGTCCACTTCCAAGTCCTTTTCAGATATTTGTCAATTCTGTTGTTATACATATCGACACTGCTGGCATTTACATAGTCACTAGATAGTATATTCCATTAACTTATTGTCCTGTGAGAATGAGTTCTCATATACAATCCACAATCCTTTTACTTATGCTACTTTATGCCCTCTAGTTATACTACTATCCTTAAGTGTGAAGAAAATATTTCTATCAATACCTTTATAACCATTTAATAACTTCTATTTGGTCACCTCTAATCTCCTGGTTTTGAGTATTGTCAAGCAACTCTTTATTGTCTTTGTCCTTCTTAAGATATGGCCTCCATGTAATGTAATGACAAATATGGTTAATATTCCAGCAATTATACTTGTCTTGTTCACTGGTTGATACGTCTTTGCCATGTCCTTAGAATATACAACTGGCTAAATGTTTCAACTGATTTAAAACAGAATTTGAGTTTATTGACAACATAGTTTATTAATAATAATAAAGTTACTTCTTTGGCACCAATATCCTTGGAAAATACAAGTTCAGTGGCATGATCATTTATAGCGAACAACAGCATTTCATTGGCAGTTGACATTTCAACATGGTTTCAATTCACTCTTGGTGCATATGCTTTGACAACAAAACAAGAAATAAAATACAATATGTGTACCTCTTTTCTCTGGCAATCGAAACCGCTGACAAGTTTCTTTGGATGTTCATTCTTAGGTTTGTCAACATTGCCAGAAATCTGAAGCCATTCTTTGACGACACTTACTTCTCCAAAAGGAACCTAGAGGAAGAAAATATTCATCCATTTTGAACTAAGCAAGTTGCTCTCTGATCTTCCTACAACGAGACATTCATTTAAAAGTTGTGTTAAATATAGTAACAATTAATTTAAAATGCTACTAGTATTACATCCACAACTTTTTATCAAATTGACAAATCATTAACTTATGCAAATATATATAATAGATGATTGCACATTTAATATTAAGGTAAGACAGTTCACAACATCTATGAATTATGTTTAATATATCACTTTTTTACTAGAAGAAAAAGTAAAATATCTAATATAATTACACATTTAATTTTAGTATTCACTGCTATGCATACGACTGGGTGTAGGCAATATTAACCGGGCATAACTTCTACATTTCTGAAGTTTTGTAACTTTACCACGGACTGGTATGTCCACATAAACACACCAATTTAATATTTAAAAGTACAAGATTGATAGATTGGAATTCATGCTCTTTATCAAGGACAACAAAATGTGTTAGTTTTGGGGTAAAACCAAACACCTGCCATTAGCTATCAACACCAGAAGCTCTCTGACCATATTAAGCTACATATAGTGAACTAGTGGCAATCAAGAAACACTGAATATATATTGCACTAATTGAATAAAGGAAGATAAATATAATAATATTAGGGGTTGATTTGTCACACCAACTTCTTGGCTCCTATGACCCATTTCATTCTGATTAATCCACCATACACATATATAATTAATAACAGGGTAAACTACCCCCTGAGGTGTAATCAACCATTGGGATAAAGTAATTTGTGCTTACCCCTGTTTGAGCCATACCATATGGGCCTGGATTCATGCCAAGGAACAGAACAGCTTTAGTGGACTGACAATATCGGTGTACATAGGCCACGTGAGGTTCTGCAGCATATTCAATAGGGTTGTATACATGGGTGACTGGCTCACTGAAATGCAGCATTTCTAGTGCAGATACTAGCTTCTGTTCCAGTGCCAAGAACCGTTCAGCAATACCACTACTGTCTCCACAATCCTTGTCACATCTGGAAGTCGATGAGACTTGAAGAATTTTTTCAGCAGATAGGCGGCATATTTTTGCTGGGAGTTGGCCTTCATTGATAGTAGTGCTCTCTGAGTGTTCATATTTTTTGGTCAGCGATTTAATTTTTACAGACATTGTGTGCTGTATCAATTCTGAAACATAAGAGCGATTAATCTTACCATTGTGCTTGTATTTTTTATTGTTTTACTTAAATGTGCTAAATGTAACTATTAGGCAGATTTCATACATCTCTTTTCTGGCATGACTATTAAATGAACAGTTATGCAATACAGTTTTTTATAAATAAAAATGTTTCATACCAGTTTAAATTCAAATCAAATCGTTTCACTGATATAGCTTCAAAATCTGCTAAGGTTCTTGGCATGATTAAAACAGTACTTGGCCCATGTAAATCCGAAGTTAAAGAAACAGCCTACATGTTAATCTAGCCAAAACTTGAGTACTCATCACCCATATGGAATCCCCACACTATCTCACAAGTTAAAAGCCTTGAAAAAGTACAACACTGTGATGCCAAAATTAGTCAGAAATGACTATAGACAGAACACGAATCCAACAGATCCAATGACTGCCCTTGTATGGCCAACCCTTGAACGATGCATTATTAAACAAGCCACAACCTTCTCCAAAATTCTAAATAACATTATTGAAATTACCCCCCCCCCTTCCAGGCCTACTAACCCGCTCTCGAACCCGTGGACAATACGCAGCCCCCAGGGGTCATATAAATGCAATGGACTTTTCTTTATTTTCCAAGCAATTTGCATATGGAATATGATCCCACCAGAAATTACTAATGTTCATAAAAAACTCAAATCATTTCAAGAACCTATCATGAAACTCCCTTTCACCACACCTCCTCATCTAAGCTGTCTATAAAACACATACAGCAACAGAAACTTATTCTATTGCGTGTGGAAACTGCCTATGAAGTGTGAGGCACGACAGCGACAGTTTTCATACACACAACTAAACCTAATACCTATTCAAATTTTTCAACTGACATTTACTTAAACTAGTGTGTGGAGGCTGTCTATGGAGTATAAGACATGACAGGGACAGTTTCCATACACCCAACAAACAAAAACAAATAAATAAAAAATAGAACATCAAAATTTTCAAATAACATTTCCTTATTCAAAACTTTAGCTAACATTAATCTAAACTAGTGTGTGAGAGCTGCCAATGGAGTGTAAGGCATGACAGTGACAGCTACCATACACCAACCCAAAAATAATTAAAAAACCTTTGATTAACATTAAAGTTATGAGCTTAGATGTTTAGTTGTTGTGTGTACACAGACCACCACAAAACTGCTGTATTTGCCCAATGCTGGGCTGTTTGGAGTAAAACTACTAGAGACTTGAGAGTTTATTAGTCTTGTTCAAAATATCATTTGTTGATTTAATCTCTTTATAAATTTTAAATTAGCTAAGGCTAATGACGTTTTGAATTGGCACAAAACAACAAATCGGATTTACAGCTAGTGTCAGTGTTACGTACTTATATTTTCACACACTGCTGGTGGCTAGTTGTTTGATGTCGTTTAGGTTTTGCTGCTACTAACTCCAAATAGTAGCTCATTAAATAGACTCATTATCGCTCAATAAACAGTTTTATTTCATTCGGCAATGCCGGACGTACCGTTTTCTCCGCATAAATCAAATTCTACAGGAAGCGCATACGATTATTTATCTATGCAACTTACTTGCATTTGAAAATATTTTTCACGAAAACTTTATTTGCAATTAAATACAACGACAAATGTACTACAGTACTGCCATCGTAGCTGATATGTTATTGAGCATGTTTTGGTGGCTACTTACATGGCAGCTGCGACAACAAAGACGGAGAGGAGTGTTTTGAAGTGTTTTCTCTAACATATTTAATAAATATTGCTTATTTTCCTGCAACGAATGGTACGTAACATGCAGCTAGATATGTTAATTAATCACTCGTTTGGCCGGTTGTTGAAATGACTGTTTGGCAAGGACGCTTGGCGTCGGTGTGTTGTGTCTAGCCGATCTTCCGAATCCGTGGCGAGCCGTATGCACGAATCGTGACAAAATTTTACTAGAACTTAGAAGGAACTGCATGTTTAGCTAGCGGTCAATGGATGCTTCGTTTAGAAATTTAAGGAGTGGCTATTAAAGGGCACAAATGTTTAAAATCCATTTGACGCCGAATGTTTGTTGATTATTCCAGTTGTGGACTCGTCTAGTCTGGGTCTAATCTAAGTCAGGACTAAGACTTAGAAGTTAGACTAGTCACTAGCCATCTTATCATGATCGAGCAAGTGTATGTTTCTATGTCATACAACTCCCCTTAGACACTATGCATCCCGAGCGCCAATCTTTCAGGGGTTCATCTACGACCCCAAGGCCAGCTGGTCAGTTTAATTTTTTTTTTTATTTACCACGTTATTACCCTTTCTGCAAACAATCTAATTACCCTTTGCCTTTGTAGTCATTACGTACAATTGTCCAGAATGCTATGTGGACAATTACGCACAATTGTTCCATGTTTCGTAACGCAAGGGCAAGGCATCTCAACACATTCTGTAAATGCCAGTAAATTATGTCGCAATTTTTAGAGTTGGATTCCCAGACCCCATAAAGATATTGACTGGCAGTACCAAGGCATATATGATTTTTCTGAATTTTTTTACATTGCTATAATGACAGTCACTTACGAACTACCAAGCTATGCTGTCCGGAGGATGGGTATTTTTGCTAGTAATTATAATGCATTTTAAATGTCAAGATTAAAGAATACAACAAACCAATCCCCATGGCTCAAGTACAGGTGTCTGTGATGTATTTTTTATCATGATTTTCGACGTGTTTTCTGTAACATATTTAACAAATACCTCTTTAAAGGCAGTATATGGTATACATAGCTTACCCAGTGAAGAAACAATATATTGTGGCCAGTGTAGTTTTTGCTTTCCATAATATAATACGCGTTTTTCAAACAAAAATATGAAGATACAGTCAGTACAAATATAATAAAATGAGTAGATGCAGTGGCACTAAATATACACTGTTGTTAAATATATACATTAAGTACACATGTGCATGTTTAAAAACAAGTTATTATTTAACTACTGTACTATATGTACATACCTTACTGAAAAGGTTGTTTTTTATCATCTAGGAATGGTGATCGATTGCCATTTTTTTTACTATTCTGTCTACCAATTGCAGTAGCCAAAAGTAATTAGTAAAACAAAATGTAATCTTCACATCATTTCCTATTTGGTGAAAACTTGCACATTATTTATCTACACATACCAGGTAGCATCATCATTGTATATTAGATAGAAAGGACCTACTGACCGTGATTCATCATTCCCAGAATCCCGCAGTCGTTTGTGTGTTGTCTGGCTCATGTGGTTCGTAAACTACAGTATGTGTCTTCAGTGTAGACCGAGCCATGAAAATTGGCTCTGTGGAAATATATCTTGGTGATTCATTGCACATTCTCATGAAGTCAAACTGCGCTTAACATTGTTTGACTCCTACGTGCTGTTTCTAAACCTTCTTTTTACTTGTGGCGTAATAAACAAATTACAATATCAAACCAGTGTTGTGGGTCTTGCCTGTCCACCCACCATCTTCGATGATTTCATGGTTGCAGCGGTGGGTGTAGCATTTCACTAAGGGGTCCAGGTGCATGCCCACGGAAACTTTACTGTGCCTGAAATGGTGCATTCTGGGACATATTCTGCAGCAAAACAGGGTCAGTTGCCCTGTGCCCTCCAAACCTGTTCCTGGGGTAGTTGGTTTATAGTATCATGGGCAATAACTTCACTAATTGGGATTGCTGGCAATCGATTATTGCCCACAACTGCCAAGGGCTAGGAGATTGACTTAGGTGCCAAGCGACATATATCTGTCAATCTCCAGCTCTATTGGCATGTTGTGGGCAATAATCAACTGTCAGCCATCCCAACAGTTACGATGACAAAATTGGATCCAACCCTGCATTCCACAGTGAACGTGCATGATACATTTGAGGCAACATATGTCTGATCAAATGTGTCAAATGATCAAATGCATATCCACTCTGGGATGCAGGGTTTGGTCCAATTATGTCATTGTGATTTTTACAAGCAAAATACTGTATTTGTAATTGATTCTGATAAATGATGTCATAAGTGTAATTGACTTCTTTTGTGTAGCTGCAACAATTGCAGCTGCTCTTGTTAGCAGTGATGCTGTGTGCTAAATTGTTTGACAAGGGTAGTTACCAGACCTGAGGCCAACTACATTTTCATGAGTATAGTACAAGTACATTGGTGATGGCTGAGTACAAGTATGAGTACATGACCCTAATTTCTAAGAGTATTTAAAAAAAATGTACACGAGTACTGAGTACTTCGGCCCCAGGTCTGGTAGTTATCCGGTCTTCACATTTCTCTCACTCAGTATCACTTCTTTAATCATTGCATTGGCTCCCGATACCGCATTATTTTCAAGATCTGTACAATTTCCTATCAAGGACTTTCATCCAAGCAATGAGCATGTTTACATTCACTGCTCACTCCTGAAAGACACCTAATCTACATTTCATTCCCAATGTTAAGACAAACATCAGAACTCCCTGTTAGCGTTAAGTCAACAGAAATATAATAACATTTTGCTGTCACCTAAAAACCAACGTGTTTAAACTTGCTTATTCTCCATCAATTCAACTATTCACGACTGGAATTGCTAACTCACTAGAAACTGCCTAACCCTGTTTTTTGGCCAGCTGCTGAGCTTGGGTTTCCAGTGCTACTCATCTCGTGGAACAACCGAATGATAATATAAACCAGTCAGTATGAAATGATGCATGTAAATGTGGATGCATATACTTCTAATCCAATAACAATAGATGTGGTAATGCTGAGTTAACATGCAAACAACATTTTAGTCTCGTTGAAAAAATTTGACATCGAGGTTATCCCCCTAAAACATACTACATCTTCACGAGACCAGTGATCATAATGCATAAATGTAATAATAACAACATGCATGTTTCATATTGTGGTTTCCAACGAATAACCGGTTGTTATTCCATCTACACAAAGTACTGCACATGTTGAGTTACAAACAGACATTTTGTGCTAACAGGTCATCGCGAGTGCCACATCACCAAGGATTTACACACGTCTCTGTGCTGCTGTGGTGAGTAGTGGACATTGACGATGGCTGACCAATGGGAGAGCAGTGGTCAGTGGCCGGCGATGTTGTGTCGCGGCATCGACGAGTTGCGCCAGGAACAGATCCTGTGCGATACGACTGTAGTGTGCGCGGATGGCAAGCTGCTGGCGGCTCATGCGTGCGTGTTGGCTGCAGCCAGTCCTATGCTGAAGCTGCAGCTTAAGCGCACCGGACCAGGCAGTTTCGTCATCAATCTCGATCACATCCCCGGCACCGTCTGCTTCGTTCTCCTGCAGTTCATCTACAGTGGTAAGCTCAACAGTCAATACATGGCGGCCATGGCCGGCGACATCATGAAGGCGTCACACATGCTACAGATGCTCGAACTGATGAAACTGTGCGAGGACTTCCAGCGTAAGACCGCCGAGATGGCCGCGCAGCGAGAACAGTGCAAGGAGCATCCATCAGATGGCGCTGTTGTCTCGCAGATGGCCGCCCCAACTCTGCAGCCGCCGGTGGAAGTGCAGCCGGACGAAGGGAAAGATGCGCCGGCCAAACAGCCGGACAATGTCAGTGCGGTTATTGACCGGCTCATGCAGTTTGATGATAACCAGGGAAACGGACAGGGTTTTAGTGGGGAGAATGCACGCAACATTCCCGTGTTCCCTAGTGCCTCCCTTGTGGAGGAGGAAGACATGGCGGCAGCAGTGAAGCAGGCCGCGGCATACAGTGCCACCACAGCAGTGACGCAAGCGGCGGCGTACATGGCTAGCAACCCGGTGTCGAGTGTTGGTCAGCAGGAGTTTCCACAGAACACGGCCATCACCACGGCCGATACGGGCAGCTCGAAGGATGCTGCCAAGGTGGCACAACAGGATGCAACGGCTGCTGTTGGTATGTAATTCATCATGGGCAAGTGAAATTGATTGCTCTAGAGAGGCAAATTTGTACCACAAAGGTCATCAGAAGACAAACGTGGCTCTTTTATTCTATTTAAAATCGATTACTCTTATTCTGAACTTCACAAGCTTTCGCATGTTATTGATTGGGTGTCATCTAAGCCAGTCGAAGTTATGGAACATATTTACATTCTGTAGGATATTGCGGGACAGAAGTGGGTAACAGCACGAAAGTTCACGTCAGTAGGAATTATTAGTTAACTTGTACTTGGCCGAGAATGAAAGACTGGTCATTTTAAGTAGGCATGAGCGGAAGGGAATATGACATATGGCATTTCCTCCAATGATCACAGCAACATGTTTCTTCCCCTTTGCGCTGTTATTTCAGTTGAATATTATGCATTGTAGGGGAGACAAACAGGGAGATGTGGCGTCCAGTCTACCAGCCCGATGGTTCCTTCCTCGGCCTGGAACCATACAACAGGCCAGTGACAGGTAAGGAAATGATTTCCCAACAACATTTCCCAAAGGTGCTGCCTTTGAGTGCATGTACCGGGGGGTTGCAGTTTTGTGTAATGACGGCTGAATATGAACGCTATGCGATGGCTACAGTCTGAAGAATGAGGAGATTTTCAGTGGTATCCACATATCCATGTAAGAGATTAAATTACTTCAACTTTGTGTAGTGTCATTGTACATCAGTGTTTTGACATCATCCCTTATGTTGAATTCATTGGCTCTTTCAATGTAGGTAGTGTTGAGTTAGTTTTGCTTGTTATATACCGAGGCTTGAATTGTGACAGATGGCAGCACCGATCAGAATGCATCTGGATCTGGCGAAGAGGCAGATGGGAGCAAGCCGTATCGTTGCGAGGTATGTGGCAAACTGTTCACGCGCAGCCGGTCGCTGGCAGAGCACCAGCTGATCCACACTGGAGAGCGTCCGTTCAAGTGCTCCATGTGTGACAAGACATTCACCTGCAGTCGCTACTTAATGTGTCATGAGCGTCGCCACACTGCCGCAAGGCCATTCCCGTGTGGACAGTGCAGCAAGAGTTTTGCTGACAGCGCCGCCCTGGCGTGCCACGAGCGAACACACAGCGGAGAGAAACCGTTCATGTGTTCCATCTGCGGGACTGACTTCTCGAGCAGCAGCGCCCTCTCCCGGCACAAACGCATCCACACGGGAGTGAAACCACACAACTGCACGACGTGTGGGCGATCGTTCGCACAGCGCTATCTCTTGATCCACCACCAGCGCACACATACGGGCGAGAGACCATTCAAGTGCGGCGTGTGCGGTAAGGCGTTCAGTCGCAATGACATCCTGACGCGACACGAGACCATCCACACCGGCGAGAAACCGTACAAGTGTACAGTGTGCGACAAGGCTTTCAGCCGCATGAGTGAGCTGACATGCCACGAGCGCACCCACACGGGCGAGAAGCCGTTCAGTTGTTTCATCTGCGGCATGCGTTTCAGCGCGAGCAGTGCCATGTGTCGGCACCGTCAAGTCCACACCGGTGAGAAGCCGTTCGTCTGCCCGACGTGTGGCAAGTTGTTCGCACACCGCTACGCACTCAAGCACCACCAGCGCACGCACACCGGGGAGCGGCCCTACAAATGTGAGACATGCGGAAAGTCGTTCTCACGTCATGACATTCTGATGCGGCACTCCATTGTGCATGTCGGTGAGCACCCGTTCAAATGTCTCACCTGCGGTGAGATGTTCAACGAGAAGTCGGAGCTCGTCTACCATGAGCGTATACACCTTGGGGAAGAAGCTGCCACCCCGACAGCAGACACCTCCATGTGCAGCCCAGTCGTTGGTGACATGCCAACCGGTGTCACTAGTGGTATCCCAACCGGTGTCACTACTGGTGTTCCTACTGGTGTTCCTACTAGTGTCAAATAGTTTGTAATCACACAGACACTGCAGTGTTTCTATATTGATCCCTGGCGTTGAGCTCATGGCAGTTTTAGAAAGATCTGAACAACAAATGGTAACACTACTAATAGTACTAACACATCAAACAACTATGAATTAGTACGTATGTTGAATGCTTAATTTATATGTTTAAAACCAGTGAATTTCTTATTGCTTTACGAAGCAATCCTAGAATTTCTGTTGAGAAAATTGTATGGCTTTTATTTTTTTCTGGATCTTTCAGGCATGGAAGCAACTTTAAATGTGGTTTTGCTTTTCGAGGTCTGAAACTTTGGTTTGAAATCATCAGTTTTTCATGGGGATTATGGTTTTATTTTTGTTTCGTCAACTGATTAAAAATATAAAGTTGAATCAGTTATGAAAACAGTATATCTCAACTTTCAGTGTACATGTGTCACGCAGGTGGCCTGTGTGTAATTTTTTTCAACCTACAGCTGGAATCTGGTCTTTGAATTTAGTCTGTTTAGCCATGGAATTTTTTTTATTTGAGATGTATGTTGAAGTGGTTCAGCCCTCAAGTAATGGATCAGTGTTAGAGCATTACTGGACCAAGGTGAACATTATTGACATGTAGTGACGTAGTCTTTGTTCGTTGATCTCTTGGGCCCATTTCACAATGAATCTACTGAGATCGGACAGCGTGGTTAATTAATCCTGCGCAGCTCATCAAATTTGATGAAGTCCATGCATTTCTGAACATATTGCTAGGTGTGACACAGAAAGCTATATATAACAAAGGAGATTACGCTCGTATAAATATTATGAATCAAGGAACTTGAAGGAAGTCACTGAGATACTCTTTCAAGAAATAATTTGTGATTTCAGTTATGACTATCCTTTATTAATTATGACTTTTACGTGGGTCGTGGTGTCATTTTGGTTAGAACATCACACTCTCAAGCGAGAGAACCCGGTTTTGAAACTTGAGCAATTTCATTCAGTTCACTCGGCTGTATAGACAAGTACCTGGCTGTAGACTGTGGTGAATGTGTAAACGAATAGTCTTTGTGTAGTAATTGCAGCGAGGCTAAATGCTTCCCAGAAAAGTTGAGTTGGTGTTGGAACAAACGTGTCTGCCACCAGGGGGTGAAGTGTACAATGCACTGAACATTCATACAGACTGGATACCACGCTATAAAAGAACATACCTTTACCTTTTATCAGTTTATACTGAAATAAACCACAAAGAGCAAAAAATTTGATACATCAGTTTATTAGCACGATTATAAATGCAAGTTACTAGTAACAGGTAAAATAATTATGTTAGTAATGTGTGACATGTGGTTAGATAAATAATTAATACGTATTCCAACTTCGGAATGTGTTTCCTACGAAGTTAATATATTTCGCTAAGCACCTCTTAATCACAATATTGTTAAGATGTGGACACTTGTATCTCGAATGAGTGTTGTCAGCAACTTATAGAATATTTGCTTCATAGGAACAGAACGGTTTTAGGCTGCCATTGTAATTGCAATTACAAAGTGTTGCTTTAATATAGATTGTTTGAGCTCGGTAGTTTGTAAACAAATATTTTAACTAGTACAGATATTTGTAATACCGAAGTCAATATTTTATTTTATAAATTCACTTATTAATCTAACGTTTTTCCTGTTTAATCCTGTTTAATTAATAGTGTAATGGTTTATTGTTACTTATCCAACTTCAACATGTTCCCAAAACATGGATGGATGAATTTGTATTAGCTGTTGGCAATGAACTGGGTTTTGTGTGTATTAAGCTTGGTTTCATACCTGGAATATGAAATTATCTTGAATGAAGTAAAAGAAAATAGGGTGGGTGTGAACTGTTTTATCCAGTGTCACCGCCTCGCTCAAGCCAGTGACATTGACTTATGTTATAGATGGTTAAAATTAGATTAATTGTTTGCATGATGCTATGTATCTGTACCATTTTCAGTAATGAAATCATTCTAGTGAATTATTACAATAATTGCTTATGTTAAGCAAACTTACAATAATTGTGTAAGTATGTTAAGTATACACCAGTGTTTTTTTTCTATAAAAGTGTTTCATTGTTCCAGAGCTGATACTGACCAGTGTGGAAAGTAATAAATTGGCATTGAATAACTGGCAGGATGCAAAGGAAGGCAGTGCAGCTTGTTGTATTGAAATGGCTGCTAGTGTTCCATGAAAGTGGGCCTATTGTTTTGTGTGAGAACTGTAAAGGGGTGTGTATTGAAACTTGTGGGGCGATTAAATACATGATCAAATTAATGCAACGTTTAAGATATACTTTAATGTCATTTAAAGTCCATGTCTCGGTTAGGATAAAAAAATTATTTGGGATTCATCTACAAACCCAGGATTCCAAATCAAACTCGATAGTTAAAACAAGATCATTGCAAGTCTCGATGAACAGCTTAGTGCATTCTTTGTAGGGTCATAGTGATGTATTTTATATAAATAGTTAATAGACAACTATGGGGGGTACCAGTTTAGTTCTGCAAGAGGGTTTGTATCAAGTCTTCGCAGAGTCATTCTTTGCACCCCTGTGATAACATGGTTTATAAAAGAGGCACGTGAAACAGGCGAAAAAAGGGAGTAGAAACTCAACACTTTGATGTGATTTATGTTTAGCCTAGTCGTATTTGCTGTAGTGGGGGATTCATTATATGTACAGTGTTCCTGAAGTAGTATTGCGAATTAGTAATGTTTAGTAGATATTTGTGGTGTTAGTGGTATGCATTGTTAGAAATATATTTGCTGTGAATATATATGCGTGTCTATCTATTATTATGTATATTGCTGTGACTGCGGTATCTTAACAAATAATATTCTACAATGAACACAGGAGGAATATGTAGTCTAGTCCATGCCGCCTTTTTGAAAAGCATTACTATGTTGATACATAACTCGGGTATGTGTGCTAGAGCATAATATGAATTAGGTGGTTGCTACTTGGTGTATGTAATAGCTGCATAAGACATGTTTCTTCAACGTTGTTTGTTGTCTGCGCTATAATAAAGCTATGCTTATGATATTGTGTTTCCTCCATGCGAACTTGCGAGAGAGTGTGTGTGTGCATGTGTGTGTGTGTGCATCTGTGTGTGTGTGTGTGCGTGCGTGCGTGCGTGCGTGCGTGTGTGTGTCTTTGTGAGAATGACAAGTATGTAAATAGGCAAATATGTGGGTGTCAGTGTTTGAACGAGGGTGCATGCATGCTTACACGTGTACGAATGTGAACATAGATGCTTGAAATTATGCCAGTTAGCTAGTGAGAACCTAAATTTCTCCCACCTGTTTGTGAGGCCAACCTCCCACCAATTTTTAAGACCAAACTCCCACTTCCTGGCACACATCCCTCATCATGCACATTTCTAATTTGTACATTCAGCCACATTGACGCACACACAACGACACGTTGCTCAATGTTCCATTTTAATGTTTCCTTTTTACATAGTAAACATACAAATGTGTTAGCAAACATACAAAATCATCACAAACTAATACAACAATTCTCCTCTGTGGTAAACCTGCATTTTTGTTTTAAAATACATATTTAGCAAACCTGCCATTGCACTACCCAGCCACTCACCGTAACAGACATATTTTTAATCACATTCATTGGAACAAAGATGCGACAGTTTGGTGAATGTATCTAAACGTTGTTGTTGTGTATTTGTAATTATTACAATTACACTGACTAAAAACAAATGTCATTAGTATTTACCTGTGGCGCCTTTACAGTAAACATGCACAATAATCACAAACTAATACAAAAGTTCAGCCTTGTAGTACATTTTTAAATATATACATACATGTTAAGTCTCCTGCATTCGCCAGGAGACTCCTGGAAATCCACCAAATCTCCTGGAAAGGAGAATCAATCTCCTGGATTTTCAGTGAAACCAAAACAATTTTTTTTCTATGTTATTTTCCGAACTCGGCATGGCCTAATTGGGTCTTATTTCCGGCTGACTCGAGTATGTTTTTCTCAGTCAACAGAAAATGGTCAATACCGGTTCTGATTGGCCTGATTTTCCGAGACTACCCGATTTACGTATAAATCCCCAATTTTCTGAGACCCTCCGATTTACGTATATATCCCCGTTTTTCCGAGACCCTCCGATTTACGTCTAAATCTCCTGGATTGGCATTTAACATGTATGTATATATATACTAACTTAACATGTATGTATATACTAATTACATTCTTAATTACATCACATGAGTAATAACTGGGTCAACTTATCTAAATGTTGACGTGCATGTAAATTATAGGTTTACTGTTATTGCTACGGTGTAATATATTTACAATACTGTCTAAAATAAACAATAATTAATATATATATATATATATATATATATATATATATATATATATATATATATATATATATATATATATATATATCAGTCGCTTCATTTGCCAAAGTCAGAACTAAATTCCAAACTGCGTCGCTCTGCGTCGGATATTACATACGAGCAATCGCGATTACGCCAAACTTGCAACGAGCTGGCACGTGACTTACTTCAACCATACGTCAGTCCTGTGTTCCAGCTAGCGGAAGCGGCGGTATAAAACATACATATGGCCGAAAACTTGCTTCATATTTGTTCGCCAGTCGTCTCTGACGATGCTGTCGTCTGCCCGGCTACAGACCGAGCATTTTCATGTACCACGGCTTCTCCTCTTGCCGCTCGCCAGTCGTCTCCGACACGTAGCAGTAGTCTTCGCACTGTCGTTTGCTGCGGAAGTTGTTGGCGTTGCCATGACATCCCCCGTAGACAAACTTCGTGCACAGCTCCGTGTCAACGTCGAAGAACCAGCGACGTTTCCTCGCCCGACAGTTGCCCTTCTTCGACGGCAGTTCACAGATGACTGAAAACAAACGCTTTGATCATATTCACAAGAATTTGTTCTCCCGAAAGATGCGTCCGGCCATTGGCATGACTTTTGATGTTAATGTGTCACAATATCCACGTTAATGATTATATATTTATATGAATCCACAACATCATCGAACAATCCATTGACCGGCATGAAGACCTTCTGACTATGGTGAGAAGGCGTCATTATAATTATACAAGGCACAGTGAACGGAGGTCGTGAAAGAGACAAGATGAAGAGTTGTGTCAACAGCGTCAACGAATAGAGGAGACTCAGTTTCGCAGAAAGCCTGGAGGCGTCGTGATATCAACTAAAGAGGAAACCATTGATCGTAAAATACTCGAAGTTGTGCCCCAGCGACAGCCTTTGTCAAAGGATAAATGAAAGTGATACGAATTACTTATACCGTCAATGTTTGGAACTCGGACAATTCAGCCCAGACAGGTCGGTTCCTTTATTTAACAGAGGTAATCTATCTGGAGCTTTTGCATATTTTAGTAAAGCAATCTATCAGGCCAGTTGTGGCTGTTAGGACTGACCCAATAACTTACCGATTAGCTGTGTTGTAAATGTAAATAAATTGAGTAGCATACTGAGATTGGTGGACACAGAACTTGTGAACTGTGCGGTGTGGACAACTCTCATTTTATGACTTGAATTAAAACTACCAGTAAAAGTAGTTTCAGATATGTACGTCAGTCCAAAATAATAAACGAAAACACTAACCGCTTCTGGTACTCTTCAGGGTTTCCTTGGCTTTGACGCACTGACAAAGATCACATCCGTTATCGTCCTTTTCGAAGCCGTTGGCGCAGTATTTCCAACACCTTTTCTTTGGACAAAGCGACAGTGTGGCCACCGTGGGCACATCCACGCACTCGCAAATGTCACATCCGTTGTCATCTTTCTTGAAACCGTTCTTGCAGAACATGAGGCACATGCCAGGGCTACACGTGGTTTCACTTTCATTCTCTTCAGCACATTCACATATGTCACAACCATTGGCGTCTTTCTTGAAGCCATTGTCACAATACATCCTACACGTGATAGGACTGCATGTTGTTTCACTTTCTTTCTCTTCAGCACATTCACATATGTCACAACCATTGGCGTCTTTCTTGAAGCCTTTGTCACAATACATCCTACACGTGATAGGACTGCATGTGGTTTCACTTTCATTCTCTTCAGCACATTCACATATGTCACAACCATTGGCGTCTTTCTTGAAACCATTGTCACAATACATCCTACACGTGATAGGACTGCATGAGGTTTCACTTTCATTCTCTTTAGCACATTCACATATGTCACAACCATTGGCGTCTTTCTTGAAGCCATTGTCACAATACATCATACACGTGATAGGACTGCATGTGGTTTCACCTTCATTCTCTTTAGCACATTCACATATGTCACAACCATTGGCGTCTTTCTTGAAGCCATTGTCACAGTACATCCTACATGTGATAGGACTGCATGTGGTTTCACCTTCATTCTCTTTAGCACATTCACATATGTCACAACCATTGGCGTCTTTCTTGAAGCCATTGTCACAATACATCCTACACGTGATAGGACTGCATGTGGTTTTACTTTCATTCTCTTCAGCACATTCACATATGTCACAACCATTGGCGTCTTTCTTGAAGCCATTGCTACAATACATCCTACACGTGATAGGACTGCATGTGGTTTCACCTTCATTCTCTTCAGCACATTCACATATTTCACAATCATTGTCGTCTTTCTTGAAGCCATTGTTACAATACATCCTACACGTGATAGGACTGCATGTGGTTTCACCTTCATTCTCTTCAGCACATTCACATATGTCACAACCATTGGCGTCTTTCTTGAAGCCATTGTCACAATACATCCTACACGTGATAGGACTGCATGTGGTTTCACCTTCATTCTCTTCAGCACATTCACATATGTCACAACCATTGGCGTCTTTCTTGAAGCCATTGTCACAATACATCCTACACGTGATAGGACTGCATGTGGTTTCACCTTCATTCTCTTCAGCACATTCACATATGCTACAACCATTGGCGTCTTTCTTGAAGACATTGTCACAATATATCCTACACGTGATAGGACTGCATGTGGTTTCACTTTCATTCTCTTCGGCACATTCACATATGTCACAACCATTGGCGTCTTTCTTGAGGCCATTGTCACAATACATCCTACACGTTATAGGACTGCATGTGGTTTCACCTTCATTCTCTTCAGCACATTCACATATGTCACAACCATTGGCGTCTTTCTTGAAGCCATTGTTACAATACATCCTACACGTGATAGGACTGCATGTGGTTTCACCTTCATTCTCTTCAGCACATTCACATATTTCACAATCATTGTCGTCTTTCTTGAAACCATTGTCACAATACATCCTGCACGTGATAGGACTGCATGTGGTTTCACTTTCATTCTCATCAGCACATTCACATATGTCACAACCATTGGCATCTTTCTTGAAGCCATTAACACAATACACCCTACACGTGATACGACTGCATGTGGTTTCACTTTCATTCTCTTCAGCACATTCACATATGTCACAACCATTGGCGTCTTTCTTGAAGCCATTAAAACAATACATCCTACACGTGATACGATTGCATGTGGTTTTACTTTCATTCTCTTCAGCACATTCACATATGTCACAACCGTTGGCGTCTTTCTTGAAGCCATTGTTACAATACATCCTACACGTGATAGGACTGCATGTGGTTTCACCTTCATTCTCTTCAGCACATTCACATATTTCACAATCATTGTCGTCTTTCTTGAAGCCATTGTTACAATACATCCTACACGTGATAGGACTGCATGTGGTTTCACTTTCATTCTCATCAGCACATTCACATATGTCACAACCATTGGCGTCTTTCTTGAAGCCATTAACACAATACATCCTACACGTGATACGACTGCATGTGGTTTCACTTTCATTCTCTTCAGCACATTCACATATGTCACAACCATTGGCGTCTTTCTTGAAGCCATTAACACAATACATCTTACACGTGATACGACTGCATGTGGTTTTACTTTCATTCTCTTCAGCACATTCACATATGTCACAACCATTGGCGTCTTTCTTGAAGCCATTGTTACAATACACCCTACACGTGATAGGACTGCATGTGGTTTCACTTTCATTCTCATCAGCACATTCACATATGTCACAACCATTGGCGTCTTTCTTGAAGCCATTGTCACAATACATCCTACACATGATAGGACTGCATGTGGTTTCACTTTCATTCTCTTCAGCACATTCACATATGTCACAACCATTGGCGTCTTTCTTGAAGCCATTGTCACAATACATCCTACACATGATAGGACTGCATGTGGTTTCACTTTCATTCTCTTCAGCACATTCACATATTTCACAATCATTGTCGTCTTTCTTGAAACCATTCTCGCAAGTCATGAAACACGTGATTGGGTTGCATGTTGTTTCGATTTCCCGTGATTCGGCGCATTCGCAGCCGACACAACCAATGTCATCTTTGTCTCGACCAGTCTCGCAGTACACTTGACACTCAAGCTGACTGCACTCCGCCGCCAACTTCATCTCCTTCTTGACCTCTGCCGTGACCTGTGACTCGGTCACGCATACGCAGATATCGCAGCCGTTCTTATCTTTCTTAAACCCGTGCTCGCACTCCATGAAGCAACCGACTGGACTACACGTCACATCCGGTTCGCCGATTGGCGAGTCTGCGCACTCGCACTTTTCGCAACCGTACTCGTCCGTTTTGAAGCCGTACTCGCAGAATCTGTTGCAGCCGACCGGGTCGCAAGTCGAACCGGACGCCACCTCCGCGCACGCGCATATCTCGCATCCTTTAGTGTCTTTGCGGAAGCCGTTTGGGCACTGCATGGAGCACGTCATTGGGCTGCACGAGATTAGTCTCGGCTGTTCTAAGCATTCGCACGTCTGACAACCCCATTCGTTCTCCTTGTAGCTGTACTGGCATTTGTCTAAGCACAACGGTATCGCACATGCAACATCTTCCGGTGTCGGCGCGCCTGCGCACTCGCAGACTTCGCACCCGGCGTCGTCCGTCGCGAACCCGTCTTCGCAGAACATCGCGCACGTGACCGGACTGCACGCGACGCACTCGCACACTTGACAGCCGCGTTCGTCACGCCGGAAACCCCGCACGCCGCACGACATCGGGCACGTCACTCCCGGACACGGCTCGGGTGACGTCACGAGCGGTGGGACGCATTCGCAAGTGTCACAACCGTCGTCGTTACGCTGGAAGCCGTGCTCACATTGCGTCACGCACTTAGTCGGTGGACATTCAGCGATCGTTGCTGCCACCGGTGCTGACGTCACTTCCGGATCGGCACATTTACAAACCGCGCAACCTTTGTCATCGCGCTGGAAGCCGTGCTCGCAAAACATGGCGCAGCTGATGGGACTGCAAACCTCTCCCTGCTCGGCGCATGCGCACACTTCGCATCCCTTTTCGTCCTTCCGGAAGCCGTGTTCGCAGTACATCATGCACATGACGGGCTGGCACGCCGGCTTCTCCCGGACGCAGTTGCACGTCAGGCAACCATTCCCGTCTCTCGCGAAGCCGTACGCGCAGTTCTTGCCCCTGCAATTGGTCGGTGCGCAAGCAGGTCGGTCTGCGCATGCGCACATTTCACATCCGTTGGCGTCGTTCTGGTAGCCGTAGGGGCATGACAGCGGACACTCGGCCACCGGGCAGTTCTCATCGGCGGTCGCCTCTGGTTCAGGGGCCGGGTCCGGCTCGACGCATTTACACTGCGTGCAGCCGGCTTCGTCCTTCTTGAAGCCGTTCTCGCAGTCGATCATGCACGCCACGTACGGGCAGCGAGACGCCTTGCACTCGCACAGGGAGCAGCCATTGTCGTCCTGGCGGAAGCCGGAAGCGCCGCAGTCGAGTTCGCACGGCACGTCGGGACATCTCTTGGAAGCGCGTCTCGCATTCTCTGGAATGAAAAACGGTCGTTCAATTGTAGAGGTGAGACAAAGATGGCGGCTCGCAAACGAATTGTAACAAACGAAACATGAAATCATGATCGGGTTAAAAACAACTTAAAGTTGCAAAGTATGATGGCGTTATCGTGAAATCATGTTATACTTAGTATAAACTATATAATATTCCAACATCTTTGCCACAACACATTTTTTATTCGAACATAATTATTGACGCCTTGGCTTATAAGACTGGCAAATAGACACAAAAAGCCAGCTGATATATACTTACTGATACATTTTCGTTCACAACGCGTTTTGCTTGTAAATCGATTCTTGTTGCCCTTGCATCCAGTATAGCGAAACTGAAACAGTCAAAACATGTCCGGTTATCTATGCGACACATAATAATGTCAATCTTTTTTCTGCAGAAGGCTAGTCCTTTCTCGAAAATATATTCCTGAAAACTCGTTGTGCAAACTCGACACGATAAAACATAAAAAGGCTGAGCTATTCACATGAATTATGATGATTTTTTGTCGACCAGCTGACGTGAACAAAAGAGAGAAGAAATCGATTGTGGATGGGAAATTGAGTTACGCGAAAATGGCGAGTATGCAGGTCAGGCCCACGATGCATTTCTGGTTGTCCCATTGGAACCAAAGCTAAACGTCAATCTGGCGATTCCATCGTGTGCGCAAAATTACGATTCGATTCGAATAATAAAATAAAACTGTACACTTTGATTGTCGTCTTGTTACCGACCTTCGATGGTGTTTTTTTTATCAACTCCTTCGTTTTTTTTCGAGAAAATCGACACGGAAGATGCTACACGTCATTTCTAAAACAATGATCCGAACCCAACTCACACACCCGTTAACAGGATACTGACACGATATCGAGTGAGCGTCACAGACGCATGCGCACACAACAAGAATGGAACGCGTCATAAGCCACGTTAATCTACTGTAGACGCCAGCGTCTGCTGTACCTGTAGACATTCCTGCGCCTGCATGTCGTAGTACCAGCGGTGGAGACGTCTTGGTCGCTGGCCATCGGGACACCGACCCTCGTTCACCTCCTGCCGACAACGGTCTACAACACACGCGGTAAAATCAACCCTGAGCTCATGCCGCAAGCAATGTCGACATTAATGTAACATTTATTACTTGAAACGCGCATTTTCCAACAAGTTTCCAAGTGCGTTGCTTTGCTTTTGGGAAGGAGATCTATTTTGGCCAATTTGTCACATTTCCTGGTTTTATTTCTATTTCAAATAGTCTCTGTTTTAAACTAAGTCCTGGCATGTTTTGTACATAATAAGACTAATTAGATGTGTGTTGTATATTAAAAATGCAAGGTTAATTATTCTGTAAAATGCATAACACGCCACCGTGAGACTTAATACATTTTTAATTCCATATTTTGCTACTTCTACACAGCAAACTGCGTCAGTTATTTCATCTTCAGCAGGTGAATCTTCTTTATCATAAAACTGTTTTAGGTATTCAGGTTTTAAATAAATAAGTGCGAGAATTGTAATAATCTCCTTTCCTTCGTTACTTTGGTTGAATTGGTTGGGAATACGTGGTATGTGCATAGGACACTAACCATCGTATCTAGACGTAATGTATGACCTGATTCACTGCGAGCATTGAGCATGGCCTCTTTGGCGGTTCACGGTGTATGAATGACTCAAAGGGCAGAGGAAAATTTGTGACAATAAAAATGCTTCAAAACGGTGTTATGACTATACTTCGAGCGTAAGCCTGGTATAGTTCTTGAGATTGTGTCTCTTATAGTGGGAAACGTCCAGAATGATCGGAATTCAGAGTTAACTGTCTCCAGACATCTATCGCCTGTGCGCAATGTATCGTTGGTTGGGTCAAGCTCCTCAAAGGGATGTCAAACCTTGTACACTAAATCTAGGATCTATATGGATCGCTGCTACGACCAAAACATTTATGGCAATTAATGCCAGTAACTTCACAGTCATGCATGGAAGTCACATTCGGCATTTTTGTAAGATTCAATGCCGCTAAACAAATAATGATATTTTCATCACAACCTTGAAACACCGGCAGTCGGCAGTACTGTTCTGCATACCGGCGTCTCATTCATCACAGAACCCTGACCCTTCCGCCGATTCAGACAGAGGTCGGGCGGTGGACGAGATAGCGACTAACAGCTGTTTGCAGAGCGGCCTGTGTCAGCTGTGTGTCAATGTTTATAAACACCACTCGCTGAATAGAATTTACTGCTGTCGTCACGCAAACAAGATGATAAACGAAGGCGTGCTAAGCATTGACGACATTCTGTTTGTCACGACAAAACTGTGTGGAATGCTTTGTTTGTTTGCCCCACATGTGGACTCGGGGAATGTTCGCTAATTACGGTGTCAGGCTAGTGACGTATTCCGAAGTACGTACAGTAGACACACCTGTCTGAATACAGTAGACACACCTGTCTGAATACAGTAGACACACCTGTCTGAATACAGTAGACACACCTGTCTGAATACAGTAGACACACCTGTCTGAATACTCGAGAAACGAAGATTACATATGACCAGTGTGACGATCGTTAATTGTGTAAGTTAATCCAGTTAGACGCGGTCTACACGAATTAATAAGTTAATCCAGTTAGACGCGGTCTACACGAAATTAATAAGGTAATAAAAACAATTCTATGGAGGTAGCGTTGATTTGGTTCACAACTTTTATATTCGTCTTTATCCAGCGTAACATCAGATATATGACAGGGTTTATGGATTAGCTGGATCCATTTCAAGCACGACAGCAATTAACAGTCTACTCTGCTTTAGGGGTACAATTTGTTATGCATCGGCACATGTTGGACGAGCTGTGAAAATAATAGAGGTGTATACACAATTCTCAGTTATGAAATCAACAACATTAAGAGGTATGATATATTTTGTACACTGAAGAACAACGCCACATTTAGACTAATTCATTCGGTGGTTTCTGCTTGCACGAAGATAACGGTGGCTGTGGCGTGTCTATGGTCTCACAAAGGGAGCGACCTTGGTCACCCATTAGTTTACCATGGCCAGATGTACCATTACTTAACATTTTATGATTTTATTATCTAATAACCTCAACTTTCAGGCTGTACGCTTCGGTGGTTGAAGCGAGTCGCAGACTTCAAATTCTGAAACCACCAATCTAACTTTCGTTAAGTAGCAATTCTATGCATCGTCGCCACTGACGGGTGAAATTGGAACAGATACGGTGTTGACTCCTAGTCGGAAACACGACAGCTTTATCACTTTTATGGCCGACATTGATACGGCGTCATCTGCTTCGGTTTAACATCACTCACAAGGCGCCGCATCATACAAGGTCGTGAGGTCATGTTCGAGGCAATGATTATGGCAAGCCGTGCACGTGTTCACGAGATACCAACTTCTGAATGTGCGTAATATCCAGATACTATTATTCTTCATAACAGTTCAGCTCATATTAAGGTTGATTTATACCTATTTGCTAAAAACGACACTACGCTCAACTCTAACTCAGGTAAATCCGAATGAAAATATGAAGACATTCATTTGACTATTTGCTATGATGTTTTAAACTAGTTTATCTTAATGTTCTCAACTCAACAGTAAACTTATCTGTTGCCAATTGATTAAATGATTAATTGATTAGATGATGACTACATCACTTACACGAGATGATGACTACATCACTTACACGAGATGATGATTACATCACTTACACGAGATGATGACTACATCACTTACACGAGATGATGATTACATCACTTACACGAGATGATGACTACATCACTTACACGAGATGATGACTACATCACTTACACGAGATGATGACTACATCACTTACACGAGATGATGACTACATCACTTACACGAGATGATGATTACATCACTTACACGAGATGATGACTACATCACTTACACGAGATGATGACTACATCACTTACACGAGATGATGACTACATCACTTACACGAGATGATGACTACATCACTTACACGAGATGATGACTACATCACTTACACGAGATGATGACTACATCACTTACACGAGATGATGACTACATCACTTACACGAGATGATGACTACATCACTTACACGAGATGATGACTACATCACTTACACGAGCCTGGTTCGTTCTTCTTCCGCTGTTTCCGCTGTTTTCTCCCTTCCGCCAGTAGGATGGTCTACAATTGAAGTTGTTTTAATCATAATTGTATGTATGTATGTATGTATGTATGTATGTATGTATGTATGTATGTATGTATGTATGTATGTATGTATGTATGTATGTATGTATGCATGCATGCATGCATGCATGCATGCATGCATGCATGCATGTATGTATGTATCCTCCCTCCCTCCCTCCGGCACAATTCTGTCAGTCAGGTCATGCTGACTTTGTTGTCAGTCCGGTCATACTGACATTGGCATCAGTCAGGTCATACATGCCTTAGTATCACTATCGGTTATGTCATACTGGCATTGGTATTACTATCAGTCAGATCATAGTGGCATTGACATAAGTCACGCATTCTTGGCTTCAGTCAGGCCATTCTGGCATTGTTTCCAGTCAGGCCTTACTGGCAACGGTGTCAGTCAGGCCTTACTGGCAACAGTGTCAGTCAGGCCTTAAAGGCATTAGTATCAGTCAAAGCATATAACATAGATATCAGTCAGGCCATACTGGCATTGGAATTTTTAATATTGATGGATTCACCAACTATGAGTTATCAAAATGTTTCAATATTAATCGGATACGCAAGGCATAGACATAGGTGTCAACTGCACAACATGGTATAAACAAATTTAGTGTCCTTGTATTTACCGCTTGAACAGATCGACGCAGTGTCATGGTTCTTCGTTTGTTATAAAATATAACACATCATTTAAAAGAAGATGTTAATTTTCTACCTAAAATGTGGTGATCTGTGTCAAATGTTTACTGTCGGGGGTTTAAAAGACGACGGTCTTGATACGTTTGCAGTTGGCATCTGTTTTAAACAGTGCCTACCCCTGGATGTTGTCAGTTTTAATATATGGTTTGGCCTGGGAATTTCAGGCCGAAAACTGGCACCTGCTGTGTCGCCAACCACGCTGTTGGAAGCCGGATCTTTGATCGCCGTTACTTATTCGATGCAGCTGTTGTAACTGTTAGCATATCCGTCAAATCAGGCCCGAATGTATTTCGCTAGGACCCAGCTAAGATGTCGTCTACTCGTACTTACTGACCCATGTTTGGTTTCAGCGTCTTATGTAAGATTAACATACTATATAAAGTACGGAACTACTTCACCGTATGTCATTGTTAAGTTCACCGTATGTCATTGGTAAGTTCATCGTATGTCATTGTTAAGTTCACCGTATATCATTGTTAAGTTGTAGAAAACTGACTGATCGTGTATATCAATTAATTAATAAAAACAAAATATATGCCACAATGACTGCGTGTCGTGGTCTTTATTACAAAACAATAAATTATACTATTAAGAAACACCTCGCTGCCACATGATAATGCATGAGGTATACATTACTATACAAAGCTTAATAATCATTGTTACTCGTATTTGGAAAATAAACCAAACAACAATATGTCAACGTCTACATACAGCGCTGGAGCGAGTTATTTAAAAGACACCTTTGTTGGGTTTCTAATCAACACGTTTGCTCCGACAACTATACATTATATATATATATATATATATATATATATATATATATATATATATATATATATATATATATATATATATATACATATATATATACATATATATATATATATATACATATATATATATATAATTTTATTTATATATATATATATATATATAATTTTATATATATAATTATATATAAAATTATATATATAATTATATAATTATATAATTATATATATATATATATATATATATATATATATATATATATATATATATATATATATATATATATATATATATATATATATATATATATATATATGTTTCAGCCGTTTTTATTTATTAACCTGTCAAATTTTAAACGCGTTGCGAACTCGTTTTCCAGGTGATCTACGCGACAACACAACTTGAAATGAAAGAAGCCAGCGCCCACGCGGAGACGACCGCGGGAGTAACGTTTTGACGGGTGCATGAGTCAACCGAGTTTTCTAGCAGCGGCAGACCACTTTTTCAGCACTCAACATGTTGAATGTTTTCTTCTGGGAATCGAGTGGTTTTTGTGTAGAAACCCTGGTAAAACAAACCCAACTCGTGTGGGAAAACAATCGCTACTCTGCCTGCGTCCGTACATGGTGTGTGTGTGTGTGTGTGTGTGTGTGTGTGTGTGTGTGTGTGTGTGTGTGTGTGTGCGCGCGTGCGTGTGTGCCTGCGTGCGTGCGTGCGCGTTAAAATAATTATGAAAGCGTAACTGTTACCGACAGTCGCAAACTGTGGGCACACTTTTAGTTTTTATGTGGGCCCTTACTGAGTGCGTGAAAGTCAAAGTAACACCCGTGCCTTAGCGTTTATTCAACTATGTTTTGAGCACAAGCATTCACAGAACGTTGTTGACGACGCTATGCAAACGTACTTACAAGTAAAGTGACATACCAGAAAATACAGCATAAAATAGAGACTGTACAAGTTATCTTGAGCAAACAAATTAGTTACCTATTAACGGTTCTAGAGATGTGATCATGTTAATATAGTCAGACCGGATTGTAGGCCCTATTATCTATTGAACTTTCTCAAACACTAATGGATTGTTTGCGCGTTTTGGCAGTGCTGAAATCCAACAAAATCTTCTCAATATTAATCCGATTTTGTGGGGGGGCTAGTTATTAAGCACGGCGTAGATCAGTTTTCTTTGAGTTTCTTCCATGATTCAAACGACAATTACTGAGACCCTGAAAACAAATGTGTACGTGTGCATGTCTGCATACGACAAGTAAAGTGTGTCGACTTACCGTAGCACAGAGAGCAAGTAGGAGCAGAGACAGACGGCTGCAGGAAGCCATGGTTCCTTGTTCAGGCAGGCAGCGAGTCCACCAGATGCTCCTTTCAGTTCACACTACAGATTCACACAAGAGCGTCACCCGTTGAGGATGTCCGATGTTCTATTAATCACTGCGGAGGAGTTGACCGAAGAGTTATTCAGCACCCAGCGAACAGCGGCCCCGTTATCCGGCGGAAGGACCCGGTTGAACCCCCGTGACGATAGTGGCCATCCCGCCAACTGCGTCATAAAACTGGGACCAGCCCATTCCCACGGACCGGGAGTGAGGTATGGGAACGTCATAAACATTTACTTGGGCGCGTTCAGGAAGAAAACGCAACGTCTGGAAGGTTGCACAAAAAGCTAATAGTTTGAATGGACATTGGAAGATACTACAATGACACGAAAATAAAACTGAACTAATGGTTGATGTACAACGTCTCACCCCTTTGGAGGCCGACGACGCAGTGTACGGGTTGATACAGATCGGGTGTCACCAAAGGGGGCAACAGCCGAACTTCGACACTTAGAAGTCAAGGGTGACGCAGGAAACCCTTCTGTGTGGAACAGAAGAGAGGAAGCCGCCTTGTTGACACAGCAACTCGATATCTCTGGAATTGGCCGTTTCCTCGCTATAATTTGGTACAAATGTGTAACATTAAGTTTGAAACATAAAGTAGATGGTGCGTAAATGTTCATCTTGGGGGAGCGGTGGTCTAATGGTTAGAGCACCCGCCTGTCGATCGAGAGGACGGTGGTTCGATTCCACTTCCGCCGTTTCGAAGCTTGGGCAATTTCGTTCACCCCCACTTTGCCTGTGTCTTTCGGAAGAGACACTAAAAGCCGTTGGTCCAAACTCCTGCGTTAGCTCAATATTGGGCTGTTTGGAGTATAACTACTTGAGATCTCCTTGTACAGTTTGCTCTAGTCTCAATGGCGTAGAACGATAACGTACGTTTCCCTTCACATAGAAGCTGTAGTCGACAAATCTGCGTTTAGTTGTCATTTAAGAAGAGGGTAACGTCCATAACGTTTAGTTGCCATTTAAGAAGAGGGTAACGTCCATAACGTTTAGTTGCCATTTAAGAAGAGGGTAACGTCCATAACGTTTAGTTGCCATTTAAGAAGAGGGTAACGTCCATAACGTTTAGTTGCCATTTAAGAAGAGGGTAACGTCCATAACGTTTAGTTGCCATTTAAGAAGAGGGTAACGTCCATAACGTTTAGTTGCCATTTAAGAAGAGGGTAACGTCCATAACGTTTAGTTGCCATTTAAGAAGAGGGTAACGTCCATAACGTTTAGTTGCCATTTAAGAAGAGGGTAACGTCCATAACGTTTAGTTGCCATTTAAGAAGAGGGTAACGTCCATAACGTTTAGTTGCCATTTAAGAAGAGGGTAACGTCCATAACGTTTAGTTGCCATTTAAGAAGAGGGTAACGTCCATAACGTTTAGTTGCCATTTAAGAAGAGGGTAACGTCCATAACGTTTAGTTGCCATTTAAGAAGAGGGTAACGTCCATAACGTTTAGTTGCCATTTAAGAAGAGGGTAACGTCCATAACGTTTAGTTGCCATTTAAGAAGAGGGTAACGTCCATAACGTTTAGTTGCCATTTAAGAAGAGGGTAACGTCCATAACGTTTAGTTGCCATTTAAGAAGAGGGTAACGTCCATAACGTTTAGTTGCCATTTAAGAAGAGGGTAACGTCCATAACGTTTAGTTGCCATTTAAGAAGAGGGTAACGTCCATAACGTTTAGTTGCCATTTAAGAAGAGGGTAACGTCCATAACGTTTAGTTGCCATTTAAGAAGAGGGTAACGTCCATAACGTTTAGTTGCCATTTAAGAAGAGGGTAACGTCCATAACGTTTAGTTGCCATTTAAGAAGAGGGTAACGTCCATAACGTTTAGTTGCCATTTAAGAAGAGGGTAACGTCCATAACGTTTAGTTGCCATTTAAGAAGAGGGTAACGTCCATAACGTTTAGTTGCCATTTAAGAAGAGGGTAACGTCCATAACGTTTAGTTGCCATTTAAGAAGAGGGTAACGTCCATAACGTTTAGTTGCCATTTAAGAAGAGGGTAACGTCCATAACGTTTAGTTGCCATTTAAGAAGAGGGTAACGTCCATAACGTTTAGTTGCCATTTAAGAAGAGGGTAACGTCCATAACGGGAACATACAAAATTAAAAACCCTTTTTAGAAACTCTGCATTACCCCACAACAGTGTTCAATACAAACAAAATATAGATTAAAAATTGGTTCCCATATGAAAACGTAGAGTAATTGTGTGCCTTGTCAAGTTACCAATGCCCCCCCGTACCTAGGATCTCGCAAAGGGGGAGGGGCAAAGGGGGTGGGGAGCAAGGGGGGGGGGCACTATAGCACAATATATTTCCACCTTTGTTACTCTTATTGGCCTCCATGTCGGTGACTCAGATATGCTAAAAAGCTTTATACATTTATGTAGCTGTAAATATACTACTGTGTAGACAGCACAGTAACCTTGCATTTACTGCCATATATGGCCTCTGAGGCCACATACATGGAGCCAGCCAGCCAGGAGGGTAACTTGGTTATGGTGACTAATGCTGATGTTGGGTACATGAACTATTTATTTGCTTTTCGTTTCCTAATATTAACGGTGGTCCAATCAAGAATTATAAGGCAGTACATGATATATCGAGCAATGCAATCTTATGAGTTCTTAATATAGGCCACTGTAATAATGTATTACAGTACAGTGTATATAAAAATACAGTGTATACACAAAATTATTCTAAGAACCGGTACTAAGCAGTAATTCGTACTAAGCAGGACATGGCCCTGCAGGGTCTCTTGTGGTTGACTCGTGATCTCAGTCATGGGGGGAACAGATCTTTCAGAACAAACACACCACAAAAAACGATCTTCTTGGCACTATTAACTAAAACCAGCGTGTCCAATGGCTAACCACTGATCTCTGCACCAGGGTATCCGGACATTTGGCCAATGTCTACTTGGCCAACGGACGTTTGGCCAATGGACAATTGGCCATTGGACACATGGCCAATGGACATCTGGCCAACGAGTACATGGGGGGACATTTGACCAACATAGAATTTTTATGGTAAGCGTGGCTTAATTTTTTTTATTTCTTTTTTCTTTTCATGCATTATACATGTAAAGTTATAACAAGGTACATTATTGCGTGTTGTACATCTGGGTGAGAGTGGCTTCTCTTATTTTAATTTCAAAAAGTGGCTCCTTTAAGCTTCCCATGAACAATAACCACGCTGTGCTAATATACACCTCTCTCCCTTACTGTAAGGCTTCGCCAGAGCTGAGAGTGGCTTCTTTTCCCAAGGCTATGAAACTGAGTGTAATGAGATGTTCAAATGGCAATTGGCCAAATGTCCAGGATTCCTGCACCAGATATCAGTGGGGCGCACCAAATCAAATCAGGAGCCCGCCTCCCGCGGAGTAAGCAAAATCTCGTACGGTCAAATAAACTGGTATTATATTGTTAATCATGACATAGGACATTATGTTAAGTAAACAACTGTAAAATTAAAATGTGGCAACCCCACAGTCGTTATCGTATAAAATACAGACAAATACAGTATATAATTGTATCAAACAAGTTATGGGACAGTGGCACCAATGAGGTTGAACAAAACCAAAAAGAACGTTCATGTCTAGGAATAGAATTTCAAGTCACTTTCTTACTAACAAAATTAGCCTCAGCTATGTCTGGAGTGTATTCCATAAGATACAGAATCAAGGTAGTTCTGGTCAGTTTATTCAAATGTTTGGACATGTACAGGACCCCGTTAGCGTGGAAATGACCCATTATTTAAATAATTATGAGTGCGTGTGTGCGTGTGTGCGCGCGCGGGGACATTTACGTAAGCGCGCGCCGTAGCGAAAGAACGCCTTTATGCTCTGGGGTGTTTTTCGGGGCTACTCGGGTGCAACTTTCCGGACGACACCGAGAGGTCAATATTATGGCCTGTGCCTTCAAGTTAAAGGAGGACCTCATTTCGATGTTTTTGCTAGTCTCGTTTCAAATTAATTTAGCGAAAAACCAAACCTATGCCTAGTATCCATTGCAGCATTCAACTTTTGTATGCTGTTTTTGTGTGTGAAATCATCAGACGAACTATTAAATTACGTAATGCTTCTTCAAACATTTAGTGAAGTGAAAATTGAAATGCTGAAAATGAAGATATACGCATAATTTGTTCAATGTTTCGAAACACATTAAGTAGGGTCATAAATAGACATCAGTCATTTATAACGAATAGTAACTCAATTAATAATCAACACTGGCTAATTATAGAGAGACGAACACATTTCAATAAAAAGCCATAACTTACATGATTATGAAGATATTTGTACATTATTTGGTAGAACCTTGGCTTTATTTCACTGCCAAATAATATTATAATATATAAAGAACACAAAAATATTCTTGCATGGTAACTGGTGAAATAATTACTGAAGAAATGTATTTAAAAAATATCATTGCATTTAAATATAACACAATGTATTATATGTTCTTAGATTGTCCTGCATGTACAGTACACTGCAGGTTCAATACAGCAGTATTTAAATTTCAGTCACTGCTTCATAAAATAATGTCCAGGGATGGGTCAAGTACATGGGCAATGCACTTAAGTACAAGTACAAGTACTTTCAATTTTGCCAAGTCCAAGTCTAAAAAAATGTAGGCAAGTACAAGTACTCTGTGAAAAATTCAAGTACACGTACAAAGTACTTGAAAATTTTAGTCAAGTACAGTCAAGTACATCGAATGCTACATCTATGTTTCATAATGGTGAAGGTCAAAGCATTGAAAACACAAAAGCAGCAGTATTATGCATATGCTTGCATGTCTACAGAGCCAGGTATTTATTTGCTTGCATGTCTACAGAGCCAGGTATTTATTTGCTTGCATGTCTACAGAGCCAGGTATTTATTTGCTTGCATGTCTACAGTGCCAGGTATTTATTTGCATGTAAGACCTTATGCTGTTCCTCCCTTTTCAGACCTTGGGACGAGTACATTTTCATGAGTATGAGTATGAGTACATTGCTAAAAGCTGAGTATGAGTACATTGCTAAAAGCTGAGTATGAGTACATATTTTATAAATATTAAATAATGATGTATTTTAAACTAAAAATTATAAATTAATCTAATTTATATAACTCGGCAACATGTGAATATGCAATGGCAGTTGATCAGATTTTTTATGAGGAAAACTGTAAAAAGCTTCTTTATTTCATCAACAATGACATCCGCTTCAAGTAAAACAAAGCAACCAGCAGGAGGATTTATTACCTGACAACACACTGGCTACGTTTCTTTGTTTAGCATTTCTCTTATATCTGCTCCTTCAGTCCCTGCTCTCTCAGACCCAGGTTAGCATGTCTCATGGCTTCTTGAGACATGCTGCATGTCTCATGGCTTCACTGATTCCACACTGAGTTCATTGTTACTGTACTGTACTGTCATTGTTAGCAATTGGAATCAAGGGTCAGTCAGGAGTCCTCCAGATCTGGAGTCCTCAAATGTTACCTACATAGTCTCAGGACTCTGGACCATATGTTTGGACAGTGGATATGGTCTAATCAATTAATTTATAAGAATCAACTTAAATTAATCACTGTCACATATTTTGTTGCATTTTTTCTTTTAGGAAAATATTTCCAATAGTTGTAACATACTTTGTACAGTAGGGAAGTTCTCCATAGATCCATACAATATAATTATGGTTTACCACAATATATATATATAATATATTATTTACACTTGAAGACAAATGAATGCCTACCCCTACAAACAAATGGTTACGTTTTACAAACATCTCCATTTTACAAACATACAGACATGGTATAACGCATAAAATAAGTTTTTGCTTGGAGTCCCTTCTTAAAGGCAGTTAACAATAATAATTAATAAACCACATGCTTTTATATAATAATACCCATTAAACCAATATCTTTTTAGTTAGTCTACCAGTGACTAAGCATTATCCCCTCCCGTCCCCCCACCCCCCGTAAACATGTACATCCTTTGAAGGGGTAGAGGTGAAAAGATTTGTCCAAATTGGAACAAAGGGGATGTGTGGCAATTTGAATAATTTTTTTTTCCTTGTTTTGAATAAAGACCACATGAGACCAATTTACATGCTTATGCATCAGTTCAGTTGGTCTACTTTTGGTGCACAAAAGCAGTGTTGCAATTTGTTTATATTAGAAGTTTGAAATTTATATTTTCTGATCTTAGACTACTGGTTGTTGAGAGGGTTAGCACATACCAATACAATAAGCTCAAAATCCCTTTTGTGCTTTTTAGCCAGACTGCTGGCACCAGATTATACTGGTGTAGGAGACAGTCTGACTTGAGTCACCTTACTCCTACAGACTATAAATTATATAGTACAGAGGAAGATTGAGCTGGCAGTTCTTAATGGTTAGCACTGTCAGCCAGTGCCAAGTGGCATGGTCTCCCGACTGCATCAAAGGCATTTAATAGCTAACCGGTGGGTTAACTGATGAATGGGGTGTACTATGTGTAGGTACTAGGGATGGAGGGGGGGTAATCAATCAGAAATAACAAAGCATTTAAAAACAATAGTTGAACATTCAAATACTTAAGGAAAGTTTAATTTTGTTAACTACAAATAAATTAATTTTCACAGCATATATTGTAATGTACTCGTAAAATTTGAGTACATCGAGTATGAGTATGATAGAGCCAAATATTTAATGAAAACATAAAAAGTATTTGGGAAAGTATTTGCCAAGTCCAAGTACTTTGATGGTCATGTACAAGTCCATGTACTGCACTCAGCAAAATGACAAGTACAAGACAAAGTACAGTATTTGCTGTACTTAAGTACACAAGTACTTGAACCCATCCCTGATTATTCAACATGAAGTAATGTTTCTTATTTCACTGTTGAGCCCAACATTTCTCATGTCGAATGGATGACTGCTGCAAGATTCTACATTATTCCCTCTGGGAGCCAAGTGCATATGATTGTTCACTGTTGCTGAGTTAGCCGTCTCATAAATCCATGCTGATAAAGTGTGTCAGTATTCACAGTGCACTGTATGCTGAATGGAGCAATATTCGCAGTTAACTGTCTCTTATATCCTGGAATAAAAAAACAGTCCTATGTCATATATATATATATATATATATATATATATATATATATATATATATATACATGCAACCTACATCTCAGCCTATAAAATATTTTTTTATTAAATAATATGTTACTAATATATATATATATATATATATTAGTAACATGTACATTATTATATTACTCATAATCAATAATAAAATTTTATTTTGCAAAACAAATATCAACCAGATTGCATTGGCTTTGTAATGAGTTCATTTCACAGAAATGTAAATAAGTCATGATTTTGGTTAAATCGATCTCGCTGTCCAACTTCAAGAATCAAAATCGAATGAAATTTCACAAATTTGCAGTGCCCAAAAACAACCCGGCACATTCACGTAGCAGGAAAATATTTCGTATACTGACTAATTAAGACCTCTAGAAAATGCCTAACATCAAAAATGGAGAATTATATTGTCTTGTCTGCTAAACTTACGATAGAAATACACCTATGTTGTCTAATCGATGTATCTAACTTTAATTTAGGTGCTGTTTTAATTAAAAACAGAAGACCATAAAAAGAAACTTACCATCATCCAATCTGCTGCTGTAAGTCATGGAAAAGAACGGAAGCAGCCGACAATACAGGATGTAAAACAACAGGAGACCCGGATGCTGGGAATTGGCATGGCTAATCTGACACGATTTTTGGACATTCGGTGCCTACCCTTGGTGAAATTTCATAACTTTGTCATGTGATTGGCGAGAGGAAAGAAGTCACGCCTACGATCAACATGATCAACATGATCAACATGATCAACATCAACATCAACATCAACATGATCAACATTGACTTGTACTGTTCACCATTTTGGATATCCACTATTTTGATCCTTACTATATCTAATGACTGAAGTCAATTCTTTCGATGATTTTAACAAAAATAGGCATTTTTTATTAAACCGACTGCGCACATTATCTACACTAGTCACACACTACACATCTGGACAGAAGTTCAGGATTGTCACAGTGTACAGGCATCTAGCAGCTAACTGGGTCTAATGTGGTCTATGAACGAATCGTTTTCACACAGTAATTGCAGTAAACATATCTGCTATGAGGTGAAGCGTAAAGCAATTTGAGTTGCCCTAAGGACTGAATATCATACTACATAAAACACCTTTACCTTTTACAAATGGTATGATATTACTATTTACAAAAGTAATATCGAAATGGAATCCAAGAGATATAAATTAATATACCCAGACAGAGCAAAAACATAATTATTATAAATTGACCAAAGCAGTCACTTCGTCAGCACCAACCTAGTCAGCTGCCAGTGATGACGAAATATTAGCAAGATCATGGACCCTAAACATTGAAGGGCTGACACAAAATGTGGGACAAAACTTACAGCAGTCGACTCTGGCCGTCAACTGGTCACATGTTGCACGTTTCTGTGGCAAAGGTAAACAGCACCGGGCATAGCATGTTCAAAATGCATTCACAAGAATCAACTATTCACAAACAAATAATTTATTCATTTTGTACACTTGACATGCGCTTTTGTTAAACGCAGTTACTTCACGAAGATATGTATGCACACATTAAATGTACATTAAATAATAAAGTCTACTGTTAGTTTGTACTTGTAATATGCTGTCGTAACAAAACTATAAAATATGCTGCTGACAGGGCAGCGACAACTGTCATCTTGCTGCGTAATGATGGTCTGAAGTCTCTGGCACACTGTATGACAGTTACATAAAGTCTTTGCTGGACCGGACTGTCAGCATTTTGTTAAATCAGAACACTCGCCAATCCCCCAGTTCCTCTGCCGTCTTCTCATCTTGATACTCATCACCCAGCTTCCGCCACCATGGTTGCCGTAGCAACCGCATCTCCTCGTTGTGATCATGTCTCGCTTTCGTAGCCACGGGCACAGAATGGCTAACGAAATTCTCCAGATCTTGCTCAGTGACGTCACTCAGTTTCGGAGCAGCTGAATACAGTCATAGAGAATGTAGTTTGACAACAATTGAGACCAGATTAAGAGGAGAACAAAAATACGTTTTTCAAAAACTGACTGTTTATGAAGATATTGATAGACATATTTTCTTCAAACTTGAAGAAGGCAGTAGAACCAGAGGGCACAAAGCAGCAGTAGTTAAGGGACAGTGTAAGATGGATATGAGAAAGGACTCATTCTCACAGAGGACAATGAATGAATGGAACAAATTATCTAATGATTGTGTTAATGATAGCAATGTGAATATGTGTAAAAATTTAATCGACAGGTATCTGATAAGGGCAAGCTATACATAGATGATAAAATTGTTGGACTCTCAAGAAGCCAATGGCTTCCTTGTCCACTTGCCACCTGGAACTTGTTGCTTTGGGCGGCAATCTTGTTCAATCTTATAAAAAGTGCTCATGCTGAAGCTATATCTATTGCAGAATCAGTAATTTCAAAGATTTATATAGTTAAAATGCAAGTATTGTGTATTTTCCAAATTTAGAGCACTGGAGACGTGCCAATGGAGACCACAAGATGCTTCCACAAAAGTTGATATGTTAAAACAAGATGCTTCCAGAAAGGCTGATACATTAAAACAAGATGCTTCCACAAAGGTTGATATGTTAAAATAAGACGCTTCCACAAAGGTTGATATGTTAAAACAAGATGCTTCTACAAAGGTTGATATGTTAAAACAAGATGCTTCCACAAAGGTTGATATGTTAAAACAAGATGCTTCCACAAAGGTTGATATGTTAAAACAAGATGCTTCCACAAAGGTTGATATGTTAAAACAAGATGCTTCCACAAAGATTGATATGCTAAAACAAGATGCTTCCAATCACTGCCTTCCACAAAGATTGATATGCTAAAACAATAAATATACTGAGCCTAACATTGAATTTTTTAAGACAACCAAGTATAAAATATAAAATTGCATTAACAAATTAAAAAAGTTATATGAAAGAAATTAAGAAAGCCGATACGTTTCCAACTCTTTAGTAGCATAAAAACGTCTGGTGCAGTACACAGATGGTCTGGTCTACACAACTGGTAAAACTCGATACCAGTGAAATGACAACACCTACAATTATCTTCTGTTCAACAGTACATACAATTATCTTCTGTTCAACAGTACATACAATTATCTTCTGTTCAACAGTACATACAATTATCTTCTGTTCAACAGTACATACAATTATCTTCTGTTCAACAGTACATACAATTATCTTCTGTTCAACAGTACATACAATTATCTTCTGTTCAACAGTACATACAATTATCTTCTGTTCAACAGTACATACAATTATCTTCTGTTCAACAGTACATACAATTATCTTCTGTTCAACAGTACATACAATTATCTTCTGTTCAACAGTACATACAATTATCTTCTGTTCAACAGTACATACAATTATCTTCTGTTCAACAGTACATACAATTATCTTCTGTTCAACAGTACATACAATTATCTTCTGTTCAACAGTACATACAAAACTGGATGTGCAAAGTGAATAGTGTAATAGTAATTTCTTGTTCGTGCATGATAACCCGTTCAACGGAGTGACTTTGGAATGGGCTTCTAGTGAACTGTACATACTTATCAGTAGAGTTGCATCGACTTCGAGCTGTGCCACCAATGCATGACGGTGTTGTTCGGATGCGCGACGTGTCTTTGACGTCACGACATGACGCCGTAGCAGATCCTGCACTTTCTCATGAAGTTCCTTCTCCTGCTCCTTGTTGCGTTCCGAGACCTGGAGGCAGCGGTTTAGAAGGGTCTGATAATCTACTTTTTGTGAGTTATTTTCACACTTATTTGTTACTGAAGTCCAATGATTAATTATTGGATTAGTCCATTATACACTTTTAATGCATGATGTGTGTATATTTATATATCTTTACATTTTAACTTTTTTGCATGTACATGGAATAACTAGGCACAAGCTCAAATGCTTTTTCTGTGTGTACACAAAGTTTAATATTGTGTGTACTATATGCCAATATAAAAATTTAATAGAACCATTTATTTATAGGTAAAATTAGATGTTTAATGCGTCTACCTCGCAAAGGGCATGTAAAATTCGAAGTTAATGAAATGGGAGATCACATGGTTTTGTGGCGTCACTTGCGACATTCGTTTACATTCAGTCAGTGATTTCTATGCACTGTTTCAGTATACCGGTTTCACTTGTGTCATTATGTTGAGTGGTGGCGATGAAAATTTTCCGGAATACAAAGTAATATGTAATGATTTTGAAACGATAACAGCAAGTGATACAGCAGAATCATCTTCAAATTTGGCTCTTTCAGAGCAGCTTTTCGCCAGCCATTTCTTTAGCAAAGTCGCTAACTTTAGAATTTGCTAATTTTTTCAGTGGTGCAAAGCTAACACATATAGCTATATTTTCTTTGCTGGGTTGCATAGGGTGGTTGCATGGGATCATTGTCAAATGTCAATCGCAAGGTAGAATAACTTTCAAAGTTTTAACAAACTTACTATTTTGTCTTTGCAAATTGTGATCAAATGTCAACATTTTATTAATATATCCTATTTCTATGTATACATGCATGTGGAGAAATGACTAATCTTCAAAATAAACACAACTTGTAATTGTCAATATTGAATAGTTTTTTTTTTACAGATTTTTGAACACAAGGAGGTAAAATCGCTTGAAATTTGCCAGAAATCCTGAGAACAGGGGAGCATGTTTTAATAAAATCCTGGGGCCTAATGGGTTAAAAACAAACTTAGTATATCCATTATAAACAAAATGTTATCTTTTCTAGTGTTTCCGTGTTTCGCTTCGTCTTGCTGGCTCATCCTAGCAGACGAGTTGGATGACACAGAATGTCGGAATTTTTAAAATCAGGTATTCTTATTTATCCATCCAGATTTTTCTGGACAAGAAAATACTGTGTTCCTCAATGGTTACCTGGTGAGATTCCCTCCATTCCTGTATGTGGGTCTGAAGCTCAACCCTCCTTTCGTCAGTCAATCCAGGCGGCCGCTGCCACATGGGTAGTTCATTCCGGCGGTTGTGAAGTCGCTTCAGCCACCGCCGCACCTAAAACATGCCCAAATTCAGTCATCTTATTATAATCGACCTAGAGTATGTATGTATGTATATATGTATGTATGTATGTATGTATATATGTATGTATGTATGTATGTAGGTATGTATGTTATGCTACTCCTCCTAGACACTTTGCGTCTCAGGCGCCAAACTTTCAGGTGGTTCATCTACGACCCCATGGTCAGGTCGTCAGTTTTTTTTTTTTTTTAAATTCACCCCTTTATTACCTTTCAACGAACAATCGAATTACCCTTTGAAGTTATTACGTACAATTGTCCACAACGCCATGTGATATTCACACTGTCATACATCTTTTATACGATTGTCCGCAATTACGTAATACAAGTGCAAGGCGTCACTAGACGTTACCATAACTGTCAGTATTATGTCGTTATTTCAAGAGTTGGATTACCAGAAGAACTTGTTATTGTTATCGCGAGAGTCACTTATGAACTACCAAGTTATCCTGTCCAGAGGATGGGTATTTATTCTATTGAACATAATAGCGGCAGTCACTTTTAAGTCTCGCTGAAACTGCAGGTTGAATGTTTAACATAACCAAAAATGGGCATTGATATGCATTAGTATAGAACTAGATGCTAAGTGAACTGCCATTATCATTTCATAACTATAATAAAACTTCTATCATGACGAAATCCTCCGAAGCATCCACGATGCTGCTCAATCAACTCTGCTAACAACTTTGCAAGAGGAAACGACTGAATAAACGTCTCCCTAGTCCAAGATGTCATGTGTTCTCAGTCATGAAGATGTCAGCGACACACGTCTTTGTCTGCTCTATAAATGCTAACATATATAACCTAAATCAATCATTTACTTTACATGTCTTACGAAGCAATTTCACTACTTTTATGGCATCAGCCTAAATAGGCAGACTTTGTTACCTTTCAGATCTGCCACATCCCGTCCTTAAAGGGAACGTATATCAATGTTATTATACCACTGGTATAATGTTTTATGGAACATTGCGACATTAATTTATTAGTGTTTATAACATCGTGTCATGGTTGTGATCTTTCATCGGCTGATGCAGTGGTCTGTTCCATTATCATTTTATACAATTTCCAATAGTGCTTCATCTTCTTCTTTCGACCATTTATTCCCTATTGGGAGTGGCCGATCGGATCCTCCTCCTTGCATGCTTCATATACTACAGCAATAAAAATTAAAACACTGTTAGCTTAAATGTACAATGAGGTTTTTAAATTAAGAGATTTTTGCATTTTTAGTTGAACAAAATCTCCAACTACCGGTAACTCCATATCAGTTAACTAATAAAAATCGTTGTTTGTCCCTTTAGTGCCATCCCCAGCACCGAGTGGTTCACTCACCCCCCGCTGCATACAGATGGCAGCACGTGTCTCATGGACAACCTTCTGTGTCGACGCCAATCCCTTCCTGCTCGTGTGACCCCTCCACAATGCCTGTATTTTGATGGCTGATATAAATTTCTCTCTTTCCAGATGTTTCTCCACCTCCACTGCAGATGAGACAAATTTCATTTACTGCTCACTCCTGCAAGACAGTCTAGACAGCTTCGATCATCTAAAAAGGTAAAGGTACAATCTACATATCGTGGTATCCAGTCTTCGGGACTGTTCAAAGCACTTTACACTTCACCCCTGGCAGACCTGTTCATTCCAACACCATTTTGACTTCCCTGGGAAGCATTCAGCCATGCTGCAATTAACATTCATTCACACATCTACCTCTGTCTGTAGCCAGGTATTCATTTATACAACTGAGTGAACTGTGGCAAAGTGGGGTGAACAAAATTGCTAAAGTTTTGAAATGGCAGCTAGAGGAATCGAACCCAGGCTTCCAATGATTTAGGTGCAATGGAAGTTTTCATATATATTATTATAGTAAGGAATATCTATGAATCCACATGCACATGTCAGAGTCGCAGAGTTCATGTGGACCAATCACAGCAGGTATGGGTTAGGACAGTAATGGTGCTCATTATTCATTAGATTTGCATTACTACATATGGCCAACATGAAGGTAGCGGGGAGAATGGCTGAGGACGTACACCCTGTAATGACAAAGAGAGCATGGAAACCAGAGTAGGGTGGTAGAAGAGACCAAAGTGGAAGTGGAAGGATAGTCCAAAGAGAGATCTGGAAAATGCAGGTGTGAACTGCAGAGAATTGGAGACAATGGCAGAAGATGGGGACAAGTTGTTCAGAGGGCAAAACAGAATTTATGATGTGGCCCCCACCCTGCAAGAGAGTAAGGGAGAAAGATATGACCATAAGTTGCAATTACTTTGTGTCTGTTTTTATCCAGTTGATTTGTTAGCAGCGACGTCACACGTCAGTGCCAATGAATCATGCTAAAAGCTCTGAATATCTGTAATACAACTGTGAAGCTCAACAGAATGAGAAAATGTTTTGGCATGTCCAATTTGCAAGTCACTGTTCCAGAAGTAAAGACGTGATGAGACAACTGGTTACTTGGCAACCAAAGCATGGACAGAAAAGACTAAGGAGACCATATACTTAATTTATTCAAAACTACTTAAGTCTGAATTCAGGGTAATAGTTACTGAACTTGACAAAGTTATTCAGGACAGACACCAGTGGAGAAATAATGTGAACAGCTCTCATCAGACCCATCCTCCGGTTGCCTAAATGAGATGATGATGAAATTATCGTAAAATCAGTAAATTATTATAGTAAGGGGCCGTACGCAACTGTCGACATTTACCTGTTTGTATAAAAGTGTACTAATTCTCCTGCCCCCACTGAATTTGTGCATTAAAATTTTGATAATTTTCTAGAATGAAAAAGTTATCGATGTAACAATGTTACGACACAGTGCATGTATACAGGACATACAATAACCATAAGAATATGTTTACAAACATTTATCTCCAATAATTTTTTAAAGGTTTGTGTTTTTCCAACAGCTCCATCGCTTCACATTGATAACTGTTTTGAAGTTGTGAATTTCCAAGATGTTGGACTGTATCGCAATGCTGCGCCGTGACCGGCTATGCAGTTTAAAACAATAGTAGTTCTGTCACTGCTCATTGCGTGGTGCTGCATAAATCTAGTCAACCAACATTTAAAACTTCTACAAAAGTTAGTATGCATGCCTTGATGCCACTCCCCCTTGATGCCCCTCTCTCATGATGCCACCCCCTTGATGCCCCTCCCCATGATGCCACCCTTTGATGTCCCTCCCCCTTGATGCCCCTCTCTCATGATGCCACCCTTTGATGCCCCCCAATGATGTCCCTCCCCACATGATGCCACTCCCCCTTGATGCCCCTCCCCCATGATGCCACTCCCCCCTTGATGCCCCTCACCCCTTTAGTACACTTTGTACGAATAAGTGAAAGTCAACAATTGTGAACGGCTCCCTAAGACCATCCTGCCCTCTACCTGCGGGAAGTAGCATAAGCGTCTGGAGTTGTTTCTCGCGTAGATCTCTCATGGCCTGTCTCCGTCGTACTTGCAGCATGTGGCGTAGTTCAGTCTGCACCTTCTCCTCAAGCTTCTGCTGCTCTTCTTCAATCTTCCGTTCGCTACGTACAGGTAACAGCAAACGTGGTTGACCAACTGGTTTGAAAATAGGTAGGTGTGGGGTTGTCTGCATTTCACCTCCAGGTGTGTCCTTATTTCAATGTACATGTACAAGTTACAAAAAGCAGGCCATAGCCTACAGGGCAAGCAAACATTAAGCAAAATGTTATACGTACTTGGGAAAAATCAATAAATAATTCAGACTTTCTTACAAGATGTCACTGTAATGCCGCAAATACAAATATTTGTGTAATCGTGATCCTACATTTTAGCAACAAAATTAATACGTGTGTACAATGTACATGTGTGTACAAATATGTGTACAATGACTGTTCACAGCCCAGCTGCCAGATTGATAAAATATATCTGTAGAAAACACTGAGCACATATACGAAAGAGTTTTACATACCTGTTGAATTGGAACCGTTTGTTCAGTTCTGTTGACATAGCAAATTGTAAATGTACAGGAAGAAATTATAATGTAAACATCTTGATGGTACTTTAGGTAACCATGACTATTTACCGGTAGCTGATCTGGAATTTTGACATTGCATTTGTTGCTTTTTTGAGCTTCTTGCGAGTTGCAAAGCTCTTCCACGTGGCCTGGATCATTGCTGCTGCCCGATGGAACCTCTGGGAAAAGAAACGTTGTGATGGTAAATGATATGTTTGGGTATTGCAAACTTTTTGTGTCACGATATATTGCAATACACAAGACTGTATTGCAATATATTGTGGTTGTTTTGGTTCCGATATAAGATGGCTTACCCTGTTGTGTTATATTGTATTTTAACATGCCTGACTGATATTTATATTAAATCATATCTATACAACTGTTTTACTCTGTTGAAGTAATTGTTTTGTGATTTTAAAGATAGCTAACCAGAGTTGTAAATATGGAAAACACAAAAATATTATATGCATTGCACATGAATTCATCCAGTCCAGTATACATGAACTTAAAATCTGAGAATAAATCAGAAAAAGGTGTGCTATGGAAGAGCTGAATGATGCATGAGGGTGTGTTATGAGGAACATAAACAAAGAGGAAAGTGAAGAATAATTGGGATGGACAACATCAACGATTTGATGTAAAATGCAGATCTGGATGTGCTACGTTCATACGTTGACATGTGCGCACATCAGAGATGTGTTGCCGAGATGTGATGCAGATATTTGTTGTTAAGATGTGTTGTAGAGATGTATTAAAAAGATGTGTTACAGAGATATGTATTACAAAGATGTGTTGAAGAGATGTGTTGCAGAGACATGTCATAAGAGATGTATTGCAGAGATGTGTTACAGAGATGTATTGCAGAGACGTGTTAGAGATGTGTGTTGCAGAGATGTGGCACAAAGATGTGTTGCAGAGATGTATTACAGGGATGTGTTGTGGAGATGTGTTACATAATTGTGTTACAGAAACCTGTTACGTAGATCTGTTGCAGGTGTGTTGCTGAGATGTGTTGCAAATATGCGCTACAGAGATGTGTTGAGGAGATGTGTTCTGACCTCGTGCTCTGCCCTCTGCATGCTGCCTGCAGTCAGTAGCACCATGAGACGCTTCACGTAGCTGTTGAAGCCACGCCCCTGCCACTTCACCAACAGTAGACGGAGGCCCCTGACAACAGACCCAATGTGGCCTTCAAGGGAGTTACACAACAACATTTTAAGGGCAGACACCCCACTTAAAAAGATGTTTTTTTTTTAAATTACTCAACATTGTTTTGCCATATTCTGACAGTTACACGTTTGTTATAAAAATAACATTTAAAACAATTACATACAGATAATGTGCCTCTATCATGTAATAAATCTGGTTATCCATTCTTGACCATTTACAGAAAATAATTTTTTTCATTTGCAATCTCTTGTACTATTAAAGTCATATCAATGAGGTTTACATTGCTGTATTCAACATTACTCTCTCCATGCAATAACAACCTTATATTTGTAATGAGTTGCATAATTTATTTGTAATGTAGGTATTTATAGTGAAAAAAAATGGATTTTTGTCAACAATATATTTAATTAAAAATAAAATATTTAATTTGCTAATATTTCAAATGTAAGGTTGCTATTGCAATATAATTGTGAAAGCTACTTTTGTTAGTGAAAGAATTAAGATATTTTATACGACAGCAATGGTTGGGGACCATTTACAAAGCATGCTATATATATTCCCATTATCAGCCATTTTGTTTGTTACCATGGCAACTGAGGGTCTGAGTGAAAAAGTTCATTATATATTTTACTCCCCTTGACAAACTCTTTCTTTTTGGACAAATAAGTTTTCCATAATTATCAATAAAAAATACCTTTTGTGATGGGGTGTCAAAAAAGAAAATGAAATATCTAATTACTAATGTAGTCACCCTTCCAGATCACTAGTTATCAGTGCTAAATTACACATTCTTGGTGTTCTAAACTCAACTGTATCTAATGTCCACCATCCATTTGAAGCCGACTCGAATTCTGTAGTTTCTTGAAATAAAACTTGTTCAATTATGTAGTTGCTTTGTCGTTGATCCATTGAATCTTTCTGTTGGTGCATTTTAAAATGTTAGGAGTTTTGCTCTCTCGCCACTTTCAATTGTAGACACCTCCCAGTCCTCCCACTCCCCCATAGTTGAACTGTGGCACATCTGTACCATGAATACATGGTCATCGAGAACCATGACAGCACTACTAATCACATGGACAAAGGAGTGTTATAGTTTTACTATTAAAACATTTTCTACTGACAAAGAACAAGATTTTTTTAATTCTTTGAAAAATTTGAATAAAATGGACACCTAAAAAATGTCCGCAGTTGTTTTGCTATGCATTGAAACAAATGTGTATCTACAGCAATGTATGCTCGGTCACATCTAAAATGGTAGATCGATCGAATTTTGCATTCTGATGTTAGCGTTGTGATTTCTGGTAAAAAGCAGTGAGCATTGTTGTTGATATGATGTATTCTTTTGCTTTTTATTGTTGGACTAGAATCAACCACGCGTTATCATGGATAGGTCACTACTCTGCAAACAGTTTGTCAACAAATGATTGTTAGGGTATACACCAGAGACGCAATGTTTCATTTGAGGGGGGCACCATCATAGATATTAAGGTAGAAAATGAAGCCAGAAATTAGTGGATAATAAGCCTTAATTAAATCCATGTTGTGCATCCACGACAAATGTAAGGTCTAGCCCAACCACAGAATGATGCTAACAAAAGCAAGAACAAAGTTGTGGGACGCGGTGGCGTTGCTCTTTGAATGTCGGACTCTCAATCGAAAGAACCCGGGTTCGAATCCTCTTGCTGCTGCTTCGAAGCTTTGACAATTTTGTTCACCCACATTGCCTCAGTTCACTCAGCTGTATACGTGAGTATGTGGCTACAGACAGTGGTGGATATGTGAATGAATAGTCTTTGCGCAATAACTGCAGTATGGCTGAATGATTCCCAGAGAAGTCGAGATGGTGTTGGAATGAGCAGGTCTGCCACCAGGGGGTGAAGTGTAAAGTGCTTCGAACAGTCCTGAGGACTGGACACTGCGATATATAAGAACATACCTCTTTACATGTGCCGTAAAATCCACACTTACTTGTATCTGGTACATAAAAGTTCAACAGTCGTCGAATGCGAATCACAAATCACCAACACAGTCCTTGTTGTTGTGCTGCAAAACAACAAACATGACATAAGCAGGACACATCCTGTGATAGAACGCAGGGTTGGCAGGATTCTGCCCTTACGACAGAAACCGTGCGGCAGAAATACATTTCTCCCCTAGTTTCGGCCATTATGGCAGAAACTCCCAAAATGGTCATATTTTGATGTTTTCATTTATTTCTTTTACTATCGCTGTTTCTGCTCATCAGAACTGACGTCTCTCAGCTAAAAAAGCCTGTGGAAGTCTGCTTGACCAATACGAAAGAGCTCCACATACTTATCTTATTACTTGCAGGGCTAATCCCTCTCACTTTCTAGTCTTTTACCTGGCTTTTACACTGACAGTTGTTCAGTACATTAACAAATATACAGGTTAAATCTCCCTCCTCAATTAATATAATCCTTCGTGAATCAGATTTCTTGATGTTCAAATCCATAGTGCGTGAATAGTTTAAGCAGTATATGCAGCCCACAGGCAGTTTAATAAGAGGGCAAACTTTTGTTAAAATCATAGACATAATTTACTTTGATCATTAGATCAGGTAACTCACATTTCTGACCACTTTTGTCCTTTTTTGCAGAATTTTTACCAAATCCGGACACAAATAATTTAATAGTTTATCTGATGATTTCACCAAAACTAAATAACAAATCTGTACGAATGAGCTAACCTATCATAGTGCATACTAGATAAGTTTGATTTTTTTGCAAAACAAATTTTAAATGAGGCGAGAGAAAACTTAGAATCGAGATATGACCTTTGCCACGTTTACTATGAAATCACACCTGGCGACATTGATGTCAGTGGAGGCAGACAGTTTGTAGATGAGTTCATCTAGGATCTGATGTTTCACTTTCTCGTCCAACTGTGCAAACACGCCCCTGAAACACAGCAAGATAATGACAATAATCATGTACAGGAATTGAGATTTCCAGATTGTTCCAAGTGGCAGACATTTTAGGGGGCCGTTCGCAGTCGACATTTCCCTAGGCATACAAAGTACACTAAGCGGGACAAGGCCGACATACTCATTTTTTAATGTCGCTCACGGTGTACTGTTACAGAAGTATTATTATTCGTGAAAATGTTCAAGTTGGTATATATATATATATATAATATATGAATTATGATTTTTTTCAACAACAACTATTTTGATTACTTAGTCAATGTTTCGGCTGCCATCAGTAGCCTTCATCAAGAATTCTGCCAAGAATTCCTGATGAAGGCTACCCAAACATTGAGTAAGTAATCAAAATAGTTGTGGTTAAAGAAAATCGTAATTCATATGGAACTACTATTACTTTTTACTTTTAAATAAATAATACAGTCCAACATCTTGGAAATTCACAACTTCAATTATCAATGTGATGCCACCGAGTTGTTAGAAAAACACAAAGCTTTGACATAATTACTGGAGATGAATGTTTGTAAACATATTCTGGTGGTTATTATTGTGTGTTATATACATGCGCTGCGTGATGACATTGTTACATCGATACATTTTTCAAGCTGGAAAATTATCAACATTTTAAAGTACTAGTTCAAGGGGGGTGTGAGAGTTAGTTCACTTTGTATGAATTAGTAAATGTCGATAACTGTGAATTAAGGCAACAAAGGGCTGCATAAATTCTTGTGACAATTTTTAACATTTCTTTCTGGGACCGCAACATGCATCGTGTGTCTACTAAGAAATGATAACAGTTGAATACGGGAGGGTGTTGCCTACTTTTCCATGAATATTTTCCCACTATTTTAGCAAGCAAATAATAGATCCTCTATTCATAACACATCCTAAGAGCGAGTGCAAAGTCAGCTGTGCCGAAGTCTTGCGAGATTCAATAAATATATCACAGTCTGCATGATGATCTCGTAGATAATTGTATGGGTTAATTTATGGGTCTTATGGATTTATGTTACCAACCTTACAGGTGAGCACCACTCAGGCTAAAACTACTGTTATCTGAGCTGTGAAAGAAAAAGGTGAAACACTCACACACACATCCGGTTTGCACTCTGAATGGTTGCCATGACAACGACCACCGTCCCGGGGTCATCGGTGATGAGCATCTGCAGCAGCCACGGCGAACATAGGACTGAAACAGAAAAGAAAAACTGAAAGGAAAATCTTCTTGCGGCAAGTTGTTAATGTCGATTATGAACATTACGCCATCGACTGGGATTAGTTACAGCAAATTACAGCAGTAACATTGGAAACATTTGCAGTAAATGTGCAGGAGCTCCATGTCGAATGTGACCGTTCACAGCCACGGCGAACATAGGACTGAAACAGAAAAGAAAAACTGAAAGGAAAATCTTCTTGCAGCAAGTTGTTAAGGTCGATTATGAACATGTGCCCAGATGGTTAATCAGTTTACATAACAAAGTTATCAAGTTTGTAAAAGGTTTTTAAAACTTCATTGCACCAATTTTCCTATATGCATTAATGATGAAACGATGATGCTACAAAGTATATTAACACATTTTTAATCACAATGTAGTTGTCACTGTCCTTGTGAGAACTATGTTAAATTAAATCTACTGCCTTCCAATGTATTTCATGTTGTGTGTACAGTGACAGTGGTCAGGAGGCGACATGCTAAATAACAATAATAATAACAATAACAACAACAATAATAATAACAACAACAATAATAACAACAATAATAATAATAGGAATAATAACAACAACAATAATAATAAAAAATAACAATAATAATAGCTACTGAGGTTGTTTAGAAATCAAAGTGCTTTGATAAATAAAGATCACTGGCAGACAAGACAACACCTCACAAATGATCTCTTACACATGATTTAAACATATATTACAAATATTTTCATAAATGTCATTGGAACATAACAGAAGTGACAGTGTTTAAGATGTTATGACACGTACCGTGTGTAGTGAGGAACTCATGGGCACTAAACAGGAGGTTGAGAGCATCGAGGATGCCCTTGAAACTCGTCATCAGCTCCAGCTTCATGTCCTCCAAAACCTGAAGCAGAACAAGCTGATCACTTGGCAGCTGACCACGTGGCCGCTGACTGTGCGGCAGCTGATCACTCAGCAGCTGACCACGTGGCGGCTGCTCACTCGGCAGCTGACTATGTGGCAGCTGATCACCCGGCAGCTGACCATGCAGCGACTGGCCGCTCAGTGTCACTAACATCTCTTCAAGATGGGGCATGTTCCAAATGGTGTACAGACAAAATCCCCCCAACTATACAGCAAAACTCCCTCTCTTCACAAAACTAAAACATGTAGTGTAAGAAATATAGTCAAAAATCACCAGGAGTGGATGGAATTCCTCCAAAACTATTACAGGGTGTAATGGAAACTGTAGAACAAATCAGTATACCACTTGTCATGAGTGGTTTCTTTTGAATGGAAAGAACCAAACATCATACCATTATTTTTAAATGATTTGAGAAATAAGTCAAGAGAATTTCAGGCCAGTGAGTTTAATATCAGTGATTTCTAAATTATTAGAAAGGTTACTTAAAGTCTATATGTTGGACTTCAGTATTAGGCATAAATTATTAAATCCATCTCAACATGGATTCCTAAAAGTGAGGTCAAGCTTAACAAATATGTTATGTTTTTTTGAAATCACTAAGTGGATATACGAGGGATCACAGAAAACTTTTGACAAAGTGCCACATCAAAGATTACTACATAAGTTAAAATCCCACGGTGTCGGGGACAGCATAATCAACTGGATAGAACAATGGCTGACTGACAGAAGGCAACGTGTTGTAGTAGATGGGGAGGTTTCAAACTGGAAATCAGTTTTGAGTGAAGTACCACACGGATCAGTATTAGGACCTTTATTATTCTTAATATATATCAGTGACATGGACAATAATTTAACAAGCAACATACTGAAATTTGTGGATGACAAAACTGCTTAGAAATGTTAACAATGGTGGTGATAAATAACATTTACAAAGCGATCTAGACAAATTAGTTAAGTAGTCTGAAAAAAAGGCAGATGTTATTCAATTTTGGGAAATGTAAATGCCTACATACAGGAAATGGGAACTTGGATGTAAACTATAAAATGTGAGATACTGTTCTAGGTACTACTGTAAAATAAAAGGACTTAGGAATAACAATAAGTGCTGATATGAAAGTTTCAGACCAGTGTGGTATTGCAGCTTCAAAGGGTAATCAAATTCTTGTGTTGATTAGGAGAAATATAACATACAAGGAAAAAAGCTAATTATACCTCTGTATAAAGCAATAGTTAGGCCTCATTTAGAAAACTGTATACAAGAATGGAGACCATATCGTAAGAAGGATATAGATATGCTTGAACGAATACAGATGACAACAACAAAAATTATTCCAGAACTGAGAGACCTTAGTCACAAAGACGCTTAAAAGAATGTGGTTTAACAACCATAGAGACAAGGTTAAAAGGAGATCAAATTGAGGTTTATAAGATATTGAAAGGGTATGAAAATATTGATAGAAATATATATTTCTCACTCAAGAAAAATAGTAGAACTAGATAACATGAAGAAACATTAGTAAAGGATCAGTGTAGATTGGATATCAGGAAGTACTCGTTCTCACATATGACAATAAATGAACGGAACAAATTATATACAGATTGTGTAACTGTTAGCAGCGTGAATATGTTTTAAAACAAGGTTGACACGTATCTCAGGAGGGTGCATGGGTTACACATAGATGAAAAATGTTGGTCTCTCGATAAGCCAATAGCTTCCTTGTCTGTTCGCCATCTGGGCCTTTGCCTTGGATGGCAGTCTTGTTAAATCTTATTAAATATTTAGATAATAGCATAACAAATAAATAGTGATTTTTCCTCATCATGCATTTGAACACATGAATCAAAAAGATTGTTATCTTACTGTAATGCTAAAAACAATTACCTGTTGCTATGATAACACAACGTTCATGAAAATACCTCGGGGTCATATCGTCTTCAGCTCAATATCACTAACATTTAGACACACCATGGGGGGTCGGAAAATATTTCTAGAATCAATATGACTGCAAAAAGCCATATGAAATTTTTTTGTTTTTATCTGCCAAGTGACTATTGTTTTGTTAACTGCCCTGACTAATAGTCTCTGTTTGCACTCAATATTTCACTATATAAGTATCCCACCCGGGTAACTGTTTTAATGTTGAGTTACTCAGACAGACAGCAAAATACTCACATTGGATGTTTTAATGTACTTCATCTGCACTCTCCTGGACACCAATAGTAGGTTTTCTGCGACGCTCGGTAGAAACACGCCGAGGAAGTTGTGAGATTCGGGTGGCTGAAGACCAACACAGGACTGCCTGCAACCCAAGTTGGCAATCAGCCTCAATGTGTCATCAGTCATGTGACACAAAACTCTGGAAGCATCACAGAATCAGGGATGATCCCTGAGGCAGTTCAACAGTGTGTGATATGTGAATATATCAGAAACTTGAAATATAATGTACACTTTTGTAAGTGCAATTGTTTTCATGGAGATCTACAAGTTATTCCTGTAATAAATGTTCACTTAGAAATTAAATGATGCGACATAATTTGTAAGTAAGAATTATGAGTAATAAAATATCACCATCTCATTACAAGATACAATATAGCTACCTCATATTGAATAGGAGTTTGGTCAGACTTGCGGGAACTGACTTTCATAAATGTCATATATAACAGCCACATGTTCTCAATAAACAAAACTAATACCAGTTATATTTTTACACAAAGTCGCCAAAATAAACATTACTTGAACAATGCATGCCAAGCCTTAAACATAATTATTTCAGCAGCACAATAAAAGCTGCTTATGAACTGCCCAAAACGCTCTATAATAAGCAAGTGATGAAATCGTACGCAAGTATGGTGGCCAGTTTAGCCGCTGTCGTCCAGCCATAGAGAAGTTTGCTGAAGTCCTGCTTCATGGTGACAAGTATAACATCCAGAATATCATATGACCAGAGGTCAAGTTTGGCCTGGATCTGTTGAGGACTTCCTGACTCATAGCTATCCAGGATGTCTGCAAGAAAAGTAGCTCAACTGTGTAGACATGTTGATAGTAACCAACATAAAATGATATATCAATTAGTGAAGCCATTGCCTATAATACTATAAGCCAACTACCCCAGAAGCAGATTTGGGGGGTAATTGCCCTCATTTTGCTGCAGAATATGTCCCTCAATGCCATTTCAAGCACAGCAAAAAATCCCCCCTTTAGTCAAACTAGCAACAATGCCCGTTCCCAGGATGGGATAACTTGGTAGTTCATACTTGACAGTCATGATAGCAATGTTTACCAAATAGGTGATCGCTTTTATGAATATGGCTAGACGAAGTAGTTGCCGTGTGCGTGCATGGTTTCTGCGATTGTTGTAAGTTAATGTTTTACGTAATATAAACTGCTCAGATGGTGCAACATACCCTCAAACGGTTTTATTCACCGCGAGCTTGCAGGGTTAGTTAACGTTTTACATAGTGAGTATTTGATTTACCATAAAAACCACTAAGAACCCTTGATATACGGGGTATTTTGAAAAAAATAAAGGTGTTACGTTTCATTCGTGGGGTCGTAGATTACTCCCTGAAAGTTTGGCGCCCGAGATGCAAGCCGTCTAGAAGGAAAACATTAACATAACCACATACAAACTTACATACATTAGCTCGATTATAGTTAGATAACAGACCCACCCCCGCTACCATAAGTCTCTGTCTCTGAGAGATGTACAGTGCATGGACATGCAACACTTATTTAAAATTGTATTTGTTTATTACACTAAGAATAAAAAGAATGGTGAGAAACTAGATTGGCCTAAATTATTTAAGACGCTGAGCAACATTCTACCTCATTTTCCAATGCAAATGCATTCATTCAATTATTCCATATATTCTTTTAAAATGTTGTGCTTTGCACACATTTGTTGTCCAAATGAGTAAAACGTGTGGCTACAGTTGTGTTGTAGAAATGGGACTGGGTCCAATATTATGACAGTTGGGTGCAATTTTTGAAGCGCTAGCCATGCATGACAAAAAACATTATTTAGGGGCATCCGTCTTTTTTCCGATTAAATTTACATCCAAACCTTGAATTTGTAGCAATAGACGAGAAATTGACTTTTCGTCGGCATACGAAATGTCTGCGGCCAAATTCAACACTCTTCTGTCCTGAGCATCTTTCTGTGTCTGTTCCATTGTCATAAAGTAACTTTATTACAAAGAAACGTAAAATGTTTACGCGTTTCCAACCATCGCGCTCTTTCGCCGGAAGTGCCGCATGCTACCGCGCAACTCAGTACGCTGAATAAGGACCATTTATGGACTACATATGGACTTCACTCCACTGACACCAAGGACTCATTTTTAAATTGGCTCGAGTGTTTCGTGTGGCTGATTGTGTACGCCCGAACCCCCATTTCCAAAACCACGAAAAAGGGCCTGCTCAAACACAAGATAGCAGACGATAACATTACTGATTCCCGAGAAGACATATTTCGATAGTATTGCCTGAGTGACTTTATGTTGTTAATGTGCATAAAACTAGAGACGTCTACTTTATTGGTTAAGTTTATTGTCAGTTTAGATACATTTAATTTGTATGCCAAATAATAACAACACACAGGCAGTGTTGTCGTAATGGTCGATTCTTACATGTTGCCTAACATATGTCATTTCGGTAATTCAGTTTAAGCCTTAATGTGACACAGCAAGACGGTTGAATAACAGTAAACATTTACTGTCATAAATCATCCGCTAGGCAGCAGTACAAGAAGTAAGTCTCATAACGTGTGCTCTGTTATCAGCAGTTGTGTACGTTAATGGTGGTTTTCGTGTGCAACTTGTGGAAAGGCTCATGATCAGACTAGAAACGTAATGCTGACAGTGCAGTGTCTAAAACTGTATTTTCGAAGTAGCTAGTATTAAAAGCTATCCACTTAGCTCAAGCCACCTGACTTCTGCTGAAACTATAACCTCTGTTAGATGTTGAGAAGATGTACCCAATGGTTATTTGTGTAAACTGGTTTCCTTTTGGGCTCTATCCGAAGTGGGACCTGTTATGGTCAGAATGTGCTCTACCAAGGAGTTAATTCCCGGTTATCCAAAGGGAGTGGATGTTGATGGGGGCAGATTGCGAAGAGAGCTAATGCAGTAGCCACATATCAAATTATCTCCACATAAATAGTATGCCATGTCACGTTTGGTCATGCAGGAAAGGAGACGTAGCAGGAGTCTCAACCTCCCGTCTCACACCTATTTTTGGGGCCAATTAACCTCCCACCTGTTTGGGGGCCAACCGCCCACCAATTTGTAGAGTCCACTTCCCTCCAACAACACTTCCTACCACACCCCTCATGCAGTTACAAGTTGGTGGATCAACCAATGTTAACATATTGACTAGATACGGACAGCAACCAGTAACAAATGGCTTTAATCGTTGATGTCACAGTCGCGTTAACTATAATTTGAATGTTATCAGTATGAAAACATCGTAGTAATTGTTTTTTAAAGTTTACCTATGTAATGGATTCCACTTATATTCTAACTACTCTTCGTCGCAATCGTGATTTTAACAAGCAACTGGAATCGATTAGATTAATAATTTATTCGTCCCATATCATGGATACGACACTTCTTCCATCAGTGTTAACTGAGCTCGAAAGTAATTTTCCGCGACGCAACCAAGGACGCCACACAGAGACACACAACTGTTTTATATAACATTGTTTTATTCACAACATTCGGCACCATATCAACAGGCAATCTTCCAGAGACAGCCGAAATTCATTTAATATACATTATATGGAATTATAATAAAAACATTTTAATACAATGCATTTAAAGATATATAATACATTTTTATAAGTTATAGCATTATTAAAAAACTTTGAAGTATTAATAAAAATAGTATAATGACATAACAGATGAATACACAGGCAGTACAAAAGTACAGGCAGTACAAAAGAAGCTATCACAAACGATCTTTCCATCGTTCAGGTAAATCACAATCTGTCCATTGTTAATGATAAGTCCATCACTCGTGACCGGTGGTCACTTATAGAGGAGCATGGTCGCTCAGTCGACCTCCTCGATGGTTGGTCCACCACCGGACCCACGGCCTGGCGCAGCACCACCCGGCATACCACCCGGCATACCACCTGGCATGCCGCTCGGCATACCACCCGTAGACTGGTACAAGTTGGCGATGATCGGCGAGCAGACTTTCTCCAGTTCTTTCTGTCGATGTTCAAACTCGTCTTTCTCGGCCGTCTGTAAACAAAGAACAAAAATCTAGTCACACAAAATAACAAGCATGCATCATTATTACATGCATTCGTATCAACAACAACATAAACCAAGAATCACAGCACGAATAATGCATCATATTAGTTATTTGGTGCATATTTAGGCACTTAAAATATCAACGGCTTTCTCGTAATGGTATTATCAATCTTAGCTCCTTTTTTGGTAGTGGAATTTGATTGCACCGAACTTATGCTGGGACACAGCGTCCATTAGGGGATGATCCCATTAGATTATCTCAGTTGGCAGAGGTCAACAACATGCTAATTAGTGCAAGTGTTTTGCACCACTGTAATGTTATTATGCAAAAGTTATAATTGCAAAAGAATGATCAATTTGTGCATTTTCGCAAGCAGCTTGGGGCATATTAATTTTGGTCAGAACAGCATCTCGCTAGCCATAATCAAACTGCACAAAATTTCTTCAGAGTGGACGCCTCACCTGATTGTGGTCGAGCCAAGCGATGACCTCGTTGCACTTGTCAGTGATCTTCTTGCGATCCTCCTCGCTAAGTTTCTCCTTCAACTTGTCGTCCTCCGCCGTCGACTTCATGTTGTAGGCGTAGCTCTCGAGCGCGTTCTTCGCCTGAATACGATCGCGTTGTTGTTCGTCGTCGTTCTTGTACTTCTCGGCGTCGTGCACCATGCGTTCGATGTCGGCCTTGCTCAGGCGACCTGTAACCAACGCACACTACAGTCATCGATACACCGGCTGGTCACATCCACCAAATATCTTAGAAGGGCGGGGTTACACATAGATGACAACTTTTTGGAATGCCGATAAGTCAAGTCAGAGTTGCTTCCTTGTCCACTTGACATGTGTTTTTTGTTATGGGTGATAATCTTGTTAAATCTCTTCACACTTGCGCAACTAAGTTACTATGAAATGCTGGAAAGAATTTAAATATCAAACAAACAAATAATTTTACAGTGTGCACGTCATATCAAGTTGTATTGCAACTTAATATACATTATCAGAAACAAGAAATCACTTGGCAAATATTGCAAATACGTCGATGGTGATTCGTGAAGGCAACAGTAGTGGAACCAGCTACCTTTCATGAGATGTCAATCATAAAGACATTCATCATCACCTCCAACTGTTTAACAAATAACACACGTTACCCACCTTTGTCGTTGGTGATGGTGATCTTGTTCTCGCGCCCTGTGCTCTTGTCAGTCGCCGTTACGTTCAGGATGCCGTTGGCGTCAATGTCAAAGGTGACCTCGATCTGCGGCACTCCGCGCGGCGCCGGCGGGATGTTGGTCAGCTCAAACTTGCCGAGCAGGTTGTTGTCCTTGGTCATGGCACGCTCTCCCTCGTACACCTGGATGAGGACACCGGGCTGGTTGTCGGAGTAGGTGGTGAACGTCTGCGTCTGCTTCGTCGGGATGGTCGTGTTGCGTTTGATGAGATTTGTCATCACCCCGCCGGCCGTCTCTATGCCGAGGGACAGCGGCGTGACATCGAGCAGCAGCAGGTCCTGCACGGCCTCCGACTTGTCCCCGTGAAGGATGGCCGCCTGAACAGCAGCTCCATATGCGACGGCCTCATCGGGGTTGATGGACTTGTTGAGCTCCTTGCCATTGAAGAAGTCTTGCAGTAGTTTCTGGATCTTGGGGATGCGGGTCGACCCACCGACCAGCACGATCTCGTTAATGCTGGCTTTGTCCAGCTTGGAATCTCTCAGGGCCTTTTCCACCGGCTCCAATGTGCCACGGAACAAGTCGGCGTTGAGCTCCTCGAAGCGGGCACGGGTGATCGTCGTGTAGAAATCGATGCCTTCGTACAGCGAGTCAATCTCGATGCTCGCCTGTGTGCTGCTCGACAGCGTGCGTTTTGCACGTTCGCACGCCGTCCTCAGACGTCGCACGGCTCGCTTGTTGTCTGTTATGTCCTTCTTGTTCTTTCGCTTGAACTCCTGCACGAAGTGGTTGACGAGGCGCGAGTCGAAATCCTCACCTCCCAGGTGAGTGTCACCAGCCGTTGACTTCACTTCGAAGATGCCGTCCTCAATTGTAAGGATGGACACATCGAATGTGCCGCCACCCAAGTCAAAGATGAGCACGTTCCGTTCACCACCGACCTTCTTGTCCAGGCCGTACGCTATGGCTGCGGCCGTCGGCTCGTTGATGATTCGTAGAACGTTGAGGCCTGATATGGTGCCGGCGTCCTTGGTCGCCTGGCGCTGGGAGTCGTTGAAGTAGGCAGGCACCGTCACTACCGCGTCGGTCACAGTCTGGAATATACACATGTCAATACAACAATCATGAGTGCTCTTCTCAAGGAAGGTTATGGATTTGGATAGGTTATGGATATGGATTGGTTATGGTTATGGTTATTGTTATGGATATAGTTATGGATATGGATAGGCTATGGATATCGTTCTTCAATAAGAAAACATTTCTACTGCATTATGATTACTGGCGTTACTAATAAGTAATACCAAGAAACTTTAAATTACATTGTCACTCAAACTGCTTGAATTTTAAGGCTATTATTTTATTAGGTATCATATAAACAATACTAATAACAATGTTTTAATTTCAGTCAATCAAGAAGTATATCTATAGAAAATAAGTGCATAAGAAAAATGGCGTATTTCATCGCGTTATGATAATGATCGTTTGTCATCATGTTATGATAATGATCGTTTGTCATCATGTTATGATAATGATCGTTTGTCATCGCGTTATGATAATGATCGTTTGTCATCGCGTTATGATAATGATCGTTTGTCATCATGATGTGCGTTGTATGATTTTGGAGTTAAAGAAAATCAGAACATGTTTTAAGACACACTTACCATGCCAAGGTAAGCTTCTGCAGTTTCCTTCATCTTGTTCAGGACCATGGACGAGATTTCTTCCGGGAAGAACAACTTCTTCTCACCCTTGTATTCAACACGCATCTTCGGCTTGCCGTTCTCACTGACGACTTGGAAAGGCCAGTGCTTCATGTCCGACTGGACGGCGTGTTCGTCAAAGCGCCGCCCGATCAGACGCTTTGCATCATACACTGTGTTGGTGGGATTCATGGCCACTTGGTTCTTGGCTGCGTCTCCAATGAGGCGCTCAGAGTCTGTGAAGGCCACATAACTAGGCGTCGTACGGTTGCCCTGGTCGTTGGCGATGATTTCAACCTTGCCGTGTTGGAAGACGCCCACACACGAGTAAGTGGTGCCAAGGTCAATACCGATCGCTGGAGCTTTTGCCATTTTAATTTGAGCCTGAAAACATATCAAATAATGTTTGGTGAATTATCGATCGACTGAATACTGTATGTTATAATTATTACGATAGGCTAGCTAGATTAACGAGGGACGTTGCATGATCGCATACAATCGACAGTCATGAGGACTTAAAATTGTCAATATCGCATTCGAAGCAAAAACGTCAGTAACAACATTGTCAAGTCATATTAACCGATTAGACGTAGTAATCTGCATAATCCACGTATTGAAATAAATTATGGTTAACTGGTAACTATGCAACTTTAACAAATCCATACGTGTAAAATAAACGTAAATTATGCTTTTTCGATCGCACTAAAGTAACCACACAATTTATTGGTAAGTATTATACTTCTTTTTGCCTTTTTGCAAAGAATCGCAACCAATGAAATGTACTGTTTTAATGCAGTTAATATTTTGTTGAAATAAAATTAAGTTATCATTCGTGTTTCTAAAAACTGTCTGACCGTTATTAAGTAACCAAATGCCACTAAATATACCTTCGAAGTAGCAGTTACTATAATTAAATATACTATTGAAGAAATATAATTTTATAGTATTCTTATTAGGCCTACTCTTTATATTGGTCGATCCCTGCTGCTATAATGGTATTAGTTTTGCCTAATAACAGGCCTAGCTACAGTGCTTTGCCAAGTTTTAACAAACTATAAAGCAACGTCTGAATAACCATTCCCAAAATGTTACGTTACCTGTGTCTTGCGTAATATTGTAGTCGAACGCTTGTCTCCTCATACGCTACTCGCAATCTGCGTAGCTCACTGACAGCGGTGGCAAAGGTAGCGCTATATAAACCGCGTGGCCGTGACGCAAACACGCGTCTCGAACGTTCCACACACTTCGCCTATGTACGAGAAAGGCTTATTCATATAAACGTGGCCTGACGAATCGTCGTTTCTCTACGTTCCAGAAGTGTCACTGGCGGATTGGGCCAATCAGCGGCTCGGTTATTCGGAAGGCGGAATTAGAATGTTTACCGAGCTGTGATGCAGATAAGTTATTTATAGCTCTCTGCGGGTCCAGCACGTTCTATGGTCACCTCGTAAATGCTTGTCGAAGTCATGCTGAAACGTGGAACTCACTGTTGCTGAGTTAACCAATACTGCGGACGTCAAATCCACGTTTCAAACAATTTATATCCGCTTTGGGTACTGTGCTACTACCACCCCTGGCAGGACTCCGGCTAGCGAGTTGGAACGATACACAATATACGTATCGCGGTCATAGACATAAATAGAACACCCGTTAGTAAATAGGGGGGTGATTAATAATGTAACTCTATGATCGCGGTACACTACGACATGCGATATAGCGGTAGGCAAAGCGTTATTCGCGCCACCTCTGTGAAACAATAAACGTTCAACGCGAACCACACCTGCCTGTACATCGATAAAATAGCGAAACATGTTACAAATACGTTTCCCACATGTATATACATCCATAACAATAATTTATGTAAAATCTGTACACTATTATTTCTTGTCAATGCGTACGTGCAATTTGGACCTCATATGCTAGTGACAACGTGACGTCTGCTGTTGCGTTGCCTTGTCCACGTGATTAATAAACATATTTTACTGTTGTATCATTCTAGTCAGTGTAGTCTGTATCGTGACCTCTGTATCGCGATACATATCGTAACGTGAAGTAGTGCATCATTTCGGTCCTACTAGCAAGGTTGGATGTAGGGAAAACATGCTATAGATGACTTAGCCATATGTAACAATACACTGGATTATGGATAACAGCGATAGTTGGGGCTACTTGTGTCACTCTAGTAATATAAATAAACGAGTTTGTCGACTATATATAATAATTGGATAATTTGTTTTTCGACCTAACATCAACAATCGTATATTAAGAGTAGCGTAATTCGCAGCATTTTTGAACAACTAGGGGAGACTGGGCTAGTTGTTAAAATTTTTACATAGTCACTTTTTGTTAAAGGAATATGTTAGGTGCATTATTTCTGTCAACACAAACATTAACGTTATTATTTGTGTTAATAAAATGAACCATACCATTGATATTCCATATTGTAGTTAGGCAGATATATGAAGTTTCTCATGAGCGGTGGACTGTAACAAGTAGCCCCATAAGTGGGGCAAGTTAATTGTTACAACATACTGGGCACGTTGTTACAACAAAGAACTCGTGGATCGCAAAGCAAGTGTAACTCGTACATGTTACTGTTATTACATTAATTAGATTATACATACTTATGCATCTTATACACAGTGTGCATAACAATGTAGGTGTTCACAGCTTCATATAGTAAGCTTTTCATTTTTAGTTACCAAAGGGGACTCATTCCTTGGATATTTACATAACAAACAACTGTGAATGGAATATGAATTATTGAATGGAATTTGAAATAGTTCATGGAAATGTGTGTGGGTGCGTGCGCGCTCCACCGTGTGTGGTGTGTGCGCACGGATACACACGCACATTTCAATGAATCGTGCAATATTTACTAATTGCTCAAATAGGGCTGTGCCATAAAAAATAACAAGATTGAAAAAAATTGTCAGCCAAGGCAAATCGAGGTCCAAAAAATTGTCATCTATGTGTAACCCGCCCTTCTGAGATATTTCTTAATTTTGTTTGACGCTGCTGGTATTTACAGTACTGGTTATAAACCAGCACACTAGGCTTCACAAGTGTAATAAAGCGTTCGCATGTCGTGGTTAGATAAATGTTGTTCTTTCAGTCATTGTCAGCACACAACACGCTGGTTGAACCATCCGTAGGAGCCGCCCGAGTGTTGTTACAGTTGTAACAACTTGCCCCAAACACATATCTGTGCGGATATGCCCCAGTATTCTTGGGCATATCTGCACATCAGTGATCAATACATAGTAATAACATAAATGTTGTTCTTAGTGGAGTTGAAGTTTAATGGTAGAAGTACTAAATATACAGATCAGCAATGCAAATTTTTAACATTCTGGCATAAACAGTTCACTAGTTATGGCACATTATACCTTAGGGATGTGGACACGCCCCACCTTCCACAAGTTCCACTATCTATAGATAGCTTCCTATTACCTGTCTGATTTGGTGTTGCATGCATTTTTCTATATTACTATTGACCATAAAAAATTAGTTTGCAAAATGTTTTTGAAAAAAAATTCTTCCTTACCATAATATATGTTTCCTGTGACTAAACCCATCCATCTTCTACCTTTGTATACACACGCATGCACGCACATTGTGCAACTGTATCTAATTGCTATTATTATAATCTGTTTATTGATTGCAAACTTAAATTTTGTATGGCCAATTGTAATATTAAAAAATGCATGCAACCAGCATGAGACAGGTAATGGCAGGCTATCTGCAAAACAGTGTGCTGTGGGTCCCTTCTACCTCGTGGTTGCCCTTGAAATTGGGCATTTACATTCATACATACATAAATCAGGCAACAATTGATAATCCCACAGTCACCCCTTTCACTAGAAATCATAATTTGACAGCTAGCTATAGCCCTCTCGTCATGACCATATGCAAGTAATAACGATACCATCGACATTAGTCACTTTAAAATGGATAATTCTAATAAAATGTCCTATTTCCTCTTCCCTAAAAGAAGCCTAGCGGTAAAATAGCACAAATTTACAAAACTCTTCGCAAAGCTAACACACACAAAACTTTATTCAGAAACAGTTTTGGAATCACAACATATGGACATCATGTTGAAAAACCACAGCAAAAACCACTGTGAGGTAACTTTTATTACTTCAATACTACACATTTCATACACAAATTGACAATTATACATGTCAACTGATTCTTTCACCCAAACATTTCTCAGCCTGTGCACCTATTCTCATGTACACAGCCCATTCATCATTTAGAGTACAGCCTCTGGACCACATCCAGTTATCTAAGAAGTCTGTAAGAACTAGGAATCCTGATTCGGTGTACAACACAGTGCTAACGTACTTGTACAACACAGTGCTAACGTACTTGTACAACACAGTGCTAACATACTTGTACAACAAAATCGATGTACTTATTTGATTGACATATGAAATGAAATTTTATGCTCAAACACTTTTTCACACACGGCACAAATTCATGGTGTTTGTAGCTTTGTACTGAGCAGATGAAAGACCTTTACAAGACCCATTTAAGACCAATACTTCGAACACATACATTTAAGAAATTTTTCCAAATGAAAATTAAATTAAAATGATTATCTTTTTCTGTGGCAACTCTGTATTATTGACTTGGAAATACATAAAATGTAGTCTATAAATTTTTTTTAATTACTATTCAACAGGCATAACAGTTAAACAGCACACAGGAGGGAACGACAATGACAAGTCCTTAGACATTATAAAATCATGCAGTTGATAACAATATAAATATAGCACCACTGCTACACACTGACCACTCCTCGCGTCACCGACATCAACAGTGCAGGAATGTCTCCAGTTCATCGGGAGCCGCGGGAGACTGGCATGACATCGCATCAGCTGTGTCTCTCGGCGGGGACGATTTAAGACAACAGCATCATAAAATCTTCCTGGGCATCGATGTCGTGGAGACATCCCTGCCTGGATGGGGATGGAAGGGGAGGGCGGATAACTCAGTTCACACTACCAGTACTTGGCGAAGTCCTTCTTGATTGACTGTAAGCAAAAGACAACATTACATACATTATACAAATGACCCCTTGTCAACGAACACCTGTAAAACGTAAATAACGATCAGGTTAATTTGAAATTTACAAGTGACAAACGACCAAAATAAGTTAAATCTGACAGGCATCGTCACTCCTTATGCTACAATCACAGTGGTCAGCTACAATTTATTATAGAATCGATGATCGATCGGTTTGGCCAAACCGATGATTGATTATGAAAATCAAACCGATTCCCAACACTAGTCAACAGTCAAGTTATAACACGTTACTTCATCATTTCCCACTTTCATGAAGTACAGCAGAATGAATCAGTTGCAAAATGGTCACAGTTACAAAATGGTGATGATCCTACTAACACTTTGGTTGGTAATTATTTTGGGCCTTTTTGTTTGTACAACAAGATATCTAGGAAATGCTTCATATAAATACATGCATACACGACACTGTACACTTACAAGCATGTGAAATACTTCTTTTAATGCTGCAAATGGATAAACATGATCCACCATAACCGCAAGCATCCACCTATCATTGCATACATAAATACTACAGGCACTCCATTCACATTTCCATGGGGTTCATAAAATTAGTCAAAATAATTATTCCCAATTTTTTTTCTCAGATAGGGCACTAAAATGTGTACCCTTCATTAAAGTTTATCAAGAGTTGATCCATTTAAAAAATATTAATGCTTTGCTCAAAACTTTGCACCTCAGCTATATGAAAAAGTTAACCCATGGACATTAGCACATTAAGGAGCTATGAGCAGAGATACTCACGAAGGGATCTTCTTTAGGGCCATAGCGTTTGACCACCTGGCCTTCCTTGTCAATGAGGAACTTGGTAAAGTTCCACTTGATGAAACTGGAAGGAAAGCAGATTGTTAGGTGTTTTACAGGGACATTTGTTGTCAATGCTTACCCTGTATTCAGACTAGGGGTCAATTACATTATATGATTTTATATCTATGATTCCAATTGTACACCCAAATTACGCTGGCCAATTCCAATTCCAAAATACAAATTCCAAAATACCAATTCAAAACAGAAATAAAAGAATACAGCGCAACCATAGACACACTCAATGCCAAAACATCTATTTTATATCAGCTTTATTTTATTTCTGCATATTATGGTACATGTAACTGACTCCAACTTCGTCTCCAAGCATGTCTGTTATAGGGGCTTACATTTGCATTGAGTACTGTATAGGTAATACAATTTGTGACAGACTAGAAATATATAAAATTATATAAGCGAGTGTGGCTGTATACCTCCCAAAGCTGTATGGGTAATTCATACAAAACGGCCGGTCTGAACTTTGTAATTGTTTATCATGTCAGTTGAGAACAATAGGGTCACGTAATTGACGAGGCCAGCGCTATAATGAGGTATCCCCATTTTGCATGCCGATATTATTCCCATAAGGTTAACTCTCCCATATCGACTATTCTCGGTGATTCACCCTTTCAGTATGCATATACCTATAGTATTCCCATTTCACTGCATTAGGATAGTTCCTCTCACACCAAAATCACTATTTAAACGTAATACTTTTTGCAAAAGAAAACACACACAACGTAACCAGCACACCAAGTGATTTAAGAATAGGCAAAGAGGGAGCAGGCCTTAATTGGGCAGTAGGCGAACTGGGAGTAGGCAAAATGGTCATGAATCGCTATAATGACCTAAACATTCGTACCTGCCCAGGAATCCACCTTGCTTGTGCTTCAGGTACTTGTAGAGAGGGAGTGCTTCATCACCGTTCACGTTAATCTTTGCAAACATGTCGAACTTCACGCCATACTTCTCAGTCGCAAACGCCTTAATCTCAGCGTTTGTGCCTGGTTCCTGCAAACAGCAGCCGTCGACAACTTATGAAAGATATTTCTTTCTGCCCAGGGTCACTGGAGCATTGGTGGCGAAAAAGAAGCTATCGTCTCTTGGCCACATAATGAAGAAAACAGGAGGCAATGCTGGGTATAACAGGAGGCAACGCTGGGTATAACAGAAGGCAAGAGGAGGATGTCTGAGCCTCTGAGGGTTATGTAGATGGACGGGGTGAAGTAGATGATGAAGGGGGCTGACAGAACAACTCAATGCAGAGCTCGATAAATCCGAATGAAGAAAGATGATCAAGAGGGCCACAAGATGTCGGCTAAAACATGATGACAGAAATTAAAAGATGTTTACTTTACTGATGCAGGGTAAATAAAGAAACTCGGACAAAACTAATTTCTGCATAATTCACCCAGAGTTTAACGTTAGTGCATTTTGCATAGCTTGAAACATAGGAACATTTCACTGGAATAGGCTGATTAACCAGTGAAAATATTATACAGATTAAGTGGCTATACATAGAATTACAAGTCAAAAACATGGATTTCAACCCAAAAAATTAGGCATGTCTGTGACAATTGCACACTGGCTCTATACGTACCTGACTAGCGAACTGATTACACGGGAAACCCAGGATCCTCAGACCCCGAGATTCTGCAAACTCGTCATGCAGAGCTTGCAGCTGCGTGTAGTTGGTGTTAGTTAACCCTCATTTCGTCGCAACATTTACAATCAAGCAAACGTGGCCACTGCAGGAAAAAGGAGCATAAAGTCTTCTTCATGATAAAAAACATAACATAACAAATATATTCACTTGGAATTTCACATCTTGCAAGGAGTTTTATAAGCATTTTGAATGATTGATATATATATATATATATATATTTGCAGCTGTGTAAATAATAACTGTAGTTATTATTTAGAAATTATGACTTTTATACATCATATTTTTCAACTACTGTGTGATGCAATTAGGGCCAAACTTACGTTTGTATACGAGGGGCAAATTGCATAATTTTTAACATTCAATATATCAGAAACTAGTTTTATTGTTCATGCTATTTGAACATGTATGCCAAATCCCATAAAAAACAGAGGGCTGAGTGGAATTTGTATCACATTGTATCAACTGTTCTTACCGATATTTTTCCAGACTAACTTTGTTGCCATCTATATCGTTCGCCGAAAACTCGTAGATGGACTTTGCGTTCTTCCACCAGTTTGGATCTTCTTTGGAGGCCTGGAAGAGAAGCAAATCACCATAAAATAGGAGCGAATTTACTTATTCAGCTCAAACTTCAATAAGACAGGTTGTCATCTTCAACACAGACCTGGGGCCGAAGTACTCGGTACTCATGTACTCGAGTACATTTTTTAAATACTTTACTCGTAGAAATTATGGTCATGTACTCGTACTTGTGTCGAATGTACTCAGATTTTACGAGTACATTAAAATACATCCGATTACTTTTTCAATATGTGAAAATTATTTAATTTTTTATTTTATCAAATCATTAACAACTACAATAATTTCAAAAAGCATGGTAGCAAACTGTATTACCTGCATATGTATAAAAAAAAATTATGTTCTTACATGCATCTCAAAGTCCTGTTTTCTAATATAGGATCATTAAAAACACTTTTATTATACCAATTCTATTGCAATAACCATGATATCAATTGCAATGTAATAGCCCTTGATTTGTAATAATTATTATTGTTACATTTAGTAGGTGGTTTAATTTTTACTTGGTATTGATGAATTTTCACAAATTCACACTTTGGATCACTTTTCTGCACATTGAATGCACTGAAGCCACAAAGGCTTCGCTCGTCTTTTTACTCTTTTCCCAGCCAGAAACCCCTATTTCATATCCATAGTTGTACTAGTTACCAGTCCAGGCCATAATCCTTGTTTGTTTAATTAAGCCAGGAAGTCCAGTAAGCCCATAATGAAAGGGTCATTTATCATTTGCCATAAAATGCCTTTGTTGCTCTCACAAGTGACAATGCTAAGTACTGCTAACTGAGTCTTCTTCTTCTGAAGTTTGGTGACTCAAGTCAGACAGCCTGTATTGTCTGGTGCCAATTTGTAGTGTGGTTAAAGTACAAAGGGAATATTGAGCCCTGGACATTGGCAGGTGCTAATCCATCCTCTCAGCAAACATTAGTTGTGGACTTGTGGTCACTGCCAGCCACAACATGCCTAACAGTGTTCATTGATTCATATATATTTAATGGTTATATTTTTTTCTCTTGTTATGTGGTGCTATAAAATGTATTTTGAAAAGTACTTTCAATTTAAATACATTTTAACCCATATTTGAATGCATACCCTGTATATTTGCATTTGAATGCGAATCGCACCTTTGAATGGAATGCAACCCCCAGTTTGGTCCCAAACATAAAGAGGTTTTTACAGTTTTCCTCATAAAAAAGTCTAAGTCTGATCAACTGCCATTGCATATTCAACTCTTCCTGAATTATATAAATTAATTAAGTGTTTGAGTGTTTCATATTTAAAATACGTTATTATTACTATACAGAGTTACTATATCATACAAGATGTACTCGTACTTGGCGTTGAGCAATGTACTCGTACTCAGCCATCACCAATGTACTCGTACTTTACTCGTGAAAATGTACTCGGCCCCAGGTCTGCTTCAAAACAAAATTTACAAATTTCTCAGAACAGATTAAAAAATTGTTGGACTCTCAATAAGTCTATTTATATGGCTTCTTTGTCCACTTGACATCTGGCCTTTTTTCCATAGATGGCAATCTTGGTAAAGTAACAGTAAGTACTTTGTATCTAAAGATCCTTGGCCTGTAAACTTTGGGGTTGATGAATAACTGTTATTCTCACATAGCATTGAAATAAAATAGTGGAGACAAACCACAAATGTTTTGTCCAGAATGGATTCCAAATGCTAAAAAGTTAGTGTCCATAATTTGTTTAATTGGCATTTCATCGGCAGCTAAAACCATGACAATTTGGCACTAGAATTTTTTTTGCCAAATGAAAATTTACGCTGTGGGATCCATTAAAGCTACTAAGACTGTTAAATCAATTTGCATGTCAACAGTTTATGGGCACTGCATTACACAAAACCTTTTACCATGTAAATTATATAAATACAATATTTAATTGGGTGTTTGAAATGTGAAAAAAGTGCCTCGTATGGAAATGTTAATATTGTTACAGTCTGATGAGGCTGGTATCACAAAGCAGTCACACCATTAATTCAAACTATGAAACAAATGCATACAACTACAAGCACATGTAAACACAATTGTACTGTACATTAAGTCCAAACTTAAAGACTGAATAAATTTTTCATACATGCATGTACACATCACGAACTCAGCACCTAAACTGTGGTGAGATTAGTTATTTTCTGGTAAATTTTGTGAAATTTGTCATCATACACAAAACTGGTCATGCAGCCCCACCAGAATGGGTCTTGTTAGGGACCGTTCACAAATGTCTGGCCCACACTGTGAACTACTAGTCTGCTATGGAACTACTGTTTCAAATTGTGTATCCACTCACGGCGCTGTAATATAGTCCGACATCATGGAAATTCACAATTTTGTCGTAAACAATTACCAATATATACACCTCGGAGTTGTAAGAAAAAACACACAATTCCTGGAGATGTTTGTAAGCATATTCTGATGGGTATTGTTTATGTCCTATATACATGCACTGTGTCACAACAACATTGTTACATCAATATTTTTCAATCTGAAAAATTATCAACATTTTAAAGTATTAATTCAGAGATTAGTACACTTTGTACGAATAGCCTCATGTGGACAAATGTACTCACTTACTGGCATTCCGGTTGTGAAAAACATTCTGTGCTTGCATAGTAACTAACGTGACATGGTTCACACCAAAATTAACCCTGGGAATGACTACTGGGCCGAATTCGGCCCACACGATCAGTGCAAAAAGCGTTCCGGCCAATTTTGGTATAACTCTGTAGGAACAATTTTCGTCTCCGCCACCAGTACCTCACACAGGAACAAATGGTATCATTGGATAGCTGAATCACACTTCGTTCTGACACATATTTATTCATGAGTATAGACGATGATAGCTAATGACGATCTAGCTTCAAAATGTGTCACAGTTTCACATATTTCGCTACTTATTACTACCGCTGTGCGAATAAATTTTAATTTCCATTCATAGTATCTAAAAATGTAACTCGTTATACTTTGGAAAGTGATTGGCCTATTCAAATATGTGAATGAGCAAGCAGGCTATATGCAGCGAATGAGCAATCGTCGTTAAAACATGTGTTGTCTGGGCTGACTGAGCTTTTTATTTACTAATCCGCCATTTTGTTTTCTCACTTCATTTTGTGTCATTTCACTTTAAGCTGGATTATTTCAAGTTTCCGAGTCAATATTTCGGCAAACTGAATGACAGCATTAGTAAATCATATTATTATGCTAGTTCACAGTTAGAACGATGTTGCAGGCTTTTTTTGAGGTAAATATCAGCAAGTTGCCATCACGATTTCTGTCGGCTTTGACAGCCTGTACTATAACAGTAAACGATGCGGGACTGATAGGCCTGTCTGAATCAGCGTTGTCTGCGCTTGAACATATATATATATAATTGACAACAATGATGTTCTAATATAGCAATAAACAAGTGCCTCGACCTTTCGAAGACCAAGACATAGGCCTTGTTATCGCCCACGTGAGATGTGCGGCAGTTAGCGTTGCAACGTTTTAGTGCCGGACCTATACTAGCATGGCTGATTCATACGTTGTCTAACTTTAGCTGCTGCTATTTTTTACCGGCAGGTTCTCACTGTGCATGCGCACATGAAGTGCCGGACCAATAGCCATTTTGCACTACGTCCGGGTCCAGACCTACAGCAACAACCTATATAATATTACAAGACATGCGAGTGACAGAAGAAACAAACCGGCACGCCACCTAGTGAGTAAGAAGTAACATTGCAAAACAAACATGGAGGTGTGCTATTTATAACTTGTGAGCCACCGTAACACACGCACACAAAATTAACTGTTGCAGATATAAAATACGTAACCGATGACACTGAAGCTGCATTACGCCTGCCTTGACACGGTGCCAGCACGGCTAAACGCACGTCCAGGACGCATGGTTTGTAGTTCAACGTCAAGGTTTCTCGCCTCGCTGACGCTGCTAGCGTAGTCCTCGCAAATGTTTGTGCACATCGTTGTAATGTCATTATTGATAATAACAAATCGCTGACGGATTCCTTAAAACCGGTTCTTGCTTACCATTGCCTACTATGCTTTGCGCGTTTGCAAGAATGTCACACACGAAGCAACCCGCGGACTAGTTAGCGCAGCAAGGCCAGGGTCAAACGCCAATCATGCGAAGCCACGATTACGTCACGACTGGCTGGGTCAACCAGTTTCGGACCTGAAACGGATTCTGTAAAGGTTAGCTGGTTCTTCACTCATTAGGTGGCGCCACTATTCCGACTGCGTTTGTACAGGAGGTTAGCAGGCTCCGCGCAAACATCGGGTCATATTAAGCCCGCCTCAGACTAACAACTAGCCGGTCCTTGTTGCCCAACGTGACAGTTGCGTTGCATTCCCGATTTACGACTGGTGCGCTCACACTAACAATTTCTTCCGACTCACGCACCGCCACGATCCTGGCGCCAAATTCGTGAACTGCATGCGTGCAACCACGCATCAGCAGCAAAACTTATCAAAAGCCAGATTTTACCAACAACGAATAATGTCATTTCAGTAAACGTTGACCGAAATGTTAATTTATTATTCAGCTATATATACACAGTAACACTAATGAAGTGCCTGAAAAAAAATCAGGGTTTGCTATTTTAAAATCACACGATTCCGAACTAAATTTTCTGAAATGAATTTACGACACACGATGCCCGCCGGGGGGCGGGGGGGGGGGGGCTCTACTGGTAGTACGTTACATTTATACTGTTTTCGGTTATAAGTAAACGTTCTTTAAAAACATATCCTGGTACATACATAATTAGCTAATTACGACGTCATCCCGACATTTGGCTAATTCATAAAATAAGAGCTTTTATCACTTTATACGATGCAATTCGAATAAATTTTAAACTTTCATTATATTGACACAGCTGTCAGACTGAAATGTTAAAGTGAAACCAAAGGCATTGTTTTGGGCCTTTGCACCTATAAGAGTGTCTAAAAACTAACCACTGGGAATCTGTTGTAAAAGTGCGAAATTCTGGTCTAATATAATTTTTTGTGGAGGCTGACACATTCATCAGTGTTTGCAATTTTGATCAATCAGCGGTGAGCACCCCTTAACCCCCAACGCGGCTATGGCGAAGGCTGTGTATATCGCGTGCATTTCTAATGTGGTTGAGATGTGCAGTTACATTTTTATTTGCTTTTATATTTGATTTACACGAAGTAAAAATGCTTACTATGCTGTACTGTGCAGCATTTGGATGTAAACATGATTCAGCGAGGTATAGAGAGTTGTCTTTTTCAATTTCCTCTGGAAAAACAGACAGTAGTGAAGCAACGAATTCACAGTTGCGGGCGAGCTTTTGGGAAGTCCACGCGATATGCTAGACTTTGTTCGGCCAATATTTGAAAGAGTCGTGTTTGGAAGTTTACATATTTTCATCAACTAATGGGTCAAGATCCTTCAAAACGTCGGCGACGGAGAACGTTAAAGCCTGAAGCGATACTGACAGCCTTCCAGCATGTACCTCAGGCCTCAACACAACGCAAACACTCTATCAAGAGAATTGTCAAATCGGAACGCGAGGCGGTTAGTAGATAATGAATCTTGCCAAATAAGTATGTGACTAAAATCGTCTACGTCAACGATCAGGCGTTTAAAGTTGTGGGAAACCTAGTCAGCACTCTTGACGTAGGATTCGGAACAAATATGGCGCTGCCCATAAAAACAAGATTTTCGGTGTTCAAGTAGGTATATTTAGTTAACCACTTGTGTGATATTCTTGATTATGGTTGCAAATGGTTAGGGGCAAAAATGTTTAGTGTAGCATCTCGATAATGACGCTGAGTGTCTGCTTGCGCTTCACGGGAACGCCCACACAAAATGGAGTGGTGACAGTGGGTAACAACGAGAACATGCTTCTGCTGCTATACTCTCTTCTCGGCAAATTCAGGCGAGTGATAATCGAATAAGCGAAACTAATTACGACTTCGACGCGGAGACCGATGCGCAGTTACCTTATTTGTTTCCTGGAATCAGCCACGATTGGTCGATTGTTGACCACGATTGGTCGATAGCCAAAATGTTACTTGCCTTAGCAACTGTATATAGCACGCATTTCTAATATCCGATCTACGGCAGTGTAGATACTAGATAGTAGAGCCCCATTGAAAGAGGATGTAGAATTACAACATGGTCTTTTGCTGTCACAGGTGAATCCGGAAACAAAGCCAATGTTCGGCGTTGTACGCGTCTTCGCGGACCTGATGTAGACAAACCATTTCACGTGCAGTTTCATGCTATATTGCGTCGTCAACAATCGTGTATGCATATCTTGTGGAATCCATGGTGATCCGTAATGACATCGCAAATAATTTACCCTCAATTGATGCACCTTTTGTGTGAAGACGCACGAGCGCGCGCGCACGCACGCACGCACACACACATATTGCAATTGTTTCCTTCTCTCTGGCAAATCCTGTGAGAGAAAATAAGTTTAACGTGTTTTTTATAATTAGCTGTATGTTATCATATGTATCATTGTGTGCAGGAATCTTCGCCAAAGAAACGCTTATTTTGTGTTGTTGCGTTTTGCGGTTATATTCCGCAAATTACGAGGTGTAGTTTTATAAAGAGTCATAATTATATATTAAGAAACATTAATTGTCCCGATTGAAACATGCATTATGTTAATATATTAACTTTAATTAATTTCTTATGCCACCAGTTTCGACAGACGTTGATGGCAATTCTTCGTCACAAGGCCCCAATGCACAGACTGAGACTGAGAGCAGTGCTGAGAGCTGACAGCGGCAGGACGGGGTCAAGGCCATTCTACAGCGCCACCTGCACAACTATAGCCTGCATGTGAAGTCACCTACTTCGTTTTACTACCATTGCTTTTTCTTCCAAATACAGCTCATGATTCTGTATTAGCCATATATAAAATGTGGCTACAGAATGTTTGAGCTGGTGGCTATCTATTCTGGTCATACATGCGACTTTCAACATTTACATGTTGGTGAATGTTTTATGAATAGTTTAATTCTGATGTCCACCTTATCGTACTTGTGTGTATTTTGTGTAATTTTAATTCAAGCAACATAGCTTATATATATATATATATATATATATATATATATATATATATATATATATATATATATATATATATATATATATATATATATATATATATATATATATATATATATATATATATATATATATATATATATATATATATGAAGACAAATATAAATTCCATATATATTAAAGTAGTCAAAGCGAAACAAATTAGCATTTTAAGATGCATCGAAAGCTATGTTGCTTGAATTAAAATTACACAAAATACAAGTACGATAAGGTGGACATCAGAATTAAACTATTCATAAAACATTCACCAAAATGTAAATGTTGAAAGTCGCATGTATGACCAGAATAGATAGCCACCAGCTCAAACATTCTGTAGCCACATTTTATATATGGCTAATACAGAATCATGAGCTGTATTTGGAAGAAAAAGCAATGGTAGTAAAACGAAGTAGGTGACTTCACATGCAGGCTATAGTTGTGCAGGTGGCGCTGTAGAGTGGCCTTGACCCCGTCCTGCCGCTGTCAGCTCTCAGCACTGCTCTCAGTCTCTGTATCTGTTACACGATATAAACGTTATAAAATACAATTTTGCACAAGATAATATAATTTCTTGTTTTGCAAAAATTTAGTATCTAGTCAATGTCGTGTTGGTGTTACAATGTTATCTATATTAATTAATGAATACAACAAATAGGTGAATTATCAAAGTCACGAAGCAAAACATGAAATAACATGATTACTAAACTAGTAAACACACTGATTATTAGTGAATATACACATGCGTGCGTGCAAGCGTGCGCGCGCATTCCTGCGTGCCATGCGTGTGATTGTGTATGTGTTTGTGCGCGTGCGTGGGTGTATGTGTGGTGTTCATGCGTGTGTGTGTGCATGTTTGTTATAATTTATTATTAAGCTGTCAAGTTAAATAAATAATAAATCCGCCGTGAACGCTTTGTAGAATTAAACATATCAGTTATTTTCATGCGTATGTTTTGTACATTGCCATACTGCTTACAAATTTATGGTTAATGCCCTGTCCACGCATGAGCATGAAGGTCGCCGTGATGAATCGAAAGTTCAAGGGGTCAAGGCAACACACGCACGCACGCACAGACACACACGCGCACGCACACACACACACACACACACACACACACACACACACACACACACACACACACACACACACACACACACACACACACACACACACACACACACCGCACACCGCACACGCACACGCACACGCACACGCACACGCACACGCACACGCACACGCACACGCACACGCACACGCACACGCACACACACACACACACACACATCACGTGCAACTAAAATCAAAAATATCACGCCAGTAATTTACTCAATATGTGTTCTGAAAGTGGGAGATTCCGGTCATTTCTCCGAATGACCGAGGGTTGATATGTTAACCACTGCGACCGATAAGCGCATGCGCAGGTCTAAGAAATCGGGGTAACCTAGACTACAAGTGACGTATTAAAGGAGGCCGGCATACACAAGACCAACGCAGGTTCAAACAAACGTGTTATTTTGCCAGAAATAGATCTAGTTTAGTATGTTTACTGTGTTACATTAATTGAGTTTGGACGCAAATCGCATTACCATATCCTATTGGCAAATATGGTAATAGGTGTATGCAAATACATTTTTATTTGGCGAGCGAATATTGCTAGAATACAAACCTTGTGACGTACCGTTATCTAACAATGTGGCGACGCCAATGAAATTAAGATGTGTGTTCAACAAGGTTTTCCTAGTAAACCACTGGCGTGATATTCTTAATTGTTGTAGCTACAAATGGTTACGTCTTAGTAACTCTCATAAGATGCATATGCCGAAAACCGTGACTTTTGTTTCACTTTAATAAAGCTTACATTGATGTTGTCGAACTGTCACGGAGTGGGGATTGAACTATGCAGGGGAGACTGGGGTGCATTGGGATAATTTTTACAAACAAATTCTTTATTAGTAAAGATACAGGAAACTGACTGATAATGTCTCTTAAAGGATTCTTTTGGACATCCCGTGTGCACTCAATATTTGTGACATATATTGAATTCTTTTGTAAATTCACACTTTTATCAAACACACATTTTGTCCCAATGTCTCCCAACACGTGCGTTGAAATACCCAAGAACCACTAGTACATCATGTTTGGGGATGTCTTCCAAAGTTGACTGAAGACTGTCGTAGAAGTTGTCTTTTTCCTCTTTTTTTCTGCTTCCTCTGTAGGTGCATAACAGGTTACCACAGAGAGTTGAATAAACCTGGAGTTAAATCTAGCATACAGAAGTCGTTCAGTTATTGGTTTCCATACAAGAAGAGTGTTGCCTTTCTCCTTCTGGGTGATCAGGGCTACTCCCTGTCGATGCTGGTTGTCCTCTCTGTCTGACCACAGTATGGTGTCTCCTGTCGCCAGTTGTCGTTTTCCAGCTCCATTCCATCTAGCCTCCATGATACCTAGAAGGCTGATTTTGTATTGGTGCATTTCCTGGAGAACCTGTGCTAGTCTTCCTGTCTGATATAGTGTTCTCACATTCCAGCATCCGATGTTGATAATAGTTTGGGGTGTAAGGAGATCCCCCGACGGGTGAAGACTACTGGTGGGTTTGGTCCCCATCCTTCATAAGTCCAGTTGCCTGTTCTGCTTCTCTCCTACCGCCCGGTGCAGTTTTCTCTCTTGTTTCAGTTTCCGTAGCTAGGCTGTTTTTACGGGGTGGGGTCGCTGGCCCCACGCCCCACCCTCCTCTTTTTTCCGGGCATGGGACCGGCAGGATATTCTCAAAGAGTGTTTCCAGGCAGAGTTTGTATAAACGCGGAGTAAAACTCTTACATAACCTTGTCAATTAGTTTTTAAAACAGCAAGCAATAATTCACTCTATCGAATGCTTTAGAAGCATCAAGTAATAAAACATGCACAGTACAGTAATGAAATAGTTTCTTTTACCATAAACGTACACATTTTTGTAGACTAGTCATCTTTAAACCCAAGGTACAATTCAGATGTATCAAAAACTCCAGTTTGTTGTTTGATTACAATGGCATCATCTTGCTTATGATGCTACCTAAGGTCAACGCCCTGTAGTTGTCACAGCTAGCGATTAATATTATCTCTGTTCTGGACAGCATCTGCATATTTTATCTGCCCTTCTTACTTCTGCAACAATATGTCATGCTTCTGTACCTCGTCGTGTGCATCATCTACTTTTTTCCAGTGTCAGTTTGTTCAGCTCTGCAGAAGGAGACAGTGCCCTCAACACTGTTCATTTTGTTTTCTAATCTTAACAACCTCTCTAAGACTGATGTCATAGCCACTTCCTCTGGGGTAAAGTTAGGCAATCTCTTAATGTCAACGGCAGCAAAAACACGGTTCAACTTTCATTTAATAAAACATTTGGAAAGCAACGTAGATATCTTCTACATATTTCTTTGTCATACTTCTATTATTTGATTCCTGTCTGTTCTGAGATTCACCCAGCTCATGTCTGTACTCATCATAAAGCACCTGCTTAGCATAAAGTACATCTTGATCTGCATAACATTGTATATAGGCCGTTTGAATGTTTACCTTTTGTGACTGATGTCTGACTGACGTGTTAACGTATGCCACTAACTCATATACGTCAAGTTTCTTTTGCATGTTTACATTGTATGTGCATTCTTCCACATTTACATATGTTGCTGTATCAACACATTCTTGGTAGATGTTACAGGCAACTACTTGCATTGCCTCAGCCCTGCCCTTTTACTTGCATTTATCACACTTCATATTGTACTTCAACAAGGTCCCTCAAAGTGTACGCAGACAATTATTGCTCAACTAAGGGTGTGGCCATTGGACGACAACAATGACATAGCCTTCACTAATTCGATACAACACACAGTAATATACAACACAATATCTTAACACAGCAGCAACGTTTTCACAACCACTGGTGAACTTAGGGTGGGCAAGCATGCAACACTACATTATGACAAACCTGAAACCACATACTATGATCAAATTAGCTAAAAATACAGATTATACAAGCACAACAATCTTGTGTGGTTTTTTGTATGCTCTTATATCCATGAACACGAATACGGCTGGGGCGTCCACTGAAAGTGACTGCACGAAGACTATTCGTTCATCGCTCTAGCTACTGGTTGCAATGATATAACTTAGTTGGTAGATATTGTCGAATATAACTATGTTTATTCAATCAACTGTACCGTTTAGAAATAACGAAAACTGTCGAGTTAGTTCAAGTACAAGACATAATATGGCGTGCATGAAAGTCCGCCGTTACTACAAGAGTTTGACTACAAGACAAGTCTCTCATATTATGAGAGTCCACTTCGCTTGATAGCTACAATCGTAATGACTTGCCTCTGCGTGTCACGTAGCAACGTCGCATTAGCCGCGCCATTGTCACATAAGAGCGTATTGTGCGTTACGTAATAACGTCTGGTATGAGAGCAACACAACGCTTGTGTTGCGTATCTGTATTATGTGCGACCAAATTTAGTCTTTATCTCAAATGTCAAATCTGCTAGTGCTAAATGTGGTCTATCCTTCACTAAAACAGTGAGAAAAATGTTATAACCTGCAAGTAAATACAACACCGAACGTGTGAGTACCCCAAAAAAGCACCCGTCAGCAATGTCAACAAATGTGCCCACAAAATCCACAAATGTACTTGTCGCCCTGCTATTGCGAACAATTTCACCATAAACTTGATGCGTCGTCTTATTCATATGCAAATGTTAACGTCCTATCCGTTGATAACAGTTACTTAATAATCTTTAGATATCTATGTCAAACATATCCCCTTTTCAATTTGAGGATGGAAATATACCCCTTTTCCTATAGATATGGGAGTCATATTCCACAAATTATACCCTTTTCAAGTCGATGGATTAAAACCAATTATATACCACGTAAAGTGTAAAACATGCATTGTTTATTGATTTGTGATAACCAATTAACATATTTTATTCATAGATTAATATCAACCAAGGTTAAGTAAAGTTCCTCTGAAATGAGAGATGTCAAAATGTTTACCCTTAAGTACCGAATCAGTGTGATTTGTTACCCAAAATACGTTGCGTGCGCTGGACACACGAAACATGCCCAGAAAACGTGGAATTTGTCTCAAGGATGATATACTAGCAATGCATGTAATACGCACGCACGCACGCACGCACGCACGCACGCACGCACGCACGCACGCACACACACATTCTTCAACGCCATCTCGTGAACACCTAAGAGAATAATTATGGAGATTAAGAGGATATGGAAATGAATTTTGTTTAGATATCGGATGGGTATGAAAATATTGATAGAAATATATTTTTTCACTTAAGAAAGACAAACTACAGGACACGAAATAATGTTTGCCGAGGAACAATGTAGACATTCTCACAGAGGACAATCAATTAACGGAACATAGTCTCTACATATTGTGTAAATATATATAAAAACAGCGTGAATATATATAAAAACAAAATTAACAAATAAGTCAGAAGGGTGGGTTACACATAGTGGAAGAATTCTCGATAGGCCAAAGGCTTCCTTGTCCACTTGACATCTGGTGTTTTGCCATGGATCATGCTAAATCTCTTGTTATGCATTTGCCGATCGATTGGACTTTTACAACAACCTGGAAGATGTGCTGCAGTTGATCTCAAGTGGAAAGAAAATATTTAGTCGTGCTGGAGACGAGACTGGCCGATATGGCGGGCGACAAAATGCTGGAGATGATGCAGGATGAGTGGCGGCAAGGATGGCATCAGGATTAAAGAAGTTGCAGAGAAAGACCTGGAACAAAAATGACCGTTATCTGGTTTACGTGATCAGCAAAGAAAGAGGACTTGAAGACGATGTTAGGAAGATAGTTAAGCCAGCTTGGTCAAAAATGCGTGAGCCCGTAAGCTATCAATATATGTGTGTGATAGAAGAATGCATGTGAAATTGAAAACCAAGATGAACAAGACATTAGTGAGACCTGTTACGAGATTATGTTCAGAGACGTGGGTCATACGCAACGCTGAAGAGAATGAGATGAGACTGCGGAGATGGATTGCAAAGGTATTGTTGATACATATGATGAAATAAAGAAAAGAAGTGGATGTGATGTGCTTAACAATTGAACTAAGAAGATAAGAATAATCAGATTACAGTGGTTCTGTCATGTTGTACGTACAGGGAGGTTGATAATGCGATGTGGAAAGAATGGAGGCAGGGAGAAGACAAACAAGGGACGTCGTGAAACGGGACAAGGCCACGATAGACAGGACACAGTCGCGTATTTAGGATCCTAATGTCCCCTCCAAACACGCCACTGACAGAGCATCATGGCAGATCCGAGCGGCTTCGCTAACTAGTGATTTAAAGGTCGGTTGCAAGGTCTCCTTTTCACGAAAACAGGAGGTCGATAACAAGTAATATCCGGTCATGCAGAAGGAAGTCGAGATACACTTCCTGCCAAACGCGCTCTCGTCATCTGACCATGACAACCCGAGAGCTTCGATTACACATTCCCGAACGAAACGGTGACAACAACACCACAGCTCATCAGTGGCGTCGGTCACTTCTTTCTGACCAGTGGTCGCACAGTGAGCTACACATCTAAGGTAAGTCCTTGCGTCAAACCCACGGCTCTCTTGGTTCTGGGACACCTTCTTTTTGATTATGTTGAAGGTTTGCGAATTGGGAGAAGTGTTGGCTTGATGGATCTATTATAATTCTAGTCTTATTGACGTTCATATACATATTTTGTTACAGTTCATAAACGTTATGTGTAATACGTGTTCACAGAAAATACATACATCATTATTTTAATTGCATTGTGTACATATACAGATAACAATATAGCACCGTTAATTTAAAAACAAAATTGACAACAATCTCCTTAGGGCGGATTACAAAAAAAAATTACTTTCCGTAGGCTAATGGCTTCCTTGTCCACTTGCCATATGGGTGTTTTGTCTTCTGTGGCAATCTTGTTCAATCTTGTTAAAAATACTTTATGTGTAACACGTTTTCAGTTGTAGACAATATACCCTATTTTCAAAGCTTTGTATACGCATAAAAATAACATGAATTTGAATACTTGCCTTCTCTTTTTTCAGCGCAGCAGCTGTCTGAAAATAAATAGTTTATCTTGTACGCGCGACACCGTTGCTAAAGATGGACGCCGCGTTCCTTTGCGATATGCTAAGTATCCTCTCCAATGGTGACGCAGGCAACTTGAGCGCCGATGTTCCACTAAAATGGTATGCAAATGTCAGCACCGACGTGTTCGACCTGGTCGGTAATGACACAGACGAACATCGAAAATTCTACAGTGACATAAATTTCTTCATGATTCAAGTCCTCACTCCGATACTCTGCGTGTTTGGCGTATTGGGCAACGCTTTGATTATGACGTTTCTGCACCATCGCATGAAGACGGTATGTAACCTATGTTTCAATCGGCTCGTTATCTTGCAGATAGTTCGGTTGGTTACCTTATTCGCTAGGCGCTGGAATTGAAACAGGGGCCGCGCTACCTAAGAATTGGGAAGTTTGTAAGTCAGATCCTTCGGAAACTGTCTTGCCTATGTATTATTGTTCCAATTAAAAATCAGACGGAATTGATCGATGTTTAGGGGTCGCTACCGAATGTTGAAGTTCACGACCATAGGCGCCCATAATACCCTATATACTTGTGTACGATACCACACATATGAATCAGAAGTTGCCAGAAAAATTTAAACTTCTTTATTTGACACAAAAGAATGAAAGCTAGGTCATTTACTGCTGGTGGCGTGGGAAGCGGGGCGTTGTACCAGGTGCGACGTATACCGTGACATTATATATAGATAGATATACGTTGTACCAGGTGCGACGTATACCGTGACATTATATATAGATAGATATACGTTGTACCAGGTGCGACGTATACCGTGACAATATATATATATATATATATATATATATATATATATATATATATATATATATATATATATATATATATATATATATATATAATAAAATTATATAGATATATATACCAGGTGCGACGTATACCGTGACGATATATATAGATAGATATTAGTGCCCTGCGCGGGCCTAGAATTTGATCCCAAGCCCGGCCCGCAATTAGCAGTTAGAGTCCAGGCCCGGCCCAGGCCCGCAATAATTTTTCAAGCTCGGCCCGGCCCAGGCCCGCAAACTAGAATTTAGGCCCAGGCCCGACCCAGACCGTGAATGTTTGGCCCAGACCCGGCCCGGCCCGGCCCGCAAGTTTCAGGCCCAGGCTCGGCCCACAACCGCGGGCCAAAGATAGGTAAGCCCGCGGCCCGCAAGCCCGCGGCCCGCTAATTTAGAGAAGATAAACCTATAATCCTATAACAAAGACGAAAAACAAATAAACTGTAAAACAGACTGATTGTTTTATAAAAAAAAAATTAATATATATATATATATATATATATATATATATATATATATATATATATATATATATATATATATATATATATATATATATATATATATATATATATATATATATATATATATATATATATATATATGGGATGGGGCATAATATCCTTAGCTCTTAGTGGAGTACTACTCTTACGCTGAAGGTCCATAGTGTGCTGGATGAGTTCTAAAAATTAGCACCACCAACTTCTTCAAACGGACGAATATCCTGAAGAAAACTAAAGAAAAACTTCTTAGTGTCATTACTGTTAAATATGATAACATTTGTTATATTTGGCTTTAATGTATTGGCTTATGGTTAGGGTAGGGTTGTTTATCTAACCCTGACTTAACCCTTATGCAAGCCATAACCCCAATTTATATTGTTAATTGAATTAGCTCAACTAAGTTAACATAATTTAATATGATATTTCAATTAAATGTCACCCACTGGAACTGACACCCAGTGGCATTTCCAGCAGGCCTGCAGTCACTAACCTGAGACAGACAGGTTCAGACATGTGTGAATTAGTACAAGTGTGAATGAATTAGGACTGGGGAGAAATACCAATTACCAACTGGGTTGGGTACTGGGTAGTGGGCTAGTGGCCTAGTGGGCACTTGGCAGTGGGCAGGTCATTCAGGTGGGCAATGTTTGGAGGGACGACCTAGACAATAGAATGTCCACTGGTAGGGTCAACGGGTGATAAGTTGATGGTTAATCATGGCTTGACTGCCTCTGCAAATATTTCTAAAGAAAACTTTTGTGGCTGGCTACTTCCAGTCCAGCCAAGTGAACTTATGGGCCCATTAGATTCCATGCAATGTCTCAATTTGCAACTATCTAATACTAAGGAAATAATTTTAAGCATTAACTAACCGGAATTACAATTTATAATAAGTTTTTATTAAAAAATAAAGTAATAATCGGTGTTTTGTATGAATATTTTTATTATGTCCAGGCCCTGCCCGGCCCGCTCACACTAGGCCCAGGCCCGGCCCAAGCCCGATGTGTTTAAGTTTTTTTCAGCCCAGGCCCGGCCCGGGCCCGCAGTATGTAAGCCCAGGCCCCGTCCGGCCCGCGAAATTATGTAGAGGCCCGGCCCGGCCCGGCCCGGCCCGGCCCGGCCCGGCCCGCGGGCTGTGGGCCGGGCCGGGCTTGGACCCAAAGCCCGGCCCGCGCAGGGCACTAATAGATATACGTTGCAGGGCCGTCTCCTTCCTCGCGGTTAGTTTGAACTGTGAACGAAACATGAACACTTTGACAGCGTATTGTGCTCTTGCCATCCATCTGATGCGATGCGTCGCACCTGGTGCCATAAATCGGAAACACAGTATGGGTGCGTGCGTGCGCGCACGCGTGCGTGCATGCATGTATGCATAGTAGAGGTATAGTTCCAGGCGTTCAAAAATTAACTTGCCTATTTGGCACTTCCGACGCGATATCGGTTCGGAACTAGTACCTTAAGATTTAAAACTGGCACGCACTAACCGTTTCACATGTCATGTGTATTCCGTGACATACCGTCTGCACATGCGTCACGAAGCGAGGAGTAACTGGAGCGGCGCGGCCCCCGAGGAAAACTTTTAAATTGTACACCATTAAACTACGTTATTATGTCTTTAATGTGTTCACATTATGGATAGGTATGTGTGTTTATTGCATTTTAATAATGTTACAAATATCCCAAAATAGTTAATTTTCGGTGACATGGATCCTCGCCTTTCGTTAGAAGTGCGGGTGTCTTCAAGGACTTGATAGTAAGGTTGCAACAATTGTATTATTTTAAGGAGTCACGACATATATAAAGCGTTATGATTGCCACCATTACGAAACCATTTTTTTTTTGCCTTGTCTGATACAGATAAGTCAACGAAAGAGTTCCCGTAACTTGTATGAGGCGCCGTAGCAGGCAAAATGGTGATGACACGGCAAAACCTGTCGAGTTCTGCGAGAACCGTCGAGTTTTGCAAGAACCGTCGAGTTCTGGCTGCGAGGACCGGCGAGTTCTGCGATATCGATTGAGTCTGATTACTACTGAAAATAGCGTTGTAGGATGTGTAGCGAAGTAACGCTGCGAAAATCATAATATAATATACTACCCAGATAAAAGTGGCTAAGCAGTGATTTGGAAACCCGGAAACAATAACATTGGTTAGGCAATTATGCAAATTTCATAGACATATATATATATATATATATCACACAATGATGATAACAAATACTGCTCCTTGTACCGACAATTAAAAAAAGACTTGTGCCTGAATTAACACACAATAAACACGTGGTGAAATAACGAAAAATAAGGTCATCGTTAGATCCCTGCCGATTTAAATAGGCGATAATAAGCGGGGAGACACTATTGTCAATATGCCTACTAGAAAATGTTACAAATCCAAACACAGTAAAATAGTACTCATTATTAATTTTTTTATTCATTTCCTAACATGCTTGGTACACTTTAAATGATTTTGGACCATATGAGTTAATGCTAATTGACATACTCGTTATCGTTCAAAGTTGGTATAACATGTCATTTGTGTCTTATGATTTTTAGAATTATTACTAATTATTGATTAAAATAATATAATTGATAAACTAATAATAAGAACATTAAACTAGAAAACAATGTAAATTGGACATACCGGAGATTGAGCAGGGGACCCTACAATCGTAAAGCGAACGCTCTACTGCTAAGCCACAACAACTCACATGCGAATTTGCACTGGATTCGTTATGTATTGTGCAGGCCGTCTCGTGGCATCGTCGTCTTAACTGTCAAATTTGTTTTAAGCATATTCCCTTTGGTAACGTTTGCAGGATTTGTTTGCATTAATTTATTGTTCTCTGTGAAAATGACTTTGTGGGTGATCCATGAAAATATATGAAATATAAATTACTCGTGTATGGTAACCTTTATAGGCACTTTTATCAGGATGTATATTACATTATCTTATGCTTTTTGCGGCATTACTTCGCTGCACATCCTACAACGCTATTTTCAGTGGTAGCCAGACTCGATCGATCTCGCAGAACTCGACGGTTCTTGCAGACTCGACGGTTCTCGCAGAAGTCGACGGGTTTTGCCGTTTTACCACCCTTTTGTCCTCTGCGGCGCCTCATAACCTTGCGCAGCTCTTCATAAGTTCAGCACTTGACTGACTTGTATTATCGTTCTCTCGACAGGTGGCCCCGCGGAACACTATCGAGAGGTCGATCCTGGTCGGACTGGCGGCCCTCGCCCTGTCTGACATGTGCTACGGTCTCGTCAGTCTGCCCAGTGCCTTTCTCGGCTACTCGAGCGCTGTGTTCACGACGAGAGGCGCCTGCCTCTATACGCGCATGTACAGCTCTTACGTGCGGAACGTGTTTGTCAACACGAGCACGTGGCTCAATGTCATCACGGCCATTGGCCGCCACACCGCCATCTGCCGGCCGCTGCGGTCAAGTCGCCTGCTGAGCGCCAAGTGGGTGCGCGTCTCAGCTGTCGTGACTCTACTCGCCTGGTCGCTCATAATGCTTCCCAAGCTTACCACATACTCTGTGGTGAGGTTCGAGTGCCCGGGTGTAGTGTACTACATCCTGGACGAAGGCTACCTCGTGCACAACCGCGCGCTGCATCGAGGCTTGTCCGCCGTCTGGGCGATAATAGCCTACTTCGTCCCCGTCGCCATTCTCGGCTTCTGCTACGTGCAGCTCGTGCGCGCGCTGCGCCAGTCAGTGCGCACGCGCAGGCGCTGGCGCTGCGTGGTCACCACAAGGAACGTCAACGCCGGCAGACAAATCACGTCGATTATCCTCGCAAATCTCGCCATGTTCGTGATTCTCGTGTCGCCGTCCGAGATACTCAACCTCTATTACCAACAGGTGAGACCGCTGATGTATAAAGTTACACCGAAATTTAAATTAGCCAAACACATATTACCCGAAAGTCAATGAAAGAACATAGCAGGCCCGTCCCCTTGAAAAGGGGAGTTCGGGCGTAGACAATCAGCCGGGGATTTCTGGGGTGATTTAAGAAAATGTTACAGTTAAAAACAATTCATTCAACCTCCCCCTGCGAGGACGGACCTGCATCTAGACTTCGTAAGTTTAAAAATCAGTTGCAACAAAGTAAATAACCCTGTTAAAATGTAAGCGTTTATTTCTGACACATGACAGATAATTAACATCATAAACTCGATGGATTCCATAGCGAAAAAGCTTCGTTGCGGGTAATAAAATGTCGAACACAGTTGTTGAAGTAAATTGTGCAACAACGCCAATGAAGTTGTAGCGTTCGAAGAAACAAACTAGCCGCAAATCATAAGGATTTCAAATCAGAATTATGACAAGTATTCATGTTTCCCACAGGTGAATCCGGATACACAGGCTGCGTTCTCCGTGGTACTCGTCTGCTCGAATCTGATGCAGACGATCAATCTCACGAGCCGGTTCTTGCTGTATTGCGTCATCAGCAGTAGAGTGAGTATGACTTGTTTATATCGTGGACGGCGTAAAATGACATGCATTTATGCATGCGCCTGTGCACTTTCGTTCGCATTGCCAATTAGACTCTCAGCTCTATGATAGTTTCACCTGTGCTGTTTCAATGTAGCCTCGTACCAATAACACTTTTTATCCGATCAGCCTCACTAGTTTCAGGTCCGAAGCCAGGGGACGGTCGACTCCACGGACTTTTGTTGGGCAAAAAAACCTCAGTACAAAAAGCTCCCCCTTTTGCTAAATACAATGAATACCTCTTTAGGCGTCCTTGCTTCGTCGGTTGTTTATTAGGGACGGAAGGTCAGCCACATCAACATCAAGGTGTCATTCATATTGAAATATTAATCATTCATATTGAAATATAAATAGTTAAGATAGATAAATAGTTAAGTGGTGTCTGTTTTTCTTTGTTTCCTTCTGTTTTTCTTGCCATGAGTGGGTGACCACAAAATGAATGTTGACACAGGTTCTTCTTTGTGCCGATAACAATGACCAGTTAGTTGGAGGCGTCACATTGGGATCTTATTAAAGAGCTATGTCCACATACGTTCGTTCATTGGTTGTCACATATATATATATATATATATATATATATATATATATATATATATATATATATATATATATATACATATATATATATATATATATACATATATATATATATATATATATATATATATATATATATATATATATATATATATATATATGTATACATATATGTATATATATATATATATATATATATATATATATATATGCACTATGTGCATGCATTATATATATATATATATATATATATATATATATATAAGGACACATATACGCTAGAAAGAATATAGAGGAGTCCAACTGATTCCAGTACTGAGAGTCCTTAGTTATGAAAAACGCCTAACAAGAAGGAATATATATATATATATATATATATATATATTATTGGTACGTTTTAACAGTTACGGAGTATATATATATATATATATACTCCGTAACTGTTAAAAGGTACCAATAATATATATATATATATATGTATATGTATATATGCATATATATTCTTGTTAGGTGTTTTTCATAACTAAGGACTCTCAGTACTGGAATCAGTTGGACTCCTCTATATTCTTTCTAGCGTATATGTGTCCTTATATATATATATATATATATATATATATATATATATATATATATACATATATATACAAAGTGTGTACATAGTGTGTATGCATATATGTCTTACCTGAAGAGGTAAATGTAAAGTGATTGTTTGCCAGGCAACTAGGTCCGACAAGCTAACAAACATGGCCGCTCACCAAATAAAAATGTTTATCTGTGTTACACTTGCTGTACCACAGTTTCGACGGACTTGGACCGTGTTTCTTCAACGCCAAAACCAGAAAAAAACGTCGAAAACTGACAGCGACAAGTCGTTGTCGCAGACGAAGTTACTCTACGTCATACCCGCCCAGACAGAAACAACGTTGTAGGACCTCTTTGTATATCTAAATTCATCTGATGTGATTCCGTATCTGGGGATTACTATTATTTTGTATATAATAATGTGAATGTTTATTGTCCCAATGGCTGGAATGTGAAACAGTAATTTGGAGGGGCAAACTCACTCGCTGTTGTAACTTCGAATTCTTCTTCTGCTATATGTCTCGCTTTCCTATAATAAGCCTCTGTACAAATATAATAAAATTACCAAATCTGTATATGGAAATTGTCTAAGCGATTTAGTAACGCTAAATATGCCAAGCAAACTGAATAACATCACAATCACAGTTTAACATTTAAGCTTAGAACACCGCATTCCTTCTATCTTGACAATTACCATACGTGTCTAAGCAATGAATTAGTTCGGCATTCATGCACTCTTGGCACTTGTATGTGCAGGGATATGTATGTTAATATAAGTATGTATATCATGTGTTTATCATATATATGTATGTGTATATATTTAGTGCCGGGTTAACAATGTGGGAGCCTGGTACAGATTTTTTTGTGGGGGCCTTTACTGAGTACACGAAAGACGAAAATCGAGACGTGTGGTATTGACTATGGAGATAACCCCATGCCTTAATGTCAAACTATGTTTGAGCATTTAAGCTGTCGACGACAGCATCCAAACATATATGCAGGAAAATACAAAAACGAGAACAAGAAGTTTACTTTTGACCTCCAAAAATAACAAATAATGAACAATAGAGATATTAAGGATATGCATTAACACAAATAAAATAGATATACATATATAATAATAATACTAGTGTGCATACATCTTTATTTGAAACCAGTATAGAAAACCATAATTAATTAAAACAAAAACCTTTTAATTTTAAAACAAATAGGGGTCAGTTGCTCCCATAAAGACATACTGTCGCTATCATAGGAGCCACCCCATTTATGACAATAAAATTTTCGTTTTGCCCATTTTAATTACATGTATATCTCAATTATATAAGCATGTGGATGTTATCTGGCAGTAAGTGTTTTTACACCTGCTGATATATTCAAATGTGTGTATGTACTTGAATATTAGAGTTTCCATCCATTTATGAACAATTAGCATTGCTGATTTTGGTGACAATTTGGAAATGTACATGTGTCTATATATTTTGAGGAGAATTATTTTTGCATAAATTGTAAAGCCTCACAGGCTATGAGTGTATATCTTTTCTTTCACTATATCAGGAGTTTCGTTAATTATATATGACATATTATATTTAAGAATTTGTTTTGTAAATTCATGTTTAGTTCTGGCAGTATGTATATTTTTAGATTTCCAAGTGTCATTAAGGTGAATATTAATATTTGGAGTAATTTAATAAATAAATAGGTAAATTTCTATGAATGCATTTAAAGTAACATTTTAATTCTTGTAACTGTAATTGATCTTCTATCTTTAACAAATTAAGTTGCTTAAAACGTGGCTCAGTATGTGATTTATATCCAGTTAAAGTTATTATGCGAAATTTTTTTCTGAATTTTCATTAGTCTATTTCATTTGTATCCCCATGCCATAATACAGTACTTTATATGTGATAACACTAATGAGTTATATAAAGACATTCCAGAGCTAAGACATATTTTAGCCTATTTAATATGCCAATCAAATTTGCACATTTATTAGATATTTGTTTCTGTTTTATTTTTTAATTTAAATTTGAATCCAGGGTTAACCCTAAGAAATTAAATTCATCCACTTTTTCAATATTTGTATTATCTATTTTAAGTGTAAGGGAATCTATTGTATACTTTTACTGGGAACATGAAAATCATATATTTAGATTTAGTTTTATTTAGTGATAGTTTATTTATATTTAGCCATTAAACAATTTTGGAAAGTTCAGCATTTATTAAAGATTCAATTGTGTTATATTGTGTATTGTTACTAAACGATGTTAAAGTTTTAAATAACATGTCATCTGCATACATTATAAATTTAAATATGCTACTGGCATGTGAGAATTGTATATAATAATTATATATATATATATATATATATATATATATATATATATATATATATATATATATATATATATATATATATATATATATGATAAGTAACAGTGGCCCGAGGATTGAAGCTTGTGGGACACCAATTGCTATTGGAAGAATTTCAGACTTTATTTCTTAAATTTTTAACAGAAGTAGTCCTGCATCGTCAATGCCATATCTCAATTTATTTAATAAAATGGTGTGGTCATTGGTGTCAAAAACTTTAGAGAAATCGAGAAATATGTTAATTGGAACGTCATATTTTTATCCATTTGCGTTACGATTCTCTTTACTAGTTCTAGTGCAGCATATTCAGTTGACTGTTTTGGTCTAAAACCGTACTGATTGACAAAAAGCAGCTTAGTATCACTTAATTATTTTCTCTATTACTACCTTAGCAATCGTTCGAAGTAGAGAAATGGGCCTGTAATTTTTAAATAAAGTAGGATCATCTTTCTTAAATATAGGAATTACTTTGGCAATGTTGAGTTCATCAGGACAAATTCCTGTGTTTAACACTTGGTTTATTAATATAGTTAATGATTTAATTATAGCAAGTTAAATTATTTTTATTAATTTATAAGAAATACCATCAAATCCACAACTATTTTTATAGGAACACTTTGTATAGTTTTCTTTACAGTTTCCTCATCAATGTTCTGAAATTTAAATATCGTATGTATGTGTTTATTTAAATAATAATTATAATTTTGATTGCCATCATATTTAATATCATTTGCAATAGTCTTATTTCCAGTCAATGATGATATATTGTATGTAATGCTAAGAATAAGAAATCAAAAAGTTATGATGGCATTGATGTGTTACACTACATATTAACTCTATTTAGGCAAACATTTAAATCTTCTTTGGAAAACGGTTTGTTTCCAGATGATATGAATACTATTCGAGTCATTCCTTTATTCAAATCAGAGGATGCAAATTTTTTTTCAAATTATAGACAAACATCTTTTACATCAGTTCTTCCAAGATTAAATGCAAAGCAACTTTTGTACTTACGCGAGTATGATTTCAGAAACAATATGTCAACATCCATAGCAATTCTTGAAATAGTTGAATAACCTACAAATGCAATGGATAAAGAAAATTTTACTATTGGTGTTCTTATTGACTTGATACGGTGGATCACATAATTTGTCTTGTTGATAAACATCATTGTGGTGTTAGAAGTATTGCAAAAAGTGGTTGTGTAGTTATTTGGATAATAGGAAACAATATATACTTTTCCATGGTATGAATTCTAGTTATTGACCTATTACTTGCTTATATATATTGTTCGCTAATGATACTAGGGTTTTTGTTCAAGGAAGTGATATGTCTAAAATGCGTAGACAAGTGTCAATTGAACTGAACAAACTCAACACTTGGCTTAAAGTTAACAAGCTCTCACTAAATATACCAAAGACTAAATGGTGTTTGGCTACATGAATATACAACAAACGATTAGTATCACTATAGATAATATTGAACAAGTAAATTGTATTGAGTTCCTTGGAGTGTATACTGATTGTAAACGCACATGGTCTGAACATGTGAATAGTGTACGTACAAAAATGGCAAAGAATCTGATAGTAATGTATACAGTTTAATGGCAACTTTATGGACCTGCTTTGTACGCTTTATATTGTTCACGGATTCTACCATACCATCTGTACTCTTTATATTGTTAACTGATGCTACCATATTATCGCTGTGAAATGTGGGGGAACATGTAAAAACTCAAATACAGCCATTGTATATTTTACAAAAACAGGCAGTGAGAATGTTTGGTCAGCTCACAGTAGGTCAGCTTTTGTTAAATATAATAAACTCAGTATTTTAACTAATTATTTTAAAATCAATGGTTGTAATGTACAGAGCCTACAACAGACAAATGTCTGTTAACATTCTCTCACATTTTTAAATGGGTCACACCACTCAGTCACAATACACAACAAGAAAATAATAGAAAACAAAACAAGTACGGTAGAACAACATTGAAGTCAATGTGCATGAGAGTGAAAGGCCCTGTTTTGTGGAATAAACTTAATAAGGATATCAAAGATAGCTGTAATATGTTGACTTTTAAGAAATTATACAAATTTTTTTGGTTATCAAATATATTATCTAGTCCTCAATAATATATATATATATATATATATATATATATATATATATATATATATATATATATATATATATATATATATATATATATATATATATATATATATATATATATATGTGTATATTCATATTATATATATATGTATATATATATATATATATTTATATATATATATATGTAATGTATATATATATATATATATATATATATATATATATATATATTATAATTGAATTGGTGTTTATTCAGCATATCGGACAAAACATCACAAAGCAGATACAACAAAATCTACAATGAAAAACTGTACAATTATAATTATGTATATATGTACAATTTTCCTTTTACTTTGTGTTAATTATTGTTATTGGTCTAAACATGTTTATGTCTTTTGTTTGATCTGAATTGATTGCATCTATGTATGTGTACTGAGAAATGGGAAATGCTTAAGGGTGTAAGTTTTTTTAATTCTTGCATTTCTCATTCAGCATTTCATTGTACATTTGTTTGTATGTATTTTATGACGTTTTGTACAATATGTTGAATAAACAGCAATTAAATAAAATAAATCCACATGGAAAGTGCATGTATTGAACTGGCTTGGAAGTCACTATGGCTTGGCGAAGCCGGCGTATTAAATAACACCACTGGGCCAGTCACTGGCCAAGTTCAAACGCACTCCTTGCGTGTTTTCATCACTTATATGAAATAACATATTCTATCGAAATACAATACAAAGTGTTACGTGAGTAACGCATAATCACAATTAGTACCCTTACTCCCGATGTTTTTGTCACTGTGTTAATTTCCGTAACTTACATTTATTTAAGTAAATTTAGGATTTTTAATCGTTATTGATATTCACATATATAAAAAAAAATTATATATATATATATATATATATATATATATATATATATATATATATATATATATATATATTTATAGTTTGTATGGTTATGTATAAAGTGTATGTACGTTTTGATGCTGTCTAAACAATGACCTGTTTTAGCTTTCTTGCACGTGTATGTATAGACATGTGTATGTAAATATATGTATCGGTGTGTCGCCTATATGTATGTATGTATGTTTGTATAATCGTATGTATTGAAACGAAGACTAGTAATTCGATAATAAATGATGGATATCGTAGAAAACGGATGATAACGTAGAAGTCTCTGTACCAACTGAATGGGTGTGTTTGTATAGACACAGTTCTAATATTCTAAGTTATGTATATGCAAGTATAATCCACAACAGAAACGTTTCATAACATTTGGATATAATGAAACGTTTCAGCGGCGGCTGAAATGGATAACGCTGACCAAAGTATTGATTAGAAAAACGATCTAGCTGTGGGGCGTGGCAGCGTAATGGTTAGAACGACGGTATCTCCATCGAGAGAAACCGGGTTCCAATTTGCTGCCGTTTCGAAGTTTTGACAATTTCGTTCATCCCCCGTTGCCACAGTTCACTCATCCCACATATCTCTGAGGACAACCTGCCACCTCCCACTTCCTGCCACACCCCTCTCTCAATGCAAACAACAAATGGTTCAATTTACGTTGTCCCAGTAGCCAGTCCATGTGGATGTGGCTGCAACGCATTTCCTGAAACAGGCCAACTGTGAGCAACGGTAAGCAGAATCTGGTAGCTAAAAGCTGTAAATTCCAGCTAAGTATACTCTTAATGAAGCATGTGACAATCACCCCATCCATTGTGTCCATTGCACGGTTTAGAATTATAAACTGATGAAATCTGAATCACCGAAGAGTACGCTTCTTTGATATGACTTCTTTACCACTGGTTAGGAAAACATTACATGATGACACACATATTTGCACTTCTTATATATTTGCACTTCTTCTTATAAGAACAGATCCTTTGAATTTGAAAACGACAATGGTCGCGCATGAATAGTCTAAGAAGACAAAATTGTTTAATTAATAGGTAGATAGACATCAGATAGCAGAAAAGATAGCTGAAACAGTGGAGAAAAGATGGAAAGAAAAAATAATGCTTAGATGTTTATTAATTCTTCATCTTTTAAGAATCCTTATCAGTTCAGTATTGAATTTGTTCAAGGAACCTGCCTCTGCAGCTCTTGCGGGGACGTCGTTCTACTGTCGAATTGTTCTTGGGAAGAAACTTGTAATAGTCTGCCTTAGTTTGTACATTGAGAAAGCATATATTGTACTTTGCATGTCTAATGCAACGTGAAGTCCTATTTCTACATTCATTTTGCGAACATTTACCATCATATTGTTAGTGTTCCCGTTTCATTGACACCGTCTGTTAGTGAGTGGTCCTCACTATTATCTCCATCATCCGCAAACCCCGCATACTTGAATGACTACTGCCGGTCACTTCTCCTTTAACAGGGTCTTCCATTGTTCCACCACCTATCATCGTTTCACCAATTCACTGTTCGGAATAACATAACACAGTTTTAGTATCTTTGCTCCAAAACCAATACCCAGTATATAATACAAATGAATGAACCAATTATACATACACGCATGCATGCATACTGGGCTAGCTCTGATGTTGTAAACTGTTGAGCCGTTCTGGCTAAAACCCCCATTTTTGCTTAGCCAAATACAAATTGCTTTAGCCAAATATTGTTTGGCTATTTTGTAACTAAACATATTGACAAATCGGTCATAAGTGTGCGTATATCATTTGTGCGAAGTATTTAGTTCCAAAACAGCCACTTCCATGACCTAAACGCATCTATATATAATTATCATATATTTCAAATTATCATCACTTATGACCAAAATCGTAACCCGGTCGACTATACTGAAACTGGTGCAGTGACATATGGTAAAAAGAAACACTAGAATTATATGTACAAATTCAACATCGGAAACGGAATCAAAGGACAACTAAGTAATTTATTTATTTTACAAATAATTGTAATAAACAATCCACTTGTCTTGGTCAGAAATCAATAGACATTTTCAAAAAGTAATATTATATTCAAATTATACAAAAAAAGCATTGCACCCACACATGGCATTATAGACTTTAAAAAGACAAGTATTGCCAGTTGTGTGTTCCTCAAGATGTGACAGTAATAACCACTTGAAACGTATCCTCACAGAGGTAACAGTAATAACCACTTGAAACGTGTCCTCATAGAGGTGACAGTTAAATAACAACTTGAAACGTTCCCCCAGACGTGACAGTAATAACAACTTGACACATGCCCCATAGAAGTGACAATAATTATATCTGTGTACCATGAAAACACCATGATATGTGCAGAGTTCTTTAAAGAGTACCACATAAATTAAAATATTCTAAATTTGAGCCACAGGGCCAATTTGCAATACTGTGGCATATTGGTATAAGGATTCCTGGTGTAGGGAACATCCGCTTAAAAGGAGAAACCCTGAAATCCCTGTTCTCATGTACCCATGAATGTAAGGAACATCGGATATATGGAACAGTTTGACCAACATGTTCCTCATAGCGAGAGTCCACTGCTTTATTGACGAGAACAGCAACTTGTTTCCATTGTTTATACAATGTAAATCTAAGTTTCAAATAAACAAAACATCAGCTAACTGTGTATTGATTCCCAGTGTGAATTCCAACCATTACATTTGCACCGTCAATTGCCATGCGCACCATATTTGCACATTTCAAATGATTTGTCGAAGGAATATCATGGATGCTGCTGAATATTGCATCTGCAGTGGTCTGTTCTAAAGGTCTCACACCCAAAAATCTGGTCGGTGCAGCTCCTTCTGACAGTGATTTGCATATGCGTTTTTGGTTTGGGGCCGCGCCATGCCCCCCAAACGTAACGCCGGTCTGCTCGGCGACTGGCTTCGTATCGCCTTGCCATGGACGTCGCCACGCAGCTCAAAAGGTGTCCCGATCCGCCGGCGTCGGCCATTTTAAAATGCACAATAAAGGCGCGTTTGAAAGCTTGAAGAATATGCGTTGAAATGTCATTAAAATTACAAGATAAGCGAAATATTCATGGCTGCCGCTATTACAGGAAACAAGCCATGCTTCGTTGTATATCATGTGAGCGGCATAACACGGAAAATCACAACAGATGAATACGACAGCGGGTGAATGCAGTGAACTACGCTTCGCGTTTACCAACACGTGGCGTCACTTTCGCACATGCGCAGTATGCTGGTTGGCAAAATGAATGAGTACTGGGCTCAATATGCCACTGTCTTAGATCCCTGTGAGAGGGACCGTTACAATAAGAAACTAGAGTACAATGGCGGCTCTAGTAAGTTACCAGATCCGTATTTTGCTCAAAACGGCTGGCAGAATGACCGCAGCCTCTGGCTCTGACCCATTCGACGCTACGCGATCAACATGCCAGAAATGTTCAGCCAAGAGTCGGTGAAAGCTTATAAATTACTCACTAGCACAGTTGTATGATAAATATTAAACTTTGTTTCATATAAATAAAAGGCTTAGCAATGTTGTTTACCAGACACAGAACATTTAAACAACGTCCATGTATTTATTACCCGTGAATGGGGTCAAAAGCAGCGACAGCGGGCGCGAAGCCAGAGCATTGGACTAAGGTCGGCCATGGTTACAAGGTTCAGAGATTACAAACGTTTATTTTTTCGCCGTTCGTGCTGCTTTTGTTTTATATAACAGCTGCCAACGTTCATGAATGAAATATATCCATTGGCAATGTTAACCGGTAATAACAATAATGAAATGTTGTCCACAAAAAGTTGCTTGGCAATGTTTAAGTCAGATCGCCTTCAGTTACAGTTTTCCCTCTTGACAATGACAAGGCGCCATCCACACTGCGACTGGTACATCCGTCACAGGACACAACCATGGTTGGTAGGCGTGTGTAAAAAAAATTTAAATGTCAAACAAACCAGAAACGCGTCTAGCGAAATACACACAAATCCCGCCAATCAGGCGTGTTTTGCCAACCAGTCACCGAGAAACGATCACGTGATCGGTGCGTTACGTCACCGTGAAAGCCCCTGTAAAAATATATATTCTGTGTGAAAACTAGGACTGCTAAGAGTGATTCTCACGAAATGATGCAAAATTGGAGGAAACAAGCGTGTTGCCAGTGTTTCTTGGTTGGGTGTATTTTGAGGGTTAATAATAATACGTGTTTCACCTAAGTTTATGCAGAGCCGACATAGGCTATGCATAGAAGAAAGAGTCCATGTCGCCAGTAATATATTATTCCTACAAAACTATGTCATGAAAAAATAAGTTATGTTATGCTAAAGTTTAATTGGAATAAATAACAAAATGTACCAGAACCTGGCTGCACGAGAAGGACAGGCGGCTCGCCCATTCAGCCTGACCTTGGGGTTTAAATAAAAAGTGTTATTGTACTGAAAAATAACGGTTTTCTATCTGTTCACTAAAACAAATTTCTTGTATGTCATGTGATAGGTTACCCCTAATTCTGGCCCCTTACCCTCAAAATATTTTTACGCGAGCGAATTTGCGCTTTTTTCAGACTCTGCGCCATGCCCTTTTGAAAACCTGTGCAAATCACTGTTCTGAGTCAACAGCATAAGAAACTCAATTCGATATACGTAACTCTTTTCTGAGTAGTTTGTGAATGCTGGAAAATATACTACGTGTACATAGATTGTAGAAGCAGTATAATTTTAATAAATAATGCTAGTTGTTTTACGATTAAACAACGTGACTTTTCAGTCAGCATGTATATGTTAGATACTAAAATGCTAGTCAAGTTGTACTAAATGTATTGTTTGATTTTTTTACATTGAATAAACAATTGTATTATAACACTTGAAGAATGTTGTTACGATCTCTTTTTAGAAACAATTCCTTGACTACGCAACTCAACTTGTATTTAAACATAGCATTATATACTGGTAACATTATAAATTATTTAGTGTTTCCACCATAATATACTAGTTAATATTAACTTATTTTACGTGATATATATATATATATATATATATATATATATATATATATATATATATATATATATATATATATATATATATATATATATATATGTGTGTATATTTTCCAGCATATATATATATATATATATATATATCGCCAGATATTAAATGCATAACTGGGGTGCTGATTCTATTCGGAGAACTTGGTTTGAACACAGACACTGTGGTGCTGATTCTATTCGGAGAACTTGGTTTGAACATAGGCACTGGGGTGCTGACTCTATTCGGAGAACTTGGTTTGGACACAGGCACAGGGGTGCTGACTCTATTCGGAGAACTTGATTTGGACGCAGGCACTGGGGTGTTGACTCTACTCGGAGAACTTGGTTTGAACACAGGCACAGGGGTGCTGACTTAACTCGGAGAACTTGGTTTGGACGCAGGCACTGGGGTGCTGACTCTATTTGGAGAACTTGGTTTGAACACAGGCACAGGGGTGCTGACTTAACTCGGAGAACTTGGTTTGGACACAGGCACAGGGGTGCTGACTCTATTCGGAGAACTTGATTTGGACGCAGGCACTGGGGTGTTGACTCTATTCGGAGAACTTGGTTTGGACACAGGCACAGGGGTGCTGACTTAACTCGGAGAACTTGGTTTGGACGCAGGCACTGGGGTGCTGACTCTATTCGGAGAACTTGGTTTGGACACAGGCACAGGGGTGCTGACTTAACTCCGAGAACTTGGTTTGGACACAGGCACAGGGGTGCTGACTCTATTCGGAGAACTTGATTTGGACGCAGGCACTGGGGTGTTGACTCTACTCGGAGAACTTGGTTTGAACACAGGCACAGGGGTGCTGACTCTATTCGGAGAACTTGGTTTGGACGCAGGCACTGGGGTGCTGACTCTATTCGGAGAACTTGGTTTGAACACAGGCACAGGGGTGCTGACTCTATTCGGAGAACTTGGTTTGGACACAGGCACAGGGGTGCTGACTCTATTCGGAGAACTTGATTTGGACGCAGGCACTGGGGTGTTGACTCTACTCGGAGAACTTGGTTTGAACACAGGCACAGGGGTGCTGACTCTATTCGGAGAACTTGGTTTGGACGCAGGCACTGGGGTGTTGACTCTACTCGGATAACTTGGTTTGAACACAGGCACAGGGGTGTTGACTCTACACGGAGAACTTGAGCCACTTTGTCAGGATTAAGTACACCTAGGTATCTCGGGCTAGCAGGAATACCCACAATTAAATGCCGTCTCGTTTGAAGTAGGGTTGCATTACAGCGATTTCTTGAGTGCCTTTACACTTCTACCACCACCAGACAGAAGAGCATAAATAAAAACAAGAAATGCAGTTAGGTATATCAGAAAAAAACTAAAATTGTTTCATTACCATATAAATGCTTTAAGGCAAACTGTGTAGGTTTATTACTATTTATGATGTTTTAAATATATTTATTAGTTCAGAAGTTATTCCACATTTTATTTAGGCTTGGACAAGGACTTTTCACAGAAAATTCCAACACTTATGCATGGACTGCAACTATTACCATTTGTCATATTCCAATACAATTATTTTCCTGAAAAAGTTATTTTTTATTACATTTTTTATGCACCAAGTTTCAGTTCCATAACTTTGCCATTATGAATTTAACAGGCTTTTATATAAAATTATTTAAGGGGCTATCCATAAAGTACGTTATGCTATTTTGTGGGACCCCTCACTCCCTAGTCACGCTGGCGTGCACGCCCCCTAAAACTACTTTCTTTTTGAGAAAGACCCCCACTTATTATGCATAGACATGTAGTTCACGTGTAGAATATAGGTCTGTAGAACTAATAATAAACCATGTATTCGTTTAGTGCGCCACTACAAAACAGTAATAAATACTACCAGTCTGATATCGGCAGCTAGACGAGCACACAAAACTTGTTTTTAAATAACGAACGTAACGGTAGCAAGACCCCTCCCCCACCCCATCCCCATGTAACGCTCCGTGACGTTCGCTGCCCGGACACCCCCCTCCCCACAGGGCAGGCCTGAGTGACGTATGCGCGCCGTTTCAGCCGAGGCACTTCGCTAGCCCGCTAAAAACGTACATGTGCTATTTTAATTAAATAATTTTAATGTTAAACACGTTATTCGTTATGTAATTCTAGAAACGTGTATGCATCATTCAATTAGCTTATGATTATAAACTAATTTAGTGATGCATACGCGTTTCTACAATTATATATGGCAACAGTATTATTGTTGCCATAAATTAAAACTTACAAGCAGCATATCTCTGTCCGTCGTAACTTGTAAATGAATCTGGATCTATTTTCTGGTCTCCCGCTAGGCAGAGAATGTTTTTCAGCGTAGCGGATTGTCTAGCTAGTTGGTCACTCGCCCACTTGTGCCTCGACTAACTCCGTGAGGTGGCGCCACCATTTATCACTATCGATCTTATCACGTTTGACAATTAACATGTAAACATTTGGAGAAAACGAACATGGCTATTGAGTATGGTCGATATGTTCAGAATTCGTGTGATCCAAAACATTTATGTGGATATGAAGATAACAACAAATTTGCTGCAAGATTTTCAACGAAAATGGTGGTGGCCAAATTGGCTCAAATGGGTATTTTTTAGCTAAATTCGATGCCGCGTGACCAATGGCCCAAATGGCCAACGGTAGCGAGAGCCTAGGCATACATACGTACATCATACATACATACATACATACATACATACATACATACATACATACATACATACATACATACATGCATACATTCGTGCACGCATGTGTGCATGCGTGCATGCATGCAATACATACATATTGGGATTGTTTTATATATAAAAACGTTACTTACGCTTTGGCCTGTCGAAATGGTAGTTAAGTGTAGCTGCTATAACTACGCGCCGTTTTGTGACGTCACTTGACTACGTCATAACATCCATTCGTCTTCGATCGTATCCAGCGTTAATTATTTGAGTAGTTCAAGTGGCAACATTTATTCATTAGAAAATTCAGGGGAAATAAGTAAACACAACCAAGTGTCACTTTACGCCGTAGGTGTGTTTGTATGAAAAAGTGGGATTCTCGGAAAGAAATCGGTAAGTAGTCAAGTTATCGATAAAATTAACCGAAATTGGACGATAAACAATAAGCAACACTTTTCTAACCAAAAGCTGTTCTTACTTTGTGTAATACAGCATTCAATGTCGCACTTTTGCGCTGTTGAGGTGGCCTGCAGTACCAAATGTGCATACTGGTCGGCGTTGAATTCAACCTACTTAATAGAATATGCCGTTTAAAAAATCTTAAATGTGAACCATTTTGTGAAGAGATCATATCGATATACCAAATCACTAACAGCTACTTCATCTATTCAATAAAAAAAATTATTAGAAAAGTGTTTTTGAAAAACTTACGAATATTGAACGTCCGAACCATGTCGCACGAGATGAGGAATGCTGCACAATGAAACCTATATATATGGCAAGCCGTACTGACAATAAATGAGATAAATCTGTTAACGTCATACGGCCGTTTGTTGTATGTCATCTCTTTTGGGTGATTATTGCGACTAGTTGCGTACATATTAGCTGTTGATACTAACTTTTAATTATTATTTTTGTGCAAATTAAAGCGATTGAATGACCACAAGGACATTTCATTTGATTAAAAGAAAACGTTAATTGTTAGTGACATTTAAAAACAATTGTGCGTTTGCGTGCCTGTGTCATATGCAGTGCCCACAATTGTCATATTTAAGGGACTTACTGTTATATAAGGAATTGTTTTATTACTCATAAAAAAGTGTTATTGAAACAGTTAAAAGAAAACCAAGGTTGAAATGTATCTAGGGGCTGGCAATATGATTTCCAAGTTTTTCTTTGATAATTTTTTAAAAAGTAAACATTTGTTTACTCACGCATGAAAGAACTTATCGAAATATAATTTTACCATTGTGAATTTTCATGAGAAATTTGTTTTATATGGAAAAGGATGACAACAATTTAATTTTTGTAAGTGAAAGTGTAAGTTATTTACATCAGACCTTGTTTTTTTCGGTAAGTTTTTTCTGGGGTTGATTCTGAAGAAGACAAAATTCACACGTTTTATAAACACACATTATCTCGTAGTTCATATACTGTTATTTTTTCATTTTACCACATTGTTCCAATTATTTCAACTTTTATGAAAAGTCATTCTTGTCATAGCTCTTCCACACGTTTAAAAAAACACATACACAGATATTTGTATTGTATATATAATGTTAACGTAGTTAACTTTTTCTCGTATATTTAACGTTGTAATTAGTCCTACTTTTATGACAAGACTGGCTTGCCATACCTCTTCCATAAAAAGGACAATTACTGTCACGTGGCCAAGAACGAGACAAGCATCAGCATACGAACAATAGTAATGTCTGGTAGGCATACAAGGTCGTTTTTTTCTGGGTATGAATATCATGAAAGTGTCCTATGTTATATTATATATCAAAATATATTTTTATAAACCTTATTCTCCATATTTTCAATACAAATTCTAAAATTTCTTTGATCAGACAAGCCTAGGAGGCTCTATCATTTATGAATCGTTAATCCAGGGCAGGAGGCGCTGTTTTCTTGCGGTTTAGCCCCACACCACAAATAACCATGAAAACGGTCACCTACAGTCTCCAAATGTCTACATATATCTACCACATATGTACTCATGCAACGTGACATGTCACGTGATCAAAAAACACATTTACGGTGTAATAAATGGTAAAAATTAACAAAAACTGAACATCAATAGCCAATGTTTCGCGATGTATGAAGTTCTCATGAAATCCGTTTGGCAGCGCCACTATAATTGCTGGTGCACCTGGTGGGTTTAAACCACAACTATTGTTAACATAGGCGACCATTATAACGTTTCTTTGAATCCTACAATGTCAATAAATAAGGGAATATAATTAAATTATATATCTTAAATTTAATATGCATTCAAGACAAAATTGATTAGTGGATATATACAATTATATATCTATATTATCTATTTTTGCAATGTAGTAAAATTATATTTAGTTATTTATAAATAACATATTTGTACATTAATGACACAACAAAACACAAACCAACATTGTTTGTTTGCTTTACAGGGGAATACATTTTAATTATATAAAAGCATATCTTTATGCTTATTTTTTCCCTACTACTTTGTAACATTTTACAAAACTTGTTATAGCAAAAAAACAATTTTCACTAACATTTTCTAGATTAAGTAATCTAAGTTAATTATATACCCTTATTTTATTGATATTATATGAAAGAAACGTTACAATGGTTGCCTATGTGAAAATAAAGTGTGGTCTAAAATCACCAGTCGCACCGTCAGTTAAAGTTGCGCTGCCAAACGGAGTTCCTGAGAACTTCACACGAAGCTTTGGCTAACGATGTTTAGTTTTTGTCAGTTTTGATCGTTTATTGCACAGCGAGTGTAATTTTTTGATCACGTGATAGTCACGTAGGAGAAGCTTGGTGGCTGTATATGACCGTTTTCGTGGTTATTTAGGGTGTGGGGCTAAACTGCAAAAGTACCTGCCTACTTAGCCGCGAAGGTCGATCTATTCAGCTGCATTAATAGGGGCTTTCACGGTGACGTCACGAGCCTAATCACGTGATCGTCTGGCCGCACTGGCTGGCAAGACGATCAGATGTGACATTGTTTCAGTGTATTTTGCTGGTTGCGTTTCTGTTATAGTTTGCATTGTGTGCGTTTTGACACACACCTTGTGTCCTGTGTTGTTGTGGGATGTGCTAGTCGCTGTGTGGACGGCTCATTGTCGTTTCATCGCATCCCAAAAGAGGAAAAAAGATCAGATGTAAACATTGGTAAACGACCGTGTTTGTGGTAGTGCCCTGCGCGGGCCGGGCTTTGGGTCCAAGCCCGGCCCGGCCCGCAGCTCGCGGGCCGAGCCTCTACATAATTTCGCGGGCCGGGCCAGGGCCTACATACTGCGGGCCAGGGCCGGGCCTGGGCTTAGTGTGAGTGGGCCGGGCCGGGCCTGGGCTGGGCCTGGACATAATAAAATATTCATACAAAACACCGATTATTACTTTATTTTTTGATAAAAACTGATTATAAATTGTAATTCCGGTTAATGAATGCTTAAAATTATTTCTTTAGTATTATATAGTTGCAAATTGAGACCTTGCATGGATACTAATGGCCCCATAAGTTCACTTGGCTGGAAGTAGCCAGCCCCAAATGTTTACTTTAGAAATATTTGCAGAGGCAATTAAACCATGATTAACCATCAACTTATCACCCTTTGACCCAACCAGTGGACATTCTATTGTTTAGGTCTTCCCTCTAAACATTGCCCACCTGAATGACCTGCGAAGTGCCCACTAGGCCACTAGCCCACTACCCAGTACCCAACCCAGTTGGTAATTGGTATTTCTCCCCAGTCCTAATTCATTCACACTTGTACTAATTCACACATGTCTGAACCTGTCTGTCTCAGGCTAGTGACTGCAGGCCTGCTGGAAATGCCACTGGGTGTCAGTGCCAGTGGGTGAAATTTAATTGAAATATCATATTAAATTATGTTAACTTAGTTGAGCTAATTCAATTAACAATATAAATTGGGGTTATGGTTTGCATATGGGTTAAGTCAGGGTTAGATAAACAAATATCCTACCCTAACCATAAGCCAATACATTAAAGCCAAATATAACAAATGTTATCATATTTAATAGTAATGACACTAAGAAGTTTTTCTTTATTTTTATATATATATATATATATATATATATATATATATATATATATATATATATATATATATATATATATATATATATATATATATATATATATATATATATAGGACGAAAAACAAATTTTCGTCTTTGTTATAAGATTATAGGTTTATCTTCTCAAAACTTACCCATCTTTGGCCCGCGGGTATGGGCCGGGCCTGGGCCTGAAACTTGCGGGCCGGGCCGGGCCGGGCCGGGCCGGACCTGGGCCAAACATTAACGGTCAGGGTCGGGCCTGGGGCGGGTCTGGGCCTAAATTCTAGTTTGCGGGCCTGGGCCGGGCCGCAATTTTTTTTTCCCATAATGGGTCCTGGCAAGCAGCGCCTTAGGCGGACATGATTGGCTGCTGAGAATAGTTGACCTCCGAACTCTCTAATTCATAACAGCAATACACGTGTTCAATTGAACCTATGTCAACAATGACACGTGGCTTGAACTTGACCTGTTAAAAATAACGGTAATTTCACTTGCACTTGTTTTGATAAATCAAACAGTTTTTTGTAATTGTACAAACTATAACAAACACATGAAATCAACGTGGATTACTCTTAGAATTGTGCCGCCATAAAAGCAGGGACAAACTTTCAGTCAATCAATAATTATTTATTACAATCATATAAAACAAACAAAACAAGCCATGAGCACAATATGAGAAGGTATAACAAACATTATTGCTAAGAATATCACTCGATTAAAAAGAGTATGTGCCATGAAAGCTTAAACAACAAGTATTGACTATTTTGAGAAAACAAATAATAGAACATATGGCAAAAAGGCATTCCATGTTTCATGTTTTAATGCCTGTAAAGCTAATTAGAGAAAAACCTGGTCTATGTCAACCAACTACAAGAACTTTTCCAAATTATTTTACAGTTTGGGTTAATAAAGTGACTGATTATTTCACTTTTCTGAAAAAAAAATAACGAATATTTTACTCGTATAGAGCATGAACATTATAAACAAATCAACAAGTCTGGTAGCATCAATCTTAAAGACAACCTATGCACTACACGTGTGTCTTTATTCACATTTAAAGACAAACCAATAAGGATATAACTAATGTTATTGACCATCTTCATGCAGGATATATAATTAAAGAATTTTTGAAGTTAATGGAATTAGACTGAACATATTTTTTTGTTAGTTTAATTGCAAAGCTTTCGACTTAATTTTAGTATAATTTACCTTATAAAGTAATGCTCCATTGGTGCCATAATATAACATAAATGAAGAAAATATAAAAAAAGGAAAAAACAAAAGTCGAACCCACAAAGCTTTGAACGCGAAACCCTAGAACTGAAGTCAAAGCACCACACGATCTATCCCAAATAAACATTGAACAACTTGCCTAGCTGTCAGTGACAGTGACAGATGATACGCTAAAGTACTTTCGTCAAATTGTTTGCTAAGATTAGTATATAATATCAATGATTTCCAATACGTCCACATATGAAAAACATTCAGGAAAAGGACCAACACTCACCTGTAGTGCAGTTATTTCTGAAACATTTAGTTTCAAGCAACGCGCCATTTTTGCCACCACAAACGCTGGCAAGAGTTCAGAGGTCAGCAATTCTCCGTAGCCAATCACGACCACGCGAGGCACTACTTGCCAGGACCCATTATCGGAAAAAAATGTTGCGGCCGAGCCGGGCTTGAAAAATTATTGCGGGCCGGATCGGGCCTGGACTCTAATTCCTAATTGCGGGCCGGGCTTGGGATCAAGTTCTAGGCCCGCGCAGGGCACTAGTTTGTGGACGACATTTCAACTTTGAACCGCTATTAACGGGTAATATTACCAATGGATATATTTTATTCATGACTGTTGCCAGCTGTTATATAAAATTAAAGCAGAATGAACGCCGAAAAAGGAAATGTTTGTAATCTCTGAACCCTGTAACAGCCGGCCTAGCCTTGCCCTAGGCCCACGCCCGCGACACTGGCTCTGCCGCTGTCATTGACCCCATTCATGGGTAATGTAAAATGTTGTTTCCTGGCTAACAAAATCGTTAAGCCGTTTATTGATATGACACAAAGTTTAATATTTATCATGCAACTGTACTAGTGAGTGATTTATAAGCTTTCACAGACTTTCGGCTGAACATTTCTGGCTTGTTGATCGCGTAATGCCGAACGTTAATTGGGTCAGAGGTTGAGTCGTTCTACCACCCGTTTTGAAGAAAATACAGATCTGGTAACTTACTAAAGCCATCACCGTGCTCTAGTTTCTTATTGTAACATTTCCTCGCACTGGGATCTAAAACATGGGCGTACTTAGCCCAGTAGTCATTCATGTTTGTTCGAGCATCGCAAGGCATTTGTTAGAGAAAACTCGGCTGGTTTGCGGCTTTTGCCAGCCAGCGTACTGCGGATGTGCGAATGTGACGTCACGTGTTGGTATACACGAAAGCCCCTATAGGGTCAGTGGTCTATAAAACAGAACTTTGACACATATAATATTCACCCACGTATCATAGTCAAAAAGGCAGTGATCAAACAAAAACGACAAACAGCTAAGCATAGGAGTTCTAACGACGTCATTGTCATTTAACTCACAAGTGTATGTATATACGTTTGCATTGCACAAGCGTTGATTAACGTAGTGGACGCCAGGTGGCTAAAGATTTACGCAATGATCCAACAGATGGCGCAATTGTTCTATTGTGGTGGTCATTTTGATTCGGTCAGACATCTTTTGTGCAACGATAACTTCAACAAGCCATACTATTCGAATTGATATCTTTTAGTCCATCTTTTAACCACTGCACTGTAATTTTGTTATAACTATATTACATCATTTATATTGGGCTGACATATTATATCGTGTCATTGTATTTATTGTCACTAGTCATTCTGCTAATAATTTTACTATTTTATCGTGTGTCTTTTATATGTGAACATGTATTTGAATGTATCTTCTCCGGTATGCAGGGTGAATAAAATAACAGTAAAAATTAGTAATAATTGCAGACGATGAAATCGGCGCTGAGGGAGGTTTTTCAGCGGCCGTCTCGTCTGCCCCCAATAGACATGAAACTGCCAGGCGATGACCAGTCATCGGAGCTGGAGTATGATGCGAAGGCTGACCGCGGCTGGAGGCGCTACTTCCAACGGCCGGACATCCAACGGTTCCTCGTGCAGAGCGAGTCTGCGGAGCGATACAGGGGCGAAGGACTGAAGTGCTCGATGCCAGCGTCCGAGAAGACATACATGACGATAGACGTCGCAAGTGCACCGTATTTGTGGGTAGGTAGCGCTGCTGTATGAAACGTGATATTTCTGTGATGGCTGAGAAGGGCCATTGCTGTTGTGTGCTGAGTTTGGCAGCGCGATTGAGCAATGATGCGATGGTGTGCTGCAGTGAAGCGATGTAGCGATGCAGTGGAGCGATGCGATGGCGCAATGGCCCGATGCGATCATCATACCTTCACGTTCACAAACTCAGCATTCATTGTGATGGTCCTTCACGGCCATCGTAGCTTTCCCTCGTTCTATGTGCATGGGTCAAGCCCATTCGTGCTGGTATGTGTAGTACGAACAGTCAACGATGCGATGGGATTCCGAAGACGAAAATTGCTGAAAGTATTAGTCGGAGTGAACAGGTGATGTTCGCATTGACGTCGAGCCGATATGGTGTAATATCACTAGCTATTCTGCTCAATATAATGGTTAATGTAATGTTAACTGAAAACAATAACGAATAATGATCATATGTGTTTGAATTGAAGTCGAAAATCAATATGGCTACGACGTTGTGTTGACATATTCATAGGTATGACGTATGCGATGTGAGGGGGTGACGAGATTAATGGAATTCCCTTGACTTCCGGATGTTTCCTTGCATTCGCAATCGAACAGTACCCACAGGGAACCAGACAGTTGTGTCATTGTTAATTATGTTTATGTTTCTTAATCAGCAATACCCAACTGAGTATCGCGCTACTTGAATTTTGAGGCGTCCTTAGCCTCAACCAATGACGCCTCTAGAATGTTCCTAATATTAATGATCCGAATAGTGGTGAGCTCTGTATCATTTTGATCAAGAATTGATGCATCTGTGCTGTTACGACAGCGATCTAACTTGATCTTAGTGGCAGACTCCTTGACCCATTGATATAAGTTTAATCGCAGTTAGCAGCTGGCGAATGTGTAAAAGCCAAGCCAAGGACTTTTTTATTACAATCAATTAATTAGTGCAAGGTTTTTTTATATAAAATATATTAATTGACATTTTTTTTTCACGACTGACACTGTTGTAAATGCTAACTATGGCCGGGTTATGTTGTATATTATTGGGTCAAATAAACACTTCCCGTTCCGGTTGCCAAATAAACAATTTTGTCGTGAAGTCGTAGCCCGCTTGGCTGACTTATTGACGCTTTCCGCATTCGCTAAGTGTCGCGTCTGTTTTTTTCTCAGCTGGCATTCTAACGTGTGAATGTAACGTTGAATCCTACACGATGTACTTCCATTTCTTTCATATTCGTTTCGAGAGTTGCATTTATTCTTCTTGTGAATTGCTCTCCGCTTTAAATGAAAATGGACTGCTGCTGCCAGGGTCCGGCCACGCTAGTGGGCCAAGCATCACACAGGCCGTGACATCGGCACAGAGAAACACTCTAAAATAGCTCAACTATTGTTAAGTACACACCAACCCTATGCGATCTAATCGAGCCAACCAATTATCTGGAGCCGGGCCAAAAACGGTTCGTCTGCTTGGTGACTCCCAACTCCTGACTGCCGACTCCTGGTTAAAAAAAAAAGGAATCGCGAGTCGGGAGTTTGGTCCAACTCTAGCTGGGTTGGGTTGGTGTGGAACTCCTGGTCCTGACCAACTAGGTGTTGGTATCACCAATGAGAGTGCACCACGTGCGCGCGCGCGCACACAGGTCTCGCTTTTCACGTCATGGTCAGAACAGTGTCAACGGGTCGGTCCGGTTACTGTCTATCCCTCAGTCGGGTGTATCGCCAACTAGGTGGGGCGGGAAGAGGGAACACCCCACTACCTCCAATTTACTCCAACTGCCAACGGTTGGTCAGTCGGCCCGTTGTGTGTAACATATGGCGCCACAATCCGAACCAGTAGAAAAGACAGAAGTCAGCCGCAGACACAGTCCTTTTAAATTAGACTCAGTTTAACGCTGTCCGTAACTCTTCAGTTACCTCGCTCCGTGTTTCGTCTCATTATCTATTTGTAGTGTCCTACATTAACATTCCCCAAAAGCTCTTCGTTTTGTTCTCGAACATTCTATCGCAAACCCTCTTTGGAGTTATTGTACAATGTGTATTCATGAGTTGTTTATCATAAATTGTGTCATGCGTAGCCAAATGCGTCAACGACGACATGGCTTGTGTGTGACGGCCCAGTGACGTCGACCTTTGTCACGTTCGCCAGTAACAGCAGAAAAACTTTGCTTCCCTGCATCTCTGCTTCCCTGCGTTCCGTCCGTGTCTGCGACTGGTGAGCACGGCACTGTTGCAAAAGACCATACTCCGGGTTTTGCGTCAATGTTGGATTTCCAGATGTTAACCATTATATAACGTTTGTTAGTTCCTGCAATCTAAGACCCACATAACAGTACTTCGACCGCATCTGTAAAGATGTAATGACCACAACACATTGGCTTTAGTTTACAACTTGTAATCGAACGAATAAACAGTCAACAGTCAAGCGGGTAATACAGTCGACCGCTATCCGTTACCGTACACTGCCGAACCCTACATTCCTCACCTCTTTACTATTAGCTCGTAACAGTTGTAACGTTCGTTCTACGCCCTTATGCTGATTGTTGAAATATATACTGTATTATACGTATATGACTACACGAATATAATGCAGGGTCCCAAATGTTATGTTACTGCATGTGTGTGAATGTCAGACTCGGGCTAAATGTCCTGATTATATGTGCACTTCCACTAGAATGTGTAGTCGTTCAGACAGCAAGGGGCGTAACGTTGTCGTTGTGGTCGTTGTCGCTTTGGTGTCTCATGGACGTGAGTGTTCTCGGAGATGAGTTGACATCATGCGGTGTGGAGGTGTTATTTAGAGCTTCAGGCTGTCTCCTATCTGAGCATTTCGCAGTTGGTTTCGTCGTTTTAGGAGTATCCGTGGTATATGGGACGTCTCCAAATTTCACATTTTTTCAGAGGCAGGAGGCGGCATAAACATCTTCTTGAACCGGGATGCATTCTGACGAATGGTGTGCCTGTCATCCGCTGCGGTAACAACTGTACCCTTGCAACTGTGCCCTTGATGTCCTTAATCACCACATGTTTGGGAGAGAAAGGATAGCTTGTTGGATTTCTTATCATAACCCATGAGGACAGTGTCTCCAACTTGCAGGTCATTGTGAGCGGCCCTGTTTCTGTGATCTGCATATGTCTTTTGGGTCTGTTTTGTCTACTTACCTTGTTGTTATCATGATCATCGTTCACTGTAACGTAAGGCAGTTTTCTTACAGGTTCTCTGTCAAACAGAAAGCAATGTGGGGAAACCTTAGTTGATGTGTAGATGTAGTTCACCATGCCTAGGAAACTCCCGAGCTTCGCCACATGTGAAGGGGATGATAGTTTCTTGATAGCCTGCACCTTCTTGGGGTCAGGTGACACGCCGTCCTTGCTGAAGATCATCCAGTAACAATCTATCGTGGGCATGTTGGTTTCACATTTATCTAGCCTCATCGTGACACCATTTTCGTGCAGCGTTTTGAGGGTCTCAGCCAGTGCGTGTTCTCCTTTCCATACACAATGATGTCATCGCTAATGTTCTTTGTTGACTTAATGTGACTGATGACATTCCTAATGTGTTCCTGGAAAATTTCACTCGCTGACGATATCCCAAAGTTCAGTCTTTTGTATCTGTATAGGCCATCATGCGTTCTGAACATCGTGCTGTATCTGGGCGATGGATGAAGCTCCAACTCGTCGTAACCGTTGAACAGATCCAGTTTACTGAATACGGTCGCCCCGTTGAGGTCGTGTATGAGTTCGTCTAGCGTCGGCATGTTGTGGCGTTTTCGTGTGATCGCTTTGTTAGGCTCACACATATCAATGCTCAAACGTATGGAGCCGTCCTTCTTCTGCGGAGTGACAATCGGGGACACCCATGGAATGGGTTCACCAACTGGTACCCGTACTATTTTGTCTTCGCTAAGAAGTCTCTGTTCCTATTCGTCAAGCTTACGTGTCACGTGGAACGGGATTTTCCGGTTTGTTATTGCGACTGGTCGCGCGGATTCGTCAATGTGGAGTTTGACGTGCACATTTTTCAGTTTCCCAATACCCTTTGTGAGACCGGCGTATTCTTCTTCCCACTCGGAGTTGATTTTGTTTACAATGTTCACTCGCCTAACTCCTGAGCGGTGTTGAATCCAATCAGAGATCAGTTAGCGCATTTGACGACTGTTGACCGTCCACTGGCTGTTTGTTGCGGACGACTCGCCCGGTCCAGTGATCTTTGTTTGTTTCCGCGTCCTTTCATGTAATTCCCGTGCATGGTTTCTCGGGCTTTCTGGTTTTAGTTCGCGGGCATATTTTGATTTGCTGACCCTGTTGACAGTCTCAGGGCGAATTGCCTTACTCTGCAAACTTGCATTCTCTGCTGCTCTGCATGTGTCGATTGATGACTCCAAAGATACATTGCGCTCCTTCAGGAGTGCTTCCTGGATACGACGATCTTGGACACCCATGACGATTCTATCGCGTAATATGGAGTTTCTGCAGTTATCTCAGAAATTGCAGGACATAGTGAGTACTCTTATTGCTGTTAAGAACTGCTCGAATGTCTCGCCTTGTTGTTGGTTTCGGTTGTTGAATATAAACCTCTCATAACATTCATTGGCTTCTCCGACTGCGAAACTGTCGAATTTTCCTAGGATCTCATCCACCGATCGGGGGTCATTGTCAGTGTCGAACGTAAACCCATTATGTATTCTCAAAGCACCATTACCGACCGTGTGAAGTAGCAGTGCAAGCTGACACTCGGCTGGCTGTTTCCTGAGTTGGGTGATCGTGGCGTAGTTCTTCCATTTTTACTTGAACAACTTCCAGTTTTCGGCAGTGTTGGACTCAAGATCCACCGATGCCGGCGGTCGTATCCCGTGTACGGGCGCCAACGCTGCTGCGGTACCTAGATTGTCATTAGACATCTCAGGTTGTTGGCACATGTGTGCGACTGAAACTGTGACACAAAGAATGTCTGTACTAACAACTGAGAAATGTGTGGTCATCATACAGTTCACATTACCAATATGCTAATCACTGAGTGTTCACTTTTTGTTCGGAGCATCACAACCGGCGTGGGCGATGTTATCACAACCGGCGTGGGCGATGTTATCACGGCAATATTGCGGGTGGGTGCAATCGTAACTTAACTGTCAGATGTGCACGAGTTCGCATCCCATCCTCGTCGCCATCTGTAAAGTTGTAATGACCACAACACACTGGCTTTAGTTGACAACTTGTAAGCGAACGAATAAACAGTCAACATTCAAGCGGGTAATACAGTCGACCGTTAGCCATTACCGTAAACTGCTGAACGTTACTGCATCTTGCATTATGACGTACCATAAGGGGACTGCAGCCTGGAACAAGTCCACACTCTCTTCGGTCAGCCGACACACTGGTGGTGTGACCGCGGACTCGTTGAAGTTCAGACAGCAGGTGTAGCATGGTTGTACATAAGCTGTTATGCCACCGATACGTATAACAGCAACACAGGTAGGAATACCCTGTAGTTGGAGTTCCATTCGGCTGCAACTGTGTACAGTTCTATTACCCTGGTAGACATTACAAGTAGAACAGTAGACAACAACAATTTAAGTTGTGTTACCCTGGTAGACATTACAAGTAGAACAGTAGACAACAACACTTTAAGTTGTGTTACCCTGGTAGACATTAAAAGTAGAACAGCAGACAACAACAATATAAGTTGTGTTACCCTGGTAGACATTACAAGTAGAACAGCAGACAACAACAATATAAGTTGTGTTACCCTGGTAGACATTACAAGTAGAACAGCAGACAACAACAATATAAGTTGTGTTACCCTGGTAGACATTACAAGTAGAACAGCAGACAACAACAATATAAGTTGTGTTACCCTGGTAGACATTACAAGTAGAACAGTAGACAACAACACTTTAAGTTGTGTTACCCTGGTAGACATTACAAGTAGAACAGCAGACAACAACAATATAAGTTGTGTTACCCTGGTAGACATTACAAGTAGAACAGCAGACAACAACAATATAAGTTGTGTTACCCTGGTAGACATTACAAGTAGAACAGTAGACAACAACAATATAAGTTGTGTTACCCTGGTAGACATTACAAGTAGAACAGTAGACAACAACAATATAAGTTGTGTTACCCTGGTAGACATTGCAAGTAGAACAGTGGACAACAACAATATAAGTTGTGTTACCCTGGTAGACATTACAAGTAGAACAGTAGACAACAACAATATAAGTTGTGTTACCCTGGTAGACATTGCAAGTAGAACAGTGGACAACAACAATATAAGTTGTGTTACCCTGGTAGACATTACAAGTAGAACAGTAGACAACAACAATATAAGTTGTGTTACCCTGGTAGACATTACAAGTAGAACAGTAGACAACAACAATATAAGTTGTGTTACCCTGGTAGACATTGCAAGTAGAACAGTGGACAACAACAATATAAGTTGTGTTACCCTGGTAGACATTACAAGTAGAACAGTAGACAACAACAATATAAGTTGTGTTACCCTGGTAGACATTACAAGTAGAACAGTAGACAACAACAATATAAGTTGTGTTATCCTGGTAGACATTACAAGTAGAACAGTAGACAACAACACTGTAAGATGCATCACGGAAGATCGATACTTTTAAATCGTGCCTTCCTCTTAGCTCCCTAGCGTATCCTCCCTATTGTTGACATCTTTATTATTGTACATCGTTTGAGATGCACCATTTTGTTTTCAAGCGCCTCCGGGCTCGGATTCCCGAGAATTAAGGCGCCATCGAAATGGTCATTATCATTATAATCACCATTCGATGGGTGGGCGGCGCACTCGAGGACAGAAGACGAGTCAGCTTGACGTCCGTTTGCACCTGTCGTGACGGGTCGGGAGCGGCAATTATCTTTACATTCCGTTCGACAAACATCGCTAATCCGAAGGGCGACAATTAAGACGGATTACGAAATCCGGATAATCCCCCATGTAATGTGTCAATATTAGCGCGCCTGGCACTGATACTCGGCGCGGCCAGCTAGCAGGTTGCCCCCGTGGAGCACAGGACGAGCCCGGCAGACGATCTCGTCAATGTCCCGGTGGCCTCGTGCCAGTCACGTCACGCAACATGAGACAACGTGACGGTCTGTTGCGCCATTCTAGTGACTAATGACACCGCGAGACATCGTGCTGACGCCGGGTAAACAGGACTGCAGGTGGGGTTTTTAAAGTTATTTATCTTTGGCTATCCTTGCCGTTCTGTCTCATGTCAGCCCACCGGAGTTCGGTTTTTCGTCCATGGTCCGTCTCCACGTTGTGTTTGGTGTGGCTCCTTTCCTCTTCCTTTCTCGCCCCCAAGTAATCGCTGTTTTCGCTGATAGGTTATTGGTCGTTCTGAAGACATATCCGAGCCATTATCATCTTCTCCTTTTCAGGATGGTGCAATTGTTTTCAAGTCTTGGTGTCTGGTGTTGGTTTTTATGTGGTTCTTGAGCAACCCTGGGATTCTTCGTCATCTGTGTTTTTAGGTTGTTCTTGAGCAACCCTGGGATTCTTCGTCATTTGTGTTTTAGGTGTTTTTTGAGCAACCCTGGGATTCTTCGTCATCTGTGTTTTTAGGTGGTTCTTGAGCAACCCTGGGATTCTTCGTCATCTGTGTTTTAGGTGGTTCTTGAGCAACCCTGGGATTCTTCGTCATTTGTGTTTTTAGGTGGTTCTTGAGCAACCCTGGGATTCTTCGTCATCTGTGTTTTTAGGTGGTTCTTGAGCAACCCTGGGATTCTTCGTCATCTGTGTTTTAGGTGGTTCTTGAGCAACCCTGGGATTCTTCGTCATCTGTGTTTTTAGGTGGTTCTTGAGCAACCCTGGGATTCTTCGTCATCTGTGTTTTTAGGTGGTTCTTGAGCAACCCTGGGATTCTTCGTCATCTGTGTTTTTAGGTGGTTCTTGAGCAACCCTGGGATTCTTCGTCATCTGTGTTTTTAGGTGGTTCTTGAGCAACCCTGGGATTCTTCGTCATCTGTGTTTTTAGGTGGTTCTTGGGCAACCCTGGGATTTTTCGTCATCTGTGTTTTTAGGTGGTTCTTGAGCAACCCTGGAATTCTTCGTCATCTGTGTTTTAGGTGGTTCTTGAGCAACCCTGGGATTCTTCGTCATCTGTGTTTTTAGGTGGTTCTTGAGCAACCCTGGGATTCTTCGTCATCTGTGTTTTTAGGTGGTTCTTGAGCAACCCTGGGATTCTTCGTCATCTGTGTTTTTAGGTGGTTCTTGAGCAACCCTGGGATTCTTCGTCATCTGTGTTTTTAGGTGGTTCTTGAGCAACCCTGGAATTCTTCGTCATCTGTGTTTTAGGTGGTTCTTGAGCAACCATGGGATTCTTCGTCATCTGTGTTTTTAGGTGGTTCTTGAGCAACCCTGGGATTCTTCGTCATCTGTGTTTTTAGGTGGTTCTTGAGCAACCCTGGGATTCTTCGTCATCTGTGTTTTAGGTGGTTCTTGAGCAACCCTGGGATTCTTCGTCATCTGTGTTTTAGGTGGTTCTTGAGCAACCCTGGGATTCTTCGTCATCTGTGTTTTTAGGTGGTTCTTGAGCAACCCTGGGATTCTTCGTCATCTGTGTTTTTAGGTGGTTCTTGAGCAACCCTGGGATTCTTCGTCATCTGTGTTTTTAGGTGGTTCTTGAGTAACCCTGGGATTCTTCGTCATCTGTGTTTTTAGGTGGTTCTTGAGCAACCCTGGGATTCTTCGTCATCTGTGTTTTTAGGTGGTTCTTGAGCAACCCTGGGATTCTTTGTCATCTGTGTCGTTGCAGCCTGCGGAATCCGTGTAACAACTGCGATGCTTAGGAGATCGTCCTCACGCCAAGTCATTCTTGGAGAGAGGACTTGGCGAGTAAACTCAGCGCTTAGTTGAGATTTCGTATCGTGGAAACTCTTGCCTCCAATTCGCTGTGTTGATTTTATTTATTTATTTTTGAGCTACCTCTTGCTTCAGCCTGTTGTGTTAGGGGCTTCTCTTGGCTCAAGTTTGTAGAGTTAAGTTTATGCGGTTGTGTCAGCGCTGGCTTCACACTAGCTGTGTTGCGTCTTTGTATTTGTGGCAATAGTTGTCTCTAGCGTCTGACTTCTGTATTAAGCAGATACTATTATATTTGTCTCATCCCTTGTCCCGAGTTTGTTTCTTGCATATTTGTACATATGAAATGAAATGAAATTAAATTTATTAGACCAAGACCAATGATTACAAGTACGTATTATGTTATATTACCTATACAATAGGTCAGGAGACTCAAGTTAAGGCATTTAAATGCCACTACCACAAGAGCCACCTTGAATAATAATTGTAGCATAATAATAGTAATAATACATTTACAGAGTAATTTAGCTAATAATACATGAACGTGCCATAGTAAAGATTACAATCAAAATTTCGTACAGTAGCTTACATATACATGTGCACATATACGCATATAATAAGCACCAAAAAAACCTAAATGCATCAATATACATTACAATAAATTTATGTTAAAGACATCATTAAATCTGCCAAGATATAATTAGCTAGTAATTACAAGGCGACGTATACATAGGGATATTTGTACGTATTTCAACGGTTGTATCCTACTTACCTAGTTGAGTATTTGTGGTGTGGCGGTCGTTGCTCACGGATTTTCTGTGTTGAGTATAAATCTATATTGATGTCAGCACATTGACATATTGGCTATGTCTGAATTCTGTGTTCATTCTCTGTATTTAATGTTATGTACTTAACTCCTGCTTAGGCTTTGTTGTTGTTAACTCTCCGGACTAAAGTCACGTAGACCGCGGTTCGCTTAGTTCGGTCGTGGAACTTGTAGAGATGAAGTGACTTTCATTCACTTTGCTTGTAATCCGGCGCGCTTCAACTACTACTTTGGCCAGACATACCCTCAATCTGTTGAATCGACGATGGATTTGCTTCAACTTTTAAGATTTTATGGCGACGCTGTGTACCGTAGTACAGGTCAAAGTCTTACGTGTCGTTGCCGTCGGGCAGAGTATAAACAGTTGGTCTGCAAACGACAAGTCATTCGTCGCAGCTGCTTCTACGCGTGAAGAACCATATAGACCGTTTTGAGAACGACTTGACTCTGACCAAGGATACGGGCTCCGGTGGCTGTAAAGTCTAAACATTCGTACTCTACAGATTCAACAGAGAAGACAAAACGCTCTTGTGCAACACCACAGGTAAACGGCTACATTTTCACGTTCAACGAGAACCGTTGTCTAAATCGTCTGCGGGTCTAACGTTTGTAACTAGCGCAAGAGTTTTAGCGAACGCCGATTGTCGATAACTGTATTCTTGTTTACCTATTTTGCCGATTCTGACCCTCGTCGTAAGAAGTAAAAGATCTAGGATTTCGGAATTGGGAACATCGTTCAAACTACTGTAGATCGTTTAGCTGAAGACGACGTTCGTTACTAGGCCTTGATTATGTAAACATACATCACACAATTTCTCGAAATGTGTCGTGCATAATATTTTTACACATGGTCATGTTTCTGGTTTGTAAATCATATACTGGAACAATGCAGGGTGTCCACACACGGCGCCTGAATGATATCCCAGCTATGGCTACTGTCGTTGTCGTTGAGAGACGAAGCTTTATCAGTGTTGTTACTGCTGTACTGGTTAATCGTGTGGCGGGCGGCTTTGAACGTAGAGATTGTCCGAGACTACCACGGAGAGAGCTCGGCGTTTACCTTTTAGACGATCGGTTAACGCGTGTTGCGTTCTGGTTGCTAAAGTGGTCATAAATTAAAATAATGTAGACAAAGTGATAGGTATAGTTTAAAGGGGTACGTCCAGAAGCGATTGTTTTGGCTAATGTAAATAATGTGCCTCACAGAGGTGGTGGTCTCAATCTCTAACCTCACTACTACGTCTCGGTTAAGCTGCTTAGGGATTATCTCATGAAGCATCAATGCTTCAAAAGGTAGGCCTAAGTTTGATGTGTTCCTATTTGTTGAGAATGGTCAGACAGCAACAGAAACTTTACGAAATCCAAACAAGTCGACATACTTAACTCGCTAAATTGTGTATCTCTTAAATCACATACTGCACAGATTTGGTAGAGGCATTGTGCACGTGTGCGAATTCATTCATAGAACAATCCTTTACTCACGGGATTAAGAAATCAAGCAACTGGGTGTCGAGTTTGTGGCATGCCGTACGAGTATTGGAGAGCCAAATCGCTACTCTTCAAACGATTAATTGTAAAACACATTCCCGTGAGTGTTTCGTGAAACCGAACGTTACGTGTAACAGTGTTCGGTCAGCAGACACGGACCATAAAAATCGGGTTCAGGTGATTCGGCAAGACTGCCATGTTACATGTAAAATGTAAAGGTGCGTTCTTATACACGGTATGCAGTCCGTAGGATCGTTCAAAGCGCCATCACCAACTCAACTTCTCGGGGAAGCACTCAGCCTCACTGCAATTACTGCGCGAAGACTATTCGTTCAGATATCCACCAATGTTTATTGCAATGTGCTTATTTATACGACTGAGTGAACCGGAGCAACGTGGAGTAAACTAAATTGTACAAGCTTCGAAATAGCAGCAAGAGGATTCGAACCCGGGTTCTCTCGATTGAGAGTCCGGTGTTCCAACCGCTACGCCACCGCGCCCCGTGTACCTCCGCCTGTTGGCAAAACTGGATGCGGTGCGTCGACGAACTTCGATCGACGTCCAATGTCGACGTCCGGCCCGTAGACACAGGCCAAATAAAACGACAGCAACTCTATGTCGGCGTGTCACTCAACATAAGCACCTTATCTCACCGTCCCCCATTGCATTGTTTGAGTTGCCTGGCAGCCCTTTGAAGTATAATTAATAGGCGTATACGCGGACATATAATTTATAATAAGTTCGGATACAGTCATCGCATGACTTAATGTTCCTGTTGTCGTGTTGCCTTTTGTTTGAGTAGATGATAATTAAGATAGTGCACAACTATTGTGTGGCGAACCAATTCAGCTACGCGGTGGTGCCTAATGGCCGACTGCGCCGTGTGTGCAGCCACGTGGAATGTCGTTCTTTGCCCAGCGCCTGTAGTCGATGGCAAAGATTTGGCGCGCGCCTTTCTTTGACTGACGCACCACTCAATTAGCCATTGCGAGAAGAAGAAATCTACGTGCGTCGATATCTAGCGGTGTGCCGACAACGCAGTCGTTATTCCGTTCTTTGTCTACTCGCTAACTGTTTGGCCGCCTCCTGGAAATAAGACCGCCCATTAAAGTCGTAGCCTATGAGCGCAAATGAACGTTTGATCACGGGCCGTTTAAAGATATGCACGTCACAGTATTATTAGCTGGTTGTCGTCAGACAATCGGGGCAATTCTGTTAGTGTTTCGGTAGGCCTATCATTTGGTAACGATGTATTAAGGAGCAGGTTCTGCGACTTGTAGATCGCATGCTGCGTGTTGAGAAGCTTAGTTAGCTTTACTCAGACGAGTCGTTTCATTGAATATAGAGGACACGCTCACGCAAGTAATTGTTTGTTATTTCTTTAACGTATGTGTTGTCGTGGGACGGCAGCCAATACAATCGACTGCCTTTATTTAGGATAACGGTCCGTTCATACGAGCGATTAGTTGTCGGATTGGTCGGGCGACACTGTATCACCCGACCAATCCGACAACTTATCGCTCGTGTGAACGGGCATGTTGATATTAACATTGCTTTGTTCATGTTTGAGCACATCATAGTTTGTCATTCTTACTGTATCGTCCATATTAACAACATGTTTTTACTATTATAAACTAGCATTCATCGCAGACGCGATAACGGCACGCCCTACAAAACAATTGATTCTTTGTTGAATGTGTTTATAATCGTTCATTAATCCAACGCAGTGACAGTGCCATGATATATGTCAGTATGTTGCTATACCAAATGCAATGTAATACGTCATATCCGCTGCCCAGCGTTTTGTCGTTGACAAAGCTCCAGTAATTGCGTAGTTGCGTCATCGGTGTATTCTACTTGGTTCGTCGAACACCGATAAAAAGAGCATAGTAATACAACGCTTGTGTGTACCACATATGAGTTTCTTTCAACGGTGTCCGCATCGCCGCTACGTTATGATCTAAATCTGACACGACTGTGTGCCGGTAGCAATGTCTGAACAACAATTGTCTGGCACAAGTTTTATGCGATTAAACATAACCACAGCCTATAGAAAAGACAATATTTGTTATATAATGTCATGCAACGGTGTAGGAGATAAAGATACAGTATTCAGAATAGTTATAAGTATTCATACAATAACTTATCAACAAGAACAGTCAATGTCAGTTAAACTGACCAATTACGATTTTGATAAATTTACAAATCATATTAGTTTATTTAAAATATGAACGTAAAACGACGCATAGAACTTGACAGTATTAACGTGATTAATAAAATATCTAGGCTGAGATATACCTCTTTGCCATCATAAAGTGTCACATTTAAACAATAACCAGATAGATCAATTGTTACGTAATTGACTGTTGGTATGTAGGAATAAATGACAGCGCCCTGTCTTATTGAATCCATCTTTGCGTTCCTAACACATCTCGAACGAATGAATAAATACTAAATGTAATGCTTAAATACTAAATTCAAATCACGATTACACCACGGTGTAATCTCACGATTACACCACGGTGTAATCGTTGCATAAGTGCTACATGCTAGGGACGTTTGTGCAATATTATCGGACAGAAGCTAAAGTATGTCGTAATCAGTTTGTATAACTGTTTAATCCTGATTATTAACGTTTCGATAGCTTTACCGTTAGTTCCAGAACGATCATTCGTCATATTGCGAAATTGTGCGTAATAATAAAAAAATGGTCTTGACATTAATGGACATTTTTGGTCAACATCAATTGTGGGGCATCCGTATATTTCGTCGTGAAAAGTCTCGCCCGAGAGAAACACTTATATTTATGGCACGAGGCGGTTTTTTCCGTGACGGGTGTGAGTTCCATTTGCACGGACGGACTGAGAGAAAAGGCAAGAGCTTATGGGATGGAAGTCATCAAGAAAAAATAAAATACTTGTCAACAGTACCAACCAGAACACCCCTTAACATTATAATGAACGGTCAGAACCTTAATGAAGTAGATTCTTTACAATATCGTCGGTCCGCCTTAGGATGAAACCTCCATAACAAAAGGCCAAAACAAGGTTTCTGCTACGTCAAGATTAAACATAATCTGGAAGCAGAGACATCGCTTTCTAAATTTTAATTTAATCTCTACTGTACTGTAATCTCTACAGCCTGCATCCATTCACCTTCCTCTATGGATGCAAGATGGAGTCCAAGAGCAGAGACAGAGAGACGACTACAAGCATTATGAAACGAAATGCTTCAGTAGACTCCTTCGCAAGTCGATTCCCTTTCTGAAAAGCAAGAGCCCTTGTTGTCAACGGCGAAACGACGCAAACGCTCCTGGTTTGGCCACATCATCCGACACAACACCATCTCAAAACACATCCAGCAAGGCAGACCGGAAGGCAAGAGAAGACGAAGCCGCAGGATGATAAACTGGTTGAATAACACATAAAATTGACAAAGCAAAGTATACCGACCCTGCTACGCACAGCAGAAGACAGACCAAGATGGCGAAGACTCTGGTGAAGGTTAAAAGTCACGTGCAACTGGCACCCGGATTACAAGTTCTCGTCCCCATAATTTACGTTTGTCGGTCACTACGTCACCCATGTTTGACCAATAACGCGGTGTCATAACGCGGTGTCATAACGCGGTGTCATAACGCGGTGTCATAACGTGGTGTCATAACGCGGTGTCATAACGCGGTGTCATAACGCGGTGTCATAACGCGGTGTCATAACGCGGTGTCATAACGCGGTGTCATAACGCCAAAACCACAAACGTATCAAGTCAATTGGCCATTTTCATCCGAACTACGGTATTATCGAAACGTGCTTATTCGCACTAGTTCGCGATGCCAAAACAAAGGTAAGCGGTCCAAGATAAGCTAAAATACTGCGTGCACTTCAAATAAATTAGATCGGTAGATATGTCCGCTATTATTGGTAATTACAACGTTGAAGTCTCCCGATTTAGACTTCGGCCGTACGAAGCATCAATGCTGTTTTGGTGCAACGGTTCCTACTGATTCGTCGTTGGGCAAATGTCTTTGGCGTGGGTAAAGTTATCGTAGATTCCGATCACATACCGCAATGATTGGCTACAATTAAACACTCCGTTGTCAACATTCTAGCCGTGGCGAACGGTTGGTACAAACGAATTCAAGAATAAACCGAAATATGAAATAAGCAAACAAATTAATGTGAAATTGTTACTCCCAACAAAGATCTTACCCAAATCTGTGTCTATGTGCCTATCAAAGGATATTGAATGATCAATGGATATATTGTTCATATCCTCGAAAATGTGTAGGTGTTTTTGTCATATTGACACCCCGTTGGTCTTGGTTAAACTTCAAAGCGTAGACTTGGTGATTAATTGTATTGCTTTTTTTGTGGCCCACATCAAACACCCATTTCAACCACTGAAAACATCTAAACGTGCGTGACAAATGAAGGCGATCACCAATCAGTGTTGAAGTCGCCGTGCCAGATAGATCGGGGATAGTGAATACGTCACTATGTGGGAACAGTGTTAGGCACGTACGCACGCACGCTCGCACTCACACGAACACATACACACACACACGCACGCACGCACGCACGCACGCACGTTAGCACGCACACACACACACACACACACACACACACACACACACACACACACACACACACACACACACACACACACACACACACACACACACACACACACACACACACAAGCACACACACACACACACACACACACACACACACACACACACACACACACACACACACACACACACACACGCACGCACGCACGCACGCACGCACGCACGCACGCACGCACACACACACACACACACACACGAGCGTACTATGTTCGCCCAGGTGTATCTTAATATCCAATAAGCACTTCATGCACCTACAAAACTGAACGTTATGAACACACGTTGTGGCATTCTGCCAAGCGGAACGCTCGATTCCGACCAGGAGTGCTGGTTGAGCCGACTCGCGTTGCCGGCCGCCTACGCCAGAGATCGGGGACGATAATCACCAGGAGATTAGAGCGGATCAACCGTGCTCGAGCTCGTCTCGACCGTTCTTAAGACGACAGCTCTTGTCGACGGATAATCCATTTATGAGAGCAACGTTTTGGGCGACCCGCTACATTTTTAGGGCTTTTCTTGCGTTTTATCTCTGCATTATTGAACGCCGAGAGCGAGCGGAGAAAGCCGCGCCTTCTTACTCCACGTCGAAGACAGTAAGTCAATGGCCGGTTTTACGGAAATAGTAGAACGTTTGGCGTCGGGGCTTATAAGATTTACATGTACAGTGACAGTGTGTGTAGTGGTCATTTGTTGCAAGCATTGTAATTTTGTTTGTTAATCTTTGTAACCAAAGTCAATAAAAATGCATCTACGGATATTGTCTGCGTATCTCTTTGAGCAACTGATTTGCAGCCACTAACCCGCCCAGTCGAGACACCGAGATATATTTGGTGTAATTGGTACGATATCGATCAGAGTAAATCATGTTGCAGGATTAAACCTACATTTGGAATCAGGACTGAGACTGGGGCTAGGGTTAGCTTTGGGATTTATTTGTGTACGCAGTAGGGTTACGATCGAGTAAGTCGCCACACGCCTTGTGATAATGTTATAAACGTGTTGCTACCTCGTGTTTGTGGTTTATGATGTGCTCACGTGTAAATGTGTGTTCATGTTGAATAAATATGTGTTCGTATGTAACAAATGTGTATCCACACGTAGTAAAGCTGTGATCACACGGAGTAAAGCCGTGATCACACTGAGTAAAGCCGTGATCACACGTAGTAAAGCTGTGATCACACGGAGTAAAGCCGTGATCACACTGAGTAAAGCCTTGATCACACGGAGTAAAGCCGTGATCACACTGAGTAAAGCCGTGATCACACGGAGTAAAGCCGTGGTTACACCGAGTAAAGCAGTGATCGCACTGAGTTAAGCCGTGATCACACGGAGTAAAGCCGTGATCACACGGAGTAAAGCTGTGATCACACGGAGTAAAGCCTTGATCACACTGAGTAAAGCCGTGATCACACGGAATAAAGCCGTGATCACACTAAGTAAAGCTGTGATCACACGGAGTAAAGCTGTTTTTTCCAGAAGTAAAGCTGTATTCATAAGACAAATACAAATAAATGTGTTCACGTGAACTAAAATTGTGTTCATACGATGTAAATGTGTCATACGGTATAAATGTATGTTCGCGTGAAGCATTGTACATTGTTCCGACGCAATAAGTTTCGGGAATTAGTACTTTTTAACGAAATAATAAACAAGTTATCGTTGCGCTTATTATATTTTGGTTGGAAAACATTCGAACTAGACATGGATTAACATGTATACGTGTATCCGTTTATTTCGCATCAAGTGTTGCTGAGTAACATTTAAGCTGGTCCGGACTAACTAATCCGTTCTGCGGACGATTGCATTCACGCACAGGCGAATTAATAGCTGGAAGTGTACTTTAACAGTTGGAAGTGTACTTTGGCGAGAGAAAAAAAGGTAAATGAATTGCGTATGCACGTTTGGCGTGGTTATTATATGTTTGTGTGAAAACAGTCATAATGCGACGAGGATCAAAACATATGTCACCATTCGACGACATTGGTTGGATTGGGGTCTCGTTGTTAAACATTCGTGTTACAATGATTGTGTTATTACATCGTGTTAAGTTGTCTTACATGCATCTTTCGGTGTCTTCCGGTAATCAAAATTATTGAGTGTAAAGCCAGTCGGTTCGTATATTCAACCGTGCGAAATATGGCGGACAAATTACCGAAATATCTTGCCCCGAGCAAGCCCCAAGACCGGACTAAACTATCGGAACGATGTCATTATTACGGTACCACGCCAACGACAGAGGTTGCGATGCATTAAAGTATTGTACGCTGTCTAATGTCAATGTACGGCATTGAAGGATATGTCAATAGATTCATACTAATGTACACTAATTATAAACTTTGAGTATCCATTGTACCGTAGTTATCCGTGCGTGTTGATAATGAAGTCCTTGAAAACAAGTATATTGTATACATTGGTCGTGTTATTTTAATCAAACACTTCCGCTATAAATGAACTATATATATGAACTCCCAACTGTGGCGTCTGACAGATTGCGCCGAGATTTGCCAAAGCATTCGCTAGGTGGCGCCTCTGACTTTAACTCGACTTATATTCTCATTAACGTCGTGGGACACGAATTCTAGTTGGAGTTTGGTGTTCGATTCTTTAGGTATATGATTGTTGTTAGTTCGGAGCTATTGTTTAAACATGGAAGAGTATGACAATTAATCATAACTGATCAATTTATAAAAACACGCTTTGTAGTACTGGGAGGAAATAATAATAGTGCAACGTGTTTTTATGTTTTAAAAAGATATATACTTATTATAAATTTGCATGTGGTGAACATTTTGCGGCCAAATGACTCGAAGACGACAGACGTGCAAAAGGGCTAAGCGCACTGTGCACCAGCGCGTAAGCGGGATGAACAAATGTAAAAAAAGTTGCAATATACTGGGGCGCCCTCTAGTGAGTATGGTGTCGCGGAAAAGCTGTATCGCATTGCCCGGGGTGAGGTTGTTTTACACAAATCACGTGAGGTGGCGGATGCCCATATAGCTACATATTGGTGGACGATACGCTCTCTGATCTGAAGGTGGATATGCGAAGAAATGTTTGTGGCGATGTGTGTTGAAGGCCTGTGTTAGGTACAGCGTCGCGGCCACAGTGGGCTCCGTCTACGCTTGTTGAACTCTGACAATTACAGGTGTAAATAGGAGCAAGAGGCAGACAGATGTCACGCCGGTGCTATGACACAGTGGATAATCCTGGAGTCAGTTGGACATGACAAGCCAAAGACAAACAAAGGTTGACAGGTCAGCGGATGGTTACATCATGCAGTGAGTGGACAAGGACTAGGTGAAAAGCAAAATAGTGCGAATGCCCGACGTCATTTCCGGCGATTGTTTGGCCGTGGGCACGAAACAATCGCGTATCTATGTCAACGCGTGCGCGATCGCGTCCAAAATTATTCAAACGTCCGGTCGGCCGAAGCCCGCTTCTCCACTAAAGGCGCGATGGGTCATTCCACCTCTATTGCGGTCGCGTCGAACGGCTGCGGGTTACATAGGCGGAACACTTCCAAAAGGACATCCATTTCCAACGACAGTGTGACCAACACAAACAATGTTGTACGTATTGGACATACTACAGTTGGTATCCGCTTCAAGAAATTAGTACATGAAAGATGGAGATGAGTGACCATTAGTGGTGTCAATGTACCCGTTTTCATTGTTCTGTGTGGTTTTCAATGACCATTTATTCAAGATACTGCAGTCTACCCCGGGTTCAAATACCACAAGTCCACCTGGTGGGTTATTTTGAACTACAGAATGGTGTTTGTTGCAAGACCTAACTTGTAGGTATATTCGTTGCGTGTATTGACTGTTGACACGACTGAGAGATAAACTGTGTTTCAATTATGTTACTTGATGTTTGTGTGGTTTTACTGGTTTTGCATCTAAAATCTAGTCGAACTCTGTCAATCATGTCTCTCGCAGGTTGATGCAGTGTGCGGGTCATGTGCATGGCCGAGTGCCGAGACAGCATGTTATGATTGTGTTCATTTACGGTGTTAACAATAAATCGTCAGAAATATTTATTTCCAACAACATTTCACATCATTATTCACGCAGAAAATTTCGCCATGATGTAATTATCTAAAAAAAGTCACGAATACTGTATGTACTGCACGGTAGTTGTAGCTAATCGTGTGTTAGACGCGAAGGGAGTTGACGTAAAAACTTATATTCACTCCCCTAAAAGTCTAAGTTACTAATTACAACACTTGTACAGGTACCGTGATACTGTCACTAAAGATTATTGCTATACATTTTGATATATAGGCATTTCTACGTAAAACAATAAAAACAATAACTGTGTATAAGTACATGTAAAACACACCACATTGTAAAACTATTTGTTCCAAAGAGCATACTTATAACTCTTAGCCTACCGTGAAATCTGACATATTTTGCAAATTATTATGAAACGTTAATTATTTCTTCCGGAATCTCTACCACTCTCAACATCTTTTCAATATTCACCGTCTATGATCTCGTCGATTTAGAAGGGCCGATGCAAAAAAATGTCAATGATGCAAAACTTGCTGGCTGCACACAGCACGACCTTGTCGAATTAGATCACTGAAATCGGCCAACTTAAGGTTTTAGGCCACACGTTCAATGTGAAATTACGGTCTGACCCCACGAGTAGCGACGTCCAGAATGCGCTAAACGTTCGGTTTATCTTCCAGACTAACCCTGTCACTCGACTGAACCAGCAAAAGATCGAACAAGAGTCGACGACGACGATGGGAAACGAGAAGACGAACGACGGACAGACGAGACGAAGCTACAACAACAAGGCCGGCCGAGGCGAACCGTCAATGAAGAAGACGACGAGCCAGAACACGCTGTCGGTGACGGTCCTCAACAAGAAGGCGTCGCCGCGCCTCGACGACTCCCTGGAGGACAGCCCGCTCAACCGGTTTCCGGACACGACCGCGCTCAACAAGCTCAGCTACCGCAAGTTGGCCATGGCCACGCCGTCGACCGCGAAGCTGCGAGATCGCGAGAATCGCTTCGTCAACGACGCCATCTCGACGAACGCCGGTCGCACGCGTTACCGCGACATCATCCCGCGCTACGACGCCGCGCACGACCTCCACTGTCAGGACTACTTCCGACGTCCGGACGTCCGCAATCTCATCGGAGTCACGTGCACGCTCAAGCCGGTGAGTGTCACAGTGTGTCGTACGCACCAGAGCTTAGTCTCGCTTATCCAACTATCGCTTGTCTTCGTGAACTCGCTGAGAAGAGAGTCTGGCTCCAAACACATGGTTTGATTGGTGCCGACTGCATTTTGTGAAGGCGTGAGTGTGAAGCGCCGGCAGCCAATCAGCGTCATTGTCGAGATTCTACACAATAAAATTAGTTACTTTGAGTCAATATTATAATCAAAGTTTAAAGTTGATTCGAATTGCATCGTATAACCTGATAAAAGTTCACTCTTATTTGATGAGTTAGCCAAATTCTCGGATGAGAACCTAATTAATCTAATTACGTATGCACCCAGATTCTGGGTATATATACTTTCCGTCACAATAAAAACTACGGCTTGGTGCTAAGCTCTGGTGTGTGCGACAAACGGTGGTGCCACATCCCTGGATAATCGAGGCCATCCAGAGCTTGAAATCAGAGCGTAAGTTCCGTTCTGACGGAACCCGGATGCATACCCATATTATATATATAATTTACTTCTCATCTGGGGATTTGGATAACTCATATTCTATAAGAGTAAACTGTTATCAGTTTACCCAATGCAGTCTAAACTTTGATTATATTGACACAACTTAACTGTCACGCTGAAAAGTTAAATCATGCCAAATATGCATAGTGTAGAATCTCGATAATGACGCTGATTTGCTAATGGCGCTTCACGGTAACGTCTACGCACAATGTCAAACCATGTCTCTGAGGCCAAACTCTCTTCTCGGCGAGTTCCCGGAGGCGAGCGAGAGTCAGATAAGCGAGACTAGGTTCTTGAAGGTTTAGCAGAGGCAGCATCGCCGCCTCTCCGTTAATTGTCCGTTACATCGATCGCGTGACGATAATTGTTTCGATTGCGTTTAAAGGTCCATCCTCGATTTGATTAGCCCTTTTGTGTGCAAATGTGTTATTTAGATTTGATGAAAACATCCAGCAAATTATTAATTATTTAATTAGTCAGTCAAAATTCGGAGAAAAGAGGCAAGAATGGTGCCGCCTCACTATACTATATCATAAGGCCATTCATGCTTTCGCAAGCTACTCGATCTAACGATCAAAATCAACCGAAGGTTTTGGGAGTTATGCATCTAAAATAGTTAATAAAAACTTACCAACAATATCACGCCAGTTGCTTATTCAGAATGCGTTCTAAAAGTGGGATATTATGGTCAATTCTCCGTTTAACTGGGTGCTGACTTGTTAACCAGCGCGACAGATAGCACATGTGCAGGTATATGAAATCGGTTAACCTAGACTGCCGTGTGCCGTATTAAGTGCGGCCAATAAATACACAAACAACGCAAAATCTCAATCAAACGGGTTGTTGCGTCATAAAGGGGATTAGTTTAGTAAACAAAGGACAACATATGTTATGTAAGTTGAGTTTGGACGCAAACAGCATGGCCATATCATATTGGTAAGAGTAGGTGTTTACAAACATATTTCCACTCGGCGAGCGACAGACTGCGACACCCGTGACGTAGAGTAGTTTGGCAATATGACGCAGCCCATGAAAATCATATGCTGTGTGTTCAACAAGGTTTTCCTAGTAAATCACTGGCGTGATATTCTTAATAAGTATTGTAGTTGCAAATGGTAAGTCTTAGTAACTCCTATCGGAGCATAGGCCCAACCCATGACTTTTGTTTCCCTTTAAAGTATTCACCCGTGGTATCGGTGGCTTTATCCCAGACGCGAACTATTGTCTCAACTTTGTTCGCTTGGCGGCGCTACTGGTGTGCATTCGGTGACGTTTTCGATGTCTAGCGATTCTCAGTAGGCAGCCAGCCTGGTGCCTCTCTCTGCGCGACGTGTCCGAAATGTAGGCTTGGGGATTGATACGCGTAGACTTGCTTCATACACATATCCGCCATTAAATATGTAAATAATTGAAATACAGAATGTGCACACTTCGTTAAAGGGAACGTACAAAGATTTTCATTGAATAACTGAACCACTCACTGATTTACTGACATTGCCACTGACATTGGTACATGACGACAATGTATTAGTATTTATAACATCTCGGTTGTTAAAACAAATAATACCGCAAAAATATGTTACAATCGTGATCTTTGATAGCTTGACATTTTAAAAAGTACACGATTTGGCGATGAAAATAAAACATCCCAGTTTTACGACATAATATTGAGATCGCTTTACGGCATTAAAAGACAGGCCAATAAATCTTCACCAATCGTTGTACATACCCAAAGCAAACGTTTTAATTCAACTAACTTAATATGTTAAAGAAACAAACTCGCCATTTAGTAAACTGTCCTTAGCCTAAACTGGCCGTCTCTCAGCAATTCAAATACTGTTTCGATAGCTGGCAACGACATAATAATAGCGTTTATTGTTGTAGCTGAATACATTTAGGTCACGATACACACCATTCGGTTTAATTAAAATCGGCGTCACGTATTTGGTCGTCTCGGGCAGGGATTGCAATCGTTTGTCATTCCTGTCGAGTTTCGGCAGTAAGATTAATATAAAGTTTAAAAAAGACTGCACAACGCAGCGGGACGTACACAAGAGTAGTAGAGACTTAGTTTTCAATAGTCATTGAAAGGCGTACCAAAGCAGCTACGCGTATATAATGTGTACTCGTCCATCTGTGAATCATAACTTTAACGTTGTATACCAATTTTGAGAACCGCTTGGTTTTGATGCGTTGCTAGGCCCTTGTTTCACTTGAATGCGGCTGAAAATGTGTAGGCGTGTTCGGGGACCAATGGGGGTGGTGTATATATATATTTTAAAATCCAAATGCCCCAGAGGTGAGGGTAAAAATATCAAAAAGGCTGTAAAAGGCTATGTCATGGGAAATATAACAATGACGCCTACACATTTATCCCTGGATGTATCCAGCAATGTTGAATACTTTTGAAGTTTGTCTGTACCCTCGTATAGGTGTTTATTGATAGAAATCATCTAGGAGGAGTAGGATAACATAACACGCTAGCTTTGTCATACAGACATTGCGTAAATAAAACACGTCACAGCGCGACGCATCGCCTCACGTAAACGCAAGTACACACACGCACATGCACGCACGCACGGACGCACGCACGCGCGCGCGCACACATTGTCTCATTATTTTACGTCCTTCTTTTGTTCCCGCTATCTTCATGAATGAAACCTAACACGAACTGAATAAAACATATTGAAGTACCAGATTGCAGTTCACTGCGCTCTCGATCGACCCAGTGACGCACACGCGGCTCAAGCAGCGACGGGCTCAATTGGCCCTACAATACAAAGCGCAGCTTACGGCTTATCTCGACTCGCGCTGACTCTCGGCCCGCAAGTCGGTGACCAAACAGACTAAACGAACGGCAAACACCACCTCGCGGCAGGTCGCCGGCCACGCGCCGTCGCGCTGACAACCGAACGTTGTCGGCAATTATTAGCCCATTGTTCCACGCCGCCAGGCGGCATTGTGCGGCACTCGTAATGCGCCGCCGGCAGTCAATAGACTTTTTGCTCGACATGTACCGGTCTCGTTATTGAATTAGCCAGCGCGTGCGTCCGACCGTGAGTAGACGTAGCAACCTTTGTGCGTCGCTACGCCACAATCGTGTCTTGGTACGCCTGCTCATGCGTCGGAGCTTTCGTGGTTATTCGGGTGGTGAGCGGGCAGGTCCGAGCTCTCCGTTAAAGTTAAGGAACATTTCTCCGCGGTTGAACGCGTTCCGGGGTTAACCGTGTGCGCTGCTGTTTCCAGGGCGACAAGGACGTGAAATTCCGCCGATAGTCACCCGCACCGCCACCATCGCCGCCATGTCCTCACCGAAATCGGGCCGCTCCAGGCAGTCGGCCTCCCCGCGACGGAGCGTCGCCGGCCGGGAGAATAAGATCTACCGGACGCCGACGACTCCGCCGCCGCAGGAGATGGACCGCTTGGAGCGCAGTTTCACCCTCGACTGCATCGCCGTCAGCTCGATCTCGCACGACTACTCGAAGACGAACCCGAAGCTTGGCCCGGCGCTGCCGCCGTACAACTCCAAGAAAGACAATCACGCCACCAACTACTTCAACTTCATCGGCGTCCCGAAGACCCTGGCCAAGACGAAACAGGTCGGTGGTCACTCGCGGCAACTGCTGCACGGGTTACGTGGATCAACTGTCGGCTCTGTCCTGTAGTTCCGTCCTCCTATGTCCTGTCCACTGTAGGCTGGTTCTGTCGCAATGTTTATTTATATTTAATATGTAATATATCAACGATTGTTTCGCCCGTCTCGTTTCAGACTAATTTCGGGAGACGTTGAACCTATTTTATTTCCACCACGACTCGCCTGCTCGTTTGTACAAAGATGTTATTTTGTTTTGGCGAAATAATCGGAAAACCTATTACGTTATTGTTGACAGGATCCGGTCAAAATTCGGCGAAAAAACTATTACAAAGCAAATGTGGTCCGACACAACACACAACTATTCACACTTTAGCAAGTTACCCGATCTAACGACCAAAGCAAATTCATTCGATGATTCCAACAGAAGTACGCACTTAAACTGACTGTGCACATTACTTAAACTATTCACACTTTAGCAAGTTACCCGATCTAACGACCAAAGCAAATTCATTCGATGATTCCAACAGAAGTACGCACTTAAACTGACTGTGCACATTACTTAAACTATTCACACTTTAGCAAGTTACCCGATCTAACGACCAAAGCAAATTCATTCGATGATTCCAACAGAAGTACGCACTTAAACTGACTGTGCACATTACTTAAACTATTCACACTTTAGCAAGTTACCCGATCTAACGACCAAAGCAAATTCATTTGATGATTCCAACAGAAGTACGCACTTAAACTGACTGTGCACATTACTTAAACTATTCACACTTTGCACATTTGATCACCAATGAACCCGATTAGTGATGGCCAAAATCAATTGAGTAGGGCGTTTTAAGTAGCACAAATATTTCATTACGTTCCGGCGAACTATGATACCTGCAGCGGCGCTCCCATTCTCGCCTGGGTGTTTGTTATAATTTTACAATTGAGAAAGTTCATAATTGTGGCTTCATATTTCCACAGAAAAACTTCAAACGTACACTATTGTAACTTGTAAAAGTAGACAAAGATTTAACCGCAAGAGCAACAATGTTGTTTATTAATAGTTGGCGAAACTTTCTGTTGGTTCGGAGCCAGAAGTATTAACTCGTCGGAGCCAACTCTTATATTATTAACGATTTCACTAATCTACTGGTGGATTAGTTGGACGGAACTACACTTAACGAGGCGACGTTGTTTATATGTATAATTAAACGGATGAGGTTCTTCGTGGTGCCAAGTGGATCGACCTGCGAGCAATATATTGTCAGGCTATGTTGTTGTCTGTTCCGTTCCGATTAACAGCATTTCGTGAACGGCATACAATGCCATTTCGTGTACGATTTTTTCAAATTGGAAATCATTCCAAACTGGTGCGTGGCTTATGGTTAAATATCAGCGCTAAAAACGCGAAGTGCAACTTTATATTAAGCAAATACAGTTATAATATTTTCCGGAATTTATACCAAACGAAGGTAATCGCAATTAGCGTATCTGCACTTCACTTACGTAAACGCTTTGTACTCCTGGCGTGTGGTATTGACACACGGTCTGGGAACTGTTGCCTGTCGCATTACAACTAACAGACAGGTAGACAGTCTTTATAAGCAAATGCATGTAGACGTAAAACTGTCATTCGCTGTGATTGTTTGCATTGGTGCGCGGTGTGGCTACGAACTGTCAAGTTGAAATATGCGATGTGTCTTTGTGTGGAAGAGAAGAAATGTTATACGCGCGACGCGTCAGTTTTCTTTTTCTGTATCATTCCAGATCAACTGACTATTTTAATTTTCATGTGAAAGCTATACATACAAAGGTTAACATGCGTATAATCACCGCCAGTTTGTATTCAACGTGTTCATTCCCACCGAGCATAACACATGCAGACAGGGTATACCCCCCACTGATAAGCTCGTGTTGACAAGCATACTTGAGTTGTTACTTATGATCACAGCGTTGTGCATAGAAAGTGTGTTCAACCTATCTATATTTTGACTCTGTTGGGTTTGTCGCATGTGTCCAATAGATGGTGACATTAACAGTACGAATTTAAACAGACCCCCCCCCCGCCACACTAGTGGCTTATTAACGCCTATTAGCGAAGTGCGAGTTTCGTTGTTAATATTACAACACTAAACGGAAATGTTGTCGGAAAAAACTGTAGCACTATTCCGATATGTCACATAAAAGTTTCACGCCCACGAACAAACGCAACCAGCGTCTTCCAGAGCGTAGAAAACAAATGTAATTTAAAGATATTTGCTTTTTGATCACCGTTGACAGAACATAGGCTTGGTGTGCAGTTTGGTCGAGACTTCTGTGTTCCATTCAAATATCTATGAAGCATTCTTACGAGGTCTGACTCAACAGAAACCGGTTGTGGCTTTGTATTCCGATAGAAGCCGAATTAGATTAGTTTAATTAGATTAGTGCACTGTTTAATGGTGTCACTCGGCACCAAATACTGAATCCTATCAATGACATTGATTATTCTAATGTCGACGTGATCGTGTTGCCTGTATTGTGTTCTGGTACACTTGAGTGTCCGGATTGAACGTATACTCTCATGATGGCGTGTTCCTTGTTTAGTGCGTTTGTCTTGAAAGTTGTACAGTCGAACTTCGCACAGAACACTTAACTTCACATTTTACACTTTTATATATAATCATCGGTGGACGTCGCTAATAGACACCGAGTATGTTGTGTAAAAGCTGTGCGCAGGTTTTATATCACACGAATCATGTATTTGTTATATGTAGCTTGTCTGATATGTTTGGGTTATTTGGGGAGAAGGACATGTGTATTCATGCGCACGCATACACATAAGTACACGTGTGATACAAATGTGATACAATCTCCACGGAGGTTCAGAGTTTGTGTTAAGCTATGACATCTGCGTAAGCAATGAACATACATACATCTAAGCAACGGTTGTGGTAGTATATAGTGACTTACACTGCACGAAGAAGAAGCCAAAGTAACCACCTGTCTGTTCCGTTAAGTCGTTGTACACAAAGCACCTGTCTGTTCCGTTAAGTCGTTGTACACAAAGCCCGATAAGTGTTTTTGTATCGTGCTAATAAAGAGTGAACACTGCTGCGTCGTCGTCTTTTGTGTGTCCGGGTTGGGGGTCATTAGACATGGTCATGGTAGTCATTAGACATGGTCATGGTAGTCATTAGACATGGTCATGGTAGTCATTAGACATGGACTATTGTGCCGTGTGGTAAGTGTTGTAACAAGTGAGAATGGAGCAATAATCTCGTTCTTCGTCCTCGTTCTGGCATAGGTTTCCCTGTGTCAACCAGTCCCGCTGTGGGCTAAACCGAAATAACCAGTACCGCCAGGACAGTATTGCTGTATTGAAGGATTTTAAATGATTGTAATGTTATTTGTAGCAAGTAAGTAAAATACCAGTTAAGTAGGTGTTAAGTCGTGCTTGTCATATGTTGTTCTGTGGAAGCAGAGCTGAATAAAACACATTGAGGACGCATACTTATAAGCATTCTTTCTGTAATTATATAAGCCTTCATGCTTGTCAATCCTAGTTGCTTTTACAACTGACATTTCCGTTATCCCGTAAAACATCATATTTGGAAGGATGCTAAAATGCGTCACTGAAAATGGGGTTAATTTTCTCTTCCCCGCGACACAAAGGCGGTTTATTTGCAATGTTCACATTTCACGACAATTTACTAAATGTGGTTTCCCTCGAAAATACCGATTCTTTTCGACCACGCAACCCCGTCATAACTACGTCACTAACACCCTCGTCTCTGATGTGGTTCATCACGTTTGTCCGTATATGACGTCATAACCGAGTTGCGCCATCGTCCCCGAATTAAGTGGTCTCGTATTTATAGTCTTTATTTAAGACATTTATCAAAACATCTTTGCAGTTATTGTGGGCGTGCTAATTAAATAAATACTCACAACAATGCACTTGCACGATATTTGATCTCAAGCCTGGCATATTTTGATGTACGAAGACAGATTGGGTACAAATGTACACTCTAAAAACAGATTGGTTAAAATGACCAGGATATTGGTCAAATTCAACCAATGTGGTTGGTAGATATGTGTCCAACCAATCTCTTGGTTAAGACAACCAATTTTTTATGGTTAACTTTTTAACCAATCCATATTGGTTAGAATAGTAACCAATATATGTTGGTCAATTTAACCAAGTTATTGGTTAATCTATCTAGGTCATGTAGCAACCAATGTAAATTGGTTAGGCTAGGACCATTTATATTGGTTGGAATATGACCAAGTGATTGGTTATCTAGAATAAGACCAATTATGTGGAATTAATACAATATACCATTTAGGCAATGCAATAGACAACAATCTACAGTTCATTCTCCTATCACTGCATGCATTTAATTTCAGGAACATCATGTAAGTTTTTTCCACAACGTTGTCAGTGCAAGTCGGTGCAAAACATGTAATATGACTGCATTGTACTGAGACATTAAATCATTTAACATAACATTCAATACATTATAAACTACAGGTGAACGATATAGAGCTAAAGCCAATAAAAAATCAATGCAAACAAAGGCAAATGATAGAGTAGCTCAAATTGGCACGTCCAGTCAATGTACTAGTAACCCTCAAGGTCATGAAAGTATAAACATGTGTCATGTGACATATGCACAATGTAAATTGTTAATTGTGTTACATGAAATAATTCAAGAGACGTCACACTGTGACCTTGATTTCAGTTTTCTAGTACACACAAAAGTACACATTACGAGTACACATTTGTAAGGGCAAATAACTGGCATGCAGTGCATGACTCTGTTCTTTGTCTGTTTCAATTACTAACTAACCATGTACAATGCACATAGAGCAGACGGGCAGCTTGATGACAACTAAAACAAAACAATGTCAGCTTCGTATTTCCAGTCCTAACATTTAATGTGGCCGAGAAGTTCCATCTGAGATAGCATAGTGAATAGTTTACATTGGCTAATATATATATATATATAAAGTGATCTATTTACTTAAATTACATACATAAGGTAATATCTGACATAGTGGTAGTCGACGTTTTCGGTAAAAAGGAATTAACAGCAGGATTTTAGCGTAAATTAGTACACACTGACTTCGTTGTTTTGTTACACAGTGTTCTCCGTATTCGCCAGGTGGCAGGATTTTTAGCCTAAAGTGTTCTTTTGATCACAAAAACAGCCTTATTCAAGGCTAACGTAGCAAACTAATTAAAAATAAATTGTATGATGGCGCCGTGCAAACGGCAGTTAAAGGCCACAAGGCATTTAATTTGTGGCAGTTGCAGCAACTGGGTGGATTTCGTCAAGTCTGGGTGCGAGAAGTCCTGGGCTGAGGTCCAGGCAGATAGTTTTAGTTTTGAGTGTAGGGGATGCGCACGGATGAAGGAACTAGAGGTGGAGTTGGAAGAGCTGAGGCTGCTCGTTGTGGCAATGGTGGGAAGGGAACAGGGGAGTTGTGCCAGTAGTTCCGGTGGGGGAACTGTAGACGATAAAGTGTCGAAAGACACAAGAGATGCTAGGGAGAGCTCACCTCAGCCTGGGAGGAAGCTGAGAGGAGGGAAGGTGACAGGTCATAGGGAGACAGGACGTAAGGAGACGGGAAGGAAAGGAACGGAAGGGAAGACAACCAGAGTGAAGGAGATGGGAGTAGGGGAGACAGGAGGGAAGGAGAAGGGAGTGGGGGAGACGGGAGGGAAGACAACCGGAGTGAAGGAGAGGGGAGTAGCGGCGACAGGAGGGAAGGAGAAGGGAGTGGGGGAGACGGGAGGGAAAACAACCGGAGGGAAGGAGAGGGGAGTAGGGGAGACAGGAGGGAAGGAGAAGGGAGTGGGGGAGACGGAAGGGAAAACAACCGGAGTGAAGGAGAGGGGAGTGGGAGAGACAAGAGCAAAGGAGTGGGAAGTGGGGGAGACAGGAGGGAAGGGGTCAGGACAGAATGTGATGGAGGGGATCGAAAGGAAGAGTTATTCTGCAGCAGTGATAGAGGGGGTGAGGAAGAGAGCGAGGGTGTTTGTGGGGGATTCGATAGTTAGGAAGACCGACAGAGTCTTAAACAAGGGAGATGATGTGGTGGTCTGCTTGCCTGGAGCCAAAATAGAGGCGATAACTGAGAGGGTAAAAAACATCGTAGGCTCGGGTAAGGGTGGATCTGTTTTAGTACACGTAGGGACAAATAACGTAGAGAGGGAGGGTACAACTGCCATAGTTAGGAAATATAGGCAGTTGGTCAGAACACTAAAACAGACGCGGGTTGAGCAGGTAATACTGTCAGGGATTTTACCTGTAATGGGCAGGAGGGGTCACAAATATCGAAATTGTCGGGGGATGGCAATTAACATGTTAGTCCAGAGGCTGTGTAGGGAAGAGGAAGTTGGATTTGTGGATTTATGGGGAAGTTTTGTTGGGAGGGCAGATATGTACATGAAGGATGGGCTTCATTTAAGTGGAAAGGGGGCGGCAGTATTCGCGGACAAACTTTCAGCAGCAGTAGATAGCGACTTGGGTACAATGACAAATGTTTTTGGAAGTAAACATTCTTTAAACTAGAAGTGCAGGGGGGTTACCTAGAGGTGTCTCAAGCAGAACAAGAGGCCACTAGCACAGATAAACCAATATCAAATCATCCGAAAAACATCTCTGAAAAAGGTTATATATGCGTATGTTTAAATGCAAGGAGCATAGTAAATAAGAAAAACGAATTAAACATTATGGTAGAAGATATTGACCCTCACATAATTGGTATAACTGAATCATGGGCCAACATAGATATTACAGATGCTGAATTAGGACTGACAGGATACGTAATGTTTAGGAAAGATCGAATAGGAAGAAGGGGCGGGGGAGTTATTTTATATGTTAAAGAATCTATTCAGGCTTATGAAATAAAACTAGAAAGGGAAGCAGATTGCGATGAAGCTGTTTGGTGCAAAATTGTTTCAGGAAATTCAAAATTAACTATTGGATTAGTTTACCGAAGTCCAAACATAAACGAAGAGGACAACACAAAAATAAAAAACGCTATAAAGGAAGTTAGTAAAGGGGAATGTATCATAATGGGAGATTTTAACCATGGACACATACAATGGAATTCTCTAGAGAGCACAGGGATTGAGGATCAACAATTTCTATGTTTAATCCAGGATAGCTTTCTTACTCAGCACGTACTAGAACCAACCAGGGGAGAAAATGTATTAGATATAGTTTTGTCATCACAAAAAGAATTAGTGGACAATGTAAAAATATTTGAACCATTGGGTAATAGTGACCATAATCAAATACATTTTGACATCAATGTAAAATCAGAAAGTAAAAATAAGAAAACGTACAAGAGAAACTTCCACAAAGGTAACTACAAAGATATGAGAAAATACTTAGCACAGCTAGATTGGAATAACATGCTGATGAATAAGACCGCAATTGAATGCTGGAACATTCTTAAATATGAAATTGAGAGTATCATCGATAAATTTGTTCCCTTCCGAAAACAAGGAAAACGGTGTAGAAAGAAACATTTGTCAAAAGAGGCTATTAGAAAAATAATGCTAAAACAAACTATGTGGAGGGTTTATAGGCGTACCAGAAAGGAAGAAGACTATGCAAAATACAAAGAGGCACTTAATGCAGCTACAACTGAAATCAGACAATCTAAAAGAAGCTATGAGCAAAAACTGGCATGTAACATAAAAAATGACAGCAAGAGTTTTTATGCATATGTCAGGAGTAAACAAAACGTACAAGACAAGGTTGGACCTCTAGAAGACAGTGCTGGAAATATAATATCACAGGGGTTTTTAATGGCGGAAGACCTAAATGGTTACTTCAGTTCAGTGTTTACCAAGGAAGATATTAGTTCATTACCAGTTGCTGATGCTAAATTTCAGGGGGCTAAATCTGAATATTTAGGACCGTTAGTTGTAACTCCAGAATTGGTAGCTAAGAAAATAAGGGCAATGAAGGATAACAAATCACCGGGAGTGGATGGGATTCCTCCAAAATTACTAATGGAAACAGTAGATCAAATCAGTATACCACTTGCAAGAGTATTCAACTTGTCATTAAAAGAGGGAGTTGTTCCGTTTGAATGGAAAGAAGCAAACATCATACCATTATTTAAAAAGGGTTCGAGAAATAAGTCAGAGAATTACAGACCAGTGAGTTTAACGTCAGTGATTTGTAAATTATTAGAAAGGTTAATTAAAGACCATATGGTGGACTTCCTCGTTAAGCATAAATTATTAAATTCATCTCAACATGGATTCCTTAAAGCAAGGTCATGCTTAACAAATATGTTATGTTTTTTGGAAGAAATCACTAAGTGGATAGACGTGGGATCGCCAGTAGATATTATCTACTTAGATTTTCAGAAAGCTTTTGACAAAGTGCCACATCAAAGATTGCTACTTAAATTAAAAGCCCATGGTATCGGGGATAGCATAACTGACTGGATAGAACAATGGCTGACTGACAGAAGACAACGAGTTGTAGTAGATGGAGAAGTTTCAAATTGGAAATCGGTTTTGAGTGGGGTACCTCAAGGGTCAGTACTAGGACCTATATTATTCTTAATTTATATCAATGACTTGGACGACAGTATAACAAGTAACGTACTGAAATTTGCGGATGACACAAAACTGTTTAGAAAGGTTAATACTGATGGTGATAAACAACATTTACAAAACGATCTAGACAGATTAGTGAAATGGTCTGAGAAATGGCAGATGCTGTTCAATTTTGGGAAATGTAAATGCCTACATACAGGACATGGGAACTTGAATGTAAACTATAAAATGGGAGATACTGTTCTGGGTACTACTGTAAAAGAAAAGGACTTAGGAGTTACAATAAGCGCTGATATGAAAGTTTCAGAGCAGTGTGGTATTGCAGCTTCAAAGGGTAATCAAATTCTTGGATTGATTAGAAGAAACATAACATACAAGGGAAAAAAGTTAATTATACCTCTTTATAAAGCAATAGTTAGACCTCATTTAGAATACTGTATACAAGCATGGAGACCATATCGTAAGAAGGATATAGATACGCTTGAACGCATACAAAGGAGAGCAACTAAAATGATTCCAGAACTTAGAGACCTTAGTTATGAAGAACGCCTGAAAGAATGTGGTTTAACAACTCTAGAGACAAGGAGGTTAAGAGGAGATCAGATTGAAGTTTTTAAGATATTGAATGGGTATGAAATTATTGATAGAAATATGTTTTTCTCACTCAAGAAGGATAGCAGAACTAGAGGACATGAGGTAAAATTAGTAAAGGATCAATGTAGATTGGACATCAGGAAGCACTCGTTCTCACAGAGGACAATAAATGAATGGAACAAATTGTCTACAGATTGTGTAACTGCTAGCAGCGTGAATATGTTTAAAAACAAGGTTGACACATATCTCAGGAGGGCGGGTTATAAGTAGGTGAACATTGTTGGACTCTCGATAAGCCAATGGCTTCCTTGTCCACTTGCCATCTGGGCCTTTGGCTTGGATGGCAAATCTTGTTAAATCTTGTTAAATCTCTCTTGGTGTGACCACGTCATATGGCGTGGTGGTGTTGAAAAGCCCCTTCTGTACGAATGTCCACACGTCTGCTGCCTCAGCGGGGTACTATGCATTGAATATAAAGAAGACCTTGAAGCAGATGTCGACTGCCTTCACCAAAAAGTCCACCTTATAGAGCACATCCTCACAGAGGAGGAATAACTCCTTGGCCGCCAAGATAGTGTCACAAAGAGCGAGGATTTGAGGTTGCCGAGTCATACCTCACTTCTGCCGCTCCTCTCATCTCTTTCTTAGGTAGGCAGTAAGGTATGTCCCACGCTGGAATAAGCAAGGAACACAGAGTATAATACGCTGAAGCATGACGACATTCCAGTACATTTATTTATATATTCATTTATAATTACTAAGTTAGTAATATTTTTGATTACGGATGTGGCATATGCTGCGAAGATAGACATGCCATTTGTACTCCAGTGAGAAGTGTCAAATAGCCAGACTGGTGACTATAGAACAGTGGATTTGAACAAAAAAGTTAATACTTAGACTTACCCCTGAATGTCTCAATCATGTGCTGCATTCCCCAATCGGCCAGCTTGTCTTCCACATAATTGTCTATCAATGATAACTGGTGAAACTACAAAAATATTACCAAATATATTAATCAATAAAATGTACTAATTGGTAGATATCAAGTAGGTCTAAATACTCAAACTACCCGTTATATAGAAAATAGCAACACAGCTGCACAAGTCCACAGTGACTCAATACCATTGTATTTATGTAGTTCACTACACGCGTTTACTTTACTAAGAATGTATGACATAGTATGTATCAGCTAGTATGTAGGCCTAACCAATGTGATTGGTTACCGGACAACCAAAATAATGGTCACTAGTTGACCAATATATTGGTTAAGGCAACCGATATTGGGCCAAACAATTATATTACTAATCTAATGTACTAATACATCGTCTGAAGTTGCTGTACTGCACAATAAGCACGGCATAAGGCAACAATAATGCATACAAAAATTGGTTGTAGGCGTAACCAATGTTATTGGTTATCGGACAACCAACGTATTGGTCACTGGTTGACCAATATATTGGTTAAAACAACCAATATATAACCAATATTGGACCAACCAATTAGATTGGTCGTTTTCTCAACCAATCTGTTTTTAGAGTGTAGAACGTCTGTCCTTTATACACTGCAATATTTTCGCCCGTCGCATTAGCACGGCACACAAGTGCATCCACACCCGACTCGTCACTGTCAGACCGTCAAAATTAGAAACGCCTCGTTTCGACGCGGCACTGGTTGTACTGTTGATATCCGGGCAGCCTACTAAAACTTACTCATCGCTTACGGCTAAACTTGTTGGCAAATATTCAGTCTCGCGAAATTGTGTACACGAAAACATGTAGGGAAAGATACAAGTCGCGCTAGTACATCAATATACACGAGCTTCACGTTAAGATCAGCACCTGGTGTGACGTCGTCGAAACTGGAAATGTCTGTATAGAAGCCTGTGTACTTCTTCCTTTTCCCCGCCTGTGATCAACGTGCGGAGGGTGCGTGGTGTTATTTGGGACGACGTGGAATAAAAATATAATTTATAACGCTCTGTGCATTATTACTATGCCTTACCTAACGATTATTATGTTGTGTAACATCATAAAAATTACAATGCATAGCCTAAGTTCAACGTCCAGAACAAAACTAATGTAACCTCTGTGTATAGCATGGGTGGAGAAGATCGCGGTGTCAGTCCACCTACTGCCGGTTCGAAACTTAACACTAACGGCGTTGATCTCTTCTACCTGGTGTCTATTCCCTCAGCGGAAGTAAACGATCCCACGCTGTGTATCCTGCTGTCGACTATCTCTTAATCACACGAGTCAGGACAAAAACGTCCATGAGGCGGCTCAGATAATTCTGCCAAATAACTCGCTCGAGGACACGGTTGAATGAATGCACAGTGTTGACCCGATGCACCGACACGAACAACTATTGGTGGTTCGCTTGTGCGAGCGAGCGCCTTTAAGCTGGAGCCTTTCAATCAACACAATGATACAGGTAGACGATCTTTCGAGATTTTGCCTTTCGTTTATTGCCCGAATCGGCTTATCTCTTTAACAAGGCCACGATAACTGTCAGCTCTGTTGGTGCTGGGTATGGTAAGTGCTGCGAACAAAGGCGAATTCTGCCACTTAGTACATTTATATGTCACCAAACTTGTGTTGATATATTAAACGAAAGAGTTGGTACATTGTTAATTTTTCATACCACGTTGTGTATAGGAAACAGCTTAGACAGGTTTATCACATGAATGCCAATGTTAATGTATCAGTGCAATGTGAATACAAGTACGAACATTTAAAAGACATTTCGGAAGATAAGTTTGAACCAAACAACTACGACTTTGTAGACACGTTTATGTGTGTAAACCGCACTGGCCGTTACCAATTTAGGATCGTCAGTACTTGAACTCAAACAAGCAACTCTATATCAATGGCGATTGCACCAAACGAACTTCACATCGTTTATTTACAACTGCATTATCATTAAGTATTTATATTGTCGGCCACATTAATACTCACAGTGACAGCCTACGTATCGATCACCAGTGTTGTTAATGGGAACATTTATGTCAACATTATTACTAATGAATACCTGTCGTGAGGACAACAAAACAACCAAGCTTTGTATGTGTTTATTAGACATACAATACACTTGTATTTAAGATTCATGACTTCCATTGGAACAATGAGCAATTAAGTTCAATAAGTTCATTGGAACAATGAGCAATTAAGTTCGATAAGTTCATTGGAACAATGAGCAATTAAGTTCAATATTTGTAATATATGCTGTACAGTTCAACGGATAGTTTGTGTCGAATTAAACTAGTTATGTTTGGTTAGAACACAACAGTTCAATAGATAGTTCATGTCTAATGAGACAAGTCATATTTGGAACACAGTTCAACGGGTAGACCATGTCGTATGGCAGAAGCTATGTTTCAAACATTGTCATGGTTTCTTTTAGCCAATGCTGCTTGATATGTGGACTCAGTTTCAAAGAAGAGCTATCACGTTGTGACTGGCTGACACCATCCGTCTATTTCACGTTCTGAACGGTTTTGCACATTTGAATATTTTGTAAAGAACTCAACTGACCTCAGAAAATGGTTGTAGAAACCAATTACTGCCTTCTGCAATGTTCTCATTTGTCATGGCGAGTATGTTCGAGTGCTAAGAGTACCTACCGAGTATGTCGACTATTTAGAAATGTGTACGCGTGGACCCGAGAAAGCAATCATTCAATCAGTTGATCAATCAAGCGATAAGTTATTCCCAAAGAGAATAGTATAAATTCGTGAAACAAAATTATTTGTAACATGTAAAAAGTAGGTATAGTTAAACAATAGTGAAGAATGACGAACAGACGTGTAATAGTTATCTATGGTTCACCCCGAACCTCTATAATTATTTGACCCAAGTAAATATGGGTTTAAAACGTTCAAAGGTCCGACAGGAGAGTACAGAAAACGAGTTTAGCTGTCGACGTGCGCATGTTTATCGGCTGGCTGATATTGATAACCGGAAGTGAGGTGTTGCTTCTTATTCATAAACGGATGTGACGTGCTGGCTACATGAACGGGGCCTGTGTAGATTATATATTTCGGTTGAGCGTGACGTGACGAAGGTCATTTGTGTGGTTGGTTGCGTTACGAACGCGACGTATGTCGTTTATGTGGTTAAATTCCATGTTGCAGACTGCGCCTGGTACGTCAATAGAGGGACCAGTGATTGACCGGTTCGTGGAAAGTGGCAAAGGCTACCAGTACCTGTCGAAGAGGAATTACTTCGGAGCCGGTAAGACGATGTGCTAGACACCCTGGGGGGGGGAGGTAGGAAGACGTGTGACATAACAGAAGAGACAAATGTCAGTCATACAGCACATGTAGTTTGAGCGTTAAATCACTAGATATCTTGCCGGTGAAATCAACTTTTATTTGTTATCCCGACTTACAGCGATTATTTGTCAAATGAAGCTGATGGTGGTAACGGGTTAAGACTGAGTCATGCCAGTCATTCCAGAGACGATGTTAGGAACCCTTGGTAACGGGTTAAGACTGGATGAGTCATGCCAGTCATTCCAGAGACGATGTTAGGAACCCTTGGTAACGGGTTAAGACTGGATAAGTCATGCCAGTCATTCCAGAGGCGATGTTAGGAACCCTTGGTAACGGGTTAAGACTGGATGAGTTATGCCAGTCATTCCAGAGGCGATGTTAGGAACCCTTGGTAACGGGTTAAGACTGGATGAGTCATGCCAGTCATTCCAGAGGCGATGTTAGGAACCCTTGGTAACGGGTTAAGACTGGATGAGTTATGCCAGTCATTCCAGAGGCGATGTTAGGAACCCTTGGTAACGGGTTAAGACTGGATGAGTCATGCCAGTCATTTCAGAGACGATGTTAGGAACCCTTGGTAACGGGTTAAGACTGGATGAGTCATGCCAGTCATTCCAGAGGCGATGTTAGGAACCCTTGGTAACGGGTTAAGACTGGATGAGTTATGCCAGTCATTCCAGAGGCGATGTTAGGAACCCTTGGTAACGGGTTAAGACTGGATGAGTCATGCCATTCATTCCAGAGACGATGTTAGGAACCCTTGGACAGACTCATTCCAGAAGCCAACCGGGGGACTAGTTTCGTAGCCCACTCTGTGGGAGGATCCCATTTCACGACGTGGGAATACAGTGGATTCCGCTGAACAGAAATACGGATAACAGAATCAGCCGTTTAGTAGAATCATATATATTGGTTGGGACGGAATCATTCCAAATTATCGCTATGATCGAATGCGCCGCGTAAGTGAATCGGCCGCTCAGTAGAATCAAACTACCCTGGTCCGAATTTATTCTGTTAAGCGGAGTACATGCACTTTATTGGCAAACGGTGTCACGCAAAATCGTGTGACCTGATTGTGGAAAGATGGCGCCCTCGAACGGACTCTAACGATGGTGGCCGCGCAAACTGTTCTAAGGTCATATTTTATATTGGTATGTGATCACGCGTTGATCACTGATCATTCATTGCATGTTTGTTAACAGTATCATGTGCAGCAAAAATTCAATCAAGAGCCCTGCTAGACCTGTGATATTACGGCACTAATCTTTACCTTTAAGTTTTTTACTAGCTGTTTATTCTGTAGTTTGACTGTCGTAAATGTATCGACGGTCACGTTTACTTGCAGGTCACTCGAGGGAAACCACTGACGGTCACGCGCAGTTCATGCAGGGGGCGCGGTCTTTCAACGGTTACAATGGTCATTACGGCTACAGACGGAACACGCCCTGGCTTCGGACGTCCGCGTCGCCGTTTGGAACCGCAAGTGCGTCGCCTACCCACTGAGCATGCGCAAATGCATGCGCGTGACGTTGCCAGATGTTTCCGCCGTCGCACGGAATTGGATAATGTTGGATAATCGGATTGCTTTCATATATTTGTCACGTGTAGGAGCTGTATTAAGATTTGGGTCACACTTATTGCTATATTCATGTTTTTGTCGCAAATAAGTATTCTGTTTTTACATGTGTGTTACGTCGGTGATTGCGTGGTGGTTGTGTTTGTGGTGGCGGCGAATTTCGAAGTGCAAGTGGCAGAAATAAATTATGATCATTAATCAAACGTGTGAACAATGTAGTCGTAGATAATGGCGTTGTTTCAACGGATCTCTTTACGAGCCAATTCGTACAAACACATGCCGAGAGAACTACTCGTGTTTTCGTGTCATATTTGTTTGTTCCATCTCTTCAGGATCACGAGAACTGTATTGCGTTTGGCGGAAAACATGTATTTTTGGATTCATGTCACATTTTTGCACATTGGATATGTGACGCACTGTTCATCATCAGTGATTAGATATTGAATTAATAAATAAAATGTTATGAGCTCAGCCGCTAGAATACGTTTTGTATGTTTTGCGGGATGTGGCGTAACGTTGCAACAACACCACGTGAAACGTCACGTGACATCCCGCAGTGCGAGGACAACGGGGATGTGACGTCATGTCAAATCGGTGAACAATGGAGGACTTTGCAATACCCAGACGGAGGCACCCAACAATTCAGTCCCTCAAACGTAATTGACAAACAATGTTTACATATATACATTACATTACATTACTATAGCGGCAGACATCTACCAGGTCAACCTTTCACACATATTTAAACTCGTATGGTATCGTATTGTTCTCGATGAAACAACTTTGTTTTTGTCGCAAAGACAAATGCTTGGACCAGAAATTCAACGAAAAATACGACGGAATGTCAGACAGCGGCGGCCATGTTTGTTATCTTGACGGACCTGGTTGCTAAAAAAAATGGATCTGACAATGCATATTGTTGTTTGCATTGATTGGGACATAAGGCCTACAATACTCCCGGTCCCGTGATTGTCTACGCGTGTTCATTTGTCTTCGGAAATACTCAAACGTCTCCATTTCTGCCTGATGCATTAGCACCGCTCAGTGAAAGTTCTTTTCTTTGCTGCGGAAGAGTCCAACATCCATATTTTGTCGCGACAGACATTAAACAATTAATAGTTTATTTCCGCACATATATGTCAACTTGTGCAGTTTATTATATGTCTTATTTACATATTTTCTTACATCTCACGGTCTTACGGGCATCGAAAACATTCCTTATGGTTTTGTGCGTTTTAAACAAGATTTTTCGTATTGTGCGATACGTCCTGCGTTTGTCCGAAGGGCGACTCGCGCGACCATTTCACCATGTACTGTCAGCTGCACCAACATCTCGCAAGTACAATCAATCAATTCATTATATCCTAGTTGGCACGGCGAGCGTAGATAATCAAACGGGTTCGTTGACAATCTAACGGAATGATGCTACCAGTCTAACGGGTGTGCCAATTGCATCCCTTTGAATCGTTCGAAACGGTGGCGGAGTAACACAAATAATGAGACATGGCCAACAGTCGCGCTTCATTATTTGTGCAACTCCGCCTGTCGTCGAGTACGATTTCAGGGGACGCATATGACAAATGTGGGGCCTACCATTTTATGTATCTTTCTTTTCACGCGCCTGGTCATTTAGCAAATTAAAAGTAGGGAACCACGTTCGCTGACGGCGTCATGGCGTAACCAAACAGTTCCGTCTGATTCGAAAACGTCCGAGTATGAAATAATAACAGCTCCCCTGTAAATGCGTTTACAATACTGTTCTAAATTATTACGCACAATTTGCTGTATGATGCATATTTCCAAAGTGCCAGTGGCATTAAAGTGCTTATGACACGTTTTTTTTTACTAATTTGGTTCATATTCCAAGTACAAAATCTAAAACTAATTCATGTGCTCAGTTTTGGCGAATTAGTAAACAGTTATATTTTAGAAGAGTTTACACTGACCACCAGAAAACGAGTTTTCTTCTGAGTGAGAGATTACATCAGCGGGGGACAGTACTTAGCTACGTACAAATGTTCACAATACTAAGTGTGTTTTCTTCGATTATACCAAGTTACGTAATCTTCGTAAGAGCGCTGACGTCACAAAATGGCGCGACTGAATTAGAAGAACCAACTGCGAGATCTCTGCGAATTATCGCAATTAGTGAAGAATAGATTGGTTGTTTGTATAAAATCGTATATTATATTACCGTGAATGTAGTTTATTTGGTTAAAACTTTTCAAAAAGAATTAGAACTTGCAAGAACCGTGTCATAGGCACTTTCATGGTCGTCCGCGGGGGGGGGGCAAGGGGCACTTGCAGCCCGGATCTGGAATTTATATATATATATGTATATATATACATACATATATATATATATATATATACATATATATATATACATATATATACATACACACAAACACATATATATATATATATATATATATACATACATACATACATACATACATACATATATATAGTGCAACAATAACCCTCTGGTTGACGAGGGTGACAACAGTACACTCTCTGGTTGACGGGGTTGTTGACTTCGCTATTGATTCAAGATAATCTTTGTGCGATATAGATAGACAAGAGCTTTACGCATTAAAGGAAGCTAGTCGCAGCAATGAATATTATTGACGGGGAAGATCAATCAGACCCAATCAGTTGCCGCTAGATGGCGCTACCATTATATAACTATTTATATTATCTGACCAGGGTTGTGACGCTGTTTTCGAGATTATGCTACATGATTGCACAATTCGTGATTGCATTACAACAACCGATGTTTCAACGCTGAACATTATCATAGTATGTATAAATTAACAGCCAACGCGAGAACTATTTTGTCTCGATATTCGCCGTTTGCTTTAGGAAAGTGGCCTCGCACTGAATCGAATACGACTTGCCTTGAAATACGACTTGAGACCACCTTCACTGAACGCACGATCATCGGTATTAACAACCGTTGCTCTCATTTAATTGCCCAAGTGAGGCTATCAAAGTATATCTTGGTTGTCGCATTGGACTATTCTATAATTCTGTAAGTATGTAATGTTTATCAGATGCAGGATTAAAAAAGTTTCAAAATGTGCGATAAATATGTCAGTCGCAATCGTATTTTTCCTGTAAGTTGTGTTGTGATTTGATAACATAGATAATCGTCCAATGAACGCTGACGCATCCTCGGGCACACAAGCTAGTAATTCATTTACAACCTAATAGTCATCTTCTTCGTTGCCTCCTTCACAGCCGCTTTCTTCCTCGTAACTGCCTCGACGACAATGTTGAAACAATCACTAAAACAGCTGGGGAACTAAAAAAACCTCCGCCATTTTGAATTCCACAATTTTTCTTTGCAACGAATTACTTTGTGAATACACAGACGGAAAGAACACCCTGATTGACTTTAACACAACCATCAGACAAAGTAGCGCAATCATTTGAAGAAATTTTTTTTTTAGCCAATCGGCAATATCCTAACTTCAAACTACTGTGGAGCGAATTTTTAAATGCGACATTTGGTCGATTGTATTACCGTGAAGGTACGCGCACGCGCAATTATTTATTTGACGACCACTGATTAATGGCGAGGAAATTCATGAAAAAACTTATTTAGGCGTTAACGACATACAGTGGCGCCACCTTGCGGAATCAGTAGTTGTTCGATCGTCTCGTCCTTGTGAACGTCTCGATTTTAAATAAATAACTACGCGCACGCGTGCATGATTGCGTGCGTGTGTGCGAGCGTGCATGTAATTTATATTTCCGGCAACCGCTATCCGCCCGCCCGCCCGCCCGCCCATCCAAATATGCATTCATGAACTGTATTAACAACAAGTCTCGTACATTTATATCATTAGTTTGGTTTATTTGTAAAAAGTCACCCTCTTTCTGCGTGTGACGCCGCCTCGCGGACGGGACACGAAGGTTTGGTGACGACGATATCACGACAACGGTTCGCAAGAGTTCGGCAGCGCTTTCACAAATACGTACACCCGAACAATTCTGCCGCGCTACAAGCGTCTACGAACACAACGATGTTCTCAAGCTCCGACGTCCGGTTCGGCAAGCACGTGACCAAACACGGATAACCATATTTGGATCACGCAACCCTGTTTTCCTGCCACACAAAGTGCGGCGAGACTGGATTTTTGATGAAAGCATCGGCCTTCGTATACTATATCACAACATTGTCCGACGGACGTTGCAAACTGCCGAACGCTTCCACCGAGTACAGAGAAACGTCCTGACCACTTTGTGCATTGTTACGCTTCGACATCTGACCAGCAACTAACAGAAATGACTGCGGGTTAGAACATGACACAGGAACGCCTCTTGGTACGATTCCCTTCATTCTTCCAACACGACGTTCACGCTGCCGACTGGCAACAGTTTAATACCCTGGCTACACGAGCACTGTCAACACTTGTTGACATCCAGACGCACTTACAAATATATACACCTGTACATAAAAACTTAAAAGCTACAAACAACTAAAACATATCCAACCGAGCGAAGAAAACGGCGACCGAAGCTACAGCGGCGTCACCAGCCGGGCGCACACAAGACACCAGCGCGCGAGCAACACTCCTAAAGCGAAGCTGCTATCATTTGTAGATTGGCCGACCGCAGTCGTAACTTTGGTGAAGGGGCGGCAAAGTTTGGTGTGACCTTTTGCTGCAATAGTTTCTGCAGTTCTAACAAATACATTACTTTGAACCTTCTTACGGTAGCCTCAGTCAACATATAAGCACCCGGCGACGTTGCCAATGTAACAGTACAGTATTTAGTACCGTCCGTTTATGACGTCACGCCAGTCGGGCAATAGCGGGACTACTGGCGACACCTACCAACTGCGTAACGACGTCATAACAATACACGCTGGCGTCAGCCACCGTATGGCTCAACTACACTTTGAAATATAAACAAACAATCGACAGTTAATACAACGCGGCAGTTCCTACGCCGCTACGGAGTCGTCCTACATCATGTACCCTGATTCCCGCGTTTGTCACCGACTTACAAAGAACTTCTAACTACAGATTTTCGCACTAGTAATGCTACTACATCGTACACATCCGCTACACGCTTGCAGACGGTCACGCCTTCTGCTGGTGGCGCCGCCGAACGGACAAAGGAGAACCAGTGCCCTAGCGAATGTATCAGAACCAATAATATAAAACACACGATTGGATAGGCAGGATATAACGTAGATATAACATAGGAAATGTACATAAGGCGATAAGATATAGACTCGCTGAACAATAGACCACATACGAAATGTGTGCAATAAAGCTTCACGTAATAAATTGTGCATAACCAACGACTACAGATACGCAACGTACAACTAACAAGGAAGGCAGCTATGTGGTCACTCTTACTGGCCACTGATTTTCAAGAGATCATGATTGTGTATAAAAGTTACATTATTATGCAGTAACAGTTTAACGACAATGATAGAAATACTCTAGTCAAGTATAAAATACAGACAACCCTGAGAAAAAATACATAAATCCCTGAGAGTTGAACTCACTGTATGCCAGTGTCAAAAGGCCTGTTCCAAATTCCCTCTAGCAACAATGTCGGCATAAGTTTCTAGAGACTTTTGTCTTTGAAGCTGCTGACACAATGTGGTATCGCTCAATACTTTTTAAAGAAATTACGGGTAATTACAAAACTACTTTGTTCAAAACATTGTGCTTTTAAATACAAGACACTGATTAAAAATACATATGCATACATATTACATATGTAAATGGGCATCTACTGCAGCTTTCTCTCGCAACTGTGCAATGCAACAATGAAAACAAACAAAGACATTGCAGCGCAGTTCAGCACCAGCACTGCATCCAGCAGATATCCCCAAGAACATTGGCCAACCGTTGCCGTGGAAATGGAACAGGTCTTGTTGGCCGAACTGACATTCGACGCATTTTCTCAACATCACTAATACCCGTGTTGCGTCTTGCTAAACCGTCAAGTTTTGTGCAAGATGAATCATACCCGTTTTATCCTTTTTATCACAACAACAACAACTTGCGCAGCAGCATCAGCAGCAGCAGCAGCAACAGCAGCAGCAACAGCAGCTGCAGTATAAGCAATTGCAGCAGTATAAGGTAGGAACTAAGACATCTCAACTGTGACACGTGCAGACGTTGCAGGGCGCACAAACAGTTGAAAATGGTGGGTGATCACCATGGCAATGCTTTTAAAACATTGATACAGCCGATGCAGTTGCTGAGACTACTCAAATTGAGTTGTGACTGGAAGAAATTAACATAATTTCAACTTCACAAAGTAAATGTTTCAGGTGATTGCTCTTTATCACCGCTTTGGTGGAAATGAAAAGAACCGAACACGACGGTGCTGGTTCTGCAACCTGGTGACCATCCCACACATCATATTTCAAGTTCCATGCATCTCTACCCCTCCCACGTGTCACTGCATTCGTCCCCTCACATTTGGTGATCCCTTGATTCTAAAACCCCTCACACTTGTGATCGCTTCTGTAGTAGCAGCTGTCGTAACGAGTTCGCTTCCTCACGTAGTGTCGCCACTTGTGCACGGAGAATGGCGTTCTCCTTCTCGAGAAAGCTTGCGCGTATCGCGATCTCGTCTTCGCGTGCCTTGCGGGAATCCCGTGATTTCTTTGCTGCATTGTTGTTACGTTTCCGACGATCGTAGTACTTTTCATCTTTCTGTTCATTGGGAATCGGTTTCTTCTCGCTGCGCGGCCGCCGCGTCGTCTGTTGACTCATGGCCATTGCATGTGCGATCGCAGAAGTTGGACCTACGACAGAGATTAAGACAATACGTTCACTTGACCGTGTCATCTGAATATATGGTACAGCAACACAAACAGTGGATAAGAAAAATTTATTGATGTTATCAGGAAATGACAGGAAAGCCACGTTCCAGACTTCTGAAAAAGAAAACGTAGAAAGTATACATAAAAAATGCCAAGAGGATGAATGAGTCTACAGGATTGGTTAAATTAATTTGAAACAAATTTAATTGTGAATTGTAATTGATTTGATGTTGTATACATGAAATCATGTAGATGTTAATATTGATATATTGGTAAACTCATACGCTAGACACAGAAGTAAAGCCACACAAAAATATTTGTTAGAGACAATAATATAATAATACTATATAAAATACTTCTATTGCACTAAAATCCTCGGGAGACCCAAGCTCAGCAGTGCACCAAAGCAAATCGGGTTAATACATTTTTTCTGCAACTATGCCCTCAAAACCAACATAACAACCCCACTGAAATGGGAACTGGAGCAGCTGAAATCCCACATTCTTTCCAGATTAAAAATGTTATTGTCCTCTATATTTCACATTTGACATTGTTATTTGTTACAAATGCAACACAGATATTCCTATATACACTGTACTTGCCAAACACAATTGTTGTTCTTGCTACAAATTAGGTAGTAGTCTATAGTAAACACCCCAGCAACAACATTAACATATAAATTTTTATCAGATTTTAAGTTATATTTTAATGCGTATTTGTATGTATTATGTGGGTTTTTAATCCAAAATAAAGGTATTCGTATTGGGTGTGTAATTTAAACAATTTTCCATCATTCCTCATTGGCTGCGGTCCAACAGTGTGTATAATCGAACTGCAGGAGTTGTGAGACATGAGGAGCTAGTCCAGTGGGGGCTGGAGACACAAGTGTCCACATCAGCACACAAACACCAATCTAGTATCTGCAGCACTCACCCGAGGCAAGCCTGCTACACTGGATCCTGATTAATTTACCCAAACCAACAGAAAGGTCACGCTGAGGTCAGCCTGTAAGCTGACAGCTGACCACTGTCCAGTGATGATAGCCCTGCCACTCCTAGCTACTCTGTTACATGTTTTGGTCAGTTCTGAAGCAACCAGTACCAGGCCTTACTCAATCCAGTAAACATGTTGATCAGTGTGGGCCGGCTGATCTGTTCACTGCCGCCACCCCCTATGCCAACCCATAATGCTAAAAAAACAGGTTTGGGGATTCAGACAGATATTAAAATGGTTTTCTTCCAATTCCATCCAATATCAAATGTGATGTCTAGATCTAAAAAATACCCCAAAAATCACACTGTCTAAATGCTAGATATTATAAAAACATCACACGTACTTCTACACATTTACACTATTTTACAAAAGGGTTACAAAGTACATAGACAGAATTTATTCATATTCAAATAAATCTTGGTAATTTTTTTTTACATCAAATTACAAATGATATTCCCTGGCAAAGCCATGACACAAGCGAAGTAACAAAGCTTAGCTGCGTCCAGTCAGACATAATACAACACCAGAATGAGGGATTGGCAGCAGTTGTTGGAAGAGCCACTACCTAATCATTGTAATCAACAGGCAGAGCTTCCTGGCCACTGTGTCAACTTGTTCATCACCACTCTGCTCTGTTTCAAGCTTACAAGAATGATCAAAGGGTGATCACATTTCCTCAAACCAGATTTGGCCAGATTCCACCATGATTAATTCCTAAGAAAGTCATCTGTAAGGAACCTTGCCAACCCATCATCAACAATCTATCTATAAAATACAAGCACCTTTCCGCAGCAACATCAGCATAACTCTCAACATGCTGATATTATTTTATAAACCATCCAACATTCACAACTGTACAAGTTTAATTTAGCAAAACATCACAGCTTCATGGCATTTGCTGCTAGACATCCTGAGGATGAGCACCTAACTTAGACCTCTATATGGCATCAACCACATTTGTTGTTAGACATCCTGAGGATGAGCACCTAACCTATATGGCATCAACCTCATTTGTTGCTACACATCCTGAGGATGAGCACCTAACTTAGACCTCTATATGGCATCAACCACATTTGTTGTTAGACATCCTGAGGATGAGCACCTAACCTATATGGCATCAACCTCATTTGTTGCTACACATCCTGAGGGTGAGCACCTAACTTAGACCCCTATATGGCATCAACCACATTTGTTGCTACACATCCTGAGGGTGAGCACCTAACTTAGACCCCTATATGGCGTCAACCACATTTGTTGTTAGACATCCTGAGGATGAGCACCTAACCTATATGGCATCAACCTCATTTGTTGCTACACATCCTGAGGGTGAGCACGTAACTTAGACCCCTATATGGCGTCAACCACATTTGTTGTTAGACATCCTGAGGATGAGCACCTAACCTATATGGCATCAACCTCATTTGTTGCTACACATCCTGAGGGTGAGCACCTAACTTAGACCCCTATATGGCGTCAACCACATTTGTTGTTAGACATCCTGAGGATGAGCACCTAACCTATATGGCATCAACCTCATTTGTTGCTACACATCCTGAGGGTGAGCACCTAACTTAGACCTCTATATGGCGTCAACCACATTTGTTGTTAGACATCCTGAGGATGAGCACCTAACCTATATGGCATCAACCTCATTTGTTGCTACACATCCTGAGGGTGAGCACCTAACTTAGACCCCTATATGGCGTCAACCACATTTGTTGTTAGACATCCTGAGGATGAGCACCTAACCTATAATGGTATCAACCTCATTTGTTGCTACACATCCTGAGGGTGAGCACCTAACTTAGACCCCTATATGGCGTCAACCACATTTGTTGTTAGACATCCTGAGGATGGGCACCTAACTTAGACCCCTATATGGCATCAACCACATTTGTTGTTAGACATCCTGAGGATGAGCACCTAACTTAGACCCCTATATGGCGTCAACCACATTTGTTGTTAGACATCCTGAGGATGAGCACCTAACTTAGACCCCTATATGGCGTCAACCACATTTGTTGTTAGACATCCTGAGGATGAGCACCTAACTTAGACCCCTATATGGCGTCAACCACATTTGTTGTTAGACATCCTGAGGATAAGCACCTAACTTAGACCCCTATATGGCATCAACCACATTTGTTGTTAGACATCCTGAGGATAAGCACCTAACTTAGACCCCTATATGGCATCAACCACATTTGTTGTTAGACATCCTGAGGATAAGCACCTAACTTAGACCCCTATATGGTATCAACCTCATTTGTTGTTAGACATCCTGAGGATGGGCACCTAACCTATAATGGTATCAACCACATTTGTTGTTAGACATCCTGAGGATGGGCACCTAACTTAGACCCCTATATGGCGTCAACCACATTTGTTGTTAGACATCCTGAGGATGAGCACCTAACCTATATGGCATCAACCTCATTTGTTGCTACACATCCTGAGGGTGAGCACCTAACTTAGACCCCTATATGGCGTCAACCACATTTGTTGTTAGACATCCTGAGGATGAGCACCTAACCTATAATGGTATCAACCTCATTTGTTGCTACACATCCTGAGGGTGAGCACCTAACTTAGACCCCTATATGGCGTCAACCACATTTGTTGTTAGACATCCTGAGGATGAGCACCTAACCTATAATGGTATCAACCTCATTTGTTGCTACACATCCTGAGGGTGAGCACCTAACTTAGACCCCTATATGGCATCAACCACATTTGTTGTTAGACATCCTGAGGATGGGCACCTAACTTAGACCCCTATATGGCGTCAACCACATTTGTTGTTAGACATCCTGAGGATGAGCACCTAACTTAGACCCCTATATGGCGTCAACCACATTTGTTGCTACACATCCTGAGGGTGAGCACCTAACTTAGACCTCTATATGGCGTCAACCACATTTGTTGTTAGACATCCTGAGGATGAGCACCTAACCTATAATGGTATCAACCTCATTTGTTGCTACATATCCTGAGGGTGAGCACCTAACTTAGACCCCTATATGGCATCAACCACATTTGTTGTTAGACATCCTGAGGATAAGCACCTAACTTAGACCCCTATATGGCGTCAACCACATTTGTTGTTAGACATCCTGAGGATGAGCACCTAACTTAGACCCCTATATGGCGTCAACCACATTTGTTGTTAGACATCCTGAGGATGAGCACCTAACTTAGACCCCTATATGGCATCAACCACATTTGTTGTTAGACATCCTGAGGATAAGCACCTAACTTAGACCCCTATATGGCATCAACCACATTTGTTGTTAGACATCCTGAGGATGAGCACCTAACTTAGACCCCTATATGGCGTCAACCACATTTGTTGCTACACATCCTGAGGATGAGCACCTAACTTAGACCCCTATATGGCGTCAACCACATTTGTTGTTAGACATCCTGAGGATGAGCACCTAACCTATATGGCATCAACCTCATTTGTTGCTACACATCCTGAGTTTCACTTAATTAATATGGATAGGGCATGAGCTCCCCCATCAGTCTAGAGGGAGAGGAAGGGAGGGAGGTAGTGAACTAACCCATACCCTTCCCTTCAACGTAGTCTCTGATAAAACAACCAGTACAGTTGAGGAAATGTCCGTTAACGAAACACCCCTCATCTTGTCTAGCATACGGAATAGATGCAGGGGCACTGCATGCATGCAAACAAACACCACACCACAGGACCCCCATACCACACCTTACCACACCATACCACACCATTAGAGTTACATCATTAATCATTCCCCTATAGACTACCGGGTGTTCTATTTATGTCTGTGACCATACCACACCACACCACGCCACACCACGCCACACCACGCCACACCACTGCACCATACAAATACAGTTTTCTACCAAGTTATTCTCCAGCTGAGCTTGATGGACAGACTGCAGCAGGTGTAAGTGGATGAGTACAATAATTAGGGGTGTCACTGGCCAGCATCCAAGTCTGGACCAATCAACCTAACAATACATACATAAGCCAGACAGGCAATAACACTCAGTGGACACCAGCCAGTGGACAGTCCAGCTCTCAACCAGTGGACATTGGGGAGCCATGGTGTGGGCGCCATCAGAGGACAGCTGTCATGTGTCACCATGTCACCACTGTCACCCACAGGCACCTGCCCCAGGGGGCTATCACCCCTCTGTGGGGTGATATATGGCACTGGGATACAACCCAGCTTTGGTGACTGATGCACTACTACAGTGCAGTGTGGTGACTGATGCTACTACAGTGCAGTGTGGTGACTGATGCTACTACAGTGCAGTGTGGTGACTGATGCTACTACAGTGCAGTGTGGTGACTGAAATTGCAGGATTGCACAGAGAACATTATTTTAAAATGGAACCTTGCATTACTGTAATATTTAATGATATATTCAATGGTAGTCAGGGTGACATATTGCTTAGATGTATCTATCTCTGTATATCCCATCCAGCAATTGGCCTGCCAGTCTCAGTATGTGTTCCATTTTAACGTTACAACCAACAATAACATAAATACCCGTCTGAAACTGCAAGTTTCATAATTCAATCCACCAACAAACTGAACAGAAGAAGCCACAATCTGCAACGTAGCAGTACCTCGGACAAATGTCTGTAAAACTAGAAAGCACTCTAAGAGAATCATAAATAAAATTTTATCATGTGAGCTTTTGTCATCTGGAATTATATCCAGATACCAAACGTACCATCCTTTCAACAAAGGGCCACACAATCTCTCAATGCAGCACAATCACAGGATGTCAGCAAGTTACATTATACAAACAAGAGTTATATTCTGTCTTATGTCAGAATACCAACTTTAAAGACTTCTTTATTTATGTTTGTGGCAAGAACCACACAAGCAGGTGTAGCCAGGTAAACAAGTGAATAATTAATCAGCCAACTGAATCTTATCTTCTGAGTCTTTATCTAACATACAAGCCATCTGTCAGAGTAATTAACTCTTAGGGTTGATTTATGCAACTTCTCCTAACAGTTATACTACAGTATTCTCCTTTCAAATTCATTAACTGTTCTTTGGGGAACCCCTAAAGCCATCCCCCCAGCAATGATGATAAGTCCAGTCTAACTTGCCTGCTCCCTTGGGACAAAGCCTGAACCCTCAGGGCAGAGGAGGAAGAGGAGAGGCTAAACAAAGTTCTATTTCAATTACATCGTTTAAAAGAATTCTTTTACACAACACTAGGTAGTTAGCTACAGTTGTCATAGTTATACACATATGTTTAATATCAAACTAGTTCAGAACCCAAGTCTCCCAAACTAGGTGGACAAATTCCCAATATGGGTGCAATTTCCATGTCCTGCTTTTTTCTAAGGCAATATTGCAATATTGGACATTGAACTGCTAGCAACTAAACCACCAATCACATTGTTGGTAGTGGACAGACAATTTCAACCATTGACTTATTGAAGAACCGTACAGCTTCTCTGTGGTATAATCACAATGCTAGCACTGACACATTCATCTAGCAGTGTGTTCTCATCATTTACCGTCTTCTGGAAGAATTAGATTCTTGTATCCAGTCTACACTGTCCGGTTACAAATGCTACTTCACTTCACAACATGTTCTCTTGCTCTTCCACCTTCCACAATTCTGGAGAAAGCATCACAGTCAAATCTTTAAAAGTATCCAACAATTAAAATAAAACCTGACCCCCCCATCTTATCAAAAGACTTCATAGTTGATACTGAACCCTCCACTAATGACCCCCATGTCAACCCCTCAGTACAATACAACTGACACACACACACATACACATTGGTGCTACAGTGGAACTGAAATGGTTATGGGCATGTAACAAGCCAGGTACTTAATATCCCATTTGCCCCCCACCTCAGTCCATCAGTACCCCATCCCAGTCACCCCCATAAGGGGTGCCATTAGTGGGTGACTGGAAACTCATTAGAGTTGAACCACCCTGGGGGTGACAATTGCCTGGTGTCTACAGAGACCACAGATGAGCACCAGGGGAACACAGACAAATGTTCCTCACTTTTTACATATTTCTGTGTAGGTACAACTGGTACTTCTGTCACTGATTCCACTTCACTGCCATCTCCACCACCCATCTCCACTCCCCTTCCCCCACATCCTTCATTCTCCACTCCTGCCAAATCTCTCTTTACGCAGTCTTCCCATCTCTGTCTTCCTCTTCTCCCTCTTCTCCCTCTCCCCTCCACTCTGAGAGCATCCATTCTTTTTGTCAATCATTAATTCCTCTTCCATTCAATCCACATGTCTAGCCCACCTTAACCGGCTCCTCACCAGCTTCCTCCTGAACCTCTCTTTCACACCAGCCTTCTCCCTTAGCTCCTCCATTCTTCCCTTGTCTAATCTGTTCACTCCAACAACTGTTACAGTTAAGTATGATAATGGGTCTCAAGACATAATCCCACAAAACCCACAAAAATATATAAAATCTGACAGGTCATAATTCCTACAGACAAAATCATACAGGACAATACAATACAATACTTTATTCGTCCGGCCAGGAAATTACAGTGCAGAACGACACTTACAACAAGATAGAATCAAAACCTTGAACATTAAGTCTAGAGTTGGCACATCACATATATTCAGTATAAATCACAGGTTATTTAATCACAGATTTCTGTCTAACTTAGCGTTAAGAATTGAAATGGCAGAGGGTAAAAAAGAATACTTGTAGCGGTTTGTCTTGATGTCAGGGAGAAAGATGTGCTGCTTCTGTGACTGAACCAGATTTGACATGGAGGGGGTGTGAGGGTGTGAGGGGTCTTGGAGTATTTGACTAGCTTTATGTAACACTTTCCCTGATACAAAGACTGGAAGTTGTCTGACTGTCTACCAACTGGCTCTATGTATGACTTTATCCACCCTCCCTTGATCACGTTTTGAAACATTCCCACCCCAACAGGTTGGTCCAAAAGACATAGTACTGGAAATTACTGCACTGTAAAACATCAGAAGAAGATCCGCACTGACTCCAAATGTCTTGAGCTTCCTGAGACAGTACATCCTTGAATTTACTTTCTTCATCATGTTCTCAGTGTTCTCATTCAATTGAAGCTTGAATCAATCACCCAGGTATTTGTAAGTATCATCTCTCACCACCTCTTCTCCCTTAATACAAACAGGTTTAGCAGGTGTTTACTGTTACCTAAAATCAATACATAGTTCTTTACTCTTCGTGACATTTAACTAAAAAAAATTGTCATCCCACCACTGTACGAAGTCACTGATTTCTCGAAGGTAGCCAGAATCATCATCATTGTTAACCATGCCAACAACGACAGTCATCTCCCTATTTGACCAGTGGATAGACATTGTCAGTACTTTTTCAGAAGTGTAGAGTGTATACAGGTGTGTATACACAGATTTCTTGGGGACAGGGATGATGCAAGCAGTCATCCAAGACGTTGGTATATGGCCAGTAGCAAAACACCGATTGAAAATCAAACAAAATATGTAAACAGGCTGATCTGCAAATGTCTTTAGAATTCTGGGGGTAATCCTGTCAGGGCCGACAGCCTTGGTGGGATTTGTCTTGCGAAATACGGGGCGCACTTCTTCGTTGGTGCGGGGGCATTGATCAATTCGTCTTCCTCAGTTGAAGCCGCGGTGAGCATGTTATGCATCTACTCATATTCTGTCGAGGCAGTCAAAATGATTGTAAAAGTTATTGAGTTTGTTGACATATTCTTCTGATTTCTGCGAGACGTTTCGTCATTCTTATCGTCATTCACAGAACCACTCACTATTTTCACACAAAATCTGACAGGACATACCGGTAATTCCTACAGATAAAATGCGACAGGACAAAATCTTACACTGGTTGAATCTTGTGCTCCTTTTCAATATGTCATAATATTTTATATAAATCTCATGCACCTCTAATAGAAAGTATACCATGACAGCTTCACTGTAACAATAACTACTAAATAAGCCCCAGGGAAATCTATGTCAGAATTCAAATGTCAAGAAGCCAGAATGTCAATGATCAGTCGATCCATTCAAGAGTATATATACAATAAGCATTGTTTTGGTCATGAGCACCACATAACACACACATTGAGATACAAAGTCATACCCATAACATATATAAATGAAAGTAATAAAGATACTCTGTCCAGTCGACTGACTTTCGGGGAATGGTCAAAGGTAAAAGTGGGCAGAAAAGTATGCAAGAATATCTTGTAAAAAAATTATTTGCTAAACTTATGTTTGGCACCATTAATTAAAGGCAAGAAATCAACAAAACCTTAGCTGATAGAACATAACAAACACTGGTTCAGCTAACCAGTCTTGTTGAATCATGGTAGAGAAGGATACTCTCATTCTGATTAACCCTGAGGGTAGATAGCCAATCAGGGGTAGAGTTAATTGGCAAGTGTCCCCTTGAAATGATCTACCATGTAAACAAAGATAGGACTCATTGGAAAATGGCCAACAGCAAGACCAGTGGAATACACCCATGCTGAGATGTTCTAACAAACTTTACATGGAACAGACAGCATTTGGAATTTCTAAATATTAACTGATTTTTCTATTATTATTTCACCAACAAATGAGGTCACTGCTAGAAAACTAATTAATATTTACCCATTAAAACCCTTCCTCAATTGATTCAGCCTATCATTAATCAGGTTTACTAGTGTTCAAATATGTAGTGTGTCAATACCTTAAGTAATATGTGCAGTCAGTTTAATAAAAGACTGGACACTTTTGTTACATTCTTCAGAATACTTGACTTTGATGATCAGATCGGGTAATTTGTGAAAGTGTGAAAATCCTGAAGGTGGATGACAATACTGTATTCGTTTATTTGACAATTTTCTAAAAAAAAATTAAAATTGTCAAAACACATTTGCAAAAATGAGCTACCATGTTGCAGTGAATACTAGATAGGTTAATTTGTGTGTGGAATGATCCCAAAACGAGCCGAGTGAAACACTGATATGATGAAGGACCTTTAAGAGATGTCAATCTATCAGTGAGATGACCACAACGCAACTATTCGCAGAATCGCACCTGAAATCAACCGATTTCAATCAGGTAACACATCGCAGACACCTGCGAAAGAGTATTACTTTCGTCTACCTGGTCAGCGATACCAGATATAGTCACCTTTCAGGTGTTACCGTGACTCCTGGTCACTTATTTTGATTAATAGTTACACAAATAGTTGTGATTTGGTGACAAACACTGTCGGGGATTACACTGATCTCAGCTGCTTTCTCCTCTTTAGTGAGGTGTTGGGTGGGCCTTATCTGCCTCTGGGTGATTGGTTTGCATGCAACAGTGTTGCATTATCTGTCAGTGGATGAAACCCAACACATCTGGCTTGTTACAAGTGTCTGGTTTTCTCCAAAGCCCTATGTAATCATATACCTAACGCCTGACAACAGTGGCTGTGGCTAGTCACCTCTGACAAACATGTTTAAGCTTACTACGCTCACAAACAGTGAACCGCAAAAGCAAAGTAAGATTTCATTATTAAGACCAGTTTTCTAAGGACTGTTATATGGGGAAATGTTTGTGTGAAATCCAAATTTGCCAGTATGTGATGTATATTATGTAATATTTAATGATTAAGAATTTAGTTGAAAAACATATTTAATTGTCCAAACTTATTAATACAAACATCTATTCAACACATTGATGTACGCTCATTTGAGTTATACAACTTTGTAGTTAACCTTTAAAAATGGATAGAATTTTGATAGTACTTGTCTTTTGTGTTAGAATTCTTATTGATTATTAAAATAATACACTGTAGATTATGTTCTCAAACAAACTATAAAAATGGGGTTTGATAGTGTAAAATATTGTTTCTTGGTCACGCATTAATATAACATTCATCTTTTGATACTTCACAGCCAATAAACTAATAACAAAATGTAGGTTTTTCCTGAATGTCATTCTCCATTATCCATGAGCTGGACTCTAAAAGAACAAAAGATAGGTTGAAGAAATAGAGTATCTAAATCAACCAGCACTTCTCTCTCTATCTACACGATATGACGCCATTAAAACCTCATCACAGGAAGAACATAATTTCCTCCACTATTTCCACCATTTCCCTTTCACCGCTGGAGGTATATAGCTCTTGCCCTATCAGCATATGACACTCTCCCTGACAAAAACATAGTCATTACTTTGTCATTATTTCACAACTGGACACAGAGTAGCCCCACTGATGCTATACCCATTTCTACACCCTACCCCTATTTCCTCTGGTAGTTGTCATTATAGAACACCCCATTATAATATTACCCTATGTGAAGCATGCCACCAGCTTTATAACACCCCAAGTGAAGCCTTTTGTGAAAGCAACATTTTACTATACTCCCATCTTCAGAAAACAATGCTTTCTTTGGACGAGAATTCAAAAGAACTTTCTATACATCATTAGACATCCACTACCTGAAAGACTTCTTTCCATTCCAGGATAATTAATATCCACTCAGACAACAATGCGTCAATGGGCAGTTTAAATTCTAACTCAGTAGATGTTTCTTCAGTAGAAATGGCAAAAACCAGAACATTTCCTCTTGTGGCATAATAATTTTGCTTGTATATTATCATACAGTCCATTTTCATATTATATCACAGCATTTTGGCAGCTGTGTCATAATGTAACAGTCAATCTGAAACTGAGAGGAAAACATGTTTTGTGACTATTTGTAGTTTCAAATCAAAGGATGTTTCCCTGAAGTAGAAGCATTGTTATTCGCTGTCCAGCCAAACCTTTGTAGTCCACCCCCCAATAAAGCTTTGCAGATCCTGCGAGAAACTCACACCAAAGGTTTTATGGTATATGCCTTTTAAAGGCAGGAGCTGTTGTGTTTTTATACATCCAATGATCAAACACTATCACACAGATTACATTAAGACTTGTGATAAAATGCAAAGTTAGTCTTAAAATAGGCAATAAAATACAAAATAAACATCATTCCTCAACATGTTTTCCACAGAAACTCCACAACATTTTTAATTCCCACTATGAAGTCAGTCTATGGTATAATTTCGGCCAAACTAATATTGCCATTCACTAATATTGCAGATGGAATTAAACTTAAATAGTTAGGGTGCAGCGTTAGATTCATTAGTTAATTTTTGTAAATAGTTATTAGCAGTTGTTCCTCTAATTGCCAGTGTATACCACAAAATGTTAACATGCACACGGTTCACATACGAATTATATGCCCATCATCATGACATATGTTTGTGTTTTGCTTATTTAAATACGTTGTAGGAATTTGTTCAGCATACAATAAAACATGACAAAGTTGCGGTATTGCAAGTTGGATGTTTTCAGAAACACATACAAGCAAAACAGTACACACATGCATACAATTGTGTATCGTCAATGCTAACTAATGTCAGTGCTAATTAAATACATTGATCAAACAGATAAAAACAAATTAGAAACATATTATGGACAAACATATTATACATACAAAATATCTAAGAGATTAGAAAAAACAGGTCACAGATACAATATACACCTGTAGTACAATACGAAGACTTCTATTGCATCCACATTCTTGTGTCACCAAGCTGATAGTGCATGTGTCAAAACAAAAATATCACATTGGTATTCTATTTTAAAGATGTCAACAGATGGAAGCCTATGTTAAGGAGTTACGGAGCATAAAATGTCCAGTGATATTCACAATATGTACTGTAATTATTATGTGTGTACTTTGTCCCACTTAACACAAACCACACACTGAGCAAGATGTACATGAAGAGAAGAAAGAAACTTTATTGCTGAATTTTCAATAAAAAACATGATCCAAGTTTTTTAATTATACTGTTCTAAGAAGTTCATTTGAGAAAAAAGTATCCACAATATAGAAACTGATGCAGGGGAATTGTCAGAAATGCATAAATAGTAAAATTGCTACAATGTAAAACTATTAAAAACACCAAATGGCAGCCTTACATGTTATATAGTCCATGAGTCACATTTACCTGCAGTAAACCTATCGCTTTCTTTAAAGCGTGTTTTATGGGAAATAAGATAACACACTATTTCCCATGAAATTAACCATATGGATTGGGTGATCACTGTAAGGATCATTTTTATTGCATACTAGTAACCAGACTCTTTTCAAATGACCATTAACCGTGAGTGGACTGCTGGAAGAGCGCTTGAACATACCCTGGGGTGGACTGACCATCTAAAATGCCCCTTAAATCACCCACACCCCATCAACTGTTAGCCTTTTTATATTCTCCAAGTATTATTCACATAGCACATAAAATACACAGAACATGTTCCATACATTAATGTATTCTTATTCAATGCACAGTATTATAATTGTTTTCTGTGAGAAACAAGTCTGATCTTAACTGTTGCATAGTCAGATTTATACTTATTTATTAATACAACTGCATTTTATTGTTTACTCTCAGTACAGTTTTTACAAAGTACTTTTACTTTTAGATGCCTTTACATTCACTCATGAGAGTTTGGAGAATGCCACTAAAGTAAACAAAGACATATACAAAGGGTGAAGTTCTTTTTAAGTTTACATATTAATATGATTTTATTTTAATAAATGGGTATAGCTTTGACTTCTAATTCTTAATTATATACAGCCTGTATATAAAATATTTAATTACTTTTATCTTTAAATGAACTAACTACATTTTATATGTATTTTCTGTGTAAAAATAATTTTTTATTTTTGTGTTGTGCATTTTATGTCAAGTGCATTGACCTTTCAAGGAAACTATGCTATATAAAATAATAACTAATTACTGTTATAGACACTGCAGTGAAAACGACTTAGTCTTAGCTAGAGTTTAGTTTTCTCAAAATAGCTGTCCGCTGTTCAGACTTTTGAGACCCAGATGATGTATGAAAAAACCAGAAAGACCTGAGTGACCATGAGTCATCCTTGCCACGTAATTAATACCCTTATATGAGCTGACCGACCGAGGGAACAGCGGAAACGATTACAGTGAGAGATCAGACCCAATCACCATGCAACACGCACAGCGCACATAATATCACCTACTCCCTAGCGTGGTCGTGGACATTCCCACTATTGTCATAAACTAAACTCCAGTGAATGGCCACTTTCTGCCAATGGATGTCATCCCACAAGTGGTCATTCAAATGGTCATCTATTGTTCACTGGCCAATAGAATAGATCCCTAGGCAGTTAACACTTATGGGACTTGGTGAGGCAGACAGAATCTTGAAAGGAAAGGGGCGCATCTTCAAAGGGTGATGTGCCCAATCTGAGCATGCACAGGAGCTTATGAACAGAATTTTAAACATCCTCAGTTCTGTGTTCCAACCTTGTGGAATGACCCATTAGTTGATGAAAATGTATCAACTTCAAAACACAACTCTTTAAAATGGGCCAAACAAAGTCTAGCATATGGTGTGGGCTTCCAACCAGCCTGCCCGCAATTGTGAATTCATTGCTTCACTATTGTCTGATTTTCCATACGAAATTGAAAAAAGACAACTCTCTATACCTCGCTGAATCATGTTTACATCTGAATGCTGCACAGTACAGCATTGTAAGAGTCTTTGCTGCATCTAAGTACAATATAAAAGCAAATAAAAATGTAACTGCACATCTCAACCACGTAAAAAATACAGGAGATGCAGTCTATATCACAGCCACATCGGGGGGGGGGGGGGGGTTAAGGGGCTGCTCGCTGCTGATTGCTCAAAATGGCAAACACTGATGAATATGTCAGCCTCCAAGAAAAATTACTTTAGATCAGAATTTCGCACTTTTAGAACAGATTCCCAGTAAACCACTTTTGTGATATTCTTAATTATAGTTGCAAATGGTTAGTTTTTAGGCACTCTTATAGGTGCAAAGGCCTAAAATAATGCCTTGGTTTCACTTTAAGGTAATGTGTAATGACATTAAACTTTATCCCACTCCAATGTTACCCTAATTGATAATGTATTCTGTACATTTCATAGCTCAGCGGCCACAGCTACTTCTGGTATTAACAAACAAATTATCTGATCACCTCCCTTGCTTTATTCTCTTAGACATTTTGTTAGTCAATCGACCCAATCCAACATTAATAAAAATAAACACACAAAATAAGAAAGCTATTCTAAATGAAGCTGCTGAGCTCTGAAATGTACAGACTATATTATCAATTAGGGTACCATTGGAGTGGGATAAAGTTTAGTGTCATCACTAAAGTGAAACCATAGGTATTGTTTTGGGCCTCTGCACCTCTAAGAGTGCTTATAAGCTAACCATTTGCAACTATAACCAAATTGTCAACTTCATATCTTATGCAGATGATACCACTTTCTTCAGTACAATGAGCAATTTTACAAATGCACACATAATGATGCTGATGCACTGATAAATGAAGAACTCAATGAATGGCTAGAAATAAATAAACTTGCCCTTAATGTTACGAAATCCAAATTCATGGTTTTCCACCTGGCAATTTTTTTTATTTAAACACGTGTTCCTAAAATAAACAATATAATAATAACCAAGGTTGACGATTTTTATTTCTTTGGATTAACCTTGGATACACAACTAAATTGGAAAAAACACTCTGAAAATATATCAAGCAAATGTTCTAGAATAATTGGTACACTAAATAGACTTAAACTAGCACTGCCTATGAGAATTAAAATTATGCTATTAACTTGTTATTAGTACCACATATAAATTATTGTTTAATGACTTGGGGGTTCCACTGAATTAAACTTAAGAAAAGGGCTATTCGAATAATAATGTTGAGTAATTTCAACTCATATACTGACCCACTATTTAAAAAACTACTTGCTAAAAGTGAATGATATGCTCTTCAAGAATAAAAAATGTTATTATAAATGTATACATAATATACATTTATACATACCTACAACATTGACAGATAGCAACAAACACCAAGATTCATGGTCATAATACGCGCAACCAAAATAAAATTCACATTTATGGTACAAAGCATACATTTATAAAACAATATCTTAAATACAGTTAAATAAATTAAATACAAATACTCTCAATAATACCTCTCAAAGTGTGAAAGTCAAACTTTCTACAGCTTTCATAAATTATGCAAAAGTATCATATCATTCAGAATTACACAAACATGTGCACAATCATCAACTGTTATACCTGTATATATATGTGCCATCAGCTACAATGATGTTAGCTACAATCAGCTACAATGATGTTAGCTACACTCAGACACTATAAATACATTTTCACCTTCTCATTTCTCTACCTGCCATGAACATACATTTCACTACCTACCATGAACATACATTTCACTACCTACCATGAACATACATCACAACTGTGCAATAAAACAACAATCCAGGTTTTCATTGACGGTGGACCTTACTACATTTTTATACATTGATAACTTTATATATTTAATATATATTTTTTTTCTTTCTTCAGAAACTAAAATAAAAGAATACTACGGGTGGCTCCTATGGTAGCGACTTTTAATAAGTCTGTGGGAGTCTCCATGATCCCCTCTGTATACAGTAATATTTTATAACATACAATTATATACTGATATATTATCATTGAATGCATGTACAGTTCGGATCAAATCAATTTACTTCTGATTCTGATTTCTGCAAAATTAAAATAACTGTTTAGGTGAAGTACTATTGATCTAGTAAACATTTATAACTATTATATATCATGTGTTTTAAACTACAACATAGTTACATTTAAATATATCTTCTATACCTCATAGATGTAGTCTATGAAAGGAGTAGACGTTCTTAATTAAACAGGAATGCCTATTAACAGTGAAACAAGTTATATTATTCAATTTGTGTCTTAATTTATATAATGTTAGCATCACTTAGCATTAATCATATTTCACACTATTTTACTTTACAGTATTTTATGGAACTATTTATTTGTCTATTTTATATGACCATGTCTGCTACATGTAAATTATCTGCATTGTATTATTACAATTTCTCTTCCCATTGATTTTCCTGCAATATGGGTGGGTCCATAGCACAGAACTTGTGCACCCGCAACACCTATTTTCTGCCATCCGCAAAACACTTCTTAATATCATTTATCAAAACACATAAAATGCTATATGCACCGGACAGGTTTTAATAAATATTAATTAATCAAACATTTATTAAAATAAACATTTAGTTTTCCATCTCACAGCGTAGCCACCAGCTGGTGTAGCCCACCTGGCTTCATACACTGCAGGGGTGAATTACCCCCAAAAGCCCCCATTGTTGTCCAGGGTGGGTGTTACTGGAGATAGACGGCCACACAATGGGGGAGGTGTCAATTGTTGCAATGTTTTCACACACTCTCAAATCTCTCTAAGTTGAGCCTTGTGAGAAAACATGACATAATGCACAGTGGGGGGGGGGGCACAGAGGGGTAGGGGGGTGCACAGAAGTGTGGTGGCACAGAGGGGTGGGGGCACAAAGGGGTGGGGTGGAATATGAGGAAGCGTTACCCAAGGGAATATGGGAAGGGGGCAAAAATGCAGGGCTGGAATTTGAGGTTTTCAAAGGGATAGTTGGGAAATGGAGATGGTTCGAGGGAAGTGGAAATGGGTATTGGGATGAATAGGATGGGCATTAAGGGAAAGAGGTTGAATGTGGGGAATGGGAGAGAGAGGGAGGTTCATATGTGGGTTGGGAGATTAAAATGGGTATCTAGAGAGGTAAGTGGAAGATAGGGATTGGAAGACGAAGGCTGAAAATGGGAATTGGAAGGAGGGGGGTAGAAATGGGATTGGAAAAGAGAGGTCCAAAGTTGGGGTGGATGAGGCAAAGGGATAGGAGGGATATGGAAATGGGAAGTGGGAGAGTGGAGGGGTGAGTAGAGAGGGAAGGGTTGTAGGAAATGAGATTGACAGGTGGCTTGTCTAGAAGCTTCTAGAATGCCTCGGATGACTAAAAATATCTGAAGTCCATTCAGCAAACAGATCATGGTTGGTTGAACACGAAACACAACCAAGTCATGCGTAACAACAACATGCCATCCATCAAGGTTATGCCATCTGTATATTCCTTGAGAGCAGTATCCAACCAATTCTTCCTTTACATTTCTTACAACAAAGAAAAACAATGAGCGGGTCTCAATATGTAACATCAGTGCTACAGACAAAACTGAACAAGACCTGCATGGCTGTTGACAGTTTTATCATTGACCCTCTTGGGTTTCAGTTATTCTTATTTACTAAAAATATACTATAAATTGATGTCCACTATTAATATGTACATATTACTTTGATTTTTGGGGAAAGTGATTAATAAGTATTATACTTCTATATTCTCCCTTTCCATTCGAATTGCTGACATTACATTTTTTAATGTGCATATGTTGTATTTCTCTTTTCATTTGGAGATAAAGAATCAAATTCATGCCTTAGCAGTTCCTGGACAACTAGCCAGCCCCAAGTAACACAATAGAAACTGGCAAGATCAGGCACTGATCAGCCACTTCAAAGGACACATGACACCACCTCCAGAACTACCAATGACCAGGAGAATATGTCCCTCAACCACTACCCATGAGCATTGGTAGTAGCATGACCAAAGTCCTGTGACATTGCCACCCCACATTTATTTACACATCTCCAGTAACTGCCCAACTACCTCAACTAACAGATACCTTCACTAGCAGATTCGTTCTCGAGTCAATGAACTTGCGTTTCAGCATCTGGACTATATCAAGTAAACAAGTTGAGAGAACAAAGCAGGCAGTGTAGTAAACAAAACACTTACATTTACAAACACTCCCCTACAGTTCACAGTTCTGCTACACCGATTCCACAAGACCCAGAAAACAACCCACAGTCATCCCCCAAACCTTTTGTGTATCTATACAAATCCATATATAATTTTTTTTTACTGACAAATTATTTTGTTGACCATTTAACAGCAATACCATTTATTATCTAATAGAATACATCCTCTTATATTTTCTGTGTGCTAACTTTGGCATGAACAATATTAAAATGAGTTTTGTAATTTTGTTAAACGAAAACACTTTAATATTCTTAAGAATAATTTAAATGTACTTTTAACTATTAACAATATTTTATCCTTCATAAGCCCAGTAAACAAACATTGTGGATCGATGCCTAATAAGCTCTCATACATAAGCAATTATGGTATCTAAATCTAGCATTCGTATTTATGACTGAAACATAGAACTATCTGACTGATTTTATTTCAAAATGCCTACTTAATTAACATAAAATTAACTTAAATATAATTTTATTATAATAATAAAAAAGATAACAAAACACAAAATCATTCATCCACCTATATTCCTGTTTGTCCTATGTGTCCTATTTATATAAAATAACTAACATAAAGAAGTTTGACAACTTACAATTTTGAACACCAGGTGTCACCACAGTACTTTGCAATGCAACGTCTTACATGCATTTCGTATATCAGACGTTGCTACAAGTATGCGTACACATGTACCTTGCAATAAAGTCTGGTCCTCAGTGTTTGCACAGCCACACATGTGCGCCATCTGTACAATTTGTTTAGAAATCAATATTGAAAACAATCAGTCACATAATATTGGACAAGTGAGTGTCCAGTGGACAATGAATGCCTGGCCAGATCAATAGTGACCAACACTGACCCACCCAGTGGTGGACAGCACCTGTTGGCATTAATGTTCCCCTGGTTCCTCCTCATCTTATGTTTGCAACATTTCCACAATGATCTGTTTTACCTGCACAAGTACAGGTAATTTTAGCAAGTATCGTGTTATCCTGCTGTTTGCTAGGATAGTTTCCGTCAACGCCTTCGCCACCCACAAGTTTTTCAGCACATTTTTAGTCATCTTTAGGCTTGCATTTTAGCTGGGTTTTATTAGCATGAACTTTTAAACTTTTTAATTTTGGTAGCATAGTTTCCCCGTTGGTTATTTCTTCAAACACACCATTTCTTATAGATATCAAATGTATCAGCTATAACTGTTGCATGTGTGTGTGTGTGTGTGTGTGTGTGTGTGTGTGTGTGTGTGTGTGTGTGTGTGTGTGTGTGTGTGTGTGTGTGTGTGTGTTGGTGCGTGCGTGCGTGCGTGCGTGCGTGCGTGCGTGCGTGCGTGCGTGCGTGCGTGCGTGCGTGTGTGAATCAGCCAGATTTTCTTTTGTGACAAAGATTATAGTTGGCATGTGTATATATATATATATATAAATATATCAGAAACCAGAAACAAACATACCTATCTCATGCATTCTACAGGAAGAACCTCAATGTAGACATTAAAACTTCGACACTTAGAATATTACGAATTCAACAACTCTACACTTTGCAATACACTCAACCACCGCCAGATGAAAACACAAAACAAAAAGCCATCTAAATACCCCCAACCCCTCGACAAGGCTTCACACTACTCTGCAGCTATAATTGTGCAGTCGCCCCCAAGGTAAAGGCCTTCTGCCCCAGACAAGTAAGATTACCTAACTGTCTGAGTCTCTCACCATTAATGCATTAAGTTCAGTCATCCAGAAATCTTCCAGCACACTTATGGCTCCACATTGGCCAAGCCCAACATTTGTGTAAAGATAGCAGCAAGAAATGCTGCTGAAATATGATATTACTTCATATAATATTATTATTATTAACAATGACACTGGTAACACATAGCTTATGGCTAGCATTACATTTCTTTCTTTAACATCTGAATGAAATTACCTGCCATTATTTGAGCAGCTGAAGGTCTTAAAAGCCCGTCCTCACTGATTTAGCCGATTTAGAATCGGGTTTGCTGATGTTTAAATCTGTAGCATGTGAATAATTTTAATAATAATCATGTGCAGTCAGTTTAATAGAAATGTGCATATACGTCTGTTAAGATCATCAAAAGAATTGACTTTGATTGTACGACCGGGTAACTTGGGAAAATGTGATTAGTTCGATTCATAGTATAGAGACATGGAGCCACTTTTGGCTTTTTTGTTGAATTTCGAAGGGGCCCAGTTGAAAAAGATTTATATGTTTATCAAAACCCAAGAAGATATTTGCACAACTGACCTAGCATGTTGTAGTGAACACTAAATAGGTTAAATTTTTCGCATGATGATTCTGAACATTCTGCGCTACTGTTTCCTCGGACAAGTTAACACTACCGCTCTACTTTACAGTACAATATCACTGTTCAGCTTCAGACAATCTCTTGTTACAAACTATAAAAAGTAATATTTTGCCCTATTTAATTTTTCAAGAGGTCTAATGCTATTATGGCTATGTTGTAGCCTTTTTATCACTATTTAATTGTATTTATCTTGCTTTCAAAATACTCCCAGAAATCTAGGCAAATATTCGTTGGCATTCTAAAGAGAGATAATATTTTATGATGATATTTTGTTCAGGGCCCACTTCATCTGACTTGGTTATCACCCACCCCAGACATATAACACCCCAGATGTTTCACACCCCACATATATTTAACACTCCAGAAATTTAGCACCCCAGATATTTAACAAGATAGTTAAAAAAATATTTTACATTTATCTAATCGTACAGCATTAACCTGTACAATATGGGATGAACCCAGATTGTATCGGGATTCCACCCCAACGGGGTGACCCAGGTTGCAGAGGAGATGGGGGGACAGGGGTGTTCTCCAGACAGGGAAGTACCCTATGGAAAATGTCCATTACGTAACTCCAGCCAGGATAATTACTGTCTGGGGCATGGTCTGAAATAGCACTGACCCCCTGGCCTGACCACACTGCTTACATGACCTTATGTAACTGACCATAAGAGCAGGCTGGACACTTGATGAGGAACAGCCAATATGTAAACAGGACCTGGCAATTGTGCTGACATAACCAGTGTCTGGACATTGTGCAATGCACTGCATAATATCTCACAACCTTCAATGAACAATAGCGGTGAAACTGCGCCATCTAGTGGCCTATTTGCCCTCTCGTTGGATCAGTCGGTGTGCTTTCAACCTGCAGTTCTTTGTGGCTTCCGATTTTAATCTTCAAATCAATCAATCTTCAAAGGAGACACGCATACTGCATTTTAAATTGTAAGTTATTGTATTAATTCTCCTTCTTGTGGCTCTCATGAACTCATACATAACATTATAAATTGATGAATTTGTTTCACACAATTTTTCCATCTTTCCGAAAAATGAAAAAATATAAATGCACGTGTATTTGTGGTTTTATTTTTCAATTAAATTAAGTTTAATATCTTTAAAATCACACAATTTCTCCATCTCTATGTCTTACGCACATTTTGCAAGTGTTCTAACAACAAAGTATAGGTTTTTCTCACAATATTAATCATACAAAGGGGTTGTTTGTTTGGTTCCTCAATGGTGGTCCAGGGAGGAAATGATCTCCACTTTATCAACACCCTAGGGCAGAAACTGGCACAACCACTACAGACCCCAGGGTATACCCCAATCAGCCAGCACCAGTCTCTGGACACAGGTGTTGTTGTTATGTAGGGCTGACCATGAGAGGGAAGTAATGGTGGACCAGAGAATGCATGGCTAGTCTGTGTGGACCCTATTCATTCCATGGGACCATTGTGAAGACCATTACATGGAACCTACATTGTTACATGGGACCGTCAGTATCTCACAAGAACTACAACAAATGCACGGATTAAGCTGAACAAAGTTAATAAGGCAAGGAATAAAACAACTAAAATATAATGAAATAGAACCAGTAGAATAAAAGAACCAAATTCATCATCGCAGAAATTCAAAAGTCACACAAAGTTGAAGCTATTAAATTTAAAATTAAATAAAAAAAATTTAAATAAAATTTTTTAAGATTATGAACACAGCAGCTGCCTTTTAGCTTTCTCTTCCTTAGACTGGTCGCTCCCCATTTGCTGCCATTACAACTGCTAATAGTGCTCCGCTCTAAAAACTATGTATCCTCTTGGTGACAGTCATTATCTATGGATTAATAGTGAATAGTGTGGTTCTTAAATAGTAATCTTTAAACATTATGCTCAAGGCACTTGATGGTACATCCTTTTCTTTTTATTCCATGGAACATGTTTAATAACAAAGTAAAAATGCGGAAATGCTATTTCCAGGTACTCAATTATCAAATCTGCAAGTAAAATACGCTCGCAGACTATGCACGAAGTCGGAAGCAAACGCAGGCAGAGTTCAACAGTCAGTTGTTATGGCTGCATTGGATCACACTACATGATACCACAGGCACATGAACCTATTTAGGACTGACTGGCAATCATCCAGCCCTCCAGCGGCCAACCTTTCGCAGAAGACCCACAGTAAACACTGGCTGCCTATGCCTGCAATCTGCAGTAACCAGATTTAGCATAATAATGTCATGTATTATGCCTTCTGCATTGTCTGCAGACAATTCAGTGGCAGACCTGTGTTGAATGGTCTCTGTGAAGTTCAGAGATTGTGACTGAAGCCAGTTTAATCACTCTATGGATGAGACTTATCTAAGCTCTATTTACCAAGCACCAACTCGTTATAAAGTGGATTTTCATTGTGCCAATGCGTGCACTAAATTGATATGTGTACACTTTCACGGACACAAGCATGTATATTCCTATGTAATAAACACTGGACCAATATGCACGTGTTTGTTTTGGATGGACCTGTATATCAACTACATGGGGGTCTGCATGGGTCAAAGTTCATGGCTAACTTGACCTGTACCAAAACACCATAATTTCTCTCACTACATAATATTGCATAATGAATATTACATTGACTGATATATGTGTGTTGAATATTACATTGACTGATATATGTGTGTGTTCCCTGCTGTCAGGATTGACCAAAAGTTGCATTTAAAAATTCACATCATAGGCGTTTGCTGCTAGGATATTGCTGATTGGCTGAAAAATGAATTTTTTTTTAATAATTGCAGTTCTTTGTCAAATTGATGCTGATGTTGGTTTTCTCAGTCAATTTCTTCCATCTATATTTTTTTTACAAAATAGTTTGTTGCTAAACATAATTTGGAATTCCACAAATTCCACATTGACATCATCCAGGAATGAAACAAGACAACTTTCTAAGTCATCAGCAGGTGCTAATGGGTGAAAACAGGCCATTCAGAGAAAATTTAAAGAAATCACTGGTGACATAACTCGCCCTACCCCACAGAGAGGTCAGCACTGGGGGCCCAGCAGGACTGGAGGGGTGATGTAATGGGGTGCATTACCAGGGTGGAAGTGGCCCAACACTGATGGGACAGGTCTCTCACCAGGGGGTGGGATATCTGCAGATGAGATTTAGACTGTCCAGTACTAATAGCTGGACATGGGTCTAACACTGGTGCACTCTTGTATAAATACTTGTCAGAAGAGTTAACCACCCACATGGGTGCTTATCTTAACCCTTTCTGCTTGCTGAGATGTCTGTATTAACTGTGCCAACCACCAACATAGCCATAACGTGTTTAACCATGACAATGATGTTACTTACATAGTTGTAACTACAAAGTAACACAAGCTTGCAGTGTTGTCAAATTATATGTGACATATTTTAAACCTTTGACATGTGTGGCTCAAATGAATTATCAGGATATATTGGTATCATGTATATTATCTTTCAAATTTTGGTTTTTGGCACCAACAATGTGATGTGTATTATAACAAACAACAAACTCTGCAGAAGCACATCAAACAACGGATTATATAAAGCCGCAATGTCAACAATTCTCTTGCAGTGACGTGCCTACACAAACATGTTTGCGATTAAACGATAGTAAAATTAAAAAATAATTGCTACAATGGCAAAAGTTAACAAAAAAGTAGCATTAGTGAGCAGTGGGTGACTCTGTCACCAGTACAGTTGACACTTACCCCACATGGCATACACTGATGACATGGCTTGCGACATGACGTCGGGTGTCAGTATGGGCATCGCTTGCTGCGACGTGAGCGCTGACATAACAGCCGGGTTGCCCAATGGGCTGCCCGCTGCCGCAGACACTGCTGCCCCCTGCAGGGCACTGTTGAACATCATATTGTGAACGGACGGCAACGTCATAGGTGAGTTGCCCATGGGGTTCATATGGGATAGAAGTCCTGCCATGTTCCCTCCTAGTCCCACTCCCGGGAACGCCACCCCGGAAGGGAGCTGGGGCAACGATTCCGCTGTATCGTCCATGGTTCTTGCATGTCGCTGTGTCGATGGCGTCGTCGTCATTGGCAACGTGGATGGCCGGCTGTGAATTGGGTGTTTCGAATGCCCGAGTATGCCCGTGATGTTCATGCGAGGGATGCCCGGACTCGCTGGGCTTCCCCCATCTTCCGACGATGACAGATCGGATGCCAAACTACTCGAGTTGCCATTCGACTCCGTCGTGACGGACAACGAGTGCGACATCGGCATAGTGTGGCCAATCACGTGTGCCTTCGCTGGGGGTGTTGAACTTACTTCCATATTAGGTCAAAGGACCAGTAATAATTCCATTCAGGAATTTCTTTTATGACTGGTGTTCAATGCCGAGACTCTATGTAAGATGTGCAACTGAACTCACAAGTGTCAACTGGGTAGATTCTAATGTTGCCTTTCACAATGGAGGTGGTTGTTCAGTACCTGCAAATTAATTATTTTATTATTAATCCTATTATTTTATTAAATCTATCCTATACTTATATTTTCTCTTTCCTATATCATGATAATATTTATATTATCATTCATGCTCTGTTTTGTTGTATTATTCTGATTTTTTAAAATTATTTTGATATAAATTTCACTTGTTGTCAATCAACACAAAAGTCACACACCACTTTAAATTATACACCACTTTAAATTACACACCAACTTTAATTATACACCACTTTAAATTACACACCATCTTAAATTATATACCACCTTAAAGCGACAATTGCAATTTGTTAAATTATGATTCAGACTTTAAATAAAATTTATAAAACACTTGTCTTAATAACATGTTCACCTGAACAATAAAACGTAAGCAGTTTTTAATAAAATTCACCAATTTTTAATCTGTTATTTATATTTTTCTCAAACACCTATGCGTGACTGAAATAAAAAGTTTTTATTGATAACAAATTATGAAATATTAAACTACATTAAAAAGAAATTGTGGGTTATATTAAGTTACTTTAAGAATGCACTGTTTTTTTTTAATAACTAAACTGCAAACTATGTTCCTTGATTCAAAAGTTGTTAATGGTTTGTAATATTTCTGATGTCTCCATTTTATCTTATATGTAAAGGATTTACACTTCATAAACTTTTTTTATACTGAGAATTTATAAATATTTCATAAGTCAAGCCTGAAACGAAATTCGAAAACAATCACATAAAATATTTAATCTTTCCTAAGCAGTCTTATTTATTTTACCCAACTTCATGACAGCAGTAAAATATAATTAAACAACAATGTCACAAATCAACATTGCACATTTTAAATATTCAACCTGAAATGTCCTGTATTTATCAATATTTCTTTACACAAACTTGTTTATTCTCCAATGTTATTATTAATTTTAAACTAATGTCCACTCAACTAATGTGATTTGTGACATAACATCCACATACACCATTGTAAATATTAGTGGATGGCATCGGTGTATTATAAACTTTAAGTGCCTCTTTAAATATGTTAAAACACATACTGTCATCGAGGATTTATTATTTGCAATTACTAAGTCTACAAAATGCAGAATACCACTTTAATATAAAAGAAAAACATTTGTCTAAATTAATATTATTTTTTTATCAATAAAACTAAATTATTTAAATATACAGAGAAGTATGCCTGTAGTAGCTTAGCAGTTATTTAAAACAACAGTTTTACATTTTATTGCACAAATGTTGCAGCAAACTTACAATTACAAGATAACTGATTTAATTGCTACATACTTCATGTAAACAAATTACAATATTACTTCAAAACAATAATTTCTATGTCCATAATTGTAAAGTTATCCTCATTTTTTATTACAACTTAGCCATTTTAGTTTGTATTTATAATATTTCAAACTTGAACAGTGAAAACAAATAACAGAAATATCATAATCATTTGTCAAACAAATACTGACTATCTTTTACATATGTTATGAACATATTTACATATGAGCAAATTAAGCATCTTAAATTTTAGTAGTTACTAGTTCTTTGACATGACTGGTGTGTTGTGTTGTTTACAAGTGTGGTCAAGTTACTAAGAATGTGATACAAGATTGACCGAGGTCCGAGCTGTAGCGTCCAGCATGGCTTGCACATGTCCAAGCAAACAAGTTATGAAACAACAAATGACCGAATAAAGCACACAACTCACCTGAGAACCGTCCAGCAGTGTCCAGACAGCATGTCCAGTAAACAGTGTCCAAAGTCTGGTTATGAAATCCAGAGTGACCAGTCTCAGCTCCCATCCAGTTATGAGAACTTTCCTAACTGGACATAAATGACCTGTGAGTAACCGGTCAGTGTGATAATACCCAGCAACACTTTCCTCTGGCCAGCGGTGAGTAGTGGTCAGCTGGACAATCACAAAGTCCACCAATTGGTCAAGCACTGTGGGTGGACACACAATAGCAACAGTGACCACTGTGGTGGCAGTACTGCCTGCATGTCCAAGCGGTCAGTGGGGGGGCAAGCCTCTATCTTTAGGCATCCACTACAATCAGATGTTAGTTGAAGCTTACTCAGCCTCCTCTCTGATGGGCAGCGCTCCTCAGTCTGGGCAGCTGTGGTGTGGCTAGCCAGCGGCCAGAGACTGGTCAAGCTGATCAGTGATCACTCAGGTGATTGATGGTTCACACACTAGGTGCATATTACCAAATGTTTCAACTGTTGTTTACAGGCAGGCTTTGAGAGCACCCCCTGTTTGTTGTCACTACAGATGTCACGAATGGTCAACATTACCCCCAAGTACAGGGCGCTACTGACCAACACTGTTATCTCTTATCTGTACAGTTTGACAGTTCCTCTGACTGCCAATTATTGTTATGATTATTATACTTATATTCATAAAACAGTTCTAAATCTTCGTGAGTTGCATTTGTAAGTAATCATGTTGCCATTTATAAGTAATAATGACACCATTTGTCATGATCCTGTAATCAGGATGTATGGCAATGGTCATCTACCACATTATCATAACTTCATCAAATCACCAATTATCATTTATTACAACTTTCTGCGTCAGCATGATGTGACACCTATTCAACATAAACTTAACATCCTGCAACATTTACTTATAGTTGTCTGTCTAAAGGCTAATTACATGACCTGTTTATTACAAAGTTATACTGGTTCATTGAAAGCCACAGGGACCCTGCCAAAGATCCACCAGGTCCAGATGTGTGGTCCTTCCTCCTGCAACGGTCCATCTGCTGTCTGGGGAAGACAATCCCTCTCCCTCTGTAGCGCTCCAGTGAATACATCAACCATCAGTCTGGCAGTCTCCGCGCTCCACTGAACAGGAGCAAAATGTTTACTCCAAATCCAATGGCTGATGCTAATCCATTGAACTCTGGCTCACCTAAGACTGCATAATCAGTGGTTAGTTAATCTGAACTGACCAGACAGCGTGGCCCAGTTCTTATGGTCACAGACTTGCTGACAAGTACAATGTTGACATGTTCACTATGGATCCAGCAAGCCAACATGCTTACTGCCAATAAAATATCGTGTCCACAATCGCCATTCCAATATCTGCGCATTGACAAGCTCAGAGATGACGCTTGTCATAGTTGGTAGGTCTCTCAAGTGGAGACATCACATTACGTTGTTCTAGTCAGTGTTTGTCACCTAATGATTCACCTAACTGTCACTAACTGATCCACTGTCTGTGTAATACATCCCCTTTCACTTGACTCTCGCTAACAAAGAGAATACGACTCTGATCAAACACAACATCGACATGATGGTATAACTCGCGTGGCATGCACAACCAACATGCTCTTCAGCTACTGGAGTCCACTGGCTAGATGACCGGTAAGCGGCCAGTGAAATAATCGTTTGTAACACCATACAATTATTGATTACCTCACATACATGGGCATGAGACACCAATCAACGTCTAGCAACGATACGACCAACACATGTGGCCTGTGCAACATTTGGCAAATACGCAATTCTCATACTGGGAAGGAGACTTGGGATGTCCCACAATGCATGCATGTCATGTCCCTCGCTAACATGATTTTCGCTGAGTGGACAGCACCGAGTTGACGAGAATGCTGGGTAATTGCGAGGTCACACTGCATTGGGTCCGCTATAACTCAATATCACTTTGTTGTTGGCATTATGCAGGCTGGGCATAATGACCTGTTGTGCATAAAGATATTTAGATTACACGCAATGACCAGGCACAAGTGGTCAGTGCATGGTCAGGGGGGTCACCCTGGTGATTACGGCCATCAATCTCCCACATTTGCATCAACTGCCAACGACAGATGATGTCAAATCTGCCATCTATCAAAACTAACACAAACACGAGATCAATACCAAGATGTTTGTCATGAGATGTCCATCCTACAGTTATTTACAAATGGTCAACAACGTAAACATCACAGCACAGGTTCAATAACAACTGCAAACAAATCTGTATAAACCATGCTATTTATAGAAGGCATTGTGACAAGATTGTGGAACCTATTAAAATGCCTATACTACAAAAAAAAAACACTATAATTAATGATATGCAGGTTGTATAATATTTTAGTATTATCATTACAATACTAACTTCAGCTATGTCAATAAATGTTTAACAACAACCTATGACAAAATTACCTAATAAACCATTTTGCTGGTGAACTAACATGCTAGAATTATTTAATATTCAATGAGCTAGGATGGCACTATTCCCAAACAATAACTTATAATATTATGGATACATCAGTTATGACAAAATCACCCAGATAAGAATATAGTTAAATATCAATGTCAAAAGATGTTAAAATGTTGATTACATTCATTGAGCTGTTACATTTAAAATGGTCCAATCTTCACACAAATTACTTCAACTGTAAATATTTCAAACAGATCCCAAACTATCTCTACCCTCCTCTGTCTCATTCAATGTTATAAGGGTTGATGCAATCTGACAGGGGTATTACCCAACCCTCACTAACTGGAGTTCATCAGAAAGCAATCAGCTCCAGATAGGAATCATCCTACAATGTTTATTACCCCTCTTAATGCCCCCAGTTGAATCTTCACCAGTCCAATATTCTATCTCCAGTTATGTAGCTCCACTAACAGTCAGGGTGTTTAAATCAGTTACCCTTGGGGGTGGCCAGCTGACATCCCATCATAAACCACCCCCCCCTTCAAATGGGGTGTCACTGAAACCATAAAGTCATTACAATATCAGAACAGTACCATGTGATAAGTCAGCACCCAGGGGTCTCTGGACCCCCTGGTGGGGTGAAGTAAGAGGAAGGGGTGGGGTAAGTGTTAAATAATGAGGGGTAAAGACAGGGTGAATTGTACAGAACACATTGTGGATGGGTAATTATAATATGACATGCAAGAAAGTAGTTACAAGGGACTGTTGTTTCACACAGAAGATGAAATAACCAGTAGAACTGACTGTCACACAGCTCTGTGACAATTTCTACACATGTGACAACTTGTACAAGTGTGGCAACTTGTACAAGCTTGGTGATAAGTTGTGTACAATATTTTATAACATGTTTTGTGACAAGTTGTACAAGCTTGCTGACAACTTCTACAAGCTTGGTGACAACTACTACAAGCTTGGTGACAACTTTTACAAGTATGACAACTTCTACAAGCTCAATGACAACTTCTACAAGCTCAATGACAACTTCTACAAGTGACTCAACCGGTTGTCCACTTTTATCAACTGAGACTAAGAAGCTCCCAATTACTGTGTTGTACTGTCACATTTCTCTCTTCTCAAAGTACAAGGACCATCTGTAACTCCACATTTATATTTCTCTGTCTGCATTGTGTATGTACTATGCACACATTGTACAATGTGTGCGTGCGTGCGTTCATGCGTGCGGGCATGCGTGCATGTGTGTATGACTGTTACACTTACTGTACATTGTACAGATGTGTTGCAGGCATGTATACCACCATGTATGCCACCATGTATGCCACCATGCATGCCACCATGCATGCCACCATGCATGCCACCATGCATGCCACCATGCATGCCACCATGCATGCCACCATGTATGCCACCATGTATGCCACCATGCACAGCTAGTTAAGTTAATCTTGTATTTGTTTCAATTAAGTTAACTTTCAATTAAGTTAACTTAAGCTAATTATTAACATTTCACCTGTTCCCAAATTTCGTAGTCAACCCAAAAATGTCCCCAAACGTCCTATGTTCCTTTACCTGTATCGACATGTCAGATGCTTGAGTGTCAAGCACTGATGCTGGCTAATCCGAATAGAGAATAACCCATTAGGCCCCAGGATTTTATTAAAACATGCCACCATGTTCCGAGGATTTCTGGCAAATTTCGAGCGATTTTACCTCGTGTTAAAAAATCTGTACAAAAAAACTATTCAATATTGACAATTACAAGTTGTGTTTATTTTGAAGAGTAGTAATTTCTCCACATGCATGTATACATAGAAATAGGATATATTAATAAAATGTTGACATTTGATAACAATTTGCAAAGACAAAATAGTACATTTGTTAAAACTTAGAAAGTTGCGACTGACATTTGACAATGATCCCATGCTATAACCCTTTGCAACTCAGCGAAGAAAATGTAGCTATATGTGTTAGCTTTGCACCACTGAAAACGTTATCAAATTTTGACAGTTATTTTTCAAGTTACACCATATTTTATCATGACAAATATAGAAATAAAAATTTTCTATATAGCGTGAACAAAACTGATGAAAATCAAGATTTCCGAAAGGGCAACACATGCACGTAACAAGCTGTTGTTGTTGCAAAATGTATCCGCTAGGGTGTGGTAAAATTTGGTAGCGTTTAGTTCAGTAGTTATTCACGGGGATTTTTTTTAATAGAGGGTCCTGTATGTGGCTGGCGGCGGCCGTTCCAGGACTGCACAGAGTGGCCGGCCGCGGCCTTTGTGGGGTCTAATCAGATAACAGATTTGTTGTAAAATGATTACAATACTGTCAACATTCCACGCTCACCAGGCATTAATCTACTAGATTAGCTAGCTAAGTTCATCTTGAATTTGTTCAATTAAGTTAATTAAGTAAAATATTAATTAAGAGTTTTGGTAATATTTACTTAACTTTTGCAAGTTAAGTTACGTTAATCTTCCCATGCATGTTACACTGGTTTCAAAATAGCAATAATTTATTTGTCTACTTTGCAGTAAAATAAAAACAGTTCATTACAATGGCATACACTGTATATGGTTACGCTTCACCAATCACTCGATTTCACTGTTAGTTATAAATCGCATACTACTTATTAATTACGAGAATGTCACTGCCAGTTGTTAGCCATCAGCGTCCACACATGTTCAAGGGGATTACAATCTCCACATCAAATAAACATCACCGGATTTTACTTTCTTCTGCTGCAGATTTCAAATCTGTTTGCTCAAAGGATTACTTGGAATGTTGTAAGAGAAATAACCGATCTAAAAATATACATCCCTGGGAGATGCAGGGATTAAATTGGTTGCGTAACAGCATCAGGGATGCATAAGACATTCAGTTTCCATTTAAAATGGGGTATTTAAATAGGGTGTCTCCTTCAAGTGCTTTGTGTGTGACAATCACTCCCCCTCAGCCCCCAGGTGCTGTATGGGCCCCAAGCTCCCGGTAGGGGGTGGGAAAGGTAGAGGAAGTTCCGCTTTGATGCTACATAATCACATGAGGTAGATTTGAAGGGGGTCACAGACACACCCCTTTCCTCTTCACCCACAGCACAGCCTAATGAACCAGTGATCCTGGATTATGGAAGAATGGGGTAAATTGTCAGAGTTACATTAAATGTCTTTCTACCCTCATCCCACAGGAACCCGCAAGCCAGTGTCTGGGGTGATTTATGCAAATTCAACTTCAGTTGTGAATTGGGCCTTTCCATGCAGGAACAAATGGAGGGTGAATTGTAAATTTCCTGAGCATTTAAATGGTGTGCACATGATTCTCATCGGGTAACTGTTACATAGCCAGTGGGGGTTGTATAATTTAAAAGCCTCAATTCTCTCAATGTTTCATCTCAAACTACAAATCAATTAACAATATCATACTTCTTGTTTTAATCACTATTTATGGAATCGAAGATTTCATGGTCAGCCAATAATGGCCGTAAAGCAATATTTATATATGCGGCAAAACTGGCATATTTGATCTCATCACCAGATTGTGTAATTGTGTATATAATCAGAGCTTCCCATAATGAGCTCCAGGGATACTTACTTGCCCTGTCATCCCAACGGTACTGCCAAAACTACCAACATGAACTCCAGAGGTAATTTCCTCCTCAAAACTGTGTTATGGCATTCTGTGGGAATCCCACTGATCCTAAAATCCCTCCCTCTTCCTGGAGATCTGCCTGTTCAGCTAAGTAACTGTGTCCTCCATTAACCAACCAGCTGCACAACAAACATAGGCTGCCTTCGGGGCAGAGATGCCACCGGGGCTTCAGTTACACGGTAACTCTGTCATGTCCAGGGGGGGTGCTTCACTGTTTTCAATTCATTACAATGACTGGGCAGTGTTATTCGGGCAGTCTGGGCTGCACCCAAAGGCACATTACTTAATCAACTATGGAGACAGAGAAAAGACCTGCAAATGTAATTAACCAAATATCTGACACACCGCCGCCCTTTGCGTTCTGTTGCCGCACTGAAAATGAATATGAATTAATTAACTTTAACAAGGCATGCAGAACAATGGATGTGTAATTAAAATTGTAGTTGTGGTTAAAATTTGAGTTTAAAACCTAAAATTGCAGACTACTGGAATTTCTTGTCACCCTCTCCCTGCACCCTAGACATTGAATCAAAGCATGTCAGTGTGATTTGGGCAAGACAATGCACCCTTGTTTAAAACCCCTGCAGCCTCTTCAACCCCCACCCAGCATGCAATCCTGCTGGGAATTTAATCATTCATAACACCATTGATGTGCAAGCTATATATACCCAGCCTGGAGCAAGGGGTGGTTAGCCATTTCAAAGGGTGTCCTGCCTAATTAGGCCTGAGTATCATCAGTCTACCCTCCCTGTCCATCCCAATGACCAAGAGATGACCACTGGTCATGGGAGGGTGGACAAAGGGATGCTTTCCAGGGGTGGTGTTCCTCACCCTTCCAAGGTGTTACCCACAACCTGACAGCAAGTGGGGTAACAAACCAACCAGGATATGTCACAAAGGGGTGATACAGATCCACCAGGGTGTTTCACACCTCCATGTAGACACCCCTCACGCTATCAGAAAGAAATGCGCTCTGATGACACAGACTGCTATAAATTTTAATCTGTTTACCATAGCAATGAAATGTCCATATGTTCCCAAGATCCTTTCTGAAGTTCGAACAGCGAGAGGCGGAATTAAACAGGCCAGTCAAAATATAGGAACGCCTTGCATAGGAATAGATATGCAGTTGCCATGGTAACCAGATCAGAATTTACAACAATCCATATGTGGAGGCATAACCCTTGAATTTGTAAACAGTATTCATGTTTAAATATTCTTAAATAAAAAATGTCAGTTTTGTTAAATCATAAAATAGGTTTCATGCTGGTGTTGTTTTAAAATCCGTAGTGTAGTTTTATGTATGCATGTTTTCTTTTCTTTACGCCAATTAGTTTTGCAATATTTTGTAAACTTATACTTGTTAAGATCGGTGGGTATCCAAGATCGGAAGCTATTATAGTGACACCTTTTCCAGCACTTTTTGCTGCCAGAAAATGTTTTTATTTTGAACATGCATGAGAATACTATGAGAAAATGAAATGTATGGATTCTTGCACAGAAAGAATTTTTAAAATGTCATATGATAGGTGTATGTGGGTTTTCTTGGGAATTAAATCGTTTTATTTCGAACATGTTCTCAAAAAGAATGAATATTAAAAATGATAACTTGTGCACAACATTGACCAATGCTATACTGGAAAATAATTAGTGGTTACCTCCTGCAGATTCTATACCTGATATTTATTATCACAGGAATGCAGGTACAATTGACCAACTGAGCCACATTTAATTTATCTACCCTTCTATAATGCTTTGTCTTTCATTGAAGGTTAATTATAATTATAGTATGGCAGAGAGATGGTGCCAAGCTACCAGGGCAGGGTAAATTTCCATAGGGGCTTCCCTAATGATTATTTATCGAATTTACCCAACATAGAAACGACATAATGGAGACAGTCCATGGATACGCAGAGTAAGTTAAAGTGCATCTTGGGCAGTGGGGCGGACACTGGTCAATGCACAGAAGAGAGGGGGCAGGATCTGGGTGTCCAGTGGTCTCAAACTTTGATTAGTGGACATCATGAGTGAATGGTCAGTATTCGGCCCACTGACCATGGAGTGACCAGCACATTGTTGAGCTGATGAGCCAATGGACAATCATAACAAACAGATGTATTTATGCCGACTGACGACTTTTGTGTTGCGGGGGTGGAATGCCAGAGGTGGGGTGACAAATGTGGAAGGTAATAGCTGGGTGAATGCGGGCCAAGGTAGACACGTGAAAGGAGACTGACAGCATTCAGATTATATCATTGCTTTAAATGTTACTTGCTGTTGCTGGCCTTTTGTACACTTGTATTTATGTCGGCCTTTCCCCACCGACAACGCCACTAGGGCGCACAAAGGGTGTTTTGCTGTCAACAAATTAAGTGTATGTGAGCCAACTATCAAGTGACACAGAGGACATCTGACTTGGTCATTGAGATGAGTAAGAAAGTGAGTCAACAGTGTAGTCATCAGTGTGCAATTATATTTAAATGTCACTCTGCTTAGATGGAATTGTTTTTCTGAGGAAATATTAATTGCTCCACCAACATCTATTAATGTTAAATGCATTAAATAACATGGGTGGGCGAGATCACCACAAGTTAAAGAATTACAGTCAATTCCTTCAAGACAAGGAAATTGAGGGGAGATCATATAGAAGTTTTTTAAGATATTGAATCGTCATGGAAATAATGATAGAAGTATTTATTTCATACAAAGGAAGATAAAAGAACCAGGGGACTTGATGTTAGTGAAGGATCCATGTAGATGGATAGCAGAAAGTACTCCTCACAGAGTACTTCTCAGAGTACTTCTCAGAGTACTTCTTCACAGAGGACAATACACTAAAGGTGATTAATCAATTCAATTTTTTTGCTAGTCTTATTTCAAATTAATTTTGCGAAAAACCAAACCTACCTAGTATCCACTGCAACATGCTAGCTCATTTGTGCAACTTTTGTATATAGTTTTTGTGAAATCATCAGACAAACTATTACATTAGTTAATGCTTGTTCAAGCATTAAAATCATGATTTTCTTACGTGGTGAAATTGTTTAACTTTGTCATGTGATCGGCGAGAGGATGGAGGTCACGCCCATGATCAGCATTGAGCAACACAGTGTTTACCATTTTGGATATCCACTATTTTGATCCTTACCAGATCTAAAAAAGGCATTTTTTTATTAATCAAACTGCACACATTACTTAAACTAGTCACACACTACACATATGGACATAAGTGAACCGGATTCATTTGAGGAAGCAGTTTTAATGGAACAAATTATCTACAGTTTGTGTAAATACTAGCAATGTGAATATGTTTTAAAATAAACATACACATGTTCCTAAAACCGGTGGGTGGTTTTCCTCAAAAATAGGTGGGAGGTGGACTCTCAGAAATGGTGGGAGGTTGGCCCCCATAATTGCTGGTTGTTGAAAGTTGAAACCCTTGCCACCTCCCCACAGATGAATAACCGTTGGACTCTCAATAACCAATGACTTTCTTATCCACTTCCATAAGCAATTTTTGCTTTGGATGGTAATCTTGTTCAAATTGTGTTAATATCTTGTTAGAGTTCTATTGCCAGACAACAATCAGAGCCACCCCTACTGGGTAACAGCAAACAACACATAGCCCCAGGGCTGACAGGTGGTGGCTGAGAGGGGTGGGGTAGATGACTAGACCAGACCAGTTTACCCCATTAACTGACTGTAATTATATATGTCTGGAAACAGAAATCTCCTGATAGCTTCTCAAAGCAAAGATTTAAATCAATGAGGACATTTGAATAACTGGCCAGAGTAAACAACTGGCTACCCGTCACAACCCCGGATATCTTACAGTCAGTGTCATTGTTTGCATCTATTTATTTGTTATCTTGTCCTCTATTCAAGCAAGCTAACTCGCTCATTTCTAATTAAACTAATTACAGCAGAATACGATGTGATGAAGACAGCTTCTGAAAATGAATATCACAAAATGCTCCTGTAATGTTGGGTTCTCAACCTTTATCTCCGCAAGTACACCCTAAGTCCTGAGACGACCGGCTAGGTACCACGCATCTGGAGCAGGACATTTGGTCACAAGACATTTGGTCGCAGTTTTGCTATACAACAACATTTCGACACCAGACCAAACCTTTTAAAAAAGTCTGGTGTTGTCTCTATTAAGAGTGTATTTTTTTAAGTTAGTGGCTTCATCTTCTGTTTGTGCAAAATGTAAACCAAGCAGGTGAGTCCAGAGATCGGGCAATTAACTTTAAAATTATTATTAGCATTAATTAAAAATTTATTACAATTAAATAAGAAATTATCCAATTAAGTTAAACTCACATTCTCAGGTCAATTAAATTAAACTGATAATTAACGTCAATTGATTAGTTCACGAGATATTAACCTGTTAAATAGGAATACATTTATTTATGTTAAGATCTCTTAATTATATTTTTAGTCAACTTTGTTCAGTCAATGAAGCATACCAGAATATTGGTTTACATGTTATTTATATTATCGGACTGGTTTATGCCTAACAACAGTAATGGAACAATAGTTTCCTAGAAACTGCCTACGTGTTTATATGGATTTTATCAAAACATTGGATGATACATATTGTATCAGTGCTTTTAAGTGATGTGAAACTTTACTGCCACACTGAATCCAGAATGCTTGACTGCGGCAAATGGGGACAATAGTGCTGCCACCTACTGAACAACATTCACACTAGACTGACAAACGGGCACACAATGTTGCCACCTACTAACCAACATTCATACCAGAATGGCCTATTTGCTTAGTAATCACATTTTGGTACTGCCACCTAGTGACCACTATGCATACGTAATTAAATTTGGTACTGTCACCAAGTGAAATCTGTTAATTAATTAATAATACCTAATACAATCCAAATACCAACCAATTTACACATGACACATACAATGATATCATTCTCAAAACAGAAACCAAACAGACTATTCATTTAATTTTTTATATTTTTTACTTGTGAGTTGACATCATGATAGTTTTACCAGGGTTACTCGAGAGTAACAAGATCACTATGACACTGACACATGCAATCAAGTGGAACTAGAAAGCAAGAATATCCGTCACTATGACATTATTCTGTCAGAGAACAACACAAATTCTTCAAATTGTACATTGTAAAACCACACGATATATCCTGTGCACGAGGCAGCACACACTGTGAATGATTGAAGATGGATTTTTAAGTGCATGCTGAATATAGTATTCTGTAATACATTTGATCAGAGTAACTGCTCCTAGATAAATCATTGTTCCTTACATCACAACTACATGATTGTGCTGCCATCTGTTGATCAGGACACACTGCATTTGTGCTGCCATCTGTTGACCAACACACAACACTGTCAATGCAATCTGTTCAGTGCTCCCCTGGTGACTACTGGGATCATGCCCCAGTTAGACTTCCTGGTGTGTTACAGACGAATGTAGGGCACAGTAATTTTATGTCATTTAAAAAAAATCATATCATCTGACATAACTGCATTTGAGCAGGCACATTGGCAGGTTTGCTGGTAGAACATGTTGGCAGTGTAACTGTGGATTTTTAGATGATTTCAATAGGCGGAAGGATTTTTGGCAATTTTTTTCACCACATTGCACGTGTGCGTAGTAATTCATGCAGAAATTGGTAAACATTGATGGGCATGACACGTTCAGCCATTTTAAAAGAGTTAGAAATGTCTAATTTTGACTAAACTCCATCAGCATGTCAATGAAATGATGATGACGGCAGATAAGAAATTTCAGAATTTTTGATGGTCAAGTTTTCTTATAATCATGCAAAACGTTAACATGGCCACCAATGGGAAATGTAACTGAGTGCTGAACCCAAATAGGCACCATGGCAACGGAAATGCGGTAGCCATCTAACAGTCATGGAGAAGGTTTTTTTTATCAAAAATATACTGATTAAATGCATGAAAACGTGTGTCTGTCACCAAACAATGAGTGTGTACTGTGGACAGGCTGCACAAAAGGAAGAATTGTTAAATATAGAGCTATTAATGGCCAACTCAGATGTGGCTACAGTCGTGCAGTGACAGTGTATAGGCTCAGTTACATGGTCCAACATAGAATCACACGAATCAATTAAAATGGCTGCTAACTTGCCTCATGTTGCATGCGTTTACATTGTCTGTGTCAGGCTAGTTAATATTATATTATTATATATATTTTATTGATTCCATCTAGTCAACAAGAGCATTACTTGTTAAGCGCCGCTATTATTTAAACTTCGTAACCGTCTCTTTTAGGAGGTATCCTATAACTGATCTACTATATATAAAAAATGTCAAACAAATATACATTTTAATGTTGCACTATAACGTTTGATGTGCATCCGCTGATATGTTATGCCATTTGATGATTAATAAGATATATGGTTGTCAATAAATACAATTTTTTTTATTTTTCATCTGTTCAAATTGCCTGAAAGAGTTTATGGTAAGCTAAAAGCTTAACATAAGCGCATTTTTCTATTGGGAAATCAACAGTAATTTTCATAAATGTCTATTCACCACGTCTCAGTACTCATTTGATGTTGCGTGCAGTTCTTTGTAAGTGTACGGACACAAGGAGATGAAGGTATGCAAGCCTAACCGTAGCTAACCCCATCTCTAGCTAACCCCATCCCTAACTAACCCCATATCTAGCTAACCCCATCCCTAGCTAACCATAACCAACAAGTGGTTTACAGAAGATATAACCATTCCCAAAGGCATAGGTTCATGGGAAAAGTGAACAGTTTGCTTGCAAAGACAGACAGCCGTAGCAATCACAAATAGCATGGTACTGACCGGTTGCCAAAATGAAAATTTGGTCAAAATTAGGGGGTATGGCACCAGTTTGTGAGGGAGCAGGTAGCTATTTTGCACTAGAACAGTCATTGGTGATATTTGTTATGTGGCCCAATGCATTGGTAATATTGTGTAGCAAATTTGGACAGAATAATCGCATTTTGGTTGTGTCACAGCCACTGGAAGCATTGCGTATATCAGCATTTTCAAATGTGGCTGCAATGGGTATCTGGTCATGTGATACCCCTTTATGATGGCGTATCCAAATCAAACAGTACACCATGTACCCGATCAAGTAGAAGCATGAAAGCAATCACATAAACAATAAAATTTAGCAAGTCTGACACAATGGAAATCACCCAAAATCCTGTTAAATGTGACAAATTGTCACTTTTCTGACAAAGTTGCGCCATATTTGGTTAAAAATCAAGCAATTATATAAATATTAATTTGAAAATAAGTAGATGGTATATTTAAAGAGACAGTAAATAGGTTTCATTGATTCGCAATGCTCTAGAAATCTAGTGTACATGGTTAATGATTTATCAGGTGTCAAAATTGACCTATATTTAAATTATGTGACTGGTTTTCAGCTAATATTATGGGCAGGGCATTGTTTTGATTTGGCTGTGAAACAAATAATAATGACGTGACAAGCAGGAGTGTTCCATAATGGGTTTACATATACATTGTGCCGCAACTTGATATAAAAGTGGACATTTTCTCCAAAAAAGGCTTCCCTATTTGGGATCATGCCCCAGTTAGACTTCCTGGTGTGTTACAGACGAATGTAGGGCACAGTAATTTTATGTCATTTAAAAAAAATCATATCATCTGACATAACTGCATTTGAGCAGGCACATTGGCAGGTTTGCTGGTAGAACATGTTGGCAGTGTAACTGTGGATTTTTAGATGATTTCAATAGGCGGAAGGATTTTTGGCAATTTTTTTCACCACATTGCACGTGTGCGTAGTAATTCATGCAGAAATTGGTAAACATTGATGGGCATGACACGTTCAGCCATTTTAAAAGAGTTAGAAATGTCTAATTTTGACTAAACTCCATCAGCATGTCAATGATGACGACGGCAGGTAAGAAATTTCAGAATTTTTGATGGTCAAGTTTTCTTATAATCATGCAAAACGTTAACATGGCCACCAATGGGAAATGTAACTGAGTGCTGAACCCTACTGTTGAAATGATGTACAAACAAATGTGCGGATTGCTTCCAGAAACCATTTGACTGTGCTTTGCAGCATCCCACCTGTTGCTTCAGAGGTAGTCTTGGTGAAATAGTGAAAACATATGACCAAAACAAGATAATTCCGTTCGAATGCCAGATTTTCCTATTGAAAAGGCCAGTACAACTGTGACCCAGTGACACACAATGTCAGCAGATTCGCTCCTGTGATGTAATAACGGTCCGGTGCTCGCTCGAGTTTCCATGAAACGACATGTATCAAACTGGAATCTGGAATCGCTGCAACTGCTAAAGTTTCAGATATGCACCAACACAAACATTTGTGTCTGACAAGTAATTCTGAGCCAGAAATACACACTGTCCGTCTAAGCACGGAATTTAGGAGTCACCTTTAATAATAATTAAAAGTCTAGACGGCATATTTCATTTGTTGCTGATTTTATCATATCCGTGTTCTTCGTTGTATTCGCTGGTATGTTTTTTGTTGTTTGCCAAAAGTATTGCAACTGCTCTTGTTAGCAGTAGACTTGATTATTGTAATTCCCTTTATCATAATTTTGCTCTCAAGGACATCTTCAACGTGTGCAAAATTGTTTGGCAAGGGTAGTTACCCGGTCTCCTCGTTTCTCTCACTCATTACCACTTCTTAAATCACTGCATTGGCTCCCTGTCCGATAGCGCATTATTTTTAAGATCTGTACAATTACCTGTCAAGCACTTTCATCCAAGCAACCAGCATATATACATTCACTGCTCATTCCTGCAAGACAGCCCAGACAGCTTCGATCATCGAATTCTAATTTACTTTTGTCCCCAATGTGAAGAAAAAAGTTGGAACTAGAGCTTTTTCAGTTGCTGCACCGACTCTGTGGAACTCACTCCCTGTTTGTGTTAAGTCTGTAGGAAATATAGCAACACTTTGCCATAGACAAAAAACCCACCTGTTTAAACTTGCTTATCCTCCATAGCTCCCCAGCGTACCAATCCAACTGTTTACAACTGGAACTGCTTATCGATTGTGAACTGCTTAACCCCTTTTGTTTTGGTGCACTGCTGAGCTTGGGTCTCCCGAGGATTTTAGCACAATAAAAATATTTTATATATTATTATTGTGTGTAAACATTGTGTAAGCACATATGTTAATTTATATGTAAATATATATGTGACAAGTGTGTAAGCATATATGTAACCATATGTAAAAATATGTGACAAAACATACAGTTTTTATATATGTATATAAATGTATATATATACATATATATATAAACAAACATCTGTGGAAACAGTACGTATGACATTAGAAGTCCCAAGTGGGTAAAGAACCAACCCAGCCCCGTGTAGCAGATACCTAAGGCGGCTTAACGATGGCTGGGGATAATCATATGGTATATGAGAGACAAGAGTCTGGAGCCACAAAGCTTCTTCCTAATGTTCCTAATGTAACCATTGATATTACCATGTAATCTAACCATTGATATTAGTCCTTATTACAGTCAAAATCAACATTTATGGTTTTGAAATAATTTTCCATTTATGAAATTTTACAAACAAATGCTGATTTTGTTACATCAAGCTGTGGACTTTGTGGAGAATTGTGATCACAAAACACAAATATTGCAATTATTTTAATGAGCGAATTTTCTAATTTTTCTCAATTCCCAACATTTCCTGATGCCTAATTTCTCCCCACCCATTACACATTCATAGTTACTCCTGTCAGTGATGCAAGCTGATTTTTAACACTTCTTGAACATAAATAATATTGGGAAAACTGCATGCTTTATGATTATAGTGAACTCCTATATTGGGTAGATGGCAAATGGTAGATTGAACAAATTACTGGGTGTAGAGGAGGACAATTAACCATGGTAAATGATGGACAAATGGAAGGCTGACATCATGAAGATAAGGGATGATCTCATGAGACTATGTGAAATAGGCTGAGGGTGCTGACTTCGAGCGTATACGTTTTGTGTTATGGCGGCTGAATGTGAATGGAATTTGATGGCTAGTGATGTGACGGCTACATCCTGAAGGATGTGACTGCTACAGCCTGAAGGATGTGACTGCTACAGCCTGAAGGATGTGATGGCTACAGCCTGAAGGATGTAATGGCTACAGCCTAAAGGATGTGACTGCTACAGCCAGAAGGATGTGATGGCTACAGCCTGAAGGATGTGGCGGCTACAGCCTGAAGGATGTGACTGCTACAGCCTGAAGGATGTGATGGCTACAGCCTGAAGGATGTGACGGCTACAGCCTGAAGGATGTGACGGCTACAGCCTGAAGGATGTGACGGCTACAGCCTGAAGGATGTGACTGCTACAGCCTGAAGGATGTGATGGCTACAGCCTGAAGAATGAGGACATGTTCAATCGTCATCTAATTCAAATCAAAGTCTCATGTAGCTTGGCTAAATAACAACAATTTCATGCAGTATTGTTCGTACACTGATGTGTTGAGATCGTCCCTAGGGACCACAATGATGCCCCCAGAAACACACAAGCGAAAAGCACAAAATGCTTCAACTCACTGATTGGTGTGCTCATCTTCGGCTCTGTTGTTGCCATGGATACTGTTGTGAGACAGGCTCGTGCCTGTGCAATGCACTTCTCCGAGAGACGTTTCACTGGGACAGGTTTTGCCAGCATGTTGTCCCCACTTGGGGCACCATGAGACATCCCAAGCCCCGCCCCTCCCAGCAAACTCCCTGGGTTAATCTCCTTGGGATCATCTGGGCTCCCTGTCAATCAATAAATCATTCAATTAATAAATCAAACAGCCATAAAATGTTTATAATGATAATTATTCAAATATGAAAAAAAAATTCTTATCAGGGAGGTAAAAACTGCACTGACCCAATAAATACAAGTGTATTGTCAATCAACAACTAACCAAATCAGAAATTCACTTAGAAAGAATTGTTAACTGATTAGACCCCACAACGGCCGTTGCCGGCCGCTCTGTGCATCCTGGAATGGCCGCCGCCGGCCGCATACAGAACCCTCTATTAAAAAAAATCCTGGCGAATAACTACTGAACTAAACGCTACCAAATTTTGCCACACCCTAGCGGATACATTTTGCAACAACAACAGCTCATTACGTGCATGTGTTGCCCTTTCGGAAATCTCGATTTTCATCAGTTTTGTTCAAGCTATCTTGAAAAATTTTATTTCTATATTTGTCATGATAAAATATGGTGTAACCTGAAAAATAACCATCAGAATTTGATGTTTTCAGTGGTGCAAAGCTAACACATAGCTACATTTTCTTCACTGAGTTGCATAGGGTTATAGCATGGGATCATTGTCAAATGTCAGTCGCAACTTTCTAAGTTTTAACAAATGTACTATTTTGTCTTTGCAAATTGTTATCAAATGTCAACATTTAATTAATATATCCTATTTCTATGTATACATGCATGTGGAGAAATTACTACTCTTCAAAATAAACACAACTTGTAATTGTCAATATTGAATAGTTTTTTTGTACAGATTTTTTAACACGAGGTAAAATCGCTCGAAATTTGCCAGAAATCCTGGGAACATGGTAGCATGTTTTAATAAAATCCTGGGGCCTAATGGGTTATTCTCTATTCGGATTAGCCAGCATCAGTGCTTGACACTCAAGCATCTGACATGTTGATACAGGTAAAGGAACATAGGACGTTTGGGGACATTTTTGGGTTGACTACGAAATTTGGGAACAGGTGAAATGTTAATAATTAGCTTAAGTTAACTTAATTGAAAGTTAACTTAATTGAAAATCCTGGGGCCTAATGGGTTAAGGATGCATGTAATAATTTAGTTTTTAATTTGGCAATAATAACAATAGCTTCTATCACCACTGAAACAATTAATTGATGAATCAATCAATCATGAACTAATCAATATCTGAATGCTATCTCAGGCAAAAAAAACATTTCGACATTAATTGTAGAATGACGGCATCCTTCTAAGTTATTATGGCACCAACCCAGCAGCCGTCATCCTGAAACTCTGTTTCACATATAAAGTTGACCCAATACTTCATGCAATTAACATTTAATAATCATACTAATGTCTCCTTCATGATATGTAACATTTGCTTATTTGTTTTTAACAACCAATTTACACAAGTTGGTTGTGCTTCCACCTGGTGCACAGCTATAACACTAAAAACCTCCCTACTCATAAACCTGGTGATTGCCAAGTGAACTAAGGCACTCGTGCTGGCCTCGTGTGGTTATAATACTATTACTTGTGTCTCAAACGTGTCACTGTTGCCACCTGGTGGACAAGGAATACATTAATGAACATGTATTCCTCATTGCATCATTAATGGGAGCAACTGCAATTGGTGGCTAGCATAGTTTCCTTGGCTCATTGGTGGCTAGCATAGTTTCCTTGGCTCATTGGTGGCTAGCATAGTTTCCTTGGCTCATTGGTGGCTAGCATAGTTTCCTTGGCTCATTGGTGGCTAGCATAGTTTCCTTGGCTCATTGGTGGCTAGCATAGTTTCCTTGGCTCATTGGTGGCTAGCATAGTTTCCTTGGCTCATTGGTGGCTAGCATAGTTTCCTTGGCTCATTGGTGGCTAGCATAGTTTCCTTGGCTCATTGGTGGCTAGCATAGTTTCCTTGGCTCATTGGTGGCTAGCATAGTTTCCTTGGCTCATTGGTGGCTAGCATAGTTTCCTTGGCTCATTGGTGGCTAGCATAGTTTCCTTGGCTCATTGGTGGCTAGCATAGTTTCCTTGGCTCATTGGTGGCTAGCATAGTTTCCTTGGCTCATTGGTGGCTAGCATAGTTTCCTTGGCTCATTGGTGGCTAGCATAGTTTCCTTGGCTCATTGGTGGCTAGCATAGTTTCCTTGGCTCATTGGTGGCTAGCATAGTTTCCTTGGCTCATTGGTGGCTAGCATAGTTTCCTTGGCTCATTGGTGGCTAGCATAGTTTCCTTGGCTCATTGGTGGCTAGCATAGTTTCCTTCCACAAAATTGAAGACAATCAGCACTGAGGTCAAGATAAGAAGATGGAAGTGGGTAGGACATATCCTACGAATGGAGAAGAACAGCAATTGTGAGACTGCACTGACCTGGACGCCTGAAGGTAAAAGAAAGGTTGGGCGACCAAAGACAACGTGGCGATCAACTATTGAAAATGAAAGAAGTATACTGGGGTGGAATAGCTGGAACGAAGCCAGACGTGTAGCAGCTGACAGAACAAGATGGAGGAGATTCACTTCGGCCTTATGGGCCACTGGGCCCGAAGAGGATAGGATGGAGGATAGTTTCCTTGGCTCATTGGAAATGTACAATGACTTTATTTTAAACTTTCACAGCACAATACACATCCATTAACTTATCTTGTGTGAAATTTGTGAAACCTTGTTTTTCCAGAAAAAACTTCATACCCATAAATGTTCACACAATCCAGTGACAGATTGAAATGTTGGTGTTTTAATCCTAACTACCACACTGATTATATGTAAGTGGTCAGTGATTCCAGTACATATAAATAAATTAACTCTATACACTTCAATAATAGTCTAACAGCTGTAAAAAAATAATTTGCCATATTCAAACATGGATTGCAGTTTCTTTACAGGGGCACCGCACCTGTGGACGACTCACACAAGAGATCATAACTTCTAACACAATTGCGCCAGATTAGTTTCCACACTTTCCACTAGGTGGCACCACTGTTTGCCCACTTACCAAAACCATTTCATTGGTATTACTAACCATGACTTTGAACAAGCTCTTTCACACATATTGACGACACTTACGGAAATGTGAATTGCTCTTCGGACAGGACTAAATAAAAAGGCATATTTCCAGTAAAAAGTGGCAGATTTTGTTTGATGTGAATTTATTTTGCATATGGTGGCAATTATCAGAATCAGAATGATATAAGCCGACAGACCAATGAAAATGTTTATATGGATTTATGCAGAATTTCAAGTAAACAAGTACAGATTTCAACCAAAACAACATGTCTGACATACAAAGACACTGATCTCACTGCCATTTCACGTACCAGGTGGCGTTGGTGGCATGTGTTGCCGCGGCTCTGCCTTCAAGGGAAAGTTTGCAGAATGTTCAAAGAGCGCAGACAACGCCGTCGAGTAGTCGTGATTACCCATTGGCATCACTGTGATTGGCTCAACGCCTCCCATTGGGTAGTGGGGGAGGGTTGTTGCCGTGCTTATCTGGTGTTGCTGATGGTGCTGTGTGTATTGGTCAGTGTAGAATCCTGTCGACTTCATAGACGGATCTAAAACAAGGATCAGGCACAGGCTCATGGAAAAGTATCAGGTTCCAAGTGACAGGCGTGTGTGTGCGTATGTATTTGTATACACACATACATATGCATACATCAGACATGCCAAGTCTACCGGTGATTTTTCACCTCTTCTACCGGTCAGTAGAACATTTCTACCGGTTTTTGCGATTTTGGGGAACATTTGTTTTCCATTTTATCGGTAAAATCGGCACTGGTGAGCGAAAAATCTCGACTTTCTGGAAGATCCTGTTTGAATCTGAATATCGGCCTCGATTCTGACGACCAATGATATCGCAGCTATGTGCCCTCGTGATCTATGCCATACAATTATAGAGAGTACCGCCAGAACAGTTCAAATGTTTCTTTTGCTTGAGTTATTTCTAGCTATGGTTTTTAATCATTGATCGTTAGTTTCTGGGACCTGTTTTTTGGAGGAATGAACACACTTCCAGCTGATGCCCGACGACGAGCTGCCCGCCGCATCATCCACGGATGAGCAGTGGACGAAGATCGGGCAGCTGTGTGTTTGATGTTTGCTCATCTCGGTGCGCTGGCGAAGGCGCTGCTGACAGTCCCCAACTCGTACGCTACTCCAGAGAGGACCTTCAGCATGGTGAAGATCTTCACCGAGCAGCGTTCGCAGTTGGGGAATTCGACTCTATCAGCACTGCTGAAATGCAAGTTGAACGAGGACACTATCTGTACCGAGTTCGCTCCCTGTGAGTGCGGCTGGCGCGTGTCGCGTGCACGTCATACGACTTGTGCTCTAGCTCGGCACAGGAGCGAGTGTGAATTTTATTTAGAGCATTTTGTTGTATCTATATGTTGTATGTATATTTATGTCATTTGCACATTCCAGGCAGTTTTTAACATTTATATTTATCAATATATTATTGTGTCTAGCTTTGAATATTTCTGGCATGGTATTTTTATTTTATTAATCAGTATTGCCTTATTTAACAGTATTATTCTGTAATCTGTACTTTATTAAGTGCTTTTTTATGAACATGATGTTTCATGCTGATTTGTGCTTGTTTTTACATTGCTGCATGTCTAGTCTGTAATTATTGTTGTATAATTTTTATATATTTTTATCATTTGAACATTTCAGTATTTTCATTGCTGTGTTTTGTCCATTACCTAAATTTTTATGGAACTTGCATCATTCTTAGTATTTTTTACATGATTTATAATTTTTTTTAATATTATTAATTATTTATATTGTATATAATTGTCATTTCTTGTGTATTAGAAGTATAAGCTGTGTATGTTTATGTAATTGAAAAGTGGAGCATCTAGCTATTTTCACTGCTATTTCACTGCTATGTTTTTATCCATTACCTTAATTTTTATGCACCTTTCATTATGCTCAGTATTTTTTACCTGCATTTTAGCCTGTTGTATAATTATGTTATGTATGTACCTATATGTACCTTATTTAAATTGTATATAATTACCATTTCTTGTGTGTATTAAAATAATGTATTTAACCATTGTGGTTAATAGTGTGTTTGTTGTGCTGTGTCTCGAGTTTGGCTGCCAGTCGACGACGCAACCCCGAATTTTTGTTGTATGTGCTAATCTACCCCTTTTGGGCCTTCAGAACTTGGCAAGTCTGGCATACATACCCTCATACATGCATGTCCCACACACATGTGCACACACACACGCGCGCACGCGTGCATGCACATATTCAATTACAATTGTCAATTACACAAATACTCAGTTAAAAAATTTCCAAAAAAATTCAATTAGTTATTCCTGCATTTTTGCTGCTGGGTTGGGTTTGATTACAGTGGTGAATTAACATGGTGAATTTTAATGGTCAATTACAATTACACAGAGTCATAAAAACTCAAGTACAATTGGCGTTACACAAAATAACAATTACACTATAATTGTGTGTAATTAATTACAATTGAACCCACCCCTGAACCATGTGCATACAAAAACACACCAATGACTGATCACACGACAGAATATAACTTTACATTGAAAATAATAGCATCCCTATTCAGGAAACTAATTTACAACTTTACTATATGATCAAGAAATAAATTACCCAAACGGGAGAACATTCACAACACAAGTCAACTGAAATACATTAACATTAACAAAACATTATCAACCTGCCCCATTTTGTAATGTGACCACAAACAATACACACCCCAACGTACAATACACACCCCAACGTACAAAAGAGGGGCATTTTCCCACGAGTTAAACTCATATTCAAAAGTGCAGACAATGGATACAGAGTGGTCAGTTTCCGACCATGTCCATTATTTTACATTGCATCGCATTACGCCTTTGTGTGCAGAAGCCCCAGAACAATTCAGCCGGGGTGACACAAACGCTGGCAATTTTCCGCTAAGCGAGATGACCCACGGGCTAAATCGACATGGGGCATTCGGGTGCTTTGTCCCGAGTGTCCACTATGACTCTGGACATCACCACGGTCCGGTGACCTTCAATGGACAATGACCGCATTGCCGCCTCTGTTTAATCACCCACCAGACTGGACAGCGACATCCGAGCTGACATTCAGTTGTCAAAAGTACCAAGTTGGCGCCAGAACAGTTAGTCAACGGACAGCAGATTTGTTCCAAACTTACAATCTGAACTACAATGATTGTAAAAGGTCTGACTTCAAAATGTCACATCTGTGTTTCTCAGGCAATTGCACAATAAATGTAATGTACTATTTCTAGTATGCATACATGTATATAGGTAAATCTACTTTTATTCAATACCTCAGGACATACATCTGAGAAACTATCTCAGCTACCCCAGTTACTGCAGTGGTATGAGTTCTTTCCTTTTCTAGGTTAGAACACATCTGACACATAATAAACCAGACAAGGACTACAGCCCTGTATCTGTTGACTGTCATTTACCAAGCTAGCATTTTGATTACTCTGTAAATCTGGGCTTAAGACCCAAGAAGCTAAATGTTTTTTTATCAACTTTTTACCTACTAGTGAAAGGTCCACAGTCAAAATATCAATGAATGAAACAGATTTTTACCCGGTAAGTTCCAGCCACGATCTTCTTGCAGTCATTTAAAAAAAGTGGGTTCTGCTTAACGACCAACTCACAAATAATTGTGGCGTGATGAATCGTATATCTCCAAACCTCCATAATTATTACGAAACCCTAGGAATTTGTTTTAATATAAGAATGCTGGGAAACGTGAAAGTGGCTAGCCACAAGTGAGCAAGAACCCGGTTAATGGACTTTGGGGTGGCAGTAAGGGTAAATACTGCAGTGAATACAGCACGCCCCTTCCCCCACCACGATGACAATGGTGGGTTGGGAAGAGACAACTGAATGGGAAAGGAATGGGAAGAGGAGAACAGTGGGAGGATCCCGCTTACTGAAACACTCAATCAGTGCAGTCAATTAATCAAATTAATTAGCAAGTGACAAAACGATCACTGGGCTCTCCCATTGGGTTGATTATGGGTGGGGTAATTATAGTGCAGCCACCCCAAATGCCATGTGGAAGTGAAATGGTCAAGTTGAGGTGGTCAGCTCATGCTGGGGCCTGCATGGACAACTCAGTAGTGCCCAGCTAGAAAACTAACAACTAAAGAATATAAAGTTGGAATGAACTTAGGAGGAAGCCGACTTTAGGGTAACACCAATGATCAGACAATATAAGTTTATTTAACTTTTGCTGATCACTACACACTGTATGGGTCAATCAAGCGATAAACAGAGATATCGTGGATTTGCTGTATGTATGTATGTATGTATGTATGTATGTATGTATGTATGTATGTATGTATGTATGAAGTAGGCATATTTGTTTCCACAACATCACATGTTGTTGCTATATTTTATACAACTATTTCGTAGGATTCTACATTTCCTAATAATACATTTGTATAAATGAGCTAGCAGGTTGTAGTGGACTCTAGATAGGTCAAACGAGAAAAGCGAAAAATCAAACTACGGAGGGAGAGTTATCTCTAAACCTGCAATTACTACATGTAGGTTTAATCAGTACATGCTTTTAAGCGCTGGTTGCTCCTATCTCCTGCCAGCATCAAAGTCATCCTAGATCTTATGAAAGCTTAACTTTCTTCTTCAAATTAGAGACCAGTTCGCGAGGATTAGCCTCTGGCAAGGAAGGCAACATATCTGTGACATCACCGTGACTTGACAGTGGCTAGTAATGACTTGTAAGCAGAACAACATATTCTTTGTGTCAATTTGACTAAAACGAGAATAAAATTTCATCAAACCGGCCCATATTAGTCAAGTCCACTACCAGCGGATGAGCCTGTTTTGCCATCCACAGCTGATTCAAGGCCACTGTGTGGGTAAAAATAAAAAATGAATTTAAACGTGGAGATTCTGAAGACACAGAAAATGAAGAAGCACATCACAGTAATATGTTAATATTGGAATTACAATAATGTATTCATTACAGACAGGGTCAATACAGAGAGAAACTGACGGTGGGTCACTAGAATAAGTTATCAATACATAGTATGCCTAAATAGTGACCATAATTGATATTATTCAACTGGTAAGAGGAAAGTTATTTAAAAACCTAGCATTCTCACATGCAGCAGGTTTTCTATGTGAAATATCTTCTTCACATCACCAGGCCATAATACCAGAGTGTTTTGCACAGGATAACATTTTTGATTTCATTATAAAACTAGCCAATTTCTTCTTGGTTCAAGCTGATGAAGACGTGACAATTTACCTCACTAGATAATTTCATCCATAGTGAAAAATTTATTACGTGAGCACCACAAAGATTTCACTAAAATTGTAAATTAAAAAAGGTAACTTTTGACTGTACTTGCTACTCAAGCTCTTGAGAAAACTTGTGCAAAAGTTGAAGGCTTTTCTAAACACCCCTTCTCTGATACCCCCAACAGCTGGCCCTATAGTGACACTGGTCAAGCCTGGGGTCAAGCCACTGATGTGATTACAGGTGACCAGTCCAGCCACTCTCTGTTACATAACCTACCCCATCTGAGGGTAACTCCCATCAGTGGACAATGACCATCACAGAAGGCTTTGGCCACAGGTCAAGCTGAGAGAGGCTGGTCAGTACTCACAGGGTGCAGGGGACTTTGTAGTTACCCCTGGGACCAGTGCCCCCTGCAGACAACAGCTCATCTTCTCTTGGGCAATCCAACTGCAGGATGCACATTTAAAAAATAACTGAACTGTCATACTATGTTTGTTTTATCAAAGCAATAATGGTTTGTGACATGTAGATTGGCACATAATATAATAGTTACATCCACATTTATGTAATAAATGGTTATTCCTTTATTAGCATTTATACCAGATACATTCTTGTGAAAAACTGCTGATACCAGGGAAACTATTTTAAAAGGTACCAACCTGAATTTTTGGTGGTGAAAACTACAAACAACTGCTTGAACTTGGTAATTGGGAAGACTGTTGTTTCTTAGGGTGGTTTTGTCTGCCAAAGAGTGTCGGTAAGGGTAGAAACTATACGTTGGGGAGGGGGGGTTGCTATATATCACGAGAGCCACACAATTAGTTGATTACTATAATTTGCAGTGAGTCGGTTTAATAAGAGTGTGTATTTATGAAAAAAATCATCAGAAGAAATGACTTTGATTGTTAGATCGGGTGACATTGGAAATTGTGATTAACCTGAGGCATAACAAAATCAGAGCTGGATAACTTTTATATTTTTTGCCGAATTATGATCGCATCAGGTCAAAAATAACTTAAAAACTAAATCACAAATTTGCATATCTGAGCTAGCCTATCATAGCGGCCACTCGATCGGTTCAGTTTCTCGCAAAATAATTCTGAAACAAAACGAGCAAAAAGTGTCATTGAGAAAGAGCCTTTTCAATCATGTTAGTCACATCCTTCCCTGTGCGTGCGTGCGTGTGTGCATGCGTACATACTTTGCTAATATACCATCCTTGAGTTTTATGGGCATGTTTCATGTGTTCAACGCAAGCAACGTATTTTGGGTTAAAAAAGCACACTGATTCAGTACACATTTTGACATTACTCATTTCAGAGGATAAGGATAAATTTTATTTGTCCCAACATCAGAAAAACATAGATAAATTACATGGAGTGGCAATATGATATAGATACATGATACATACACATATAGAACTGTACAATATATAATAACAACTAATAAATCATCAACCAAAGTAATACATTATACAACCAAAAAAAGAAAAAGATATTAGCTGTGGGACGGGAGACTCCTACTAAGACCAACACTGGTCGCTATCGTAGGAGCCACCCAAACTAAAAATAACAAATAAACATATATTCCCTATACATATATTTCTACATTTAAAAAGTAGAAAGTATGTTTTTTTGTCTGTGTTTTACGTATAATCAATTTAAGTGTGTGATGATGTGTTGTACTGGTGTGTTATGTGTTGTTTTCGCCAGTACGCTTGTAAGCATGTGTGCAAGTATACAAAATGAAAAGTTTAATTGTATTTGCATGAATTGTGGTACACTCATTCATAATTTATTTAATTTAGTTGGCATATATAGCAATTTAGAATAGTGCATGTATCGTTATATTTTTGTACCATGTAATTTTTGGCATAACTTGAAAAACCTTTCAAACTATGAGTCACTATCTTGTCTATAACTAAATCAGGGATATTGTTTATAACATGTGGCAAGTTGTATTTAAGAATTTTTTTGGCAAATTCATGTTTAGTTCTGTAAGTACGTAGTTCAGTTGTTCTCCGAGTATTATAGTTGTGAATACAGGTATTTGCGGTTATTTACCAGTTTAACCCATTAGGCCCCAGGATTGGACATGCCACCACGTTCCCAGGATTTCTGGCAAATTGTGAGCGATTTTACTTACTTGTGTTCAAAAATCTGTAGAAAAAACTATTCAATATTGACAATTACAAGTTGTGTTTATTTTGAAGAGTAGTAATTTCTCCACATGCATGTATACATAGAAATAGGATATATTAATAAAATGTTGACATTTGATAACAATTTGCAAAGACAAAATAGTACATTTGTTAAAACATTGAAAGTTGCGACTGACATTTGACAATGATCCCATGCTATAACCCTATGCAACTCAGCGAAGAAAATGTAGCTATATGTGTTAGCTTTGCACCACTGAAAACATTATCAAATTCTGACGGTTATTTTTCAGGTTACACCATATTTTATCATGACAAATATACAAATAAAAATTTTCGATAGCGTGAAAAAAACTGATGAAAATCGAGATTTCCGAAAGGGCAACACATGCACGTAACGAGCTGTTGTTGTTGCAAAATGTATCCGCTAGGGTGTGGCAAAATTTGGTAGCGTTTAGTTCAGTAGTTATTCGTCAGGATTTTTTTTAATAGGGGGTCCTGTATGCGGCCGGCGGTGGCCGTTCCAGGACTGCACAGAGCGGCCGGCCGCGGCCGTTGTGGGGTCTAATCAGTTAATAAGTAGACAAGTAGATTTTGATGTCTATATTTGTAATAAAATTAAATTTTTCCACTTTCTCAATATCTATATTATTTATTTTGAGAAATAAAGTCTGTGTAGTTTTGTTTGGCATTTGAAAGGTCATATATTTAGATTTACTTTTATTTAGTGATATTCAGTGCTTTGTTTATGGTTGTTTAAATAGCTTTTAAATAAAAGAAGAGTTTTGCCATCTAAGCCATAGTATCTTAATTTATTTAGTAATACTGAATGGTCAAATGCCTTAGAAAGGTCAAGAAAAATACTAATTGGTAAGTAATTTCTATCCATTTGAGTAAAGACTCTATCTACTAGTTTGAGTGATGCATATTCGGTTGAATGATTAGGTCTAAATCCATACTACTTAGAATCAATAAAAGAAGCAGATAACTGATTGTGGATGATTTTCTCTAAAACTTTAGAAATAGTTGGAAGGAGAGAAATAGGCCTATAATTTGAGAACAGATTTAACTTGTATATTTAAGTAGTACTCATAGTTCTTGTTTCCTTTATATTGAATGCTTTCTGCAATAGTTTGACCTATGTTTGTAAAATAGTTATTGAATTTGTTCAAAATATTTTTGTTTAGCTGCATGAATATTTCTTTTTAATATGGAGTTGTACATTTTTGAAGTTAGTGTTTGTGGTCCCATAATCAGGTAAACTAGGGTCAGACATTTTTAATTGTTTATAAAGTGTGTCTCGATATCTAATAGATTTTAGCAGACCTTGAGTGATCCATGTTGAATTTTTATGTTGGCATTTATTAAATTTCATTATTCTAATTGGCATGTACTTATTTTTTGCGCACATAATTTCTTCAAGCATTATGTTATAATTTAGATTCAGAGGAACTTTACGGAACCTTAGTTAATATTAATCTATGAATAAAATACATTAATGAATTATACTACATCACATATCAATAAACAATGCATATTTTACACTTTAAATGGTATATATTTGGTTTTACTTCATCAACTTGGAAAGGTGCGGGTGTGTGTGTGCGTGTGTGCACGCACGTGAGTGTGCACACGAGTGCATGTACAAAGGCACACCAAAAATGGTCCATTGAACTAATTACTATTCCTGTGATAATGACAGCCCATGACACAATCAGTTTCACACAATATCCATTTTAGCATCTGTGTAATTACCCACACCCCACAAGTGCTGGGGGCAGGTTCACCTTTTTAGGGACAGTGGCAGGTCATCCATATGCATGACGTGGAGCACAGTGGCTAGGGGGGTAATCAGTGTTTTCACCCCATAGATGACTGGTCACTTCACTGTCCAGACTGGCTTTCATCTAACTTGATCAAGAGTGGTGTAAGATAATGTATTTAAAGTAATCTTCTTCACCATCTCAGAGTGAGCAGGACCTGTTATTTTAAGATCAGAATAATTTAAGGGTTTTGTAGCTGAGTCAATCCGTGAAGATCTGAAGGTCGCCATTCAGAGGAACTCAGGATAGATAAATGGCAGACACTTGCATTTTAACAATTACCACTACCTGGTTATCTTAAGCTCCTTCACTACAGTACTTAAAACTATAGCTCTAAATGTAGGATCATTCAATGCTGCTGACAAGCGATAAACACAACTGTTCATCAGTAGGACAAGCTGAAATTTTATATGTGCTTCCATAAGACAAGTTGCCTAAATCAATAAATCCAAATGAAAAATCTGAAACTTGTTGATCTGTACCTGATAGCTAATAATCATCGTGTAACTATACTACTAATTTAGACACTTCATGAATTTTTGCAATATCCTTTATAAATCCAATAAAAGATCACTTTTCTATCAAATCCAAATACTGGTAACATGATAAATTTACAAACAATACACCCGAAATACACTAGCATAGTAGCGGTAGTACTACTAGCCACAGAAATACTGCACAGTGACCCCCCCGACCAAATGCTACATGATGTATGGTAAATGAAGCAAACCTTACAAGAATTGATAAAAGCAATTTTATAGAATAAAGCACCCGGAACGGAGTACGGTAATTTAGTCACTAGAAGCAATATCAGGCTAGTTGTCCATGGGAAACTTCAAATGTCAAAATCTCAATCACTATTCATTGACCAATGTTCGAAATTAATTAGCGGTATTTCGGTGGCCGTAGTCCAGAATCTAACAAAAATGCCATAGGACTACCAAAGCACCCATGTCTGGTGGTCCACTAGAAAATTAAAGCATTAAAAAAATATATTATAATGTTTTACTACAACAAAAACACTGTATTACTACAAACTCTTTCAAAAACTCTCTTCTTAAAGAATCTCACACCAAAAGTTTGTGGTTTGCACCCTGACAATGTCTCGTTAACACCATCTGCTGTGCTAGGGTTTGGTTGGGGAGATGGCGCTTTGGTTCTGCCACTCCTTTAGAGAGTGAAAATTAAAACTTTTATGAAGGCCACCGAGGGTTCCTTATTAGACTCTCGGCTGGTGGACATAGCATTCGCCAGACCTGTGCAAATGAATAGTCAAAAGCATTTGGATGTTGACATTCATAGGTGTCTGTATACAAATGAGCACTTGGAAGTTGCCGGCAAGTGATTTCAATCCCATAACACATGAACTGGTGGTAACTGGCAGTAGTTACGGTTCGCATTATTTAAATTTTTTCACCAAAACAACACATTCGATTCGAAAACATAAACGGGCGATGTTTAAACGTAATTGGATAACAGGATTCAACCAAGCTGATAGTTCAACCTTGTCTGAGTTGCTGCAGCACTGCCGGTGTTATCGTTTAGGAAGCTGCAAACACGTCGGTTCCCTGCTTTGTCGTCGGCAGCTGAGGACACGTTGACCATGTCGTTAATGTACAAAACAACAACTTTACTTCAAGAACCTAGTGAAAATGCCAACAAACTTTTGTGCAGATGGCAAGCTGTGTAGATTAGACATTAGCAGTTTATGCAGACATGTGTCTTTGTAGGCAGCTTCTTATAGACGTTTGACGCAGCAGATACCTTAGTGATAAATGTGTAAAAACATACAGAATACCAGGCCTCAAATTTGCTGCAATGCCCTGGCAACAGGCCACCATGCCTCGGGAACTAAACAATAGTACATGGCCAGACAGCAACGTCATTGACAGACAGCCAGCAACTCAGACACTCAGGCACGCTTTTTCTTAATAGTTATTTATGTTTACAACAACAATCATTTAAAGTACAGTTATTGTGATATGACACTTTCCATTGGCCTCAGTTCCCTGCTTACTGTCCTTGGTGCTCCAAAAAACATACGAACATACGCCAACTGGCCTTGCCATAAATTTTTTACAAATGTGAGGCCAGCAACTCGAAACCGTTGCCTAGTCCTGCTGCCATTGCTGACTTGCCCACACCATAAACTTGGTTGTCATGTGTTGTGCATTGGTATTCTACAGGGGTGGGGAGAAATCCAGTGAAATTTTTTTCTTCAAAAATACAACGTGCCTGGACCCCGCGGTCTAGGACAACTGCATGCCAAAGACCAGTATTGATTAGAATTTGTCCCCTGGTGATCCTGACACAAACTACTGCGCACCAGCACCATGATCAATATATTAAAATGGAAAGCAATGAATAATTTAATACGTACATGTTATTAATAATTATGCTGACAACTTATACTGCTTTAATGACAGATAACCCAAAACAATTATATAGGTTGTTTTCCTTTTCATAAACGTAAGTCAATAATTTATTAAGGATATTGGAGTTGCTGTGTATTTTGTAGAATTATAATTTGTGTCAAACATTGCATGACTGTTGCATGATGTTCTCTGAAACTAAGGATTACAAACAGTAAATCACAATGATTTGCTTGATATGGACATGATTGTTTTCTTTGAACTTTAGGAGGTCTATTGACCAGTTAGTATTTGCATCCTGTCAAGTGTTTCATACCATTTAAAAAAAGTCAATTTATTTGGCAAGTAATATATTAACTGTTTTTAAACAATTCCATCTTCTTGGTGAAGAAAAAATTTACAAACCACCGAAAGGCATTTTTCAATTCTTTTACAATAATAATTATTAGCCCCAATAATGAATCCGTATTTGGTATCTAAACAGAACTGGCATGGAGACGTCAATTCATTAATGAATGGTGTTCAAATTAAGATGACCAACAAAAAGCATTGAAAACATCACACTGAAATAAAACAATGTTCAGGTTTGATTCACTTACAGTCGAGATTCAACTACCATATCTCAGAACATTACAATTATAAATGTGCATGCATTGTTACTATTATTAATTAGCAGTTCATGATTAGTGCTCATGCAAGCTGTATCATGCATACTATGATTGCCTATCATAATGTTTATAATCCAATGCAACTGGCTCACTTCGAAGGTCAATTATTGATAACAATAAGGTAGTTTAATTAGCATGTAATACTTCAATATAATGTTAAACTACATCAAATGACATCACTGTCATTGTATTAAAAATTACAACGTTCATGACGTGCTATGCTACTATCCATCAAATTGCAACGTATGACGGACAACCGACCGTGTGTAAATGCTTTTTGCAGACGTAGTTTCTTATGAATAGTTGTGTTTAACGTAGGTGACACCTTAGCAAGGAACACCCCACCACAGAACACGAAACTGTTGTCTGATTCGCCCGCCATTGCTGGCATGCCCAAACTACTAGCTTGGTTGTCACGCCCGGGCAGTCTTGCGTATTGCCTATTGGTATTCTGGGGGGAAACCGGCGAGAAAAACACCCAAAACACAACCCTCGTCTGGACCCTGTTTCCAGGACAACTGCAGGCCACCGACCATGGTTTATCTGAGGTGACAGACGGGGTTAGGTTGAATTATATAAGGGGTACTACGCAGGGTAAAACAAAGCGTTATGCACTTGACAATCGTTAGTCGACATGTCGCCCCCATTACGACCGATTACGTAATAGGAAGAGAGCGAATACTCGGCCGGCTAGGCAGACGGCTGCGGCTCAAACGAACGGTTTTCCAACGAAAAACATACCGTAGTGCTCCATGGCCTGCGTTCGGTAGCCGTTGATCGGGGGTATCATGCCCCCAGTGGCATCCATAGCCACGTATGGGTCAAAATACGTGCCCTCAGCCATCGCGGACGGACGAATTACGCCGACGTAATGTTATGTCTCACCGTTGGTCACTCGCGTCTGTCGCAGCTAAGCAGGCCGCGATCAGCGCGTGAGCTACGCAACTGGGCGATTCCATTCGGCGTAATAGGAGATGACAGCCTGCTAAGGTCAGACAAAAGCCTCCCTAAAACCCGAACGGAAACTCGTCCATTGCAGTCTAACTAACATAAGTTGTTCCTGGTGAATAAACAACACCACTGACGTTTTAAACGAAACGGTCTCCTGGTAACCGCGGACTGGGATTTCTTTCGTAGCAACCTGCTACCCCTTGCGCTTGACGTAACTCGGCAGTGGCCTAGATGGCTGACCAATAATCGCCATTACATAGTGTTGGCCGTAGAATGCGCAATGTTAACGATAAAAGCATATTTATAGCCGTGTAATACTGACCGCTGCTTGAGAGAGTGCGTGAATTGCAGCAGTGTATTACGGACGCGTATGGACGTGCTGCGTCATATGACGGACACGACAAATTGCATATGCTTCGATTTGGGAATGTTGGATCCGACTAAGAGCTGTCAGGTCCATATTTTTGAGGGAACGAAAGTAATACCCTTCGGCTTCGTCCATCGTGGCGGCGAACCTTTTGCAAAACGTCATATTTGTGGCGTTATTTTCAATTACACGGCATTGGAATATTTCGGTTCAACATTCGTAATATAATGAAGGGGCACGCTAAAATTACGGAGAGGTTAAATATGTGACAAACAGTTGTCGAAGACAGATTTTACTTGGCGAGCCAGTTTTACGGGCAGCATGCAGGAAGTAGGTCTATGACTGTCGTGCACGTTCGAACGAACCCCCTTTTTGAGATAATTTCTTTTAACTGCAGGGGCGGATCTCGGATTTGACCAACGTACGGGTGGGGGGGGGGAGGCAGCCACCCATGCAAAGGGGTCCGGGGAATGTATTTACTATTCTTGATATGACGTTTTCCAAGTCATTACGTGGTGCAAGTATGCTCAGGTGGATGACTTGTGAACCACTGTATATAATTGGAAAATGTTATCATCATATTAATTAAAGAACGCGCTGAAAGGTTTAATGTATAGTGTATTGTACGTAGGTTATGCATGTGTGGTTAGTGTGGACCATTCGGTAGCAGTTCAAGCTTCCTTCTTGGATGCTTTAATTTGTACTTGTAAACAATTGCTTGGATGTCGAGTTTGATGTCCTTGTGTACATGATGCAGCATCAACGTGATGCAGCATCAACGCATTGAGGCGATCCTGGTGCGCGGTGCTCCGTGTTACGGTTTTCGTCAGTTTGAGTGCAGAGTTAGCACGCTCCACTCCAGCACTTGTGACCGATATTAGCACCAGCAAGTGAAAAATACGGAAAAAATATGGGAACATGGAACTGGATGTGCATTGCTTGTTTACTCTAGATTACAGGGCTTTGTTTCTTCTGACGAATCCCATTTCTTCTACTACAGTGTGACTTCATCTTGAAAGAACGTTAGGGATGGCAAGTCATGGCAACATTATTCTTGTAGGTCATTTATGTTAGCACCTGTCAGTTCGCCCACGTTACTGGATAGGCGCTTCAGACCGAGCACAGCTTTCCCTGTGATCACAATGAATCTCGTGTCCAATTCTTGGAGAAGGTAGTCTATAAATGCTGGGAATACTAAGCGTCGCCAATATTTTCTGGGGTGACTGCCTCCACGTTGTTTCTCATGGTCTGCCTCCACGTTGTTGATCATGGTCTGCCTCCACGTTGTTTGTCATGGTCTGCCTCCTCGTTGTTTCTCATGGTCTGCCTCCACGTTGTTTGTCATGGTCTGCCTCCACGTTGTTTCTCATGGTCTGCCTCCACGTTGTTTCTCATGGTCTGCCTCCACGTTGTTTCTCATGGTCTGCATCCACGTTGTTTCTCATGGTCTGCCTCCACGTTGTTTCTCATGGTCTGCCTCCACGTTGTTTCTCATGGTCTGCCTCCACGTTGTTTCTCATGGTCTGCCTCCACGTTGTTTTTCATGGTCTGCATCCATGTTGTTTCTCATTGTATGCATCCACGTTGTTTCTCATGGTCTGCATCCACGTTGTTTCTCATGGTCTGCCTCCACGTTGTTTCTCATGGTCTGCCTCCACGTTGTTTCTCATGGTCTGCCTCCACGTTGTTTCTCATGGTCTGCCTCCACGTTGTTTTTCATGGTCTGCATCCACGTTGTTTCTCACTGTATGCCTCCACGTTGTTTCTCATGGTCTGCCTCCACGTTGTTTGTCATTGTCTGCCTCCACGTTGTTTCTCATGGTCTGCCCTCCCACTGCGCCTTGGGACTCAGATCACTTTCCCAACAGTGTTGGCCATCTCTTCAGTCATCTCTTCCGTCATCTTCTAGATCTCACTGTACTCCGCATCTGCATTTTGTCTGCTGTCGATGAAGATGTCCTTTACCAGGGTGACTTCTTCTTAGGCCCGAAGAACATCCTGCATAGAAGCCTGGAGCAGCCTACAGAGGCCTAGTTTGTCATCAAACAAGCAGCGATCAATGCAAAGCTTGAGATCGCGCAGAGTAGGCCAAAGGCCTAAGGAATAGGCCAAATCAGTCATTGTTTTTAAACTCCATTTGTTGCTCTCGAAACTGCAGTCAGGAAATCAAGGATGACTTCATACATTTCACGAAATTCCTCCCGTGTGGTGTGTCGTTACACGTACAGGCGCGTAGGTAGCCGTATGCACGTACGCACATGCTTCCACATCAACATGGCAAACAAATATTAAAACACGAACCAGACAGCTGATAGAGCCTTCCCGGGTGTCATCTACGCTCACTGCAACGGACACCACGTTAACTTGATTATTGCGCATGTCAGCAAAAAGCCACTAGTTAGAAATACGATGGACACAGTCCGGCAGATCGCCTCCTCCGTCAACTACTCAGCCCAGAGGTTGCGTGTCTGGCAGGACTGAGGTCGAGTTAGACGTGGATGCTGCATGGACTACAGTCTGTATGGGGGAGCGGGCTAGTTGTATACAGGGGCTAGTTATTACAGAGTCGTTTTACGAAATCTAGCACACATATGGATATACCATCGACAGTAGATGGTTGGAAGTCCACCAGCACACACACACTGTCCAAATCAGGAGTTAAGAAGACGAAATTAACGAGGTGTGGAAAAAAATAACTAAACCATCTAAAACCTTTGTTGGTATATGCACATAATACCATCTCACGCAGCCACTTTTTATGCTTCGTGAATGAAACTTGAAACATGTCTACTATATAGTATACGGGGTTGTGCCAAGTAGAAGTTATACTGAAATTCAGGATTTGTTATCGCCCACGTGCATTCAACTGTAACAATGTTCGGGCGGTTCGTACTGATGGCTCAGCCAGCGAGTTGTGTGCTGACAATGACTGAAAGAACAACATTTATTTAACCACGATGTGTGAACGCTTTATTTCACTGACGCACTGGTTTATAACCAGTACTGCAGATTCTAGCAGCGTCAATCTAAATTAACAAATGTCTCTTAAGGGCGGGTTACACATGGATGGAACATTGTTGGACTCTCGATAAGCCAATGGCTTCCTTGTCCACTTGCCCTCTGGGTGTTTTGTCTTGGGTGACAATTTTGTTAAATCTTATTACAATTTTTATGGCACAGTTCTATTTCAGCAGTTAATAAATATTGCACGATACATTGTAATCTGGATGTTCATGCGGGCGTGCGTGAGTGCGTACGTGTGTGTATCATTCAGTCAAGTAGAAGTCCCATTACATAGTCTGTGTATGGCAATTCACTATTTCATACTCCATTCAATAATTTATATTATATTCACAATTGATTGTTATGTAAGAATCCGGGGAAAGAGTGCCCTTTGGTAACTAAAAATGAAAAGCTTAATATCTGAAGTTGTAAACACCTACATTGTTATGCACACTGTGTATAAGATGTATAAGTATGTATAATCCAATTAATGTAATAACAGTAACATGTACGAGTGGCAGTCGTTAACATTCGGCTCAAATGAAGAAGACGATAGTTACTTAAACCTTTCTGTAGATATAATATACTCGTAAATCCTTATTACCGAAGCATTATTTTTGCCTGCATGTGTCTTCTTGGCTTACGATTAAGTGGATCTCATTATTGCAAAAGGTTTGCGTTTGTCTTTTAATATAAATATCAGGATTCATTCTTAGTACATATGGTCATCGCACTACAAGTTTACCAATGATTTTGAATGATATTGTAGTACACATACAGTTAATTGTATAATTGTATAATTAATTGTGCTGTTACATAGTAAAAGGGTCACTGAAACGTGTAAACGACCTTAATGCACGGCAACATCCTAGCACATTACAACTAGTCTTTGTTATACATATATGATAAATTAAAGGTTCACATCCACCAGGGACGGGTGTTGAGTAGGAGGGTCATGTTTTCTCCTTGATCGGAGGGGCATTTAAAATTGTTTTCAAAATGAAGCAGATTACATATGATTAGAGTTTGCCTTAAAAATGAACAGCCAGACCCCCGTCTAGATTTGTGGTTCCACATGAATTTATGCCTAGCTGCGCCCCTGACGCATCTTGTAGTTTCATCTTTCCAACACCCACTTCCTTCAAACCTTCACGCTGTTGTATTAATCCGGTGTTAATCTGTTCTCTAGATTGCTCTAATCGTCGTTGTCTCTTGGGTGATTATAATTATGAAGAATATAGCCAGGGTCTGCAGGGTGGACACCATGCTTTGTACTTCAGGGACCTTGCATGCCTCGGATAGTACCAGATTCATGGTGTGGCTAATCAAACTGGAAATGATGTGCTCTAGGCTTTTAAACTAAGTTAGTTATCATATGATAGTAAAGCCCACATTTCCCCCCAAACCAAAACGGGGGGAGGGGTGCGCTCCTACGCCCCCTGGATCCGCGCCTCAACTGTACATTTTTTTAGAAATCATCCCACAAATCCTCGGCTGATTGTGTACGTCCGAATCCCCTTTTCAAAACCACGAGGACGGGCCTGTGTTTGTGGCTATGCTTTAGGGCTATAACGCAGCAGTGCGTGTTTGTCGTAGCGGGTTTTATATAGACAGTAGATAGTTCTAGACCACCAGCACTGTGAGTCCGCAACAGGTTAAACGTTTATATCCCTCCATCTCCTGTACGGGACATTTTACTTCCTTTGGCATACGCACCAGGTAGGGCCTAAAACGTACATTTGCAACTTCCTGCTCGTACGTCTGGTGCTGGACGGGCCTGCAGGTTATACACAAGTTGTACACATGTTTTTAATGATACGACTGGGTGGGTCAGTGGTCTTGGGTTCCAGATTTAGGGCCTACACCCAATCGCTCGCCTCTCGCTACCACGCCCCAAGTTCACAACATCTGCCTGCATATTACCAAACTGTGGTCAGCGTGTTGTCCATATTACCAAACTGTGGTCAGCGTGTTGTCCATATTACCAAACTGTGGTCAGCGTGTTGTCCATATTACCAAACTGTGGTCAGCGTGTTGTCCATATTACCAAACTGTGGTAAGCGTGTTGTCCATATTACCAAACTGTGGTAAGCGTGTTGTCCATATTACCAAACTGTGGTCAGCGTGTTGTCCATATATTCAAAGGTGGAGTCTTGGTGTGCCGGTTGAAAGCACAAAGATGACGTGGACAGCAGAGCTGGGCGTGTCAGTTATATCAGCGGGCACGTTCTCACAGACGGTGCCTCTGTCTACCATTACTGAGTGGCTTGCTCGCCTCAATCCAAATATTCCTGCTAGTCCTACAGCATTGTCAAAGAATGCATTCCATACTTCCGTGTCGGCCCTCTCCTGCTGCAGCTGGGCGATTGTCTTATATGAATGTGGACCGAAAGAAGCCACAACCAAAATCAGTTGTCCACATGTCGCTTTAAAGTGGAGCATGGCTTTGTACTTTGTGTGTGAAGCCACCACTTTCACGAGATCAACAGAATCAGCTTCACTTATCACAACATGGATCGTCGTCCCACTACGTAAGCCTATTCTTCTTCTTTAGCATGGATGGAGCAGTGCGGTTACAGTTGTACTGCTAGGTGGTCTATCCACTCGATTGCTTTAGGAAAAGCTGGGTGGATCTCGAAGATTCCTCTGCTGTAAGCGAACACGCGCAGGTGGTTAACAACGTGGTCAACGGTTTGCTGGTCATGGCCGAATTCGCATCTTGCAGTGTCTATGAAGCGCCGTTTGCACAGCAGATACCCTCATCGTCAATACGATGTTTTGATGCGGTTGATGGTGGTCTGGCGTCGACGAAGGTAAAAGCCGGGAAGTTCGGTGGTAGGGTCCGGAACAAGATTCGTCTCTCTGATGTAGGCCTATGTTAATCCCACTCTCTTCTCCACCCCTGTTTCTCTGGTGTTGTTTTCATGGAGGGAGACTGTTCCGGTCCAGAAATGTCGGCGCGGTGGTCCTTGGTTGAGGTCGTTCCATTGGAGGTCTTGGTTGTGTTTGACCTTCTTGTATTCCCTCAAGGTTGCGTATAAGCGGTGTGGGGATATGGGCGAGCATCGACCGCCAACAGGTTGGTGTTGACTTCAGCGCACTAGCAATATGTCCAAAGTGAACACATTACCAAACGAGGCAACTCTTCGTACGAAAACAAAATTAAGCGACTCAAGCCAATCTAGGAAACGCACGAAAGCGAAACGAAGAAGAAATGGCGATCGAATTACAAACAGCTTCGTATACATCACGTGAATTGCTCACATGTTTCAAAGAAAACATGTGAGTGTTGCATTCAAGTTTTGTTATCAGTGATATTGGAGAGAAAAAAAACGCCCCACTGTCGCAGCCAATTCCCAAACACTATTGCTTGACCATTTTCGATCAAATCTTACGTACACATAAATGCTATAGATTATACAATTCGAAGATCTTTCCAGGATTTCTAACATCGAAAGATGTAGAAAGATCTGTAAAGAAAAATGCACTAAATGCGTCATTCCGACACAGCGATGTCGACTGACTTGGCGCGCAAATGCATTGCCCCCAAAACAGTATTGATACTATGGTCTAATGCTTTTGTCACATCCATGCTAGATGGTGCTAATAGTCTGAGCTCGAAATAATGCTGTTCACTTAATGCGATAACGGACTGGGAACCAGAGATTTCAGAAGCGAAGTTGAATTATAGAAACGACGAGACCGGTAATCTGCCCTTGCCAAAAAAAAATGCCCGCATTGAAGTTGGTTTTGTAATATCGTTTGAGCAATTTGGCGAAAGAGCTAGTTGGCGAAAGAGCTAGTTGGCGAGAGCTAGTTGCATCCTACAAGAGTACTTGCAATTCTTTTGGTGACAGAGAGGGTTTTTTAAAAAACCTTTTCCAGATATCATCCCGGAGTCACCAACTGATTGTGTGCGTGTTTCATGTTTATTAATATTATCTTAAGGCGAAACAAAATCATGGTTTGGGAGCTATGCATTTAAAACGAGAAATAAAAACCAGCTCAAATCAAGAATACCATGCCCGTGGTTTACTCAGAATGTCTTCTAAAAGTGGGATGTTCCGGTCATTTCATACTAACGTGTATTGAAGACTTTTTAACATACCAGAAACAGAGAGTAGTTGCTCAGTCATCTCGTACATGTCTAGTAACATCAGGGGTGCCACTCATTGGCCCAATTCTCTTTCTTGTAAACGACCTTCCTCATAATGTCACATCAAATGTACGTCTGTTTGCAGATTATACCATCATTTATAGAAAAGTACTCCAGAAAAAACACTAATCAACTACAACTTACAAGATGGCTTAACCAAATTAGTAGCATGGGAACAAGAATGACAGATGGAATTCCATCCAGGAAAATGTCAGATAATTAGATACGGTAAAAATGCTAAACCTATCAATTTCCATTATTCATTTAGAGGCCAATAACTAGAGGTAGTGAATAACGTTAATTACCAAGGACTTACAACAGTGACTTATGATGGAATACACACATTAGAAACAGTGCCGGATTAACCTGGGCGCCAGTGGCACACTCGTACCAGCACCCCACAAAAACATCAAATCATCCACGAAGTGAATGCAGAGACGTTGACAATGATTTCAAGAGGACTACTGAATTTATATCCAAATTTGCTTTCTGGAGTTTCTTACTCGTGGCATTAAATCATTGCAATTCGCAGAGTTAAAATATACCAGGGATGAACAATCATGAATTACGAATTGTCTGCACTAGCAAGAGGAATACTACTTTGAACCCTCTAGATCACGGTCGAGCGAGTTTTTGCCTTGGCACTTTCATTGCCGCCTCGATGTGCTGGCTTCGGACATAGATAAAGAGCCAAAGCTAATACTATGAGGTCAGTGACCACTTCGGGTTTCTCTGGATCGTATTTCTCTGCAACTTTTATTAATTTCGAAAGACACCCACCTGAAAACACACATCTGTTTTATATTTGTTGCATGTGGTGAAAACAGTAAGTAAAGTAATAGTATGTGATTAATTATAAAAATTACATGAAAATAAGTGGGGAAACGTTTTTAATCATAATTTAGCGATCACAAGACACACCCACCCATGTGTAATGCTAAGCCCCACATAATTTATGGATGCCCCTGAAGCAACTGGCTATATAGCTGACAATATTGCTAGCTAGCCAGATGTTGTAAATAGCTTGTCTAGTACGATCAGCAGTGTTTGTTATAGCAAGTGACTGGAGTTATAACTATGAAAGCAGTTTGTACACAAAACAAATCAGCTTTTATCTAAGACGATTTTTATTAAGCCAAAATGTTACAGATCCATTAGAAATTGCATACGATCATAATAATGACTTCAGCAAAGACAATGGATGCGCCTTGCATACGTAATGGAATCACATCAACACAACAACAGAAAGAATCACAGTAAACACATTTTGTATTCTAACTTCGCATAAGAAAACCGTCCGGATGTTAGTGAATTTTGAGATTTACAAAAACAAATGTTATCCGACATCTTATAGCACAAACACCACTGCGATAGTAGTAATAATACTACAGCTGATGACCATCAATATATCAATACACTGACATGCCTAACTAGAGACGGTGCTCGTCTCTCACAACATGTGCGCAACACAAGTCATCAAGCACGAGAACACATTCACAGAAACCATGCAGCAGTATGAACACTGATGACAACGAAACAAACATCAACAGTTTACAAACAATTACACGACCAGGTAGTTCTCCATGTCGTAGCGCCATTACATCTACAACACGTTACGTGCCAGAACTGCCGAGACGGCTGGCGATCGGAAATCCCCAATCACAACAAGAACATATCTTTACAGTTTTACGTTTCGGGCATTTGTTGCAGCCATTCCTTCGTTTTTGTACATTTCTACCTAACAAAATAGATACACTGGTGGCAGTGACTTCCATGGTAAGCTCGCGGCTTGTGTGTCAACCAAAACTGATAGCCATGCGTGCACAAAACCTGCACTGTAAATACACGCTTGGCAACCAAATTTGTTTCCAAGGCGATCTGTTTCCTTGGTGAACGTAACCTCTGCAGCAGTGGCGTAACTTACCGACTTGGGTACAACATGGCGAGTGCATTATATGTGATACATCAACCAACGCTGGTAACAACCAACTTTCTCATCATCACCATTGGCTACTTTTCCAGTGAAAGCATTATTTATGCTAACAATGATATCTAGTCTCCGACGGGGACACAACACATTTGTCATTCGCCTTCCTACACCAAAACTGTGGCTGTTTAGCCACAACCCAAATGCACACCGAATGACTAACATCTAACAGTGTGACATGGAACTATGCAGTCACCAGCACTTTCCCGCTTTTGCTATGTGGCTTTCAAGGTAGTCATTATGACGACGTGACATCAAACACAACCTTAGCTAACTTTCAACTGGTTACATATAATTTGTTGCTCTTCTGCATTTGATAATTTATATTTTACACTTTACACATAAAATGCCAGCATACAAAATTACCATACAAGTGCACAGTTCTAGACGATCCTCACATCATGGTCCAACTCAATGTTACAGTCCCTGTTACAGCAGTCTTACTATGCTGTTACAATAATTATTGTTACAGCTCCTTACAGAATAAGAGCCTCCAAAGAACATGTAATTGAAAGCTCGCCATTCTGAGAAATCAAGGTACACGTAGAGTTAAAAAGGGGTAAAAGATTATGCAGGAATAACATTAGGCAGATGTATAGTTAGGTAAGAGAAAAACTAGGCAAGAATATCTTAACCCTGGAGTAACAATGGTCGGGGGCTACACGCCTTGTAGTCTGGCACAAAAATGTGGGCAAACGACCAAGATACCCCTAGACTGACACAGTGAAAATGGGGCATGAGAGACATGTGTAATTGACATGTTCAACAGCCTCGCAAATTGTTTCGCTTTGTAGAGACAAGCTCAACTTTTGTTGGCACCGATCTGCTTTCAGTTCAAGTAACCACCCCTTTACTAGGGTGATCCACTACCCGATGTGGTACCCACTAGAAGTCATTGCCGACGACGTTCCGTCTGTGTTGCTGTCAGCGGCCTGTTCCCGTCGAGACGCCATGGCACGCTTTATGTACAGGTTCAGCAGTTTAGTCTGCAGCAGACAGAGTTTAGAGGTCGATCAATAAAATGTGACATAAAACAATACGATCGGAGAATCCAGCAAATTTAAGAAGTGCATCACAACTATTGAAAAAAAATTATATTAGGGTCATTCCGTGTCAAATCAATCAATTTTCAGGAAATTTCAAAAGTTGATGTCTCAGAATTTGTTTAAATTTTAACCAATGAATAAGTAACTATACCTGACACTTCTGGAAAAACTAAGCATTTACTTGCAAACTGTGTATGTAAACAGGGGGTAAGCGCCCAAAACGCATGTCCGATGCATTTAATTATCTGTTTTCAAGTGCTTCTAACTAGAAGTTTACAAGCTATGTATCTGTTTGCTGAATATATAGACATATTGGTGCAGCTTATCTATGCAAAATTCAGTTCTTTATTATGAAGGATGGTGTTCTGTCTCGTTTAATTTATATTGCAGCTGAAAGTAATTGTTCAGCCCAATGGCGGTTTTCTCCCAAATTTGCCAAAAATATCCAAAATAAAAGTGGCAGAACACCATCCTGAAATGTTAATATAATAATGGACTATGCACAGTTAAAAAAATTTGGACACTGTACTGTAACACAACGAAATACAGACTGCTGAAATTCTTCTGAGAAAAAATTAAATTATTTTCCACACTCGTGCACCTAATATACACATTGCCCTATCATTCGTGAATTGTGCATAGATAATCTGCACCAATATGTCTATATATTCAGAAAATTTCAGATATGTAGCTTTTAAACTTCTTAAGTTAGAAGCACCTGAAAACACAAAAAAAAAAAACGGGTTACGTTTTTTGGCGCTTACTCCCTGTTTACATCATAGGGCCTTACAGACACAAGTTACATCCCAATCCTTACTCCCTGTTTACATCATAGGGCCTTACAGACACAAGTTACATGCCGATCCTCTGGTATAGCTATTTATTCATTGGTTAAAATTTAAGCAGATTCTGAGACATCAACTCTTTGACCATTGGTTGATCTGACCCATTAAATATACCACAAACACGTCCGTTGCACATAAGGAAAGATGCATATACTGCATGTAGTTGGTTTTACTGAAAACATTTAAAAACTTGACATTATCAACCATTTAAAACTCCCTCTTCAACTGATTTAGCCTGTTATGGTTCGTTGATATTCAAATTTGTAGTGCACAGTTGACAAGAGCGCATTCCTTTGTTAAAATCATTGAAAGAACTGACTTTGATCATAAGACCGGGTAACTTAAGTGTATATAGCCTCATGTCAAAACTAAATAACAAATTTGTACAAACGAGCTAGCATATCATAACCTATGTTAGATTTTTTGTAAAATGAGACTGAAACGAAACGTAGCCAAGGAAACTTACTTTCGCATTTAGGATCCTATCTTAACCTTCCAGCGAGTCATATCTTACCTTGCTGTCGTTGAGGTCAATCAGGTATGGTTTGAGACGGTCCGCGCCGGCAGACATATGCAGGGATACGAGGCAGAAGACACTCGCTTTCCGCACGCTGCTCTCCACACTGTCGTAACCCTGGCAACCACACGCAGACACATGAGTCAATGATTGATCAATTGTGGCATTACTACCATTAGCTTCCCCCGGCATTCCTGAAATTTCACAAGATATTTTATAATCCACATGCACGCCTGCATATATATATATATATATATATACATATATATACATACATATATATATATATATATATATGCGGGCATGCATGTGGATTATAAGGTGCATTTAATTTTCAATGTACTTGTTTGTGGACGCATCAAAAATGGTTAATATCAACATCAATACTCTAGAAAAAGATGCTCGCATTTGAGAGGTAGTTTTAATATCAGGGTTGCCCTTGGTGGAGGGATCCCTGTATGTGGTCAAGTGTGCGAGCGCGCATGCATGCATATGTGATAGACATACCTTGAGAAGTCCTGGCACTATATCTGGAACCATCTGTGACACAGCGTCACCAGGCAATGCCTCTATGACCTGAAATAAAAACACACACAGTTCAATGACATCTTAGTTTGTCGCTCTTCATGTCCTCTAATCTCGTTTAAATCGCTCCAAACATTCACTTAATGAGAAGCCTGGAATACTGGTATATCTCTACATCACGTTGTACATAAATCTTATAAATTTATTTTTTATTTCACTGGTATCTATTCTCACATGTCAGTGAAGCAGCTTTTAGAACGCAGCATCACAGACAGCATATGAAGCTTCAACACCCAACAACCTTATGCTCAACGAATAATATTATTATTACAACATCAACACAACATTATGCCCCTCAATGTGGTTCCTCATGACTGACTCTGCTGACTATGTTTTACTTGTGAATCATAACCAAAAGAAAAATAACTTTGATGTGTGACTTTTTGTTTGTGTTTGACATTTGTTTTTAGCCTGAAATTGCACTGACATTATTAGACAGAAAGCAGGTTTAAAACACTAATGAAATATCTGTGTCTCTCAATCAGCATCAATGAAACCATGCCATCCAGGAAAACAAGCTGCATGCCACATATGAAGGACTCCCTGACTTTCTAAGGTGCTACAAAACAGACTTTGGGTCAATTACATTATATAATTATACACCAATTACAAATACCAATAGACGATATTCGCGACACATGTGCATTAGCACTACGTTTGTTCATGTCCAACAACTGATGTCTATTGTACGACAGCAGATAATAAATCTGATTACATACTCATTTACCTAAGTAAAACAACTGCTTTCGGAAATTCTAATTACAAATATAAAATATTTGTATGACCAATTCGAAATCTGTTTCAGACATTGCAGTGATGTCACAATCACATCGCAACAACGTCACAAAACGTATTGCAATGACGTCACAAGCACGTCCTACAACCATAGTTTTATTCTTAGCCGATAGGTGTCGTACGTGTTGTGAATACTGTCTATTTCAATTCCACTTCACAAATACCAATCCCAAAATACCAATTCCAAATATCAATTCTATACTGAAAAAAGTATGTGAACAGAGCAAACAGAGATACTCAATGGCCAAAATAACAGAGCAGCTTTATTTAATGTCTGCATATTATGGTACATAATGGCATACAAATATGTTATATGCAACATATTATATATCAATGTTTATTTGTAGCGAATAATTTCAGTTAAAAAGTTACAGTACGTAACTGAAAAGGTAACTGAAAATACCAATTACATTTTCACCAATTCCAATTACTTTTAAAAACACAACTCCACTTCCAATTTCGGAATTGGAATTGGTGTATCAATTCAATTTACAGTATAACTGACTTCAAGTCTGCTCTGAAATATTCTCCTTCTGGCTGGCAATTGATAATCAATTCACTGCCAGAACCTTTATTTAGCACCTTTGTTGAGTACCCCCGGAACTATGTGGGGTCCATGGCCCCAGTTTACGAACCCTTGACACATACCCCACAAAAACCCACTTAAGAAATCACTAATTTAAACATTTCACAACACCAGCGATGCTACATTGGTGTAATAAACTTAATACATAGCCTAGGTTACCTTGGTCTGCATCTTGATGGCGGCCAGGGTGACCGGGAAGTCTCCAGTCATGATAATGGGGGTGAGAATGCGGGCACACTGCTCCGGGGGGATAGAGTTCACGAGGGTCGTGGCACATTCCTCCGCCGCCCTCGTCACCTGAGGGGGTATACAGGGTACATTGGACATCAAACACAAGTAAAAGTTACACAATTACAATTGTAAATTACAATTACACAGCATCATAAAAGCTGAATTACAATGTCAGCACTTCCTAGATGGATTACAACCAACTAACAATTAGGGCGCTTCAAGAAAATCAATTACACTGCTTCATAAAGGGTCAACTGCAATAGTTCATAGGTACAACTAGATTGTTGTAAAAAGGAAGATTATACGTATCAACGATTCATTGCTGTTCATGCTAGAGAGGGTTTTAGGTGAATTCATGCATTCTCGCTGCCAGGGTGGGGTCCGATTACAATGGTAAACTATAATTACACTGTATTTGTAATTAATTACCAATTACACGATTACAACAGAACCCAGCTGTGGTTGTATAAAGGCACTTGTTACCTGTCACAAAATAGGATTCTTGTGAGCAACATAAAACATGTGTTCCATTATAACCATGTTTTTGCCCTTAAAATAATCATAATTTTGTTTTCTGTGAGATCGACAACTGCTTTATGAGTTTTGTATTCATATACCACAGTGAAATGACTTCATCGTTAATGCTTACAAGAAAATTAGTGAAACAGAATTCATTTTAATATGACAGCTGTAACATGATGATAGCTTTTGCGTACGAGTTCATCATCATAATAAAACAGGTTTCTTGGTAACTATTTGCACAGATTTCATACATTATCTTACAACATGATTAATTATATTGTTGGATCTAACACGGTCATTTGCAGTAACAATTAGATTAATTACGAATCTGAATTGTGTGACATTGTATATTATTTATGACTTCAAGCAATGTACAGGTTCCAAGAAGATCAGAGAGATAACATAAGTCCAATCGGGGGGCACAGCTGCGAAAAAGAGCGACATTTTCAACCAATCAGATTACTTGAAATGTGTCTGTCAGTTGACTGTCAGCCCTGTTCCCTGATGTCCTACAACTACAATGTCTTACCTCTTTCACTGGGTCTTTGTGAGCGTCAAGAACCTTCATGATGGTCAGCTCCGCGTAGTCAGTGAAACGACACGGCTGATACTTGAGGAGTTCCTTCAGCGCTCGCAGCGACAGCGACCTCGTGTGGCCCTTCAAGAAACAACATACACGTTTATTCTGCCCGCTCCAGCAAGTCTTAGAGCAATCTACCTGTGCCATGATGACACCAACACCTCATTTACACTATCATAATTTATAAATGAGAAGAGCACAACATTTAACAAAATGGCACGTTGTTCAATGCCACAAAAAAAAACAATATGTATAAGTTAACACGTTAACGGAAGAAAAATCATTGGGCGGCAATGCTAATTCTTCTTCTCTTCTTTATGTTAGGCAGCCACCATCCATTAAGCTTGGAGATTTTGCAACACTTTTCGGGGGTTGCAGTGCATATCAAAATTATAAAGAACAAAGCAGAGGAAATGAAAAGATAAATTAAACAGGGGAAGAGTGTGGAAAAGTGCACAAATGTATTAACTACTTGGGGTATCCGGCCAGACCAATCCGGCTATCACAGCAGCCCCCGGGGCAGGACCCCGACCGGCACAGCTCCAGCCTTCACGTACCTGTTTTTCGTTAATACAAGTTAGAGGTTGGGAAAATAGCAGACCCTGGTCTCAAAAGAGCCAGGGGTAGGAGCTGTGGTAAATTCTTGACGAAGACTGTTTCACTCTGGTATGGTTCTGGGACAGAAAGTCTTCTGTCTGCAGGATGTCTGATGAGATGGAATGTCGTAGGTGAGGTCATGGCTCTGTTGGGTGTTTCTCCTAGGGCGATTGTTTGGTGTGGGACAGTGCTTTGTGTATATTTAGCCACAAGAGAAAGCTACATACAACTCCAGTTGGGGACAAGTGATTCTGGCAGTTAGCATGAGCGAGAAATTGCTCAACGGATGATTGTGTAGTGTGAATGATAGGAACGAGAATGATTGCTCATTTAAAACACAATGCACTTGGACAGCATCAATCCACCAGCATGAACTGTCACCTGACAGCAGTGAAACAGACACGTACGTCGTTGTCGCCGAGTGTCTCCAGCAGTAGCAGTAGGATCGTCTTGAAGTGGTCATCCCATATGGCAGCACAGTTGTCCCGGGTCATCTTCATGAGCTGCTGCATTGCCTGGATGCGTTCCTCATGTCTACGACAGCAGCCGAATCATCAAGATCATTTCAATTTTTATTTATTTATTTAAAGGTGCTTCTGCCTCCTTGTTCGTCTCACTTCAGACTCATTTCGTGAAAAATCAAACCTACCTAGTATTCGCTGTGACATGTTACTTCATCTAAGTAAATCAAACCTACCTAGTACTCGCTGTGACATGTTACTTCATCTAAGTAAATCAAACCTACCTAGTATTTGCTGTGACATGTTACTTCATCTAAGTAAATCAAACCTACCTAGTACTCGCTGTGACATGTTACTTCATCTAAGTAAATCAAACCTACCTAGTATTTGCTGTGACATGTTACTTCATCTAAGTAAATCAAACCTACCTAGTACTCGCTGTGACATGTTACTTCATCTAAGTAAATCAAACCTACCTAGTACTCGCTGTGACATGTTACTTCATCTAAGTAAATCAAACCTACCTAGTACTCGCTGTGACATGTTATTTCATCTAAGTAAATCAAACCTACCTAGTATTTGCTGTGACATGTTACTTCATCTAAGTAAATCAAACCTACCTAGTACTCGCTGTGACATGTTACTTCATCTAAGTAAATCAAACCTACCTAGTACTTGCTGTGACATGTTACTTCATCTAAGTAAATCAAACCTAACTAGTATTCGCTGTGACATGTTATTTCATCTAAGTAAATCAAACCTATATAGTATTCGCTGTGACATGTTACTTCATCTAAGTAAATCAAACCTACCTAGTATTCGCTGTGACATGTTACTTCATCTAAGTAAATCAAACCTACCTAGTATTTGCTGTGACATGTTACTTCATCTAAGTAAATCAAACCTACCTAGTATTCGCTGTGACATGTTACTTCATCTAAGTAAATCAAACCTACCTAGTATTTGCTGTGACATGTTACTTCATCTAAGTAAATCAAACCTACCTAGTATTCGCTGTGAGATGTTACTTCATCTAAGTAAATCAAACCTACCTAGTATTTGCTGTGACATGTTACTTCATCTAAGTAAATCAAACCTACCTAGTATTTGCTGTGACATGTTACTTCATCTAAGTAAATCAAACCTACGTAGTATTCGCTGTGACATGTTATTTCATCTAAGTAAATCAAACCTACCTAGTACTCGCTGTGACATGTTACCTCATCTAAGTAAATCTGTTATTTAGTTTTGGTGAAGTCATCGAACAAACCATTAATTTATTTTTGCCTGGGTCTGGTACAAAATCAGCAGAAAAGTGGCAAGAGAAACCATAGTCAGTTGTCACCTACAAACTACTAAAATCTGTCTGTATTGAAGATCAGAGCTGGTTTCAATTACAGTGGTAAATTACAGTTACAGCATCATAAAAATTAGCTAAACTACACTACTGACTTAAATTAAAACACTTAAAACACAATTACATTGTTTCATAACGGGTCAATTGCAATGGTTCATAGGTTCAGGACTACAACATTGTTTTATAAAAAGAAGATTACATGTATCATTTATAATTACTGCTCATTTTTAGATGGGGGTTAAAAGAATTCATGCATTATATTTTTTGGTCTGGTTGGGTTCAAACATGATTACACAGTATCATGATTTTAAACGCTGAAACATTCTAAAATCGTTCAATTTAAATTACTCTGTATAATTGTAATTAATTACAAATGACACAATTACAACTGGTAAAAACCCCTGTGAAGATACCACCAGGTGTCTGTGCGTAGAACCACTCACCGTTCGTTGTGATTGGAAAGTTCGGCAAGAATGTCTTGAATAAGGTCAGCTTGATCTTGGTCTGTAAAGGTCGACACAGACGAACCATCATATATCATACAAGGAGTTATTAAGGACTATGGTGATTAGTCTGTATGGAAATATGACACGGTTTTAGAAGCGAACCTGTAGTGGTAATATTATTCAGTGTTCCCCTGGGGACAAATCAGCAGATTGTGCAGGTTCGAGCAAGTCATGTTGTTGTCACTAGGTGGCACCACAGGACATGGCTATATTGACAAGAACTCAAGGCAGTGGCCAGTTGGAAGCTCTTGGAATGTTATAAAATGGCTGCAGGTAAAGGGATGTAATATAAAACCCAAGGGGTCATCTCAAGACAGCGGCGTTTGATGCTAAACAAAGCTGTTTCATTTAGCGTTGTTTTTCCCAAAACATTGCTTATCTTCTGACGACAGTTTACAAGGGTGCTCACTTTGAGCACATGCTGGCAGTTTTGTGTTGACGGCTGAATTTGAACAGTATGCATGATGGCCATAACATGTCCTTGAGTATCCACAGGTCAATGTCATTCAAAGTTTCCTATATGGGGTAGGTTAAATGATATTGCTTTCGCTTAGCAACAAACATTAATGTTTTGATACGGCTGCTAATGTGTCTTATGTATTAAAGCTTTTCTCTCTCATATGAGATATTTGCTTTCATTTAGTGGTTCAATATAACAATCCTGAAATGAAATTTTAAAGTCAGCCGTCATCCAAAGAATGGCTGCCAAGTGGTAATTTCTGTTAGTATTGCATCAACTACAAACTCAGCTGCATCAATGCATCAGTGGCCTGGTTCAGGCTGGTGTTAGCAGAAGGGGTGCTTACAACAAGTGGCAACGGGTGCTTACAATAAGTGGCTAGAGGTGCAGAGGCATGTGGTAGTTGTACTAGGGGTTTCAAGATGTCACTTAACATTTCCAAGACTGGTGCGTGCGTGCGTGCGTATGTGTGTGTGAGCGTGATTGCATGTACATGTGTGATGAGAGAAAAAGTGTTGCGAGGATCATTCCTGTTATGACAAAGTGTATGTGATTGAGGAGAGAAGAAACGAGTGCTGATTCACAGACAGTGCTCAACATAGGGTTGTGATGTGCAGGGAGGAAAATTACAATGACCACACAAAATGTAACGTAATAATAATATTAATAATATATATACATGTATAATTATATATATATATATAGATATATATACATATATATATGTATATATATATATATATATACATATATATGTATATATATATATATATATATCAATCGAAAAATACATAGAAAAATGCTGTCATCTGTAGCAGCGACTTCATAAAACATTGGTTCACCAGATGGCGGCACACAACATAACAACATTGCTAAAAGAATGTTGCCAATACACTATACCTTGCGAACTGATGGCACTAAAAGTATGAAACCGGTCAGAAACAATATATAAACAATATATGTTATATTACCGGAACGTGTTGAGGCAATCATTTGCTAAATGTTACAACGCTGAGCAATAAATCAACGAGTCTGTTTTCTTGGTGCAAAAAAACTGCAGTCAATGAGGAATGAAAGGAAAACAGTTCCTTTGGTATTCATTTGACATATGCACGTGTTCGCCTTCTTCACCAACTTTGCTGGCATGGTGCTTGCTATTATGATATCGTGAGGATTATCGTAGATGATTTCTAAAAGTAACATGCATTACTTTGTTAGCATACCAACTCCAAGTCGCTGTAACTGCAGTAAGATAACTCTGAAGGTGTTCCCAAAATGCTGTAATGTATTTAAGGATGATTATTAAAAAAATTACTTTTGAAAACATTTTGAAAAAACTGTATTTTATAGACAGATAATCCCTTTTCTTGGCATCTTGACTGCTGGCTCCATGAAAACTTCTATGCATGAGATAATTAAATTGATTTCACTAGTTAGTTTACATTAGTATCGCCAACATTGGTTTTTGGCATGCATCGTCGATGTCATCGATGTCATCAGCGATTATGATGGACTGCAAATAGAGAAGTATGTATCTATGTATGTACATATATACATATGGGAGAAGTCTTATAAAAATAAGGAACTCTTGTACTAAGTAAGACTGATTTCTAATACGGGATATATTCTATATGAAGCCGCTTAAGTTTGCTCTACAAATATTATACTATTTATGTGTAGATCTACCTTTTCTGATAGAGGTACTGAGAGACAGGCATTTCTAAGTGCAACAAGCAGTATTTGTGGCATCAACAAAGGGTTTGTGATTGTGCCTAAAGGGTGAACACGTCAAGCATGCAGTGCATCCCGTCTAGTGCTATGGTGACCGCAGTGACCACACACCATAAGACTATAACACACTCTTGCTAGCAGGCAAACAGAACAAAGCAGCACGCTGGGCCAACCTCCCTTAGCTCACCATTTTTACTGGGCATGCCCAGAAGCATCTTCCACGGGGCTGGCAACAGATAAAAGTGGGAACCAGGTTATGGCAACGGAACAGACTGAAAGCCACCTAAACACAGAAGCCACTGACGACAACCGATCGTCTCGTCTACACGGCTAGAAATCAAACGTGATCATTCACCGTAGCGATGCACGTAACATAAGACAACATTGAGACGGACCACACGGAAAGCAACATGGCTAAACCAGTGGCCAGACGCGAAGGGAAGACTTTAGGAAAAGGCTTCTGTTGCATGTTCTATGATAACTTGATTGATTGTGTCGTTGATTAAGAAATGTCTTAAATTTCACAGCATTCTTCTCCCCACCCAGCAAGATGACGAAGATGTGTGTGCAAAATCAAGTTTTCTTTGTAAACAGCTTCTTTGTGGTCATTACTACGTAAAACTAACTCTCCCTCTAATCGTCACATTCATGTCAAGCCTTATAAAATCTTAACATGATCATTTACAAAAGGTATTTGCTCATCACACTAGAAACACTGCTTAACGCTGAATACTTTTACTTATTTTAAAAATAAAAATTTGATAATTTTCATGCTAATAAAAAGCACATAAAAATTAAATCTAACATAACTTCAATAGCTACTGTAATGGCTTGGCTGAAAATAATGAATCAGATGGCATAAGATCACTTACATAATATTGCTTAAATAATAAAAATAAACCATTGAGCTGCAACGCTGTAATAAAGAAAGCATGATTAACCACATTAACATAACAAGGTTACAATTTAACGCCTGTGGAAAGATCCAAAAAAGCTTGGTGTTATCTAACAATAACGGGGAGGCACGCACGCATGCACGTGTCCGATATAAAACAAAACAATCCATTGTAGTAGCGAAGTGTTTCTTGTGTGATGGCCATTTTGATAGAAAACTTGACTAAACATTTTGATAAATTCGCACTAAGAATCAACGACGAATCAATAAAAGAAACTCACGATGTAAGGAAAAATATTGTTCTACGACTGTTAAGAAGACTTCTTTGTTGTTGTTGTTGTTGCTGTCGTTGTTCACCGAAGCCAGGTAACAGAAGAGGCCCAGAGTCCCACAACACAAGCATGCACATCGTGTGTTACTGACTGGTGTGCCCTCTAGTGTTAAGAGAACACTCTACAACGATGTTACAGTCGACACAGCGATGACAACACTTTCTTACCTTCATTGAAGAGCTCACTCTCAACATCAAAGACGGCCTCTTGCATCGCAGACTTGTTATAGCCATTGACACCCTGAGAAAGGCAGACAGGAAGGCATTGCTTAATAAACTAACAATTTAACTGAGACTGGGTAAAAGTAATAAATAAATAAACAAATAAAGCAGCATTATTCTTCTATCCAACTCTCATTCACCCATAGACAAGTGATGTCAGCACAGAGAGGAATAGAGTGTGGGTGGCTAGAATAAGTCAACACTTGAAACCCAAAAAAAACTTAACGGTAGCCGCGGGTCGAGAATCGATGAATATATCGGTTTTGTGATTTCTTGATTTTTCGGCAGATTAATATCTTATGCAGCTCTATGCATAAGCATTTTTTAATATTTGCATCATAAATACCTAAAATAACATGCTTTATATCATGCCTCTTAGTCTCCAAGAAATAAATCCAGCGTGGCAGCCATTTTTAAATGTCCAATATTCGTCAAAAAGATCGTTTGACTTCAGACACATGCTGACTGAAAGAATCGCCATATTTGTTGCCGTCTTGTCCGAATGGTTGTGTATTTCCGGATGTGACGTTTTGCATACATTTTAGAAGCCTCTCTCTGGAATAATCTGGAATCTAATTTGTGTGACCAACTACCAAATAAGGACTTGTTACGCGATCTGTGGCTCATTATAATAATGCGTAGACATATAATCCAATGAGCGTGGCCGGCGTGGTGATGACCACATAATCAGCCAATCAGTGCCGTTTCCGGTATTCGAAGACAACATGGAGTCGCATACGAAAAAGTTTAGCACAGTTCACGGATTTGGTGCCCGAAAGAGAAAGAAAAATAAATCTGGAGGCGGAAGACCAAAGAAAACAGGTGTGTAAACATACTATGCACAATCGTAGCGTAAAAAATATTTGTATATTGCCAAAAATAATATGGAAACGGACATTGTAAGCGGGAACTGATGAACCCTGCATTTAGCAATCAATAACTAGTTATTTATTTGTAATAATTTGTTTAGTATCACATTATATTGTTTTCATTCGTATTTTGTTACTTTGATACGATATTTTATTTCAAATTTGAAATATTATTTTGGTGCCTACGTCTACATACTAGCAGTTACCAGGCTGTATCTAAGTAGCCAGGGCAGAGTACCAGCCCAGGCAGTGATGAGTAGTACCTGCCCGCCAATGGCAATGCCAGTCACCAATTCCAAAGCACCTGGTTGTTAGTATTATTACTATGCATGTATATCACAGCAGTAGTAATAGTTGTGTGTTTATTTAGTACAATAAGTATAGTAAATAACAATAAGACAGAGTACATTGCAAATAATAGCATACTAATTAGGGCTTCACTAAGTAGATTGCTTCACTAAGTAGATTATATGTAACCTCAGTTGGCATCCAGACGTCATTACATTAGTGTTTACACCTTATGCAGTGTAGTTACACCATATTTTACTGTTTCAGCTGCAGTTGAAGAGGCACCCTCTGTGTCCCTTGCTTCACTGCATGCAGCATCTGCCAGTCACCGCAAGATGGTATTGCTGTCTCCACCAGATGACCCTGTGAGAATTCCATTGGCAACCCATCAACCCACCGACGACCACTTTATCCTGGTGCACACAGAGAAGCTGCAAGATCTTCTGAGGCCACTAGCATGCCTAGAGTGCAGCTCTGCAACACTGCATGTCATCTCAACAGATACAAAAGGCTACTCTGTGCAACTTAGGTTGCAATGTGAGAAGTGTGGCGCTGAACTGTCCAGTGTGCATTCTTCGCCAAAGCTACCGACAACTGACAACCCGACTCGCCAGCCGTACATGATCAACCACCTTGCAGTTCTAGCTGCACGTGAAGGTGGAATCAACCAGACCGGCTTGATGAGGTTGACGACCCTCATGAACATCAAGGGCGGCATACACCACAAGACATTCAGCTCCATCTCAGATCGGCTGAAGGTAAAACTGTTCGGGACAGCATGTGATGCTTTGGTGGAGGCGCATGACACTGTACGTCATGTGTACCATGATTTGTATGGAGCCAGTGATGGACCAATACAGCTGTCCGTAAGCTACGACGGTACCTGGAAAACAAGAGGCTTCCATTCTCTCTTCGGAGTCGGCTTCATCATCGAGGTGGTGACCGGACTCGTGATAGACTATGCTGTGCGGTCTAAGTACTGTGTGGAATGTCAACTTGTTGGCAACAAACTGAGTGGTGATGATAGGGAGGAATGGCAGGAACTGCACAGAGATAACTGCGACATCAACCACACTGGCTCCAGTGGCTCGATGGAAGTTGAGGCAGCCAAGGTGATGTGGACTAGGTCCATGAATTTGTTGGATGCGCAGTATACATCTATACTCGGTGATGGTGATGCTGCTGTTATGTCTGCACTGAATTCACTGCAGCCATATGGTGCTGACATTGCAATAGAAAAACATGAGTGCATCAATCACATGGGAAAACGGATGTATAAAGGCCTGGAGAAGATTGTGAAAGAGACATCAACGAAGGGGAAAGACACCCGCGGTACGAAGGGGAAAGGCACATGCGGTGCAAAGCCAAAAACCAGTTTGAGTGGGAAAGGAAAACTGACTGTTACCAGAATGAAAGCTTGGGTACAGTATTACAGGAATGCCATCGTGACGCATGCGCCCAATGTTGATGCGACCATACAAGCGATCTGGGCGATCTTTTTTCATAGTGTGTCAACCAGCGATGACCCTCACCATAACCGTTGTAGCATCGAATGGTGTTTCTTCAAACAAGCTATAGCTGAGGGGATTGAACCAGAGGAGAAGAGGAAGCAGAAGAAGCACGACACTCCTCTCCCTAGGGATGCAGCGGAATCCCTGTTGCCACTATTTGACAGGCTGGCAAGTCCTCAACTGATACAAAGATGCATGTCCCTCGGCACCTCCAATGCAAACGAGTCCCTCCATGCGGTGGTGTGGAGGAGGGCTCGAAAAGCTGTATTCAGTTCAAGAAAAACGGTTGAAATTGCTGTGGCTATGGGCGTGGTACAATTCAATAAAGGTTCAGAAATGTTGGTCAGTGCAACTGAGGCTGTCGCTCCACAGGCATCAGGGAGTGCACAGTTGTCCCAGCTGACAGTGAGACAGGACCTCGCTCGCCTACGCAAGGCAGACACTGCCCTCAAAGCTGAGACTAGATCTAGCCGAAAAAGAAAGACTCTGCTGAAACTACAGGCCCAAGAGAAACAGGCAGAGGAGGAGGGTCAGCTGTACGACCCTGGTGCCTGGTAGTTGTGAACAATAAAATGTGTTGTACCTGTTACATTACTTGTTTTTGTTCATTATATCAACCTAGTAAATGATTATGCTTAGTTTTATACACTTAGTTACTGGTTTCCAGTTCTAATTTCATTATTTTATGGTTTGCTTTCGTTTTTTGCCGTTTTCTCAAAATCATTTATTTCAACAATTGTGAAATTTCAAATAATTATTCACGGAAAACTATGTAAGCTAGCCACCTGAAATTTTTGCCAGTTGTTCCCACATATGTTATGTACACAATAACACAGTTTTTACCAATACATTTGACAACAGGTGGTTGGTAGGAATGAAAAACCACACTCGACCAATGTAAAAAAAAAAATTATTTTGATTAAACATTTCACAACCATTGTAAAAGTAAGATATCTCAAGCTCGAATCATCTTATTGTAGAAAGGGACATTCCAGCTGATGAATTTTAATAGTTGCATGATTCTACATAAAAAAGTTGGCTCAGAATAAATTTTTTTAAATGATCTCTCCACATAATTTTCAAATGTCGGTTTCCATGGTAAAGCCTAATGCAAATCAACCCAAATTTTACACACTATGTCCTGTTCACATGACTATTAGGCATACCAAATTTGGTTAAGATACATGGAGTATTAACAGAGATATGGCATGTGGCCATTTTCGAGTAGTGCCTACCCTTAAATTGTTTTAGAAAAAAATTATCTTGATGATAACAAGTCAGTAACACATACAAAAGTGACTATGTTGTTGACAGTATCGTCCACAGATGACTAAAGCAGATGGACTGAGAATTGCATGACACGTCTAAGACTTTGTTGTGTGTCTGTAAAGCTTAACTGCCTCACTACTGTCATCTCATCTATAAATCTGAACATCAAAGAACCTGATTCGCGACAGGCTAAATGAATTAGGAGAATTTTTAAAGCCACAAAGAGGAACTGCGCCTCACCTCCTCTTGGTAGTGACTTGGGTTGTACTGCAGACGTCGCTTGTGGCCCATGTTGTCAGGGCTGCCTCGCAGGTCCTGGATGCCACTGTCCTGTGATGTGCTGCAATCACAGCAATGTCACATGACACAGTCAGCATGTGGTCCAAAGATGGAGGTCTTTATGGCTGTTCATCACTATGTATTTCATATTTAAATGTTTATCTAACACAGAATCATGCAGCTTGTCTTTGTCTATGGGAACATGACCAACTGTGGTTGATGGATCTGAACCGTTAAACAGCAGAGCTGATTACAATATAGTTCATGGTTTGCAGATATATCTTACATGTAATTTATATGAATATTATTTTATTTTATGTAAAGCACATTGTGTTTTCAAGGAAACTGTGCTACATAAAAATAAATATATCATTATTATAAAATACAAAAATCAAGTAAGTTCAGAAAAATACAGCGGTACACACAAAACAGTTATTCATCTCCATTTATTATATTATTATCCATACAAGCACATACAAATTCAGCTACCCCCACAAAGATGTCCTTAGTTGACTGTAAAATGTACATATAAACCATGTAACTAAACCACACAACAAATTATTATACACATAAATCCAAAACTGTTTTCTAAGAAGCTTTGTAAATATTAAAAAAAACCAGTAATCCAAAAACAATTTGGACAGGATTGACTCCATCCACCGATCCCCTATCCCCCTAGAAATATTTGAGGCAGTGTACACGCATTGCCAATGCAATGAATGGAAAGCCGATTATCGCAAACTTTCAACCGGGAAACTCTCTTTAAAAATATAAAATAAAATATAACCCACCCAACTACATCCAATTATAGGTATAGAGCCCCTTAGTGTCATGCCGACATTAGGAATATACCTTTCCCGTTCCTTCCTGACTTCGTCGAAGTGACTGCCCAGCTTGCTCAGACTCTGTATGTCGGCTGACGTCTTCTTGAAGGAGTTGTAGATCTCTTCAGGGTTCATATTCTCTGTGTCAACCTCATCCATTGCCCTGCAGAACAACAGTCATCACACCACCTTTAAAAGGAATATTAAGAAATATTTAAATATTTATTTACAAAATAAAGGAATTTAAAGGAATATTTATTTATAAAAATAAAGGAATTTAAAGGAATGTTTATTTAAAAAAAATAAAGGATTTTAAAGGAATATTTACTTATAAAAATAAAGGAATTTAAAGGTATGTTTATTTACAAAAATAAAGGATTTTAAAGGAATATTTAATTATAAAAATAAAGGAATTTAAAGGAATGTTTATTTACAAAAATAAGATTTTAAAGGAAATTACTACTGACTTTTTAGGATCTACAAAATTTGTTTTCTCATGTTTTTAAAGAAATGTTGAGTCCAATCAATATCATAAGTATGCATTTTTCTTAAAAACAGAATCACAAGAACATATCCATGCTTAAAATATAAACATCCTTATTAAGAGAAGCTCAGATTCAACGAGGCTTTCATTGCAACAAGTAATACAATAACACATTTCATGACGGTTGCCACAGTAACATACAGCTGCAAGAGCACCACCTTGCGGGAGACGAGCGGTATCGGTTGGCGTGGCCGGCGGGCGGACTAATGGCATTGCGGGGCGTGAGAGGTTCAGACATGTCTTGGCTGTAACTGCGCAGGTGGTTGTGTAGGATCTTTGTGGCGCCCTCCTGTGGACAAGACAACAACACTGCAGACCTGTTCTTTTCAACACCAACTCCACTTCTCTGGGAAGCATTCAGCCACACTGCAATTACTGCACGAAAACAATTCGTTCACATATCCAGCACTGTCTACTCACGGTACACAGCTGAGTGAACTGAGACACCGTGGAGTGAAAGAAATTGCTCAAGCTTTGAAACGGCAGCAAGAGGATTTGAACCACAATTCTCTCTATTGAGAATCCGATGTTCTAACCACCTAGCCACATTGTCTGGAGTAGCCTCCAACACAAGAATAGGGACCTGACTGGATACGTGTAAGAATGAATCAATCTTCTGCCCCAAGAAAAACTGTCATAACTAAAGCTACAAGATACAGTAGAATGCTGTTTCATCAACCTTGGATGATACTGTTGCCTACAAGAGTAACAATTATTTATAACGTGTAAAGTTTTTAACAAAGAATCACATGTCATCGTTGCAGTTTTGGTAACAGGAATTCAGGAACAATTACAGCAGGAAGGTTATCAACAAACACTAGACAACTTTTCACACAATGAATAATATTATGCTTAGCATTTTAATTTTAATTAAGACTTGTAAAAACCCAAAATCTCACTGACAAAAGGGATATGTTGTATATAAAGCCTACGATGTTTACGCACCTGGAATGTCTTTGGCAGTGCAGCCAACATCGTCGAGAAGTCCGGGGGGTTGAGATTGAAGAGACCAATCAGCACAGTCTGGGCTGCCTACAGAGTCACATGACAAGGTCACATGTCTGCTTGGCTCAACATTGGTTGGTCATGTTTAAAGGGACTGTACAATGATTTATTGATCCGTGATTTATTGATCCATCATTAATTGTCTTAAAGCGAACTTAATATGTTGCAAAATTGGCTTGTTTTTTATCATCATCGGTAAATCGTGTAACAAAGTTGAAAGATCATGATGGTGAAAAGTTTTGTATGGCTATTACATTTGACCAACCAAGATAAAATAAATTCAGCATTGCAATGTCCCACAGAGAGTAACTGGGGAGACTAATTTTGGGCCATGTTGTCAGATTCCCCATTTTATGCAATTCCTGATGGTATATATACTACCACAATACAGATTAAAAACATGAAGAAAAACACTGTTAGTTTATATGCATTTTGAGATGAAAGATCGGTTGAGAGAATTAAAGCATTTTAATTACACAAAACCTCCAACTAGCGAGCGTCAGTTAACCAATGTAAATTGTTGAACGGCTTCTTTAAAGACAAGGATATCACTCGTGGTCAATGTTTTGTAATGTTTAAAGATAGAATATTCATACTATGATATGATTTCTCTTCAATGTTTGTATTTTGGAGGAAAATATTCATAATAGGATGTCATTTTTATTAATGATTGTAATGTTGAAAGGCAAAATATTAGCTACAGGTAGTCAGATCTATTCTGTTTATATTGTTGAAAGGCAAGGCATTGAGAGACTAATAGAACAGACCCTAAAGCAGTCTGAGTAAAGGATTTGGTAGAAGGAACCAAGTTGTATTCTGGGACACAACTGCCCACTAAATGTGAATAGTTGCTACGTACATATTTTTTAAAACAGGACAAACAATTGCCAAAGCCCTGCCACAAAGAGATTGGAGGGTTGTCTGCGTGTGTATATAATTAAAATGAAAAATGTTCAGAACTCCCAAGAGTTTGTGTTGTCTGGAGGTTATTGATGATGTATGTTCAAGGATGGAGAAGCCAACTCTGTCAAGATGACACCATGTTCAGGAGTGCATCACCTCAGACTGATACACAAATGAAGTGGCTTATATCCTAACATAAACTCTTAACGACAGCCAAGGCGAAGAGCAAAAAACAACGCTAGAACACTCGCCTTTCTGACTTCGGCACTTTTCGGCTCCGTCGTCCAGGTGATGAATCTTGAGACGGACAATCGCATGTCGCTGCTGTTGACGAAGTGTTGCGGCTCCATGAGCAGAGTGAGGCTGTGGATGTAGTTCAGTAGCGCCACCTTCACCTAGAATACAGGGCAGTACCTGCAGGATCCTCTTGCATACAACTACAGGCGCGTCATGCAGAGTCACTCTACTCATGCCCATGCTGCTACGCATCACAGAGGAAAACTAATGTCTGTTTTATATTAATCTGTTACTCGTTTTTCAGTAAATTTTACCTGTTTTCTTTGTATCATTTCGACAGCTTTCAGCTATCTTCACCAGACTGACTATCTCTAGATGGCAGCACAGTAGTCACCACAAGCAGGGCCATCCATACACTTCTATGGCTATGTAATCGGTAGCTCCTACCATGACTAGCATGCTGCCATCTAGTGGTAGTCAGTATGAAGAAGACAGCTAAAAGTTGTCGTCGAAGTGTTACAAAGAAAAGGGTAAAATTTACTGTGAAAAAACATAAGACAACTCAATGAGAGCAAATGAATTAGATGCATGCATGACGTTAAAGATTTCACGCTGTATATACACTGGGCAGTTAACTCTTATGTGTACAAAAACAAATACAGTTATCTCAAGTTAACATAGGAGTGATCTTTTTGCATAACCAAAAATATGTTTTCTGCTTATTCACATTTACAGATGACAAACAGGTCTCATGTGTTCAAATGATGAACAAACAAACTCTAGGTCATTTGCATTTGATGACGTGAAGTTTTCCAGTAGATATATGGATGAAGTATTTTAAGACATAAATGCTAAAAAAGCGTTTGACTAAAAACATGCTGCAACTATTGATTTATGTAGTCTTCAGTGAACTAACCAAACCAATCTTACTCTGACTGGCTAACAACTTTTATTACATTCTGAGAACATACTGCTAACACATTTTCATGTTGAAATCCATGAAATAACACAATGAGTCGATCTATCAGATCTTAAGAAAAATATTGCACTATAAAACCCACAAACCCTTCATGAACCACACACAAATTTCTTACATTTCCTAACTCCAAAACTGTACGATAATAACGTTGTGACATGAGTACGAATCTATTATAAGTATGTGCGATATTAACAAAGATAATATTTTCAGTGCATGTTTAGCGCTGCAGTGTCACATTAATTTGATCATAAGTGGCTCATTCTACAAGTGCCTTGCTGAACAAAACTCAGGTTAGCCTCATACTACCTGACAATGCTCCCCAGGAGTGACTTTAGACAAACTACCCACAAAGTTCCTGTTGCCAAGTTAATTTTCTGCACCACTATGATCTTGTCATACCAATATGAAAGTATATATTGACTGAACAAGCATAATCTATATGTTCCTGTCATATACATTATATGATATTCACTTATAACACAGAACATGTTGGAGAATGCTATGTCACATGATCGGGTATGTGACTTAAAACAAAGGGCACATGACAGCACTTGACCACAGATGACCAATAGGAAGTGGAAGTAGCATGATTCAGAGAGGTGACAAGACTACACAGTAACCTGAAGGAAATTGCTACGTCTACAGCAAAGGACACTAATGATTAAAAAACTAGATTAACAAAAACATCAACACACACTTCTGTGATCACCTAGGTCAGTCACTGCGGCATGATACTAAGTTAATCTTATGGTAAACATCAACACACACTTCTGTGATCACCTAGGTCAGTCATGGCGGCATGATACTAAGTTAATCTTATGGTAAACATCAACACACACTTCTGTGATCACCTAGGTCAGTCACTGCGGCATGATACTAAGTTAATCTTATGGTAAACATCAACACACACTTCTGTGATCACCTAGGTCAGTCACTGCGGCATGATACTAAGTTAATCTTATGGTAAACAATGACAGAGTAGCGTGGGTAAATTTACTGCATTTTCTTGTGTAACTATCTCACAATTTACTGGTCCAACATCATCTGTGTGAGGAAGTTCACCAAAGTAACTTACATAAGAACAGCTGGAAGAGAAGCGCACATGCTAAACTGCGACTTTAGTAAAGTGTTAGACTTAGCCACAAATGCATTTGTTAGACTGCAGCAAAGCTAGAGAAGCTGTGTCATTCTGGCGACTGACGTGAACCCTTACCTTCCAAAGTGAGCCTACTCTGATTGAGTCTAGCATTTAACTGCCAGTACATAACAAGTCTGGGACAATTTCAACAAAAGGTAATTTGAATGACCTATAGACCTTCAAAACCAAATATAATCCTGTTAAATGACAGATGTCAGTATTTTTTGGCAGATTCACTAAGCATATAATCACCCGTTAATCACTTCAAAGCAGAAACATATATCTTCCTGAAGATTTCAACGCCACAAATAGGGCTTATATTTTGGCACACATCACCGTCACTTTTGATATACGATATTTCAGAATCCATTAAACGCCAACATTAACAATGAGAGTGATACCAACATCAGGATTAAACATTAGGGGGGGTCGGTCAAAAGTTAACGCATTTCAGATCGTTTCACTCAACAACCAACCATAATTCTCTGACAACTTCGCTAGAGATCCCATCGGCTAGACTACATACTGTGATGTTTCTGACTGCCACTAGGTGGTGTTCGTGAGGCAGGGTGGAGACATGTAAAAACTAGCTCCTCTACAGGGTTGGATTCAATTGTAATTGTGTAATCAATTAGAGTAATTAATTAAGCTGTGTAATTAATTGAAAATAATTTTTTTTAACACAACTGTAATTTTTATGAAACTTTGAAATTGACCACTGTAACAGTACTGAAACCAGGCAGCAAGAATGTGATTTCTAAAATTAACAGTAATGTTACATGTAATCTTCTTTTATAAAACAACGTAGTTGTACCCAACCTAGGAACTATTGCAACCGATTCTTTATGAAGCACCATAATCGATTTTTGAAACAACATAATTGTAACTAATTTTTTTGAAGTGGCGTAACTAAAAAAATTAATTGTAATTGAACTTTTATGACACTGTGTAACTGTAAGTGACAATTGAAACTGAATCCAACCCTGCCTGTCTGACCATATAATGTAAAATTACACCATCAAATGACAGTTCAGAAACATCATGGTTACATCCGCGATCTGACCAATGAAGCCGCAAGAGTTTTACGATTAGTTACAGAGCATGACGAACTAGAATGCATTCACATGGGGTAGATAGTCAGCTATGTAGAACGCATTCACGTGGGGTAGATAGTCAGCTGTGGGTTGTTAGTAGCAGGTAAGAGGCAAGGCCGGGCGGGAAGAAGGGGCACGCAGATAGCCACAAACCATACCTTTTCCTGGAGCAGGGACGCGGAGAAGCAGGGAGAGGTTGATAACGGGCGGGGGAAAAATAAAACCAAACAGTTATCAGGCAATTTAAGAACCATTTAAGCAGGACTACTCAAGTCTGAACATTAATTCTTCTAAACAACCTTACTCTACACCGTTGGAAAATGCCCGAACATCAGAGCTAAAAAGCAATGTTTTATAAACCTGCTACCAAGCTATCAATTGACTGCACAATTATTGTGAGAACTGAAATCAAGTTAAAGTTACAATAACTGTTTTGCAAACCAACACCTGTAGCAACATGATTTCTCTACAAGAAAATAATGTACAAATAAAAATATTTGGCTTAGTACAAAGACTGACAATTTTTATCGTACAGCAATGTCTTACAGTATAAACTACATCTGTTCTAACATCTTGAACGCCCAAATGTGTTTTAATAAACCAACATTTTTTAATATAATTTGACCATTATCCATACGGGAATATCAAAGGTACATTCGTGGACAGCTGGCAACAATTTCCAAACCTGTTGGCAAAGTTTATTGGGATCAAGCGTTCACATAATCATGTGATCAGGCGTTCACAGGATCATGTGATCAGGAATTCACAGGATCATGTGATCAGGCATTCACAGGATCATGTAATCGGCATATTAGTAAAACCCGTAAAAATATATTCCCTGTGCCCGCAATTTGCCTTGAAATATTCAAATTAGACAGATATATATTCAAAGTACATTTTCAAAAATATGATTCATTTTAACACATTTGGACATCCGTGATGTTAGAATATATATAGCTTACACTATATTGCATGATTTATGATAAAAACGATACAACTTTGCACCTTTAAAAAATACTGCATACATTTGACAGACACATTAAATATGTTCCAAGCAGCACTTACTTTGAGGCTGGGCGATTGCGTCTGGTCTACTGAGAACTTGATGAGTATGTTGAACTGCCAATCGTATGGAAAGTATTCTCTACAACATATAGTAAACATATGAGAACTCACTGGCTCTGACAAGAACTTGCTAGCATTGGCTCACTGGCCTATGGCTATGGCAATTGTCTGTCTATGTTCAAGAGTTCTCAAACACCTGCTTGATTTAGTATGCAACAATGTCTATGTTGATGCTATGGAAACACAAGATACAAGAGCAGGTTCTGGAAACAGGCTTAGTCATACATGTAAACAGTGGCAGAGATGTATCAATTAACTAAGATGTACGATAATTAATCACAAGCACAGTGGACAAGCCAGTTGAGCCACTGGGTTAGTTGAGCCACCCATGTTTCATAGGAAACTACAGCAGTGACAGTTGCATGGTAGCAACAGTGATTGAACATGTTATTAGAACACGACTGACGTACAATACATGTCATTTGTCACAACGGTCAGAAAATGTGAGCTAAGAGTATGTTTTTTTTGTTTTTCAAAACTTTTGGGAGATTGTGATAAATGTCTGCTGGTGTGTAAACTATCAACACATGTGACCAGACTTTATTTTCTGGGCAGTTACAAATGGTTTAACTATACACAGGGAAGAATATTATTTATACCACCTCGTGCATTAATGAGAAATTAATTAAAAAGCTTAATTGTCGAAACTGGGCTAGTTGAGCCACCCAAGGGAGGTTTAGTTGAGCAGCAGTTAAAGAATGAAGGCGAGTATACTTTACCCCAAAATATACCTCAAGGAATTCATTTTCCCGAGCAAGGCCTATAAGTCTAAGTTAATTAAGTGTGCTGACTTATTCATTAACCGTGTAGATTTGTCAGAGATGTGTTGTATGCATTTGGCAGATGTGTTGGCTGAGTTATTAAATTTTAGTATAAGGCCTATGTAAATTATACAAATAAAGCATTTATCCAACTTACACTACACTACAACTAACACTTGGTGTGGGGTAAGTTGAGCCACGTTACCAACTCTATTTCAATCAGCTACATATAATTATCTATGCATACTAGATATATTATCTTGGTTTAAAATGATCTACTAATACTCGTAGTTTATATGAGTAAAAACAACATATGAATATGATCAGGGCTGGGTCAAATAAAAAAAATTAAATCAATTACAATTACTTTAATTTTTTTAGTTCAATTACAATTACACTTCTAAAATTTTCAAATCAATTACAATTACACAATTTCAATGACATTTGTAGTGTGCAGAACCATTTGTTAATTATGTAGTGCATGTTGCTGTGTTTGTGCATGCGTGCGTGCGTGCGTGCGTGCGTGCGTGCGTGCGTGCGTGCGTGCGTGCGTGCGTGCGTGCGTGCGTGTGAATACTACAATTGATAAACAAATATATTGGACTTGGGATGTTTGTACATTTTGTTGAACCGTGACTTCATGATTTCAAATACAATTTACTAGATCAATATTATTGTTCCTTATAAATATAATGTAATGTTTGCTTGGTACATTAATTAATGTTTAATTACATGTTTAATCACAGTACAACTATAAACAAAGGCCACAACCATTTGAAATCCTAATGAGTCTCTCCAATCTATTGCCATTTCAAAGCAATTCTACTCACAAAATGTAAACACAAATAATTCATACCAGTACATTAGCATTGTTCACATCAAAATACGTCCCAAGGGGTTTTGTCTATACCCCCATGGTGTACACCCATTCTCTTGGTGTACACCCATTCTCTTGGTGTACACCCATTCTGTCTACTCTAGTATACCCAAATTGGTTTACTTGGCAGTTGTGTTTTGAGGTTGTACCCTAGTTTTGAGGTTGTACCCTAGTTTGCCTACCATGAGTCTCTTGGCTTCAAGCCCAGTCAGTATTCTTACATAATAAACCTGTGGGTTGAAGCTCACTCTCAACTGAGCTTATTTACTGACTTGGGCAGTGTTAAGTACTGTATCAACAGAAGCCACCACCTGGTCCTTCACTAGGCACACTGTGATAGACTACAGAATCACAGAAAAGACAGACTAATGACCAATTGGGGTACACCTTGAAAACAGCTAGTGATGGTGCCTTTTGGCATACTTGGAGACCCTTTGGAAGCCTGGTGTAAAATGTCTGCTGGCAGATTGCAATTAAATATTGCTTAGAAGGAAGGCCAGAGGTATTTTATTGGTGCACTTGTTATATCTGAACATTCCTTTGATTATATGAGCAGGTCCTGCAGGTGTTTTAATTAAGATCTTCATTTTCAATTTGTGTGAGAGAGTATTTATATTTTTGTAGAGTTTTTTCTGGTAGTTTGTTATAGAAAACAATAATGTGATTGATGCAATGACACAAAATATTTCAATTACAATAACAGCAGAATTTAAAAACCAAAGTCAATTACAATTACATTTTGCTGTAATCAATTACAATTACATAACTGGACCCAGCCCTGAATATGATTGTGCCTTAAATATCAAAAAGAATGAAAAATGGCTCAACTAACACTGCCTTCCCCTACAGCTGCATGGAGACCATCAAAGAGAACCCAGAAAAAGGGAAAAATCCCTTAACCGTGGATGTCTTAGAGAATGGATACCCACCTGAAATGCCCTACACATAAATGGAAATTCTACATAACTCTTCAGGGTAAGAGACACTGGCTCATGACCTATGACCTCCTGACCCATAAAGGTCACTTACCGGACAATGTCGAGGGCGCGCAGCACCTTCGTGTGCACGGAGCCGAAGATGTCGGCCCCCATCTTTGTGAGGAGGCGTGTCAGACAGACGTGTAGCCAGTCGCACAGGTCGGCGTGGTGCGTCACCACCAGGTCAATAAGTGTGTCGAGGAACAGACTGAACACCTGGAGACAGATCAGCATTTTACTTCTGGGGTTCATGTCACACGAATAAAGTGCCAGTGATTTTGAGGATTTTTATACCCTGAAAAAATAGTCTACGCACAGGGAAAGACACTTGCAGACTACGAGATTTGTGCGGCTTCTTATTGCTGGTTGGTGTCAGAGATGGAATAACCCCCCCCGGACGTGAAGACAGAATCCAGTCGGTTTGGGCGACATCATCAGCATGTAACATTTTCTCCAAAAATAAAATTGTAGGATTTGACAGATACACTAATGCAGGTTGGCGACAAGACAAAATTGTTGCTGCTTTTATAATAAGAACATTCCACTTTTTTAAATAACGCTTCAACTGAAAATCTTATTTATATAATGATATACATTTGACTTTTTATTTGTCAACAATTCAAATACCTTAATATCTGTATAACGACTTTAAAACGTTAATGACTTTCATGTTGCAAAATATTACTGTTGTTTAATCCTTTAAATGTCGACACTAAAGCCAAACTAGTTGAAAGAACGTTTCTGATGAAACCTAGCTTCCCCACCTCCTAGTTATTACTTGATTACTAACCTCCTAGTAACCATATTTGTAATGACATACCTTTCCATGCGGATTAGTTGTCTACTAACCTCCAAGTAAATATGACTCACCTTTCCATGTGGATCGTGAAACATCCTCGTGAAAATATCTGTTACCTTCTTTAATTCCACGCGGCTGCAAGAAAACAAATACAATCAGACTAGGGGTCAATCACATAACAAAATACCAATTCTAATTATCAATTCAATACAAAATAACAATATGTGAACAAAGCAACCATAGACAAACTGAACGGCAAAAAAAAAATATCTGAGCAGCTTTATTTAATTTCAGCTTATTATGGTACATGGTGACAAACAGATATGATATATGCAACATATTATAGTTAGTTATATAGTGAATAGTTTGCATTAAAAAGTTACATGATATAATTGAAAATACAATTACATTTTCACCAATTCTAATTATTAAAAAAACAACAATCCCAATTAAAAAATTTGCATTTTAATTATAATTACAATGTAACTGATCCCAAAACTCTGAATATAATTGGTCTTACAATGAAGCCAAACTTGTTTACTATTACACAAGGGAATGAATTTGACAAGCCCTAGGATAGGATTCTGGAGTAAATTACTTGGAGGACTTAATCCCCAATCCACAACATTTGTGACAAACTGCCCAACCATAACCCTTAAACAAGACACCAATTTTTCTGACTGGCTTCCAAGACGAGTCAGATTAGCTAAAGCCCATTTACAAGAGCGATTTGTATCTGATTTTGATCTGATTGTGTCTAGACAATGCGAGTGCAACCTACTAACTTGCACCAATCCCCACTTGAGCTTTGATGAAAGGTCATGACAAGTCCCACACCTGTTGGTCGCGGCAGTTGCTGATTGGCTAATGCTTCAAAAATCTCACCCGACTTTCGTAGCATTGGAACTGGTTCAATTGTATGACCCAGTCATAGCCACAAATTAGCGTTGCTAATCGGTCTCGCAAAGGTGTTTACACGAGTGATTCTGGTCCAGTTGTATTGTACTATATGGCGTCGTACAACATAATCAGAAAATCGGACCAAATTCACTCGTGTAAACAGGTGTTTGCTAACGGTGAAACTGTCAAGACTCACTTGAGACATCTTTGACTGTGTAGTAAATTTTGTAACTCGTTGAGCCCCTCCTTCCTGTCAGCCCAAGACGCACTGCCCAAGTTGCCTAACATCTCTGCCACATCCTGTAAGAACACAATACGTGAGTAAGGTGATTCTCAACATGTTCCATCACTCCAGTGTTGTTTAACTCACACACGCAGCCTAGAGGTCCACCAACAACTGTCGTTCTACATGTGATTTGTTAGGTCCAGCTCATACGGTCAGCATGCATTGTGATACGGATGAAACCTGGTTTTTAGAACCAGCTCAAACCTACACGAACCAATCTGCTGAAAACAATTTTTATGAATAAGTTTTGCAAATAATACTATATTTAAAATGTTTATTAATCTGTATATAATATGTATAACATATCATAAGGGCAGGGCATGGTTTCATATGGGCAATTTGCCTTAAATAACACTGATAGTAAGTCTGTTGAATGGCACATCATCAGAGGTATGTAGTGACACAGGGAACAGGTTCAGCTGCTGATTACAGCCAATATGTCTTACACCAGAACACTGCATGACAAACTTAATTTCATTGGGATTTTAAGTAAACAATAAATGACAATACACTGTGTGTACAGTAGTCACGGTGACACTGGAACAGTAATATCTAATCCCAGATAACATGTAATTAATTTCATCAACTGGGTAGAAAACGCAGGGACCAGGTGGTAATTGTACTGGCTGGTGGGTTGGATGAACAACTGGTTGATTCATAGCTTGGAAAGACACAACTACGCGGGTACAGCAAGACCCGAAACATTTAAGTGATGACAAATATTGGAAAAACATGTCAAACCAAAAAGGGCAAGCAATTAAAAAACAAACAGAGGAACACATAAATCATCACATTTAAACAACCAGAGTCAAGCAACAGGTAACTCAGAGCAACAACACGCAGAGAAACAACACGTGGAACAACAACACCCAGAGCAACAACACGCAGAACAACAACAAGTAGAACAACAACACAAATAATTAACATCAAACCAATAGTGTGAGAAACCTGTATGAATAATCAAGCATTGAGAGAGAAGGGATAGAGAGATGGAAAGAGGGGAGCGATGGATGTTGAGAGGGAAAGTGGGAGAGCGAGTAAGAGTGACAGAGAAAAAACGAGAAAGGAAAAACGAGAGAGGAAGACATAGAGAAAAAACCAGACAGGTGACAACATTTTTTTTTCCAGTAAACGGCAAAAACATGAACATTCAGCACCTATAAACCATGACAATTTCACTCAAAGACGTTGAATATCGTAAAGCCAACACAGAGGTCAACCATGCCAAGCATGCATGCTTCATTACAGTAAAATTCACGCCATAAATGTACCACAGTGCGAGCCAAACAGACGAACCAACACACAGGCCAGATCGCCAGATGGACAATGCACACCGTACCTTGTGGATGCGCAGAGACAGTTTGCGCTCGCCAAAGTCAGACGCCTGGCAAGCATGCGAACAATGAAACAAGAGCAATAATGGCACGGCAGTAGTCAAGACAGAACTACTGCTGTAGACCGAGCATCAACATGCCACAGTTCTACACTACATTGTAGACACACACAGACGATCGATGCAAGAAAGATAAGGACAATGTTGAAAACAAACATAGCGTTATTGGCTTCGATGCTTTCCATGCCTACAGCTCAGTGTGTTTTGCAACACCGGCCTTGAGATGGAAAGTTGTTCCACTGCCTACATCGGAGGTGTTCCTGCACACACCCGTAGAAAGTGCTTACCATGGACACAAAGGGCCAGAGAGTTCTCTCATTTACATACAGCTGTCCATCAGGTGAACATCCAGCTACAATAGGCTACAATAGAATAAACTTATTGTTGACGGTTCTGCCAAAAAAATGGCATCCATAAATAAATAACATCCAGTAAGAGGATTTGTGTTTAGACAAACATTATTTTGTATCAATATCTGTTGACCACTTGACACTGTTGACGCCACACTGTGTGGAAGATCTACACTACAGAGAGTACAGTAGGAAGGGGCGGGGTATGGTACAACACCCACCTCAGACGTTCGACTGAATGAGCTGAAAGACCGCTCTGAGCAGATGCTGGATGTCTCACTTCCTGCGTCGTCAGACTCTGCACTCTCACACCTCCGTCTCGCTGACACTCTCTACACATACGAGGCATATTTTATTGCATGGTTATTGATAACAAACCATACACTATCTCACACTAAAAAATATAAATACCTTGGTCATATTATAAACAATAACCTTACTGATGATGATGATATTGCCAGGCAGAAAAGAAGTATTTATGCGCAGGCAAATATTTTAGCCAGAAAAGTTAATTTATGTTGCAGAACCATTAAAACAACTTCATTTAATTCATACTGTGGTTCAATGTATACTTCAAGTCTTTGGTGTAATTTAAAAAACAGAGTCTGAAAGGCATTACTATTGCAGATAACAACAAATTTAGAATTTTACACAACTTGTCACGCCGTTGTAGTGCAAGTTATATGCTTGCTACAAATGTAAATTAATTTAACGAACGCATTCACTCGTCAATATTTAGCCTTTTATGCTGGTTAGAAAAGTCTGGTAATCTACTTTTTGTGAATTATTTTCACTTTTATTTATTATCGAAGCCCAATGATTAAACATTGGATTGATCAATTGTATACTTTTAATATTTGATGTCTGTACATTTATATATATTTTTTATTCTAACTTGTTTTACATGTACTTTTACTGCACGACATGTGTGTATATATTTTTTCTTCTTACTACATGTACTTTTAATGCTCAACATGTGTGTATATTTAAATATTTTACTTGTATTGTATGTATACATACATGGGCTTTTGCTTGAAATAAAACATTATTATTATATTATTATTGATCAACTTTCCTGGGGTGGGTTATTAGTTGTTTCGTTTAATGTCCTACATCGATGTATTGTTTCAAAACATTGTTTATTTTCTAACCACAGTTCAAGCGGGTGCTGACTTCAAGCGCTTGCAGGCAGGTTTGTGCTATGGCGGCTGAAGTGCCACCTGGCGAACACGAAGTTGCACACAGGTTGACATACCGTATTCAACTTAACAAGCGTAGTGCTTCAAAAAAATTGGGCCATGGAAAAATGTCAAGGAATCTATTCTTATACATTTGTTTGTGCTTCTGTAGACAATAAGGTAAATGTTTAACACTAGGGGTGCCGTTTGGTGACTAGTGTAGAACAACTGAAGTGGTGCCAACTGTTTAACACCAGATGGTGACACCTTTTGGTTGTTCCACACTAGTCAAATTATAATTATGGATCCTGCTAATTAAAAAAGGGGGTGTCCACTAATTAGGGCATGTACACTTAATAGGTCGAATATAGTAGTTCAGTTTCATGTAGCAGGTAGGGGATTAGAGGAACGAAGTCAGTTTCATGTAGCAGGTAGGGGGTTAGAGGAACGAAGTCAGTTTCATGTAGCAGGTAGAGGGTTAGAGGAACGAAGTCAGTTTCATGTAGCAGGTAGGGGGTTAGAGGAACGAAGTCAGTTTGTGTAGAGGTGTACATCAATGTTTTGAGATCATCCATGAATGACATTCCGATGCAAATTTATATTATATCTGGCTGTGAATTGTTTACCCATAAAATGTTAAAATATATCGTTCAAATGCCAGTTAGGCTACTACAGTATTACTAACTGACAACATTATCTCTCGCCGACTTACCAGGGCATCAGCTACGGCAGCCTCCATGTCACCACCAGGGGTCAGCACTCTCTGTGCCATCGCAACTGGCAACAACAAAGATGTCGCACAGGGTCACAACACAGCGAGTGCACAATCAACAACAAGGCATTCTTGCTAATAATTCTTAGAACTAATCTGACTCTTGCTCGCCTTCGTGAACTCGCCTAGAGGAGAGTCTGACACTGCACACATGGTTTGACTGTTACCTGCTCCATCTTGTGTAGGCATTTCCGTGAAGCGCCAGCAGCCAATCGGCGTCATTATTGAGATTCTACACTATAAAATTATTTTGCATGATTAAACTTCTCAGTGCAACAGTTGTGTCAGTATAATTCGAATTGCATCATATAAACTGATAAAAGTTAAATCTTATTTGATGGTTCAGTCAAATTGCTGGATGAGAGCCTAATTGATCTAATTATGTATGCACCCAGAATCGGGCTGCATACATAATTTCCGTCACAATGAAAAGTACGGCTTGGATTGAGGCGAAGATGTGTGCAATGAACGGTGGCGTGGATAATCGAGGCTAAACACATAGTGGAAATGTGAAGCAAGTCCAGATTTCTTGGCTGTGTCCGAAATGGGTAATTCAAATCCGTTTTGTTAGCGATATCCTAATGAGCAAGTGTATGTTTTTTACCCTTTGTCTGTCCGATCATTCTGGATAACGGGGCTTGCCGTGCAGCTGAACTCGCACTTAGTCGCCTTTCACGGCCTGCAACAAAACATACAGTTCGACTTCATATCATCCTATTGCAACAGTGGGGAATGCTACAAAAGGGACATATAACTATTTGATTTCCAGACAGACGGTAGACGAGTACAGGGCCAGTTATTTTGTGATGGTACTCAATTTCAAGGATTTTTGCACCCTGAAAAAATAGTTATGAACATAGAAAAACGGGCACATTTGTGAACTGCCACACTGTACTTTGGAGGGTTTCAATTTCTAGTTGCTGGCCGGCAGCACATGCACGTGTCAGAGATGGAATTTTTGGCACCACAACAAGACAAGTGAGTTGTTAACATACAGATGCCCAATCATTTCCATTTCACAGACAGTTCAAGCATAAAAGGAAGTGTCACTTAAGTGAATTTCCGAAAAAAATTGGACCGGAAAATCATGTGGAAGTGAATGTACGTCAAACAGTTTTTGTTATCAGTGATTTTGTTAATTAAGCAGAATTAACTGTATAATGTTACTGAATATGGTCAAATTTCAAATAACAATGATTAATTTTGGGACATCTAATAGTAATGTTAAATAGACCAATCATCACCGACTAGAGATAGTGCCTGTATCTGTCCCTAGGTGGCACTTACCATTAGTTCGTACAGGGCTAGTGTCACGACTCGAGCCCTGACTGCATGGGATGCCAGACTTGCGTCTGACCCGGCCAGCAGGTACCGTGCCGGTGTGTGTCTTCACGTGGGTCAGGTAGCTGAGACGAGATGACGGTGACCCAGACCTACTGCTGGCTGCAAGCACAATGCACCAACATGACTGCATAAAAACACTGAAGACCGTTATTAAAAAATAAACTTCTATAGTGTCTATATCCTCAGGAACCCGAGCTCAGAGCCGCAACAAACTCGAATCTTTATCATGAACAGGGACACGCAAGTCATTATCAGATCAGGAAAAGGGACCACCAAAGATTTCAGGTAGCTATAATTTCGGATGATTTCAAACTAATGGTTCATTCCAGACCCTAGAGTAGCGCCGCTACAGAGAAAGCACGTTTGCCCAAGTTAAGCTAAGTTTTAGGAACAAGTTGTAAAAAAGATGATCTGAGCTGCCTAGGGATATTTGAAAAATATCCAAACGAGTGGTTGTTGTGTATATAGAGTAAGTGAAGAGTTTGAGTCCACACGTAACAGGAGTTATTGAACTACTGTTTCATGGACACTTAATTTATTAGTACATTTCGGTTGGTTAAAAATTATCTCCATACAAAACATGTTACTATCACGATCTTTCATCGCTTAATATTTTAGTGATACTGAAATTACCTAGCTCTAGTTTTACGACACAAATAGACTGCATTACTGCAATTTGAAGGTCAAATGTAAAATTTTTCACTAAATAATTTATTGATCTGTAAAATTTCTGATGATAAATGCACAACAAAAACAGATTAAAACATGAAACATAACAAAACATAACATAACTTAGATGTACTTTGAGATAACAAATTCTGAGAAATTGAGCAATTTAATTAGATAAAATCAATGAAAATGGTTGTACATTTCCTTTAACCAAAAATGCACAGTATGCCATACGATACTAACGAGGCTGTGTCAAATACTTACTGATTCTGCATTAAGAACACATCCAAGTTTAAAACACTTACGTTGTGACTGCGACATTCCTATCTTTGACCGCGAGCGACTTCGCTCCGGTGAAAATATACTTTGAACTTTACTCTGGGCCATCTTTTTCTGAGGCCTCGCTGGAGACCAAACAAAAATATGTCACACATTAGTCCTGGAACATATACTGGCACAAAGGGCCAACCATGGGCAAGTCAGTTACTAACATCAATCATAAACAGATGTGTATGTTAACATTCATTATAATATAGCACACTGAACATTTATACGATACTGACAATAATACTAATAATACTGTACAGTTCTTAATGTTAAAAGTTTACATTCATGTTAAAAAAGGTATTATGATTATACAAATACATGTCATCATTTATTTCTAAAGTGAACAGTGACATTTTTTTATGAATCAATAAAAAAAACAAATGTTACGTTATTGCCTTCATTGTTGTATCACATAATAATTATTGTCTATTATTTAGCAGTTTTAATGACAAAATGTATAGCTGACAATGGCTGAAGTTAGGAATACATGCACAGGATGAATTAAAAAAAAACTCAGGGATTTTGTCATGCTAAGGTAAATGTCAGACACTCAAAACCATGCAGCTTTTAATACGCTGAAATGAAAGAATTCATTGGTGTATGTGTGTGCATATGTGTTTGAAAACATAATGTCTATGGAGAAACAAATATGGAGGAATAAGTACCATAGTAATGCTGAAAACATAGACATGTGACATTTTGCAGCAAAGTACAATGCTACAAAAAAGCAGAACCAGATACTAACATACAACACTTGTACAAACAGTGAGCATGACAAAGCCTACTTCAGAGACTTCAGTCACTGTACACAAATTACAAACACAAAAGTGACCTTGTACACGTAATAATATACTTCTATAGCGCCTAAATCCTTGGCAACTGGAAAACAAGAGGCGCATGTGCTACAAACCAGCATCGTTAAGCACAGCGTCATGATCATGGACCACCAAAGAATTAGAGGCAATTTTGAATAAATCTGTCATCAGTTTTTTTTCCTGAAGGCAGCTCTAGTTTCAGATAATTTTTAAATGAAGGGTAGTTTGTTCCAGATTTTGGGTGCAGCTACAGAAATAACCTGTCCAGGTTAGACTTAATTTGAGGAACAAAAAGTTGTTGTCAGATAGATGATCTGAGCTGTAGCAGACCACTTCATTTTCCCATAAATGCTTAACACATCAGTCTGTTCCTTTCAGCAACTCAACAAACACACTATAGTTTATACTTATTGCACAGCTTGCATGCTAAATGCGGGAGATTGTTAGTCAGTGTATGAACATATTAACTAAAACATACAATAACACACCTGCGTTTTCTACACGGCAACTATGACACAATAAATAATGCACACATTGCACAGAATCGTTCATTCTGTTGAACAAGCAAGTACCTTTAGACACAAGTCTTATACAACATAATCACAATCACAAGATGATTACTAAGAGAATTATACAGATAATTTATACCATGCAAGTAAATAAACACATGCATGTATAATTAGAATTGATTTCAAAGCAAATGTACACGTCATTGAGCAGAGTAACTGTCGCATTAAATATGATGCAACTTAACAATAAAGTGAAATTATACGCAGTATAAAATATGCAGCAGTAGACGATAAAGGGCATTGAATATGTGACAAATAAGCATGCCATCCAATGCAGAATAGAATTTGCGATCTTCCAAAATTGGAACGTTATGTATAGAAAAGGGCACTTCACAATACCATATTTATTAATAGTATTTATTACTATGCAGCTTTATAAAGATCAGAGAAAGAAATATTAAAGAGGATACCATACAACGACAAAACTACGTCTTGGATGGGCATGCCCTAAATATCTATGCCTGATAACGTCTCCGAGACTCGCAGTATGATACAACAAAGCAAGCAGGGTAGGCACTGACACATAATGTCACCAGATGGCGCCCCCTACTCACGCGAGTGTCGGGGAGAAGTGACATGGGGCCGTGGAATGCGAGACAAGCCCGGCCCCGCCCACAGATCTGTTGCGCTGCGGCACAAAGGCCCTGGTGTCAAAAAGCAAAACTGGTCAACGCCATTGTCAATGTTATGCAAAACCAACAGTTGCACGAACAACGATCATGAGTCGTCATTAGGACAAATGCTGCCATCTGGTGGGCGAATTCTCATTTTCTGATAGAATAACAAGAGATATATTAATACTCTGTATTACTGATCACATACAAGTGCATAAACCTACCCTCGTCTCTTCTCGAGTGTGTATATGCAACACACTAATAACTGTCTAGTACTATGGACAGACAAAACAGTACAATTCAAAACAGGTTTTTGTGTTGGGTGGGATCACTAAATTATATCAGATACAGGTTTGTGCATGTATGCACACACGCACGCACACACACGCACGAACACACACAGGCACGCATGCATGCACACACGCATACAAGCATGCATTCACACTCATATCCAGTCACGCACACATCTATGAACCTCTGCTGCTCTATCCATATGGACAAAGACACGCGTGTATGCACGCATGCACGCACGCACGAACGCACCTCCTTTTTGGTGTGGTGATTGAAAACCTTTTTGTTTTTGTAATTGTTTTGTGAGGTGGCCCCCAATTGACAGTCAAGCTGATAGTCAACATCCATCTGTCGTGAAAGGGCCGATGGTTTGGACAGAAAGACGACATCGAGAGGCATCAAGCAGGCAGCGTGCGAGACAAGCAATACAACAGGGGGCAGGGTAGAGACAAGGTGGGGGGTCAATTGCTCCACATCACTGCCAGGTGGCGCCTGTATTCACACGTACATTCTGAGAAATCTGAGAACATCTGCTTAAGTCCCTCCAGCTAACTTAATCACAATGACATCCTAATACATGATACATATAACTACATCAACAACCAACACAAGTATGAATGATGAAGAATAAAGAGAATCAAACAAAGCAAATGAAACCTTCAAAGCAAACCTACCCTCGTCTCATAATTCTGTCAAACTTTACCACATATAATCATCATTTCTCTGGGTAAACATTCAGGTCATGTCTGTGATAGATTTTACCTATACCACCTTTTATGTGTTGTATTTATAACATTACATTAATTCTGTAGCTTATTTTCAAAGTGTGAATTATACCCCTTTCTGATCTTCATTACTATCATTAGACGTCTTGCATCAACCTGAACTTTTTAAAGTGTTCCATTTGAGTGGATTTAAATTTGCAACCAAACAACAGACATATATATATATATATATATATTCACAACATATATTAACTACTCTGCTTTAATGTAACCTGAATTCTATCAGGTTACTCTATGGTATTCTAGGTGGTCCTTGTCATAAGCCCCTGGGGGATTCCAGAGGACTTCCTGAGTTCCACTTTTATTTTAAAGCGAAAAGAAAATCATGGTTTTGGGGCAACACAACTAAGAGTTAATAAAAACTAACCATTTGCAACTACAATCAAGAATATCGTGCTAGTGGTTTTCTCAGAATTTGTTCTGAGAGTGGGAGATTCTGATAAAATCTCAGTTTTCCTGGTGGCTGACATGTTGACCAGGGTGACCAATAAGTGGCTAGCATAAAGATGTGTGTTCAACAAGGTTTTCCAAGTAAACCACTGGCGTGATATTCTTGATTGTAGTTGCACATGGTTAGTTTTTGTTATTTCTTCTAGGTGCATAGCCCAAAAAACATGACTTTATACGTTATTGTAAATATACTGTATGTGTAACCAAACAAAACACTTCTTAATCTTCATTTGTGTGCCCATTGCGTGAACACTTATTTGGCTAAATCCTGCACAGACATGACTTGAGTTTGACAGAACCATTGATGAGGTGGCAGGCTGGTTTGAAGCAACAAAACATGTCACACCTGCACATAGTCAACCCCGTGAACAGTCAGTTGACAATCGAAAATGTGACGTCACCGAAACGCAAAACCAAACCAGTGACCTTGAACGCGTGACCTACTGCACTTACAGCGATGTCGCATAGCGGACATGGCCGTCGAGAACACGTTTTCATTGCAGCTCTGAGTCAGCCACTTTTCAGTTTCTTCGCCCCTCGAGGATGCTGGGCAAGCAACAAGAACACACGGTGGCTCCCTCTTAGGTCAAGTACGACACTACGTCTTTTTACTTTTATACATTAACTAAAACAGGACATTTATTTTGTGGCGATAAATTTAGAATATCACACTTTTTATCTGAATCTGCCAATAGCTGAATAGCGTCACTTTTATGTGACACTACAAAGAAAATATCGCAGGTTTAACAGAATCTGCAGGGCAGTTCAAATATGTGGATATGCTAAACTACAAAGTTGAAGGTACACTGCTTAAATCTTTAACTCCACGATCTGAAATACATCTCTAACTCCTAGTAGTGCAGCAGCCGCTCTTTCCCCTTTGAATTTGCGATGTGTGTCAAATTAATTACTTGGAGCATTTGCAATTCAGCTATCACTTCATGTGACCAATCACAATTATGTGGGGTGAATGCCTAATTTGGGGGGGAAACATTTTGTCTGTTCTTTACGTGTGTTCAGCTGCTATTGATACAATGGTTCCATCGCATGCCAACTACTCGCTACTTGGACTGGAGACGTAGGTCTGAGACCACTCACGTAGGGACGGTGGCTTCACAGGTGCTTCCGAGTCAGAGGAAAATCTGCGTCGTGGGCTGTTGACATCCGATGGGCTGTTGTTGTCATTGTCAAAGCTACGCGCTGCGCACGACCGACGCTGCTGCTGTGAAGATTTCATCTGGCGAACGTTCTTAAAACCTGATGGGGTAGTGATGACAGTGATAACAGGGAGGGCCACTGAGCAAAGACCGACCAGACTCGGATTTCTGCTGTCTGCTGTCATCTATTTGCGTTTGTGGCTGATCATGTGACACCATGTGACCAACCAGAGTGAATCAGCGGTTGCCTTGCAATACTGACCAATGAGCTTTCTCAAAGAATTTCATATAACTGATATGGGTCATCCTGTGTCACATCAACCAATTTTCAAGAAATTTCAAAAGTTGATGTTTCAGAATTTGCTTAAATTAACCAATGAATAAGTTGCTATACCCGAGTACTTCTGCAAAAGAACAAAGCATTTACATGCAAATTGTGTTTGTAACACCCCGTAATGTGAATAGGGGGTAAGCACCCCAAAATGAACCCACTATTGTTATCTGTGCTTCTAACTTGAGTAGTTTACAAGCTACATATCTGAAAATTATCTATGTAAAATTCAAGAATGACAGGACAAAGTCCTTCATTGTTGTGTTACAGTACAATGTTCAAACTGCTACCATCTATTGTCAGGGATGCCGGCAATAACCTATTAGTTCAGTAGGCTTCTAGTTCGTAAACTTTCAGAATAATTCAGCCTTAAACTTTTTTTATATGTTATGAATTTCACCATCCAAAATGAGAATGTAGGACAAGTCCTAGGACCACCATTTTTTAACTGTGCATATTCCTTTATTAGGTAAAGAACACATACAAATGTCAGGATGGTATTCTGTCTCATTTAATGTCAGGATGGTATTCTGTCTCATTTAATGTCAGGATGGTATTCTGTCTCATTTAATGTCAGGATGGTATTCTGTCTCATTTAATGTCAGGATGGTATTCTGTCTCATTTAATGTCAGGATGGTATTCTGTCTCATTTAATGTCAGGATGGTATTCTGTCTCATTTAATGTCAGGATGGTATTCTGTCTCATTTAATGTCAGGATGGTATTCTGTCTCATTTAATGTCAGGATGGTATTCTGTCTCATTTAATCTATGTTGCAGCTGATAGTTACTGTTCTGCCCAATGGCGTTTTGTTCTATATTTCACCCAAATCGGCCAAAATTTCCTAAATAAATGTGACAGAACACCATCCTGAAATTCTAATATATTGTTTACCTCATAAAGGGCTATGCACAGTCAAAAAATGGTGGTCATAGGACTTGTCCCACATTCTCATTTTTGGGTGCTGAAATTCGTAAAATATAGAAAAAGTTAAAGTTGAAGGCTGAATGATTCTGAAAGTATGGCAACTAGAAAAACTAATGGGTTATTGTCAGTATCTCTGACAATAGACGATAGCAATTTGGAAATTTTCCATTTTCGAGCACCCGGTATACATATTCAACAAATTTCAGATATGTAGCTTGTAAACTTCTCAAATTAGAAGCACGTGATAACAGTTAATAAAAATAATGGGTGCGTTTTTGGGCACTTACCCCGTTCATATTCTAGGGTGTTACAGACACAATTTGCATGCAAATCCTTAGTATTTTTGCAGAAGTGGTCAGGTGTATCTACTTAATCAATGGTTCAAATCTAAGCTAATTCTGAGACATCAACTTTTTGACCATTGGTTGGTTTGACACGGAATGACCCATAATTAATTTTGCACCTGTAATGTTAACCCATTATTGCTTTTGAACACATTTCAGCATAACAACACTGAACATTCTGTATTGTTGCCAATAGCAACCATTTCCCTTGCATGTATTTACTGTGGCCGCCACTGAAATGAGCCTGGTCACACGACATGATGAAACGACTTGGTCGGAAACGAAATACCTCACGGTGCTGGACGGAGTCAACTTCACATGGAGGGAACAAAACTGCTTGTTGTCTGTAAACTGTCCATGTCTAGGGGGCAAAAGGGGAAGGCGGGGACAAGGAAGGAACAATAAAACAGGGAAGGGTGCACGGAGGGATGTGAGGGAGGCGGAAAAGCCATGCCAGTCAATGGGGTGCAACGGAGCAGATTAGGGGATGGTATCAAAAAGAGTTTTTAATGATTATTCTGAAAAACAATAATTCAGAATATTAAGAAAAACTTTTTTCATAACATCCCCAAGCGGAAAGTTGTTATTGTCATAATTAGTATTAATTAGCTGAGAAACACCACAATACCAACAAGATTTAGTAAGAATACCAACCAATAACAAAATGTTCCATGTTACATGTTAACAAACTGACAAACGTTTGATTATCAAGGTCTTATATCAATGGTACACACCGCGAATAAATGACTGAACTGAAATTGACAACATGAAAAGTGTCTTACTTCTGGGATTAATATGTTAATACGTCAACATTAGTGTTGTTTGAATTTTTTTTAACTGCGTACGCTACATCAATTTCATTAACTATCCAACATATAAATGTTTTCTTTCCCGAACTCTCAGAAATATATCCAAATACTTAAAATAAAAAATTAACAATCACTTTTTTACTTTTACAGTTAACAATAAGCCAAGATGGATCAAAACGACATTAACATTTTTTATGACATACTTCGGGAAACCTCTAAAATGCTAGGGGGTCAAGTCATAAGCGTTAGAAACTAGTGAAGCTCTACGTTCACAGGTGGCAGCACACTGACAAGTCATGTGACTTACGTAATGAGCTGTAATTGGTTTGTGTCTGGGGCACACGGGATGCTGGCATCGACCTGTGGGCGCCCCCTGGTGTTGATACACTTCCAGCAAGATCGGCAGCACTGCTCGATCGGATCATACTGCGATGTCCGTCACCTGCAGAGGTGCCATCCGTTGCATCTGCAGTGAACACAATGTGCGCTCAGTGAACATAGGTCATGTTAATAGACAGAAAATGAAGACAACACAAAGTACTTGAGCTCCTATATTCGTGAAAATGTCCGTCAAGTTGGTAGATAACAACGAAGTAACGATCATCTTGTAATCACAACTATTAAGATCTACTTATTCAGCGGAATAAATTTCAGCAACCTTTGGTAGCCTTCATCAGGAACTGAATTCTGGGATAACAAGTTCTTCTTGCCATGCCATCTGGCGAGCAGAGAAACTTGGTATCCCAGAATTCAGTTCCTGAAGAAGGCTACCGTTGAGTAAGTAAATCTCAAGAGTTGTCAATGGAAGAAAACTGTTTCTTCATTACTTGAACTGTCTTATTTGAAAATCATTCCCTTGAAGATGTTCACAGCTACAGTGTAGAGTAATATACAGTAGAACCCACTCGCCACTCCAGTGACTGAGATAAAGTGGTCTAATGAAAGGAGTGACATGATTACAAAGCTCATCAGATATACAGATGTGCAGATCTGGCAAACTGTTGTACATACATGTACATGCATAATTATAATTTGTAAAGGTGTTTGGTATTATTTTAATATTTCATTTAAACAAAATGTCATAGTTTTATTCAGAAAAAATATGTAGAAAAAACTTTGATAATTTTCAGTTTTAATGTGTTTGCTTGGCATTCCAAAACGAAATGATTCATGGATCCAATTGTATATAATAATTGATATTTATTGAGCGTGAACAGTGGCCGACGCTTAGGGAGTCAACTGGCTGTTTTTTACTGTTATAACAATCCACATTATATGGAGCAGATGGGTGACCACACGGGTCTCAGTGGAAAATAAAATAGACTGTGACAGAGTGGCCATTTTCAAGGGGTGTCCATTTCTGTGGGGTGGCCACTGTGAGAGGTTCTACTATAAGTGACTTTACCAAGTGTTTTTCTTACCATGTCCATTGACCGAGTCTTTATGGCTGGTTCCACGCCGTTGTGAGAGAGGGACGCCCGTCAGGGTGCGACTGAAACCATCACGCAGACAACGTTGCATGATGTGTAGCAATCTAGACATTGTCACAGTCTAACATATTTCAGAATTCAGATTTTACAAGAGCCATCCATGAAAATGGTCTGTAGGCATTCTGGTTTGCTCAATGAAAACATTTCTAAGGATGGTACCGATTATGCACATTTAGAGACCACAGACTAAACGAGCTCGACAACCTTTGGTTTATTTTCCATAAACGTTTCCATTTTCAAAAACCTACGACTGTGTCCAATGCAATTGATGATGGAAATCACTTAATGGAAAAACACTAGAAAACATATAATGACCATATCACTGGTAGATACACTGCAATAACTAGAGCAATTAACAACTGTGATCCGAGTCACGCACCTGTATAAGCCCATTCCTCGGTCCGTGCTCACTGACCGCGTCCTGGTTGTCTTGACTTTGGAGGTCGGCACTCGCTGTGGTGCTGCCCCCTGGCTGTGTGTACTGCTACTAAGCGATGTGCTGCTGGAGGAACGACTCATTTCGCCCTGCAGCAACTTTTGTTTGGCGGGGTCGAGGGCATTGAGCAGACTCTCCGCCTGGTCTTTGAAGTGGTCCGCAAACGCCCAGAACGCCCTGAACAAAGATGGCTCCATTACAAGAAGCGGACATAACGAGAAATTCTACAAGAAACCCTGGAGGCTTGACATAAGAAAATATGCGTTATAACAACACAGGACTGAAACAACTTTCCACATTCAACATTGGAAGCAGAACACACCCTTACCCTTACAAAAAAGATGATTCGTATCAACAAAAACCTGATTTATATGCACAAGCCATGTTGCAGTGACATCAACATCACTCTATTTTACTGGCATTTGTGTCAGAGGTCACTGTCATGTGACCCTACTAGATCGCCACCTACCTGCGGGCATGTGCCCTTGCATTCGTGTCGGGATCGCTAAGTTGTCGCTTGATGGCCTCCTGTATGACAGGGATATGTCGCTCTAACGTATGGGTCGGCCATGTCCGCAGCAGGTGGTCCAGCAGTGCACTGCACTCCCTGTAACCAACTCACCCTCAGACAACTCATCCTCAATGAACACGCACTCCCTGTAACCAACTCACTCAGAGACAACTCGTCTACAATCAACACGCACTCCTTGTAACCAACTTACCCTCAGATAACTCGTCCACATTCATCACACAATCCCTGTAACCAACTCACTCTCAGACAACTTGTCCTCAATCAACACACACAATCCCTGTAACCAACTCACCCGCAGACAACTCGTCCCAAATCAATCGCGTTTATACCAAGACCCAATACGACTCATGCAGTCGAAAGGTGGCAACACTATCTAACACAATTTAATAATTAAATCTCACTCTAATTAGAAGTTATTTGCACTCATTTAGCAATTTAACATGACAAGCTTGATAGCATCAATATATATTTTGACGCAAAAAGGTTTAGTTACATTCTAGAAACAGTGACCAGATAATATTAATATTAGGGTGACGTGCTTACATAAAGCACTGTTTTGTTTCCCCTAGTATAGACACTAGGCAGAAGGGACCTACAGCTTTGAGTGTATCAACTGAAAGACACACATTTTAAAGTTCCCATACCCATGTGCCCAATGCTAAGCACACCATCAAGTGTTGAATAGGTTGGCTGCCAGCTGGGGTTACGAAACCAACACGTCCAGATAACAAGGCATGCACCACCGAGATACGGAATCAGTACAGGAGACACGTGGCAACATAAAGCCATGGAAATGCAGGAAAGTTCTCAAGAAAAGCGGGAAACATTTTCCTACACTCAACTTTCGTCAATGTTTAGCATTTTCCTGTTGTTTTTCACTGTGTTTTGATATGCCGTTCTTGTTCAAGGTGAACGCACACACAAGGAAATGTAAGTCCCGAAAGCGGTAATGTCGACACCTATGGGAAGAGATGAAGACCAAGACCTTACCTGCGGATGATGGAAGACTTGGAGGAGAGATGACAGGTGAGGAGGGGGATAAGACGGGCTGAGTGGGTCTGCTGGATGATGAGGTTAAGGGTGACAAGACCGGAGGACGCCATGATCTTGGCACTGTTCTGGATCAACACGATCAGGGTAGGCAGCAACATCTCGGCACAGTGGTCGAATCGGTTGCCAAGCAACTTTGACAGGAACCTGTAAACAACACACCCGTCTGTGTGATTGATGTGCTAACTGGAGCATTTTTGTGCATGTTCAATACACCATTCCCATTATCACCACGCTACCCGGTGGACTATAATGGAACATTTTAAAGATTCGGGGAACTATGACAACATTACAGTGTTTACCACAAGCAAGTGCTTGTTCTAAGACCTTATTAGTAGGCATATTTGTTGCATATAGTAACTGCTAGCATCATTGAGAGATAAAATGTAAATATGTCAACTATTTCGCTATAAATTAATGTCATTGTTGCTGGCTTTGTATGTATCAAATATACTTGAACATTGCTAATAATTTTCTTGGTTGGTTGACACAGACATTGTTTTGAAGCATTGAACACAATTATACAGACATGACCCAGACATGTAAACATGTTCACGTGTAAATTATTGAAATATTGATCGCTATATTCCTATGAATTTTGTTGATTATAAAAAGGTAAACACACTAGATTCTAGTGGTTCATGAGTGATTGACAAGGAGAGTCGCTGACTTACTCAGTATAGGCCTGGTAGTTAATGCCAAATATTGGTGCAGTAACTGAAGATATCCTTTTACTAATCTACACGAAACACCATTAGACACACATCAACGCAACTGGTCCTAAATAAGGATAATATGAACCAAATTAGTATTGCTGAGTGTGAAAAGATGCCATCTGTTGCTGCTTAATGTATATGCCTGTGGCTCTGTTCCCGAAATCTCTGTGTTCCATTATAATCCATCAGGTAGCGTGGTGGTGTATATTTCTACCGTAACAGGGATATAAAATATTACGGTAATTAACGACAGATATTTAATGCATTTGCAAACTGTAACATCAAACCAATGAGCCACATTAAACATTAATGAAACCAGCTGGAGTACGTACGATGCACTGATGCATGCTTCTCGCACAACCTGTGACCTCAGGTCCTTCAAGGACGTCTGAAGGGTGGGCTCCAGTTTCCGTAGCAATGGGTGGAACTCGTCGTAGTCTGTAGCGCCAGCAATGAGAAGCGATCTTATCGTCTTCAGCTGCAATGCAGAAGATCAACAGATGTTTAGCAAAGTGCAATAAAGCATGCTTTGACGCTCACGCCATTACTGAGCCATTACTGAGCCTGAAGAAGACAGATAAGCATTTTTTATTCCAGCATATGCCATTTAGTCACGACTTTAATTCGTTAATACTGCATGCCTTTACTACACCCTCTGGTAAACTATTCCACATATCTACAGCGTGATTAGCAAAGCTGTGCAGCTTGGCATCTATCTGGTAGTACAGCCACTATAGCAGTTGCTTGATTGGTGGTTTATTGTGAATACACTTTTGATGTTTACTTCATCGAGTCCTGCCATCATCTTGTAAGTCTGTATCGTGTCAGCTCTAGCCCTCCTGTACTCTAATGTGTCATGTTGGCTCTAGCCCTCCTGTACTCTAATGTGTCATGTCAGCTCTAGCCCTCCTGTACTCTAATGTGTCATGTCGGCTCTAGCCCTCCTGTAATCTAATGTATCATGTCGGCTCTAGCCCTCCTATACTCTAATGTATCATGTCGGCTCTAGCCCTCCTGTACTCTAATGTATCATGTCGGCTCTAGCCCTCCTGTACTCTAATGTATCATGTCGGCTCTAGCCCTTCTGTACTCTAATGTATCATGTCTGCTCTAGCCCTTCTGTACTCTAATTCGACTAGATGATGAACAGCAGGGATCAAACATAAGAGTTTAAGTGTATTCGACTAGGTGATGAATAGCTGGGATCATACATAAGAGTTTAAGTGTTTAAGTGTATTCAACTAGCTAATGAACAGCAGGGATCAAACATAAGAGTTTAAGTGTGTTCGACTAGCTGATGAACAGCAGGGATAATACATAAGAGTTTAAGTGTATTCGACTAGCTGATGAACAGCAGGGATCAAACATAAGAGTTTAAGTGTTTAAGTGTATTCGACTAGGTGATGGGCAGCAGGGATCAAACATAAGAGTTTAAGTGTTTAAGTGTATTCGACTAGCTGATGAACAGCAGGGATCAAACATAAGAGTTTAAGTGTTTAAGTGTATTCGACTAGCTGACGAACAGCAGGGATCAAACATAAGAGTTTAAGTGTATTCAACTAGCTGATGAACAGCAGGGATCAAACATAAGAGTTTAAGTGTATTCGACTAGCTAATGAACAGCAGGGATCAAACATAAGAGTTTAAGTGTATTGGACTAACTGATGAACAGCAGGGATAATACATAAGAGTTTAAGTGTATTCGACTAGCTGATGAACAGCAGGGATCAAACATAAGAGTTTAAGTGTTTAAGTGTATTCGACTAGCTGATGAACAGCAGGGATCAAACATAAAAGTTTAAGTGTTTAAGTGTATTCAACTAGCTGATGAACAGCAGGGATCATACATAAGAGTTTAAGTGTATTCGACTAGCTGATGAACAGCAGGGATCAAACATAAGAGTTTAAGTGTTTAAGTGTATTCAACTAGCTGATGAACAGCAGGGATCATACATAAGAGTTTAAGTGTATTCGACTAGCTGATGAACAGCAGGGATCAAACATAAGAGTTTAAGAATAACTTACCTTTCCCTGCACTAGACCAAATTATTAAAATAGAACATATTTTAACAGCATCCAAAAGTCAATAAACAATAGGCAATAAATTGGATGGTACATATCATTCTATGTTGCTGTTTGTAGACATTATAGCTGGGCACCACTGTAATGTTTAGTGGCTTCAACAGGTTTGGATACTTCCACCAAATTGTCGCACTAGTGAGCAATAGATTTACACCAACCAAACTGGTCCCCGTCCATTATTAATAATGTTAAATGTTGTTTCTTTTTAAGATATACATGTCACTTTCCAACAGGTAGCAAAATGAAAAACAGAGGTGTCCTTACCGCCTCCACCCTCTTCTCCCAAGCGATGTTTGGATCACAGAGACAGTCATGGATACGTCCCATGTGGTCTGTGAGCTCACGTCCAGAGAACAACTGCAACACACAGTTGACAACTGAAACAACACTGTGTTAATGTCATCACGGACCTACAACACTACGTACAATGTCAGCAGAGACCACTGTCAGTGCAGACCACTGTCAGTGCAGACCAGTCAGCAGAGACCACTGTCAGTGGAGACCATTGTTAGTGCAGACCAGTCAGCAGAGACCATTGTCTGTGGAGACCACTGTCAGTGCAGACCACTGTCAGGAAACCAATGCCCTTTAGACATTTACTGGTGAGAGACGCTGTTGATGAGATAAGCTCATAATTATTATTATTAGCCACATTTGCTGTTATCCATTGAACTATATATAACCAGCTCTTGAACACCATATGACACAACAAGCAGTTCTAAGAAATAGCTTTGCATAATTATATTGGTTAGCCTGCCAAAACAGTTTGAGCTGGAGATGGCATCTCCTAGTACAATTCTGTCTAATGCATCCCAAATACCAAGTAATATACTCCAGGTCCAGTTACACATGGATTGCACACAAACACAAGGAGAGATTCCGGAAACAACTAGTGTTAAAGCACGCATTCAACAATATACTAGATTACTGCGCAGTAGGAAAACTAGTCATGAAACTATACGCTAAAACACTTTGTATTTCAACCATGTCATCAAATCATTTGAGGGCAAAAGATACTTTCTAAACACGTCACATCAGGCCACATTTCATTGACATCACATCGACCCATATTTGTGGGGTTGGGCATGTTATCTGAAATAATAAAAACAAAATTGTCTGACTTACATGAACTTTAGGGACGTCTTCGTAACTGTTGGCAAAGCCTACTTCGTCAATGGCTCCACTTCCTCCTAAAATGGTCAAATAGCCGCCCACTGAACACATGAATCATCCAAGTTAACATCTCTAACTGTTACCCAGATGAGATACACTAAACACAATTGGACAGTTATATTTTTAACAGTTAGTGGCACACAATTCTTGGAACACCGGTTTATTGGAATGTGTCTTGACATATGTAACCATATCTAGACACACCACTGCTATCTGGTTATCTAACACAACCTGCTAGTTACCAGACAGCGGAATCTCTCAACTGTTCATGTGATAACTTCGTAGACTAGAGTTATAAATCTGTACTGGAAGCTAGTTATAAAAACCTCACAAGGCATTTCCACTACCCCATAATTGTCCTTCAATAGTATTGAAGAATAAAAATTCTAATGCATGACCAAAAAAGGAGTACTATGCGTTATACTCTCACTGGCCATTGAATCAGAAAACATCTGCTTATTTCTTTACTTTATTATCAGAGAATCAGGTTACTAGAAATATGCTGCAGTTAAAAACTTCTGTTATGTTTTGCAATAACAATACTACTTGTAACAAACGGCATGTCCTATGAACAACATCTACATGCAATGAAACATCAAATGAACCACTGAACAATAGCCACATCAACACTTAACAACATCACAGAGGAACAGAAAACAGGAAGAAGAACAGTAGAGTGAATGACACTTGAACATGTTGCAACAAAATAGATATATATATATATATATATATATATATATATATATATATATATATATATATATATATATATATATCTAAAGTCAAATCATAGCAAACCTTCAGCACATCTTTGGAACCACGTCAGACGAAAATAACATACAAATATTATTTAATAATAAAATGTTATTACTACCAAGATAGTCAATTTAAAGCTAGCATTGTAGGTGTCCGGTGCAAAAGCTGATGTCCTAATTATTGCAGAATAATTCCAATAATTCAGTTGTGATGGCATTTAATCAATTCATACACATACTATTTCCCAGTGTAACATAATGAGCCTTGACTGAACTAGTGCCTGTGTCTATATTGGTGACAGTGTCTAAAGTTTCTAAACAAACACAGATTCCACAGTTCATCCACAGCCTAAATATCAGCAGACAACACGAGTAAATAATACACTGATTAAATACCTCCAGAGCTCGGTCTGTAAATAATATTTTGATTAAATTCTTTCAGAATGAGAGTACAATTCATCATCCTCAGGAGTGAAATGACTTCTGTGGACTGTAAGCAGATATACACAAAAACAAGCATACTTGAACATTATCTGCAGACTGAGATGCCTGACAACAGCTGCACTGTTGGTTCGATGAGGGATCCCTGCATAACGCCATGACAACCTTTCCCTTTCATTGACGTAACAGCTTGGCATATAATTGATAATATACACTTTCTCTTCCTGTTGTGCAAAATGATGCGAAATAAACAAAGTAATAAATGTTTCACAAAACATGCTTTACTCTTGAGTCAAAGTACAAAGGATGTCAACTTCGGAGTTTATGGTAAATGATTTACACAGAGGAACCTTTGTATGGAGGTCTATATTAAGAACATTAAAACAAAATTAAGTAGATAAGCCTTCAGATGATGTTAACACGTTATTATATTTCCTGCTGGCCTGACACTAACTGGGAGTGAATTCAACAACCATGAAAGCCCTGGTTCCAATGTTTGTTTCAACTTCAGGAACAAAAAGTTAATCAAAGCAAAGATGATTGTAGCTGTCTGGGCAGTCGTATCCAAAAATAGTAATATCTCTAGGTTTATTCCAAATATTATAACTTACAAACACTGAGAACCAATTATCTAAAATTCTTAATTAACCTCATTATTTTCCAATATTAACTAAATACATTGATACAACAGGATAAAGACATTGTTAAATTGTCTTCACATTTCAACAGAAGTTTAAATGTATTAAAAAGGTTGTAAAATTGTAGGATCAATCATAACATTAATGCTCAAATGTTCTGGAGAGGACATTTGTTTAACACATGACATGTTGGTGTGGTAGTTGTTCAATACTAAAATGTCTTAACACTATAACAACACAATTGCTAAATGAAGACATTTGTTTAACACATGACATGTTGGTGTGGTAGTTGTTTAATACTAAAATGTCTTAACACTATAACAACACAATTGCTAAATGAAGACATTTGTTTAACACATGACATGTTGGTGTGGTAGTTGTTTAATACTAAAACGTCTTAACACTACAACAACACAATTACTAAATGAAGACATGTTGGTGTGGCAATTGTTCAATATTAAAACGTCTTAACACTACAACAACAACACAATTACTAAATGAAGACATGTTGGTGTGGCAATTGTTTAATACTAAAACGTCTTAACACTACAACAACACAATTACTAAACGAAGACATGTTGGTGTGGCAATTGTTCAATATTAAAACGTCTTAACACTACAACAACAACAACACAATTACTAAATGAAGACATGTTGGTGTGGCAATTGTTCAATATTAAAACGTCTTAACACTACAACAACAACACAATTACTAAATGAAGACATGTTGGTGTGGCAATTGTTCAATATTAAAACGTCTTAACACTACAACAACAACACAATTACTAAACGAAGACATGTTGGTGTGGCAATTGTTCAATATTAAAACGTCTTAACACTACAACAACAACATAATTACTAAACGAAGACATGTTGGTGTGGCAATTGTTCAATAAAAAAACGTCTTAACACTACAACAACAACATAATTACTAAACGAAGACATGTTGGTGTGGCAACTGTTCAATACTAAAACATCTTAACACTACAACAACAACATAATTACTAAATGAAGATGCTTAGTTTACCGAAGTGTAATATTTTAGCTTATACCTGGTAGTTCACAATTAACCGTTTGGATGCTTCCTATAACATTGAAAACATGATAAAAATAAATAAACTAATGGCTTCTTGTCCAGGTTTTTTGTTTTGTATGACAATCTTGTGTTGCTAAAGTTACTCTTTATCATATAGAATTCTAAAATATATTATAATGAAGACATACTTTCATAACAGATGTCGTCTACATACTTTTAGTACTTTAAATATATTTATCATTAGATTCCACAGTTCAATCATAACAAAAACATCTGCACAAAAATAACGCTTGTAAATAATACACTGATTAAATTCCCCCAGAGCTCATTCTGTAAATGAAATCTTGATTAAATTCTTACAGAATGAGAACACAATTCCTAGTTTCCACTAGTCACCAGGACTGTTACGTCTTCTGTAGATTGAAAACCAATAAATAACAAGAAGCAGACTGAAAAATTATTGGCAACAGCTGCTTATTGACTAAATGATATTTTTGCACAACTGCGTGGCCATGTTTCCATTTCATCGATATAGCAGGTTGGCACATAACTGATAATATACACTTTCTATTCCTGTTATATAAAATGACACCTGGACTAGTTTCATTGTTTGTATCATGGAAAGTCAGCAACAATACAAAAGGTGTTCTGAATAACTACACTTCATACAAAACGTGTTCTGAACAACTACACTTCATACAAAAGGTATTGTGAACAATTACACATTAGTGCAAGCTTTTTGTTTGATGATTTACAAATATGAGAATGTTTGTATGAAGGTTTATATATTGAGAACATTACGTAACACTGGCCTGTGCTCCACATAAATGCACTTACAGTTTAAACAGCGACACTTATTTTGTCAGCCTAATTTATTTTATCACGGAAGAAAACTGCATCACTGTTACATTAGGTACGATAAAATGGCATATGACATGGTTCATTTGGGCAAGAGAAAAGGGGAAGGGGAATGTCTCCCACTTGTGGCAAGGTGGCAGACACTTCAATAAGGTGGGAACATACACTGCACAAAAGCATTCAAGTGTAAAAACAAGAGAAACTAATGCGGGAGGCATGCACGACATTACGCAAGACTACGTCAACAAATATCAAACCAACGACTACACGAACCCTAAATAGTAAAACAAACAACATAACATAACCAACTACATTGAAACCGTAACCCAATCGGGTTTACCTTGGCTAACGACCGAACGCCTCCGTTTCACCGAGGCAGAGCGAACTGGCGTGAGGGAAAATGCACAGGTGTGTGTTAGGCACATTTCATCAGACACTTTTGCTGACAGACATCACAAACAAACAGTAACAATGGTCTTCTAGCTTTAAAAACTTCTGCATATTCCTAATGATCTGACTTAATGGTTCTTGATTTATAGCAAAGCAATCTAATTAAAGCTCTGATATGAGACTTTACTTTGTGAGCCAATGATCAATCACGTGGCACCAAAACATTATCTGACTGACTAATAATCTGTGCATAAAAACGAGCCAGCAGATTAATTGGTCTTGGCAGGGGCTGGTATACCTTCTGCTAGATCAGGTGTGTGCAGCAAATTCAGTTCTGATCTTCATTCCCCGAGAAGCTTACCTAAAATTATCCTGTATTATAATTTCACTGCCCCTTCTTCTGGAGTAGCAACTCCTATTAGCTACTTTACATAGTGTTGTCCTACCCAGCTAGGAAGCTGAACAATGTTATTGTTGTCTTCCAGGACCTCACTGTAGCGTCTCTGGTGTAAAGCGCTCAGTTTCCCCCTGAATCTTGACACATCCTACCTCATGGACATCCAGATGGACCAACACCGTCACTGAGTCAACATTTCAGCCTTTGGCACAGATACATGCTGTCAGGACTCCAGTGTGAGTTCTGTCAATACAGTACCACACTTTCCCTAATCACGTGGTTATTCCTTTCAGAATACCATCGCTACAAGCTGTACATCACAGGCACCAGCAACATATCTGGATGGCTTCAATGTTACTCAAGTCATCCAGTAATGTAGGTTGACAAAGACATCAAACCATCACATTTCATCACCAGGTCTACTTTCAGTGTTCTCCTGATACTGTTTGTCATACATACTCTGTAACCCTAGGATGAAAATACACACGAGCAGTGTAAGACTGGTCACTGTAAACAGTAACCAAGATCAGGGATGGATCTGATTACATAAGTGTAATTGATTACAACGCGTAACTGTAACAATTACATCAATTATGATTAATCACAATATCATTATCATATCAAAAAGTACCCAAAAAAACTATGAAAAAGTCACAAACAAGTTGAAAATCCAGACTTAATTACGACTACTTACATAATAAACAGTGGGTCCTGAACTGTAAGTGAACTGGTGTAATTGTAACTGATAAAAATCTAGAAGTGTAAAAGAAATGAAAAGAATTAAATTTGATAAAATTTTGTGTAGTTGGACCTAGCAATACCTGTATTGCCGGGGTATCTGAGCAACATCCCTCTCTGAACTATCACTGAATGACACACCATGACTGCATTACAGACTCAAGAGCCTGGACTTAACCTCCTCAGAGGCTATTTTCTCCCTATTTTTTATCCAGTTATTCCCTCCCATCAGCGACTGTCTCCCACTAACCTGAGGGTCGTTGTCCCACGATGGGCCTGCGAGCCCCGGATGCGGAGGAGGGAGCAGATGAGGAAGAACTCCCTATCCTCTTGGCCGCTGCACGGGGCACGCCCACCGGCTTCACGAAGTCCGTCTCGTCCTTCCCTGCAGCACCGGGGCAAGACAGATACGTCCATTAGCAAAGTTCTCATCCACACAATACTGCTCTTATTGTTTTTCACGAAAATGTTTCATGAGATATTTAAAATATCTATGACTTCAAGAAGCTATATTAAAATTAAGAGTTTCAGTAGTTAACATTTGGAGGTAGTACGTAAAGTTCTTCCAGATAGTAAAGCTGATTTATACTGCACATACAGTTCTTTCATACATGTCTCTAGCCAGCTACTCACTTATACACCTGAGTGAACTGGAGCAACATGGACAGAATTTTTTTTAAAGTTTTGTAAATAATGGTTTGACTTAATGGTTCTTGATTGATTGGTAAAGCAATCTAATTAAAGCACTGACAAAAGAGTGATAAATCATGCGGCACCAATCGGCTGACAGTTCAAAGCTCCAATTGCCCAGCTAATGCACACATAAATACAAATGAATGGCCCATTTTTGGTTAAGAAGATATTACCAAGAACATATTGTCTGGGGTATACAGATTGATCAATACTGACCATGGCAATAGAGTTCAGGGGATGCATTGACTGGGTATTTACTGCGTGGTATGGGCGGGATACTGTCCTGACGTGTAGTGTCAAGGTGGTTTCTGTTCAGAGGGTGTTATCTTAGGGCAAAGGGCAGGGTTGGCATGTAACGAAGTAAAAGTACTTTGTTACAATACTTGAGTAGTTATTTCAAGTAATTGGCATGTAACGAAGTAGAATTTTTACTAAATACTTTTACTTGTAATGAAGTAGTTTTATCTAAAGTAATGCGACTTTTTACTCCGTTACTTTTATTTACTTCGCAATATATTTTCGTAAATCTTTTGGCGAAACCGCTGCTGCCGGTGGCGCTCCACCGTCAACAAAATTTCATAAACTGTTCATAGTCGCCAGGCCAAAAGCTATTAATATAATCCAATCCAGGCCAGTTCGCGATCATATTTGCATACAAACCTCTCTTTGGGAAATTGACGCAACCACTGTTTTATATCTACGTCAGTGAACGAAGTCTGCCAAATATTGGCATAGGTCAGGTCAAGGCCGTTGACATGAAATGTTACTTCTAGCGCACAACGCTTGAACGCCATCTCAAACCACGATGCAAATGTCTCCATTGTACCATATAAACTATTAATCAATAAGTTTCCAATACGTATTATAAATATTAAAAGTTGCAATTTCGACAATGTATGTACAATACACCGACACAATTCTGATATTTGTGAGCGCATGCGCATTGTGGATCGAGAACGAGAATCGATTTTCGCCCATTGTCAGCAACGGCTTTGCCGGCTTACGTCAGCATTAAACAGCATTTTACTTTCACGAATCCATATTGAGATGTTTAATAAATTCATAATAATGTTTACTCGACAGAACTAAAAAGTAAAGAATTGATACTCTGCCATTTGGCAGCATCTTTTCCCAGCAATGCCAATGGCTTATTCAAGCTGATCCATAATAAATAATATCAGGGACAGGGGCCCTGACAGGGCACTTTTAATTGCAATTAGCAACAGCATTCCTTTGTTGCACTGGTTGGTCTTCTGATCAATTCTAGGCCCAGCTGGTGCCAGGTAACCAATCCAGCTAGCTACTAAAGCATGTTGTTTCAATGTTTGTGTGAGCTGATAAGACATGTCTGGGAAGACATGATAAGGTGGGGGTTCACTAGCCAGATGGCTTCATCAGCTACGCATCAAATGTCTTTGTTAATTTTATTATGGGCAGTGCTAGGTGGTATTACCTATGACCAGTTTCCCTGAGAGTCTACAACTACTACTGGACCTACTAAGATACAATCACACCTGCGTATACATGTCCTGTTGTACAATCTAGCTCCTCCCATACCCCAGTGGAACAGGGTTGATAAAAAGATAAATTGTGCCTCATCATTAATTAAGTTATGTATTTAACTTAAATTATTTGATGTCGTGAGCTCTCATTACTGATAATGTAATTTTCCAAGCATCCAAGTGACCACCATGCTCAAGGGTGGCAGACCGACTGACCAACTAAGGCTGTCTGGGAGCACATTGTTATAGGCAGAGTGGTTGCAAAACAGTTGTCAGATGCAAGTTGTGTAATTTATATAATATTACTCATAATATTGTTGTTATTTCTAAGTGTTGTACTTTTACTTCTACTTTTACTTCAAGTACTTTTGAAAAGTAGTTTTACTTTTTACTCAAGTACTTTTTTTTACAAGGTAATTTTACTTTTACTCAAGTAGTTTTTAGGTGAATTACTTTTACTTTTACTCAAGTACAAAATTAAAGTAATTCAGTCAACCCTGGCAAAGAGTGTAGTTTTCCTAAGTCCACTGACCTTCACAGATGACCATATCGCCTGAATCCCGAATGTCGTCCATTTTCTGAAACAGTTGGTTCAGTCTGAAACATACAACAAACACTTATATTCTCATATATAAACTATTCATTCATTGTCATACATTGCAGACCCTTTACATTTCTACCGCAAAAAAAAAAAAAAAAAGAAGACTTCACAAAAACACAACCTTGGCATCGGCTGTATAATGCTAACTTATTTTAATCTTGTTAGCACCTTTATGCAGGTTTTTCTCTTTTTCCATTATAAATGTCTAATTGATTTAACAAAATGTTAACATTTTGCTAAAACAAATTAGACATTTATAACAAAATGTTCAACAGTTTTCATCCATGTCAAGATTCAAATGCCTATCGCTGTCCTGATATTACTGCTAAGGATGCTTGGCTCTTCAGACCAGAATTTCTATCCAACACGTGGATGGCATTGTCTACATTTAACTATTCCTACTAAAGGGGTAGGTCACAGCCAACATACAAAATAAAAAAATGTTAGTGGTTCCGTAATACAGTCAGACGTTTTGGAAATTCACAACTTTGTGGAAAGCAATTATCAATACGATACTGCGTCATAAAATTGAGAATTACTACGCTATGTACGAAAAGATAAGTGTCGACAATTGTGATGGATCCCTAACACAGATTTTCGCCATGACCTGAAGTGACCTCCTACCTTGATGGGTTCAACTCTTTCTTCTGAAGGTCATAGCGGACTCGCTCGCCGACATGGCGGTAAATCTCGGCTAACGTGTTGACGGCCGCATCGCGCACCTATGCATGCAACAGATCCACCGAATCACTGTATCATTAAGCCAAGCTAAATCAAAGCGTTGGCCAAAACTGGCACGGAATTGTCCATAAAAAAACACAATATCTGCCATTTTATTCCAACACTTGATAACCTTAAGTCACAACCTACCAAGACATTTATGTTATTACATAAGTCATTACTGATGGATCATAATGTCATGTTTCATTCAAACTGTAATTTAGTATGCTTAACATAAAGTATGAAACTTCTTCACAGTCCAAAAATGTTTTAACGAACCACATTTAAGAAATGCACTTTGACCGTATCTGTTTAACATGAATGTTTCGGGATAAATATCACGTTTACGTTTTTTTTTTATGCCAGTCTTGTGATCGCATGAACGTCAGACCTCGATAAAGTTTGTCCACAGGTGTTGGATATTATTGACAGCTGCTCCTGAATGAACTGAATGGAAATAGCGATATTCATAAACATGTCATAAATATGTAACGTCATAAACATGTAATGTCATACACATGTAATGTCATACACATGCAATGGTCAAATAATTGTGGTTTATTAAAACACTTGATTGTGACGAAGATGATAGGATAAAAAATTATTATACTATGTAGAGTGTTAAGCAGAATAGCACATTGAAAACACAAAAAAGAAAATAACAGAGGATAATATTTACAGGTATGCTTGGGTCATCCAGCATCTTACAGAGAGTTGGCACAAGTTTCGATAGCGTCACATTCTTGGCACCATATCTGGAAAAGTAAACCATGGAAACATAACGAACATCATCATATTACGGACCCCTCTATTTGCACCAGTTAAATCTGGAGTTTGACGACTTAATTTGCATATTCGTTCACATAACCCAGATGCTACACATACTAAAAAATAAGTGTTCTTGTCGCTGTGCATTCAACAGCTTGTCTTTGTTAGATAATTAAAGTCATGCGAAACAGCATCGCGTGTGAGAGCGAAATCTCAAGAGTTTTACATCCAAAGCAGCAAATTACGCATCAATGTGCTAGTCATCTATGTTGAACCTCCCTCCTTCATTCATTTAGCCCAGTACGAATCAGGTTTGTTGATGTTTACCTCTGAACAGTTTACACAATATCCTATTAGACCCCACGCGCCCGACCTTGTTTCCCCCGCGGCGTCCACAAGTGCCTGCTGGGGAAAAAAGGCTGTGGAGGTGGCATGATTGGGTGGATTGATGTGAAACTAAAACTAGTGGAATTCTATATATCTTAGCTATGAATTGTGGGTAAAATTAGCATATGGTTGTACTGAAAGTTTTGAAGATAATCGTGTTTGAAGTTGAGTACTGGCGGGCTTTAAAAATTGCAGTTTCTAGTACAACAGATATGTTCACGGCAGATGAAGTTTGCGTGATTTTAGGGATGAATCTTCGGATGAAAGTTCTTCTGAGATGGATATGGAGGTAAGACTTATATGTGGCTCGATCTTTGACTGAGTGAGCGATAAATCGAAGATGGCGCTGGTTGGTTTTCTTTTCTTTGTAGCGTGGTCACCGTCTTATTCAGCTTGTCAACTGTGCCATTTACTTGGCTGAGATTATGTGGTTAGTTGTGTATGTTGTTATATAACGAATTATAAAGCAAATAAATAAATAAAACAGAAAAATCTGGCCCGATGAGCATGTAAACAATCAAACCCTGGGCGGTGCCTGGATGGGTGGTGTTGTTGCTTTGGACATTGCTGACAATTTTATTATATTGACGGTGAATGAAATGTGAATTTAGCCTTTTGCTACAGTATAAACTGTGTTTAATCTTTTTAAAATTTCTTTTACCAGATCCTGTCAAAAATAATGTAATAGTTTGTCCAATGATTTCACCAAAACTAAATAACACATTAGATCGTTTTTCAACGAAATGCTTCTGCAACGAGACAAGAAAAAGAATTTAATTGAGGAGAGACATTTAACAACCGTTCATAAAATGAACAACAGCCGTCACTGAGCAGGCAGTGCATGCTGGGACACTTACTGTGTCAAGGCTCTCTGCAGAATACCAAGGATCTCCTCTCGCACTCGCCACAGTTTGTGTGTGAAGGCATTGCCTATCCTCTCAATGACGTACTGAAATAAACAAATTTGGAACTGTTAATTAAAAAGACATCTTTCAGTCATGTTGTACCGTATTAAATGTGTAGTATCTGTAAATTAATCTTATACATGAGCATGTTATAAAATATCTTTGTCCGAAACATTAGATTCTTGTCCGATATTTCACAAAATGTAATTACCTACAGAGAGTAAACACAAAATAACATAGTTTGTACAAAAATATAATCAACAAAATTGTGGTATGTTTTCCTCTGTATGACAGTCAGACTTGGGCTCAATTACTTTATATCAATTCCAGAGACCACTTGATGGTCTGCTTCTCCTACCTGTGGGTGTGATGCGGGGACCATCAGTTTAAGGATGGTCTCAGCAGCCTGGTCCCTAACTTGTACTTTGGCATCTCCCAGACGGTCCATAGCAGCTGGCAACACTACAACAGGGACCAGACCTCTCTAAAACTTAAACACAAACCTTTATTATCTGTTCAGAGGATTGAAGAGGAAATGTGTATATAGTGCTTCATCAAAATGAGCCATTGTAGCCACTTGTTCACAATATCATTTAGAAATGCTCTCAAAACATTGAATAGTTTGAACAAAATTATCTGGTTAATATTAAATTTTATTAACTGTAGCTTAACTTAATTGAGTTAGGATAATTGTTTTAAATGTACATATAATATATATATTTCCAAAATGCCCACTGCACTTTACATAACATACATGAAATAACTAATATAAAATGTACTTGTACCACATAGAAAATAACAGTTGAATTATTTGTAAGGATATGGTTAATTATATATATATATATATATATATATATATATATATATATATATATATATATATATATATATACATACATACATACATATTATAATAATACATATATATATTATAATAATAATTATATATATATATATATATTATATATAATTAACCATACCCTTACAAATAATTCAACTGTTATTTTCTATGTGGTACAAGTACATTTTATATTAGTTATTTCATGTATGTTATGTAAAGTGCAGTGGACATTTTGGAAACTGCATTATATAATAAATAAATGTACTCATGTATCAACTGGCAAGACTGAATAGTACAACAGGATGTGGTTGGTCTTATCTTAGCCAATGACTGGCGGGGGGGGGGGGGGGGGGGGCTGAGGACTGGCCACTGGGGTATGATGTCATCTTGCCAATTCATCCAAATTTACCAAAGTCAAGAGGTACATCTGTAATTTATGTTTGGCTGTTAAAAATTAAGCATTACAAAGGCATTTCTTTGAAACACAGAATCATCTAACATAGAATCTTACGGCTTCAATGTCATGAAAGAACAAAACAGAATTTAAGGATTTTCAAAGCCCATAGCAACTCTGTCATACAACTTGACAGCTGTAGAGCATGACCTGACAGCTATATCACATCACCCAACAGCTGTATCATGTGATCTGACAGCTGTATCATGTGACCTGACAGCTGTATCATGTGACCAGAATGGAACCTTATCTGTGCTGCCAAGAATGTACTAGAAGGAAAGCTGCCAATCTACAAGTTAGTTACTATTTTAGTGTTATCAGACTGTACTAATTCCCTGCAACCCTGAAGCAAGTTTAAGGTTTAAACTGCCTGATAATTTCAGCACCATACTTTAGCAGTGAGTGTTGAGGGATAACACAGTCAAATGTATACACACCTGAATCAACGTCAGATTATCAATAATCCGACAAATAAAATAAATTTTTTTCATTGTTTCAACAAAGCATTACTGCTAAATCATTATTTCTAAGCATTTACAATGGCCACTATAATAATTATATGAGACAGTATACACAGGCGTGAGTATTAAACTGGGGGTGAGTATTAAACTGGAGGTGAGTATTAAGCAGGAGGGATATCCTATGCCCCTTTAAGAGAACTAGTGAGGGGATCTACTCACCATTAATTACAATGCAATGCTCAGAACTGGCGTCTACTTCACTAAGATTATCATCATGTCAAAAGGCAATATCTGCATCCCCACCCCATCCTTTTTGTGATACGCTGATGTGACCTTTGCTCAGTATCTAAAATAATTTACATTTAATTACATTAATTTATATTTTAGTATTATTATGTATTTATTAATACCTGTGCACAAATTAGTGAAAATTAATTAGTTGCAGCAATTAGATAAACCTAATGGACATTACTGATTAATTCAGTGAGATTGTTATCTTAGTGAAACGGGCCAGCGAATTCAGCCGTTGAATCATCAGTACAGTAGAACTACTAGAAGTAACACTTGACACGCTACGGGGCAGACAGCTTGAATAGTACACAGCAAAGAACAAATACACTGTTATAACATAGAGCCCGGAACAAGTTACTAGCATGGCTGCTGTGACTCTGTCATATGATGGGAAAATAGTCACTCTGTGAAACATTACAGTCTACATGTTGGTACTTGATAGTTGATATGTTGCAGACTTTCAGGTGTGGATGGGCCTTCAAATTTCAATAGCAGCAGCTAATGTGGCTGAGGAATCACTTATTCATACAGGACATTTTGTACATGTTGACAACACTTAGATTTCACAGCAAGTGTCCGTGGATGGCATACACTTGTTGCGAACTTACAAACAGATCAGAGCTACGCTCAGTGCATGCTCAGCACTGGTACTAGGTATAAAAGTGCACTTGTTTGATTCAAGAGGACATCACACCTACATGCAGTCACAGGTGTTGGATCAAGTCCATGTGTTTCCTGTTTACGCCATTATGTACAGGAAATGTGACTGTTTTAAGTCTGCTCCTTATGTTGCCTCTCGTGAACATAACTGTACAACTTGCTTCTCATCTGCTGGTTCGCAGTACTCTATGGTCAACACTAGTGTTGGATTTTCTAGATTTTCATAATTGATCATCAGTTTGCCCAACTGATCAATGAATGATTATATCACCGGTTTGTGAGCAACCACTGTGGGAAATACTGTAGTTGTAAGTTATTAAGGGAGTTACATGCCACTGCTTAGTTTAGCATTCAGACTCTTGGATCATTTTACCACCAACTAAAGAGCTCATTGAAGTATGATGTGATCTTTATTGATATGTAAACATAGTTTTAAGGAGGTACTTGAATTATAATGTGATCTTCATAGAGAGGTAACTATGGCTTCAAGGAAATCATTTACTGTCAGCGAAGCAATCATTCTGGCTGGCAACAATGGAGTAGCACGGGTACAGTGTAGCTTGTCAATAAATGACCTGTTGTGAGACTCTCCACCCTGTAGGGGTTTTAACAACATCTACCATAAAGACAAGGGTTAACATTGCCTATGTCCCTTCCCCAATATATCAGTTATCTGCACCTACTGATTAGAAGGTGACTACTCCAATAGGGTGTTTACTTTTGATGGTTCAACCTCTGACCTCTTGATCCTTACCTGAGGTGACATGGTTCCTAAACTTGCCCTCAAATCTGTCTATCATCAGACACAGGACCTCCAGACCATTGACAGAGATCTGCAACAGAGAATAAGACAGGGTCACCTACCAACACTATGACACCAGACACTGTCACTTCTACTGACACTATGACACAGGACAAGACACTATCACTTCTACTGACACGTGACACTGCATGGTGTCTCCTGTTGCTGTAGTGACACAGTACATGATATATTCACTTATACTGAAATGGTGACACAGGATAATATTGTCACTTCTACGGATGAAGTGAATTCTACTGACAGAATGACACAGGGTCACTAATAAAAAAACTAACTATGGTCGTAGTGTGGTAGTGTGTCGGAGTGTCAAACAAGAGGACCACGGTTCGAATCCACCTGCTGCTGTTTTTTCCAAACTTGGCAATTTCGTTCACCCTACTTTGCACATGTCTTTCGGAATAGATGCTAAAACCGTTGATTCATTCTACCTCTATGCTAAGGGAAGTTAAAGACATGGGGTAAATGTGTAGCCTGCTGTGGACTCCATCTCTCATGTGCAAGAGGATATGACTGAATGAATGAAACAGGGTCACTTCCACATGTAGTGACAAAAGTCACTAATTCCGAGACGATGACACAGAACTGGTGGAAAGCTGCAATGCCCGACAAGATAAATGTTGTTGCCAAGTCTGAATAAGTATTTTACTGATGTAGCCATTGAGAAGCAATGGGTTAAAATGTACGTTATGTCACAATGACACTGGATGTGTCAACTGACATGGCCCTGAATGACGGACATTACCAGTGCAGGTAGTCTGTATGTAAACATTGTAAATAATAGCCACCAGGCATGCTGAGTTCTAGCTCTGTATATATACCATCATATATTACCATGTGCATTGTAAATCAATAAATCATCTTATGGCCTTTACATTTGTCAGGTTTCGAACAGCAGACATTACACAACTGTTCAAACATCCCATGTACACCAAACAAATCAGGACATTTCAATGCATTGGTATTTGAATTGTAATCTAAAAAATCAGCTTGCCATCATTAAATTAAAAGGAGTAGTTCATAAATATGTGTAACACTGTACTTTATAGATGGCATGGAATACAGCAAGTTGAACACAACACATGGCTATTACATGCAGTTCAAAATAATTACAGAGAATTTGGCAAAATAATGAGAAACCCAGTGAAAACATTGTTTTGTAATTATTTATTGTTACATTTACTCTATTTATTTTCTATTTTATCTTTAAAGTGTATGTTTGTTTTAGTATTTCTACCCTATAATCTTCATGTTTAATATGTTGTAAAGCACGCAGGCATGCTAAATATGCATGCATGTGCACCAACTTTAACCCATAATCACCAGTGACAAAAATCAGTGGAGCCGTTCAATCATTCAACGAAAGGCGGGTATCACGTTGACAGGTGTCATTGTCACTGTGAGACCGTTGACAACTCAACCTTCACTGTCCAACATGTCCATTATACCCCACCCTGGACCCTATGATTAACAACAACATTTCGGTGGCTCGTGGGAAACCCAGTGATCATGTGACCTTGAACAAGGTCACAATCAGTGGGTATTACATTGGGGAATTAGTTTCGTGCATATGTCAATATTATAATCCACGCTGGGCACGTCTCGTAAATCCAATCAACTGAAGAGCCGTACTATTGCATTTGTTCATTTGAACCAATCAGGTCAAAGAAGCAGGAAAGCCGAAGAAACAAATTCTCTATTCTCAGCTGGATGAACGTACACACACTAATGACACTCCTATGGATATTAACATCTCAAGTGTCATTAGTGTCAAATACAGTCATGGGAGCAATTATAATTACAACTATAATTAATGTAACCTAGACAACCGACTGTAATGTTTCACTTACGAACGAACGGAATGTAATTAGTTCATGTTATTGTTAATATTCAGTTACATCTGTTATGCATGGGTGCTTTATAAACCTACTTAAAAACATGTTTTGACTGTCCCTTTGATATCGGAATGTTTTGCACCAGCTGTTTGTAATTAAAACAGGAAATTACATGTAAAATAAAGGTAATGTAAATAATCAGTAATCAGCATAAATAAATGATGGTAACAGTTACTATGATTGTAACTGACACGTCAGGATGTAGCAGTAATTAGTCACATGAACAGCTATGTCAAGATGGATTAGACTGATCAACACTGGCCGCCTACAAAAAGATATTTTTACTTTTACTTTAGCCCACCACCGATTCTTATTATATCTGGACCTGGGATTACATGGGTGCAACTGGGATTACATGAGCACAACAATGTGAATCATACAGTAATATGATATATGTAATATTATGATATGCAATACGGTATGTATGGCAACAGTTGCTACAATCCGCATCAAGTCCGTTGTTCCACTGAAAAGTAATCTCAAATTTATGCAAGGTTAAAAACATAATAATTTCATGCAGTAGCAATACTGAGTTGTATTTCTGAAACCCTGACACTGATATGGGTGGGGACAACTCTTCAAATGTAATCCCTGTCTGGATATTGTCTGGATACTGATATGGGTGGGGGACAACTCTTCAAATGTAATCCCTGTCTGGATATTGTCTGGATACTGATATGGGTGGGGGACAACTCTTCAAATGTAATCCCTGTCTGGATGTGTTGACCGTACGATTCCCGTTTTTTGCTCGTTACAATTCTGCAAGCAAACTTATTCCTAGTATTGTGTGGAGAATCCTAGATCACTGTCAGTTGTTAAATGTTATGCGCATTTTTAATGGCTAACGTTGATTGGTATGGACATTTCTTTGTAACCTGTTGCCAAATTATATCATGAAATGAATAAAATATCATGGTACTCTATCTAGTGCATGACAATTCATTACACTAATACCAGTACTATATTATGGTACTGGCACTAAAACAACAACAATGGCAGTATTGGCAATGCACCACATGGCAGTATTGTCACTGCACCACATGGCAGTACTGGCAATGCACCACATGGCAGATGGTGAACTGCTAACCTAAGATGAACGTTCAAGTGATGACAAAAGGACCGTCCATCTCATTTCCAACTCATGATCCGATGGTATTTCGGGACTAAAGTAATTTTATCCCACTTCTACAACGTGTGGAATAGGTCTAGAGCATCCTCACGAGCCAGGGATAGCAGCGAGTACTATTCTACCTATGGCATATAATATATCCTACACAATGTACAGTACAGAAGTGCACTGAATTATATGTACTTTGGTCCACTTGCTGTCTTGTTTGGAAATCTTTCCAGGAACCAGGTGCATGCATGCGGCCAACTTCAAAGAGCATTTCCAGGAAATTGCCTGTCATTACCCGTCCAATGAATCCACAGCCAATTAAGGTCCCCAAAACTAAGATCTACAAGTAACATCATTGATTAATGCAGCCACTGACAGATGAATGTCAGGTCAGGGGTACTGATGCACGCAGCAGCCCCTGGTGCCAAGGATGGTCCACAGCCCCCAATCTCCACCAGGCCACAATTTACAACCGTTTTCCCCACACGAACACAAGGTGAGAATTTTTACACCAGCCAACTGTTCATCAAGGAACAGTCTAACATGCATCAAAATAATAACGTGGGAAAATGACAGACCAGCGCATGCCAACTTTCTCACAGGTGAGAGTCCAATCAATTAAACTACTGTTGTAGTGATGCTAATAAAATAATTTGTTTCAATCAACAATTTTAAAGGGAAATGTTGAATAGTTCAAGCTCTGAATCATTCAGGTGTCAAGTCATCCTGAATACCTTCCTCCGTTAGCTTCCTAATTTGGCTAACTGACACTGTTCCCACCCTGATGCCTGCCAGGGTTACAATGCCACAGTGTTCTATTGTTGTGAAAATGTATCTAATCTTGTTCCATTTCTCTAGTAATAAGTCATTATAATCATCCTGGTGCTATAAACAATACCTGGGAACATTACGACTTAAATAAAGTACTGAGTACTACCTTCCTAGTCCATCTGCCAGGAAGTCAACCAGGTCCTCCCACTACAATCACTAATCTCAAAACAGAAGTTATCGTAGTTCAGGCACATCACGCATGTAGAAGACGACAGGCTGGAAAAGCCAACAATAATCGGAATGAGTGAAGGTAAGCGGAAGAGAGGAAGACCTCACATGAGATGGATGGATGAGGTCAGAGATACAACAAAGCTGGCGATGGACGAGTTGAGAGAAGCAACAAGAGACAGGATTGGTTGGAGACAGCTCATCATGGACATCACCAGAAGCTGGGAGATCACATCACTTCTACAGTGAAATGCTACAAGAGATTCTAATGATGATGGCGTTCCAGCGTACACACACACACAATGCAGACAAAACTGAAATCACTATTAAATCTAAATTTTTAAGGATATTGGATTTGAACCTCTGGCTATGGTTCACATAGAGCTGGGTTATCTAGTTAAATGGTAATCTTGAATGTGCTTCAGTGCAATGCATGGTGCCATACATGGTGCAATATGTGGTGCCATACACGGTGCAATGCATGGTGCAATGCACATCCTCTGGTATAAACACTGCCAGGCCAAACATAAACAAAATCATCCATCTCCCGCACATGATGTAACTGATAACTGAAGCAGGCAAAATGCACCTGCAAAATCACCTGGACAGAAATGAAACATTCCACCGAGCTTTTAATCAGTAGACTGAATCATGCGCCAGGAAGAAGTGTTCTGTCTCAGTGTCTGGGATGCAGACGGCATGACAATCGCACATCAGCCGTGCATGTTTTAACAGATTCGCCACTCAGAATCTAGCCACTGCATTGGAGCGCAGTAGTCCAAAGAAAGCACACCCAGAATACAACCAGTGGCGCCACTAGCCAATGCAAGGCAGTCTATAAAACATCTGCTATCTGGAGCACACATTCCAAGCTGCCCGGAAACAGCAGAGGCACACTTCTAAACAGAGAGTGAATCAGAGAAACAAGTCCCAAGCCATACTGGTTTTTACAGGCAGAGAGACAAAGCTTTTTATCAGCTGACAGTAACATGGGTCTGCACTTCTGCTATTATAGGCAGTCATAGAATCAACAGAGAGCCACACAGAGAGACCCACTTAATAACGCCACAATGCACAGGTCAACATGTGTATTGTGCAGCAGAATGCATCAAAAGCATAGTATTGCATACACTCCTACACCTGTGTATTACCCCAGGGAGAATGCATGTCTATCACAGCTGTGGCAGACTTCTGCTGCAGCTGCCTATGTTTAGCAGCCAGACAGGTAGTGCAGTAAGACACTGTATCAGACCAGGGACCACAGCAGACCAAGTTATGTTCTTATTGTTTAAGGCAACTACTCAGATTACGTTGTATCTATATTTATGGGACTTATTAAATGACGAATCCTACAACTGGTGTTGAGTAAACATCACTAGGGCGACTACGACTAGACTGGAGTATGGAGACTACTATCTTCCTATAGTCTATTGAACATAGAATCATCATACACATTATGTAGACTCATATAATTTATAAAGATTACCATGACAACGGCAGCAGCTTGAGTAAAGTGACAAGGTAGCATCATAAATGCTTACTAACCCTAGGTGCCATTCACTGTCCAACCTGGTGCCAGTTAGTGACATTATCTATTTACATAAAGAGGCTGTCAAATTCTTCACATGAGGTTGCTCTGCCTCTGATGTCAATATGACCAAATTACTTTACCTACAGAACAGCCATATATCTCTGAATGCCACTGTGGATGTAATTGTCACTGGACATTGTGTAAGTCGACAGATAACGTGCTCAGACTTCCAAAGGACAGACCCGCAGACCCTGACAACAGACACTGTGTGGATCTCCGTTAGTGCTAACCAGGGACTTTGCAGAAAATCACCACAGTTGACCAGACACATTTAGCTCGAAACTCTTGATAGCTGCAATGGCTGATTTAACCCTTTGTGCACAGCTCTTTAACCCTGCTTGACCCAGTGTCAGTCTAGTTGTGAAGACCAGAGAATATGTCGGCTAATCCTGGCTAAAGTGGCGTTTACATAGAACATTGGCAAAGGAATGCAGTGAACTGTTTGGGTTCGTGTGTTTATGTAGAGAAAGCAGACACTGGGCATAACATAATATGCAAACATTGTTGGGTATCAAACTCACAAAACAATTGTATTAACCACAGTTATGATAACTCATACCTGTCAAGGATGGGTCAGTTGAACGTTTGACTGTTTTGATTTTATCATATAGGACATGAAAATAAAGTTGTGGGTTGCCGTAGCATAGCGGTTAGAACATTGGTCGCAATTTTATTCATTCCACATTACCACAGTTCACACAGCTGTATATAAGAGTACCTGGCTACAGAGTAGGACATTAGGGTGAATAATCTTATTCATCCCACATTACCACAGTTCACACAGCTGTATATAAGAGTACCTGGCTACAGAGTAGGACATTAGGGTGAATAATCTTATTCATCCCACATTACCACAGTTCACACAGCTGTATATAAGAGTACCTGGCTACAGAGTTGGACATTTGGGTGAATAATCTTATTCATCCCACATTACCACAGTTCACACAGCTGTATATAAGAGTACCTGGCTACAGAGTAGGACATTTGGGTGAATAATCTTATTCATCCCACATTACCACAGTTCACACAGCTGTATATAAGAGTACCTGGCTACAGAGTAGGACGTTAGGGTGAATAATCTTATTCATCCCACATTACCACAGTTCACACAGCTGTATATAAGAGTACCTGGCTACAGAGTTGGACGTTAGGGTGAATAATCTTATTCATCCCACATTACCACAGTTCACACAGCTGTATATAAGAGTACCTGGCTACAGAGTAGGACGTTAGGGTGAATAATCTTATTCATCCCACATTACCACAGTTCACACAGCTGTATATAAGAGTACCTGGCTACAGAGTAGGACGTTAGGGTGAATAATCTTATTCATCCCACATTACCACAGTTCACACAGCTGTATATAAGAGTACCTGGCTACAGAGTAGGACGTTAGGGTGAATAATCTTATTCATCCCACATCACCACAGTTCACACAGCTGTATATAAGAGTACCTGGCTACAGAGTAGGACGTTAGGGTGAATAATCTTATTCATCCCACATCACCACAGTTCACACAGCTGTATATAAGAGTACCTGGCTACAGAGTAGGACGTTAGGGTGAATAATCTTATTCATCCCACATCACCACAGTTCACACAGCTGTATATAAGAGTACCTGGCTACAGAGTAGGACGTTAGGGTGAATAATCTTATTCATCCCACATCACCACAGTTCACACAGCTGTATATAAGAGTACCTGTCTACAGAGTAGGACGTTAGGGTGAATAATCTTATTCATCCCACATCACCACAGTTCACACAGCTGTATATAAGAGTACCTGGCTACAGAGTAGGACGTTAGGGTGAATAATCTTATTCATCCCACATCACCACAGTTCACACAGCTGTATATAAGAGTACCTGGCTACAGAGTAGGACGTTAGGGTGAATAATCTTATTCATCCCACATCACCACAGTTCACACAGCTGTATATAAGAGTACCTGGCTACAGAGTAGGACGTTAGGGTGAATAATCTTATTCATCCCACATTACCACAGTTCACACAGCTGTATATAAGAGTACCTGGCTACAGAGTAGGACGTTAGGGTGAATAATCTTATTCATCCCACATTACCACAGTTCACACAGCTGTATATAAGAGTACCTGGCTACAGAGTAGGACATTAGGGTGAATAATCTTATTCATCCCACATTACCACAGTTCACACAGCTGTATATAAGAGTACCTGGCTACAGAGTAGGACATTTGGGTGAATAATCTTATTCATCCCACATTACCACAGTTCACACAGCTGTATATAAGAGTACCTGGCTACAGAGTTGGACGTTAGGGTGAATAATCTTATTCATCCCACATTACCACAGTTCACACAGCTGTATATAAGAGTACCTGGCTACAGAGTAGGACGTTAGGGTGAATAATCTTATTCATCCCACATTACCACAGTTCACACAGCTGTATATAAGAGTACCTGGCTACAGAGTAGGACATTTGGGTGAATAATCTTATTCATCCCACATTACCACAGTTCACACAGCTGTATATAAGAGTACCTGGCTACAGAGTAGGACATTAGGGTGAATAATCTTATTCATCCCACATTACCACAGTTCACACAGCTGTATATAAGAGTACCTGGCTACAGAGTAGGACGTTAGGGTGAATAATCTTATTCATCCCACATTACCACAGTTCACACAGCTGTATATAAGAGTACCTGGCTACAGAGTAGGACGTTAGGGTGAATAATCTTATTCATCCCACATTACCACAGTTCACACAGCTGTATATAAGAGTACCTGGCTACAGAGTAGGACGTTAGGGTGAATAATCTTATTCATCCCACATTACCACAGTTCACACAGCTGTATATAAGAGTACCTGGCTACAGAGTAGGACATTAGGGTGAATAATCTTATTCATCCCACATTACCACAGTTCACACAGCTGTATATAAGAGTACCTGGCTACAGAGTTGGACATTTGGGTGAATAATCTTATTCATCCCACATTACCACAGTTCACACAGCTGTATATAAGAGTACCTGGCTACAGAGTTGGACATTTGGGTGAATAGTCTTCGCACAGTAATTGCAGCGTGGCTGAATGCTTCCCAGAGAAGTTGAGTTGGCGTTGGATAGAACAGGTCTGCCAGGGGATGAAGTGTAAAGCGCTTTGAACAGTCCAAAGGAGTGGACACCGCGCTATATAAGAATGGACCTTTACCTTTGACCAAAGATCAAGCCGGAAGTGACCAAAACAGGGTACCACTACTTGTGGGTAGCCATTAGACAAGATCTGTTGTACGTGCAAGCCCCAAAAGTGATAAAATCATTACAGGTCATGTCCAATATGATAAAATCAGCACTGATTTCTGAGTCAAACCTTCAGCTAACCCATCCTTGACAAGTGTGGGTTATCATAACTGGCCTACACGAATCTAAACATTTGAAACGTGCTCATCCAAATCAGTGCAGCTATGTCCACCCACCATCTGGCACATCTGAAAATGCCACATGTATGCGAACATTGCACATATTATATTAGCACAACTGAATCAATGATGCAAAATGGCACATCTGAGCATGACATATATTTAAGATTTATTTAAGTTTTATTTATGCATTTACAGTTATAATCATTCGTGAGGTTTGTTTAATCCTTTTTGATCCCAATTGTTAATTGGCTGAACTGATTGATTGGTTCTTTGATTCTTTTGGTTTTGTTAACTGGCCAAACTGACTGTTTTTTTGCAATGAAAGAAGGTTTCTCACATCTTGAGTTAATGACTAATCTCAGTGATTAGATTTCAATTAATCCTTTTCAGTTTCAATGAAACCTTATAGAGCCTACAAGTTGAAGGTTAACAGACCACTATCATGTGATATTTCACTATCAACTGGTTGCAATAACTAGTTGGGTGCACTGATATCTACAGCCGACTTTCAGTGCTCACTGAACAATTAGATTTTTCATTATTTTGATGTGATTAAACTGAAAAATTTTGTGGAAGCAACATGCATGTAACCAGAGATGTTTGATTTGATCAAACTACAAAATACTATGACACTCAAAGGTGTCATTTCTGTCAACATTTATTTCTTTGCAAATCACAATGTATATTCAAATAAAAGGTAAAAAAAGGGCGCGATGGTATAACGGTTAGAAGGCCGGACTTTCAATCGAGGGAACCCGGTTTCAAATCCCCTGCGGTCGCTTCCAACCTTTGGCAAGTTTGATCACCCCACGTTGCCACAGTTCACTCAGCTGTATAAATGAGTACCTGGCAATGCAGACAGTGGTGGAAATGTGAATGAACAGTCTTCGCGCAATTGCAGCGTGGCTGAATGCTTCCCAGAGAAGTTGAGATGGCCTTGGAATGAACAGGTCTGCCAGGGGGTGATGTGTAAAGTGCTTTGAGCTGTCCTACGGACAGGATACCAGAACATACCTTTACATTTTATTCAAATGTGCCATTTTCTTCCTTGATTCAGTTGACATTATATTATGTGCCTTTTTCACACATGCCATTTTAGGTCATGCCATTTGGGTCATGCCATCTGTGAAGTATAATCACACATATTAAACACACTGAGATAACACCATTGATACAATCTGTGTACAGCACCGCTATTTAGATAACCCATACCACCAGCGAAATATCATTTTATCTATACGGCGCTCTGTTGACATGACACTACATAACGCCCAGCGAGCCACTCGTATCACATTTCTTCCCAGAACAACCATTGACTCATCCAAATCTCAACTACGCTCCAGAGTTTTTTTAACTTAACTTGAATAATAATAGTTTTCCTTGAGACTTGGCAAGGCACGAATCAGTCTTCTGACCCAGGTAATCTAAATGATCTGAAGCTATGATTTTAAAAATAAACTTGCAGCACCCGCAGCTGGGTATCTGGTTGACCATCTGATGAACCTGTACACTACCACAATATCAGTGTTGTAACATTGTTGTCAGAAACACTGAATACTATACCTCATTCTCTTTGATGTGTTCACTGTGATACTAAAGGTATGTTTTTATACAGCACAGCCCCTGGCAGACCTGTTCATTCCAACGCCATCTTGACTTATCTGGGAAGCATTCAGCCACACTGCAATTACTGTGCAAAGACTATTCGTTCACATATCCACCTTGGTCTGTAGCCAGTTAGTTATTTTTTACAGCTGAGTGAACTGGAGCAATGTGGAGTGAACAATATTGCCAAAGCTTTGAAACAGCAGCGAGAGGATTCGAACCTGTGTTCTCTCAACTGAGAGTCATGGGTTCTCTCAACTGAGAGTCATGGGTTCTCGCAACTGAGAGTCAGGGGTTCTCTCAACTGAGAGTCAGGGGTTCTCTCAACTGAGAGTCAGGGGTTCTCTCAACTGAGAGTCAGGGGTTCTCTCAACTGAGAGTCAGACGTTCTAACCACTACGCCACTGCACCCCACGTTACTGGTAAATCGGATTGTACATGGTCAATGGGGGTCTGCACCCAAGCTCACTAGATTACTAACTTGTTGAACTGAACACCTTTCTTGTATACATGTGAACTCATTGTTGTTGTTCTAGTTATTTCCAGCACTCAGTTTGATGGTGTTACGAGGTCTCATTCAACTAGTCAGCCTTTTCAGAACATTACCGCCCAGTTGACTGTTCTGTGCTGGCATTGAGGTCACTGCCAGGGCAGGCCTTCACATTAAGCTTTTGTACGCAAGTAGATGGTAAAAGTTACTGGACCCCCAAAATAATAAAAAAACACATTTTTTTTGCAATACATCACATTACAAGTCGAAGGAAGCCAGTTTGGCCGTTATTTATTTTGCCGTTGGTGATTTACTTTCATGCTTTCAGCCAGTATTCTGTATTTGGCAGACAATGTTGCTGCAGGAATCATTTGAGAATCATACGCCCTCTGTCGAAGCCGCAGCAGGTCGTGTTTTGAGAACGACGGGTGATGCTGCTGCATGCGTATCGAGTTACAGCTAGTTATACTCGAAAATACGATGGGGGAACCAGACCTCACACTGTATATAATATGACTGTTACAATTATTTCTTTTGAATATAAACTTTTGGACTGAAGTACAAAGTTACGGTAAACTTAGCTTATCTGCACCATAGCAGGTCCTGGAATGTATGTTAGGCACTGTCGTGACACCTAGCAGACAGTCCATGAACCAGTCGGTTTCTATGAAATCGGTACGTTGAAGGCGCATCACGATAACCGATACATATCGTGCAGAAGAAATTGCCGCGATATACCGGTATTATGCGGGTAACACAACGCAACCCTAGTAAATATAGGCGTCAGCAATTCATAAAAGTCTGCACGTCGTTACTAGTAGCGACGTCATGCAGACCTTTTTGTGAGGCTTGTACATATCAAAACAACATGGCAATTATAAGAAGCGACAACACAAAATCAGATGAGATGAACGTTGTGTTTAATTGTATTGTAGTGCCGGGGTGGATGGCAAGGATAGGCGACTGACGACCTGTGGCTGTGGCTAATGGGATAAAAATGGTCTGAAACTATGTTGGCCCACCAGGCCAGTAAAATATGGAAAATTGTGGCCCAAACTGGCTTGACAGTCCCCAAAAAGCACCAGGCCAGTGTTAATGTTGAGGCCTGCAGGGTGCATGTTGTCCTCAGTGGTTCTTTTATGTCCCCAATTAATGAGACGGGACCAACGATAACGCGATCACCAGTCATGAATACAGTCTCCAATGTTGAGAGCCAGGTTTTTACATCAAACATACCCATGCCTGGTCCGGGTCTTGAACACAGAACTCTGTCATGTAAGGCAGATGTGCTAACCACTATACAACTGCGCCTCATTTGTAACGTTCACATTATTTGTCTTAATCTCAAGTGGCGTCTATCATTGTATGTTTTGTGGTGTGCATTGCAAAACAAACTGTACAACAACAAGATGTGGTTACAAACAGACTCACAGATAAATTGTCAGCATACCTAAAACACTCTCAAATTTATGTGGGAATTTTCTGCCACATTGTCTTGGAAAACCTTAGGATTAAGCGATAGATATGACTGATATATCACTAACCAGTGAACAGTTAACTGACATGCATACAGAGTCATTGCAAACAGTTTTACCCAGTCCACCTGTGAAACGTGGCCAACGTGTCAGTTTTATAAAGCCAGTAATTTCCAAATGGATCCCCTCACTTAGATGTTCTGTAACGAAGGCCAAAACCAAGAGCCATCAATACGAGGATGAAACAGTGGCTGATTTATCTCTAATATGAACTTGCTAATTTGTTTTACTAAAATGACGGGGACATATTGACATCCACCCATCCCACATGGGGTATTCATCAGTGCTCTGTTTATAAATGAGGATGAAGTCCAATAAATCATGTTGATTGATTGAGGTAAAAGTAGGTTCTCTTTGTTCTCAGCTGCTTATCTCCCTAATTCAAAAGATGGCCTCCGTAGTATTAGTACCAAGCTGGATGATCTGAGGTTCTTTTTTTTTAAATATTATTTACATCTTTCTACTATCGACTATTCAAATGTCTACATCATCATTAGTGCACTGGGAGAGGCTTCCACCTCGCCCCAATGGATAAATCTTACCCATGGATATGACCCAGTTGTTGTCCAGGTCATGGCTGTGAACACCAATGTCTGCTGTGCTGTCTAATTGATAAATCTCATGTAATTACACACACAGATAACACACTTTAATTACTTAATTGCATACAAAGATGATGCTTGTTAATAATGATTTAATTAGTGTTCCCTTTCAAACACCTGCCCTGCCCTTGATGTTGCACAGAGCAAAGATTACATTTCCCAGCCAATCTGACACCTGTGTCATTGTTTCTTGCACAGGTGAGTGATTTCCTGCTACTCCAGACAGACACCAGCCACCAGGGGTAGCCACGGGTAGCACTAGACCACAGCACAGCTACAGGTGTCTGGACATGTCACATTCAGATATGACACGGTTGACACCATTGATATGTCGCAGCTGCTGACGGCTCTGCACTTAAACTTCATATTTCACCACAGATGTTCATTGAAATGTCATATTTTATCACTAGACCTAATGACTAAAATGTCGTATTTCCCCATCAATTGAAACACTACTGAAATGTCAGATTTCACCACCAGACACATCGTGCTCATCACTAAAATGTCAGATTTGCCCCTGAGAGTCAGAGACTTGTATCACATACATGTAAATCCTGCAGCAGCACACAGGCTTTACAATGGTGGTAATCCTATCAGTAGAGTGTAATGCAGTCAGAGAAGTCATTTGTGAGGCAACCTCTTCAGGCCAAATATACCTGTTTAACCACAGGATGACCCAAAACATGGACACAGTGCTAACAACACTGACTTCCCAGATCTAAGCCTCACCTTTCATACCTGCCCTGGGGGGTGAAATGTAGTCAAAGTGGGGCACAGTTTGGTGAACATACCCAACAGACCCTGAAGTGCCAGAGTTGTTTTTATGTGCCCCTTATGTGACCCTTGGCTATCACACTACACTAAGTAATCAGCCAACAACTGAGCTTCTTATATTAATGCCAGTCCTGATTATTAATTTATACGCCAGAAACAGTACGCAAACGTGCGCACAGAACGCTGAGTATATTCCTCAGTATTATCATGGTTTGTACAAAATGCAGCCTTGACCTGACTGAGAATAACTGATGCAACTCGGTTTCGACTGTCACTGCACAGGTGTGACATCTTCGATGGGACCAAAGACAACGCCCTGGCTAAGTTAATTGACAAACACACAGCTGGTGTGAGGCACACACTCCAACAGGCCACTAAATGCGCATGTTTTACAATGTATGAATGAGACACGGTGGGAACCTAAGTTGCTTGGGGCAAAAAAACTGTACTCAGTCAGCCAGTTTAGGATATAAACAACACCCAGTGTACATAACCATACAAGGGAGGTTCCCGGGCACAATTAGGTTATCAGCACATCTGACCTACGACCCCCGAATGAATCATGTCTAATGTGGCCATCGGTGTCCGGCTGGCCGAGACTGCTATGAATGTCAAGGGAATGAAGCTGAAAACCACAGTTGTATGAATGAAATGCAGCTCTTGTGTGCTACGCATGGCGACACATGGAAATACGCTCCAATTAGGCCGCAATCTATCATTCTGTGAGTGTGCGCATGCATATTTAGTGAACAAGACAAATATGTATTCAGTAACTAGTGGCTAGTGCAACTGAGAATATATTTTTACATTTGACACTTTCACTTAACCCAAGCAACAAAGCGTACCATGTCAACACCTGACCCCACAGACTTCTGCGAGACATTTTCACCTAACTGCAGAATCAGATAGCAAATGAATGCTAATTAAATAGTATTTAGCTTACAATATACAATGCTTACAAATAAACAAATCAAACACAATTTAATAAGAACTGGACAATTCAACGACTTTTCATACTCACCAATATACCTGCAGTTAACTGCCTGTTATTATCAAAGTATCAACGTCTTGATCTTAATAAGTGGGAACATTTAGGTAAAACATTTTAAAATTTTAACATTAATAGTCATTACATAAACCATGATTGGCCAGGTGAATAGACCATGATCAATTGATCATGATGATTGGTAACTTTCATCTTTGAGTTTAACAAAGTCACTACAACTGGCTTGTGAAATTTTAGGCCTTTTCTTCGCCAACTGGGCACATCAATTTCTTTCGATGATTTTAACAAAAGCATGTGCCACACTCTTATATTAAACCGATTGCGCATACTACTTTTTTTAAATTCTATACCTGCTGACTTGTTAAATGAACTGCCCTATCTGACCATAGCTTGGAAAATCGGAAGTTGTGCTTACCTTGTAGTTGCTAGAGGTCACCCATGACACAAGTCCCTCAACAAACTTATCGAGATCGTCACAGTAGAGCGCGCTCTTTGAGTCACGCAGGTAGTTTGCAAGTTCCACGTACACCTGAAGTCGTTTCTTGCTGTCTGGCGTGCAAACGCTCGGCGCAAAGTAATCCAAATTTTTTTCCATGATGTTGATACAATTGCTAAACCTTTGGAGAAAGCAATACGATCATGTGGTAAATCCAGAAGCGCGATGAGTACTGTGAAGCTATGACAAGAGCAGGTAGGATGACGCCTCGTCACAGGATCATTGTGTGATTCCACTCAGCTCCCAGCAATGGGGTAGTATCTGAAAACAAACAATAATCATTTAATTGAAATTCATAACCAATCATATACAACACAATAAAAACACTTATATTGCACTAAAATCCCGAGGAAGCTCAATCACAGCAGTGCACCAAGCCAAAAGTTGACAGTTTCCAGCCGGTTGGCAATTGCAGTCGTACACAGTTGGATTGGTACGCGGAGGAGCTATGTCCAGAGGATAAGCTATGTCCAGAGGATAAGCTATGTCCAGAGGATAAGCGAGTTTAAACAGGCAAGTTTTTAGTTGATGGCGAATTGTTACTATATTCCGTGTACTTAACGCTAACAGTCAGTGCGGCAACTGATAAAGCTCTAGTTCCAACGTTTGTCTTAACATTGGGAACGAAAAGTGGATTAGAACTAGATGATCGAAGCTGTCTGGGCTGTCTTGCTGTGAACAGTGAATGTAAACACGCGGGTTGTTTGGATTAAAGTGCAGATGTTAAAAATAATGCGAAGCCGGACAGGGAGCCAATGCAGTGATTTAAGAAATGGCACTGAGTGAGAGAAACGAGGTAACAAACCCTGCCAAACAACTTAGCAAGTGCGATAACCCTATTTTATACTATATTTTATATTCATTAAATGACAATCCACAGCTGGTGCTACAGACTATCAGATGTAAACCTTATTAAACTAAACTACAAGTGTACCATCTGTACTGGACAACATTACATGTAAACTTGATCCTGGCCAAGATTGAGCCCCCCAAAATGAATAACTTGCATGGCAATTTGAAGCTGTTTTTAAATAAAGCCTTGGGTTCGTGCTACGAAAAGTTGCCAAAACGACTTGATTTTTAAAGTAATTTTAACTCTTTTAATCAAAGTGGCATCTCTGGCCAGTCATGTGCAACTAGTTAACTATATTAGTGGAATTATGAGACATTAATTATCAATTCAGTTTTTTATCTTTAAATGTTTATACAAGTGCTGAAGCTCTTTTCACAGGGCTTTATCTTGAGTCTACCTGATACCTCAGCAAAACTCAACAACTGGATGCTGTTTCCTAAATACTGTCACTATGCAAGACAGGACTAACTATCAATGACTACTAATCAATTCCACACATTTCTGGGCACCAATGGTAATTTGTGACCATCTCCACAGATCCTGTCAGGAGACATAATAAATCACTGCCTTGATGACTTATTAGCTTGAGGGATAGCCTGGCTAAAATATGCTGCACTGACATGTCATTCATGATGGTCACATAGACAGGAGCATGTGTAGCATGCAATCCTATACACATGGCCAGCATCACAGGGGACTTTCTCATCATGGCATCAATAAGGTGGGTCCAGATGTTGCCCAGGATTGCCTGTTTGTGTGACCAAGACAGGTGTGTGACATTTAGTGTACATGTATGTGTGAAATTTAGTGTACACATCTGTGCAACTTTCGGTGTACATATATGTGTGACATTCAGTGTATAAATTTGTGTGATATTTGGTGTAGACAAATGTGTGACATTTAGACATTAATTTGAGTATACATATCTGTGCGATATTCAGTGTACATATCTGAGTGACATTCACTGTACACACCTGCTGATCGTCCACTACATGTCACTGTGTGTGCAATATAAGTTATGATGATTTGTTTAATTTGATACTATTTAAAAGTACACCACCAGTGTAGTAAACTTCCTGAAAAATGCTATACAAAACGCTGGGCAAAACTCATAGCAGTGAATTTAGTAATTGCATTTATATGTCAACAGTCTAACTAACTAGTATAAACATATTATTAGATAGATTCCCACAAATAACAGACACACAGATACAAACCTAACGTCCTTCAAGTCCTTAATGTGTTAGCTTAACTGATGTAACAGCGTGCTTTATGAATGCATTTTCCCACTAAGCACAAGGCCACCCACAGGACATGATAATACCACAGCTCCTGCTATAATTTCCGTTGCAACACTGAAATACTAGAGCTAAATGTTGTTACTATTTTCTGAACTACAGTAAAACTCTGCTCAAGCTTCAGCAGATCAAAAGATCACATTAACAAATGAGGGTATAATGTGTGCAATGTTATAACAGCACAGCTGATAGGTGAAGCATGTGCATTGTCTGAACTGACAGTAATGGTGTTGATACTAGTTGTAGGTTCCACTCCCAAGAATAACGCTCAAATGAGATTTTTTTTTATTAGACCATGCTTAGGATAATTTTTTTGATTAGACCATGCTTAGGATATTTTTTTTTATTAGACCATGCTTAGGATAATTTTTTTTTATTAGACCATGCTTAGGATAATTTTTTTTTATTAGACCATGCTTAGGATAATTTTTTTTTATTAGACCATGCTTAGGATAATTTTTTTTTATTAGACCATGCTTAGGATAATTTTTTTTATTAGACCATGCTTAGGATAATTTTTTTTTATTAGACCATGCTTAGGATAAATTTTTTTTATTAGACCATGCTTAGGATAAATTCACAATTAATACAGTAGTGACCTGACAACAGCGGCGATCCAAATTAATTCACTTGACATTATGATAAATTGTTACATACATATTTCTGAGCAGAATTGGTAAGTTGTATATTACCACGTGTTCACAACCAGGTATAGAATAAATTTTCTGTGCGGTCAGAATTGTATAAGCTTGGATAGAAATCTCACTTTGCCACTTCACTTTACTGACTAGTGGATGTCATATCAGTACCCTGGTGTGAAGAACATTACTTTGTAAATGTTTTATAAGTAACTAGCCGAGTTGCCCGTCGTTGCACGGGAAAATAGGCAGCCCCTGCAGGAGCTTACTGGCTCATAGCAGTACCCAGTCAAGCCTTGGTAGGGAAATGCCAATGCCAATGATGGATATAACTCCCACCCCCAAAACTTGTGTGAACATTTGACGTAGATCACATAACTCGGAACAATAAGAAAACATGCACGGCATTGCAAACAACTGTGTGTAACCACGGTCTCCTATTATTCCGCATTACATAATCTGTAGATGTCAAAGATGTCCATATAAGTATTTCGTAATATAATTTAATACTTAAAAACAATGAAACGAGTCAACGTATTGTACTGTAGTACCATACACAGGTGTACGGACAGGCTACATCTTCCGCAACTATTAGTTAAGGCCTACAGAAGGTTACAACAATCTGCTTTGTTCTCACTATTCATATCAGAAGTCAACAACTGCTTTGTTCTCACTATTCATATCAGAAGCCTATGCAGCACACATATAATAAATCAGACACTACGTTCACAATTTGTTCTATCAATGACCAGCTTACACATCTCGTACTTCCAGTTACTCTAATGGACGAATAGACCTGTTTAGAGCAGATTGTGTAGAATGATTACATAGTGCTTTGTTAAACCTAGAAAAAACTGTGAATGTTCTGCTACAACGGTAATTGGCTATGTTATTTATAATAGAAAATGTTTGCTAACCCATCTACTGTAAATTTTAGGTCACAGTAGAAAGTATTTCTACTACACTGGTTATTACTCGGTCCTTATCATGACATGCAAAAAACAGTCAACTGTCATACTATACATTTAAGATTATGTAGACCTTGCATTGCAATCATACTAATATTATTATTGCTACGAACTTAAGTCTAGATGTACTGAAGAGTAAACTGTTCTATAAAAAGTAGAATATTGGTAGAATTTTAAAGGTACCAGATAATTTGGAATGAATTCTACAGAAATAAAAATTACCACGCAGCAGATTTGTTTACCATATTAGCTATTAACTGTTGGTATATTTAATAGTTACATTAATCATATCTTGTTTTCCAATACTGAAAAGCGTCCCACTGCCAGTAACACTTGCTGTGTTTAAAAAATACTTGTATGTAAATAGCGTAAAATTAAAACAGGCACATGCATGCACACTCAATACAATTTCATATCATAGATTTATAACCTCTTCCAGGTCTGTCAGGATGAACAAAATATTGTTTGTTTTTTATGGGTAGACATGTATTTGTAGAACGATACTACTCTGTTGGAGACCACCTACATTGTAGGTACACACATTATATACATACATGTGTGTGTGTGTGTGTGTGTGTGTGTGTGTGTGTGTGTGTGTGTGTGTGTGTGTGTGTGTGTGTGTGTGTGTGTGTGTGTGTGTGTGTGTGTGTGTGTGTGTGTGTGTGTGTGTGTGTGTGTGTGTGTGTGTGATCTAATGTTTTACCAGGTAAACTAAAGGTTAAAACCAAGTAGGGGGCCTAAATACAGCAGCTCGTTTTTAGCCTTTGCTGATGTTTATTTGTATTGCACTAAAAATATCACTTTATAATCTAAATTAAAATATATACTCAATAGTACAGCATACTGAACACATCAGATCTCAACTGGTGACAAATAAAAGCAAGCTTGCAATTTTTATAACAGCCAAGGAATGACTGAAAGGAAGAACCTGTCAATCAAACATAGTCTTCAGAACAATCTGTCTATAATTATTTATAGCCATTTCAAAGCTAACGGTAAACCACATCAAAGTCACTGCATCGAGTTAAAATAAAATAATAGTACTTCCAAACAAAAGAAAGCCAGCAACAGTCTACACTGTTTCAAATGTTAACATTTCTACAAAACTTTTCGCATAAAATTTTACATTTACTTACATAGATAGTGATCCAACAAATTACACTACAGTCAATTACAATACACACTCAATGTAGTGCTACTGCTTGTCAAAGAAATACAAAGCTTGTATAAATTTAATACTTTTAATAAAAGTTTTATTGCTGTCAAATATGTATTTATATTTAAATATGTTGATTTTGTAAACACTTGTGGTTGTTGTATTTGACTTTTCCAAAAGCCCATATTATATTTGTATTCGTTGTTCATATTATTGTTTACACATGCACACTTGTATGCCAAATACAGCAGCCTGCTAAATGCCTTAGTAACCACCTGCAACCATTAATATGACGCAGCTTGTTAACCTTTTCCTACACATTTTCTCATCCGTCTTTTCTTTACAATCAATTATTGTTATCGATTCTTGAAAATCCAGGGTACCAATCTTTTTTCAGTCCCGACCATGTCAGTGTTACAACTGATTATCTAAATGACATCAGGTGGTGCCTGGTCATTCCTAGAAATACCTATGCCGATCTACCGGCAGACGCATCAACTAAATTATATAAACTTTGTTCCCAGATATAATCATTCTGTATTTCCAGGCATATATAGCGAAAGACGTGCATGGTGTCCTGAAGACATATTCGTACAACTGGAAACTACGAAACTGAACTGTTCACTAAAGAGAGGTTATGTCAAAATGAATGTGATGTGTGAGAGCAATCACAGCGCATACTGGAAATGTTGTGTCATATTCCCATCTAGAGCAGTTTATTTGTTGAGAAGACCCAACAAAATGTTGCACCTGTGATACACAGAAGAAATAGACAATAACTTGCAGTGTCAGTTTACTGAATGTAAATAAACTAAATGCAGGTCCATCAGCCATAACAAACTCTAATACTGTTTACCGGCTTCAAAATTTAACTTGGTAAATATGCATATCGCTGGTGCAACGTGTCGTCCGCACTACATTCTTAACTGAAGTCTACAGATAACAGATTCAGCTATATAACTGTGGCTAGCCAGCAACACAGCTGATATTAGTCTTAAACTAAAACCACATTCTCTCCACGAATCAGGTGCCAAATCAAATGTTATCTGTCATTGGCCCCTAGTGAACAATAAAATGTTTGGTATCTAGTGCACTGCTTCTCAGCAAACACATTTTTTGTTTTGACTGTGAAATGACACCAAACACCTTAAATCCAAGCATCATTACTGCACATTTGTCTTATTATTTCACTACATTAATCTGAAATTGCATTTACAATTACTCAACAATTTTACATTTGAGTTTTAGTATGAAGTTATTAATTTGCTGCACTTATAGTTTTGTGTTAATACCCATTATTAGTAACAGTACCTCCGAATGGATATGTTTTGGCTATATGGCATCTGTACAGGTTATACTATAATTATTATTTTGATGTGATGTGCAGTGGCTAAAGTGTTTTATATTGTTCAACACGGCTAACATAATCCTGTTAACAGATTCTTCTGAAACGGTTGTCAGTGAGTAATTATCATATAATATACAGAAGAGAAGATGGAGATGGCTTGGACACATGTGCCGAATGTCACCTGGCGCACTGCCCAAGACAGCCTTACACTGGACAGCAGATGGAAAAAGGAGACGTGGTCGCCCAAAAGAAACATGGAGACGAACAGTGGAGAAGGAGATGAAAGAATGCGGCCTGACATGGAACACCATCACCAAATGGGTTGCAGACCGACAGTAGTGGTGCTCTCTTGTTGATGCCTTATGTGCCACCGGGCAGGAAGAGGACTAAGTAAGTAAGTAGGTAGGTAGGTAGGTAGGTAGGTAGGTAGGTAGGTAGGTAGGTAGGTAGGTAGGTAGGTAGGTAGGTAGGTAGGTAGGTAGGTAGGTAAGTAAGTAAGTAAGTAAGTAAGTAAGTAAGTAAGTAAGTAAGTAAGTAAGTATACATTATCAACATTAGTTTGTATTTAAAAATGTATGTACTGCCCACACACTCAACCAAAATACTAAAATACCCTAGCATACAATCTAGATACCCTTTGTAACCTTATATTGCACAAGTTTGTATTTGTGAAACAAAGATTCCAATTGCAATGTTACAACAAGAAATGTGCAACTAAATGTTTGGTTAATCTACTTGCACTGTAGTAAATTTGCAGCAGTAATGTCACACAAAAATTAAATAAATTGCTAAATATCAGGATGACCTGATGATCACAGTCCAACCAAATTATATATATATATATATATTATATATATGCACATTTCACATGAAGTGTATAATTGATACCATAAGTACATTAGTGATCAATTTCATGTAGAACAATCATTTTGAGGAGACTGTGAACAAAATATTTTCCAACGAGCTATATCTTAATGATTTATGGTCATAAAAACTCATAATGTATCTTTTTCAAGGGTAATAAACCACAAACTCATTGGCTTATCAATACTAATGTATGATCAAACTGATTGTTCTGCATGCACGTGTATAAAAATTTAAGATAATCTGGGATGACAAGGGCTTAACTTGAATTGTTATGTAATGACGTTATTTATTATATACATGAGATATGAATTGTGAGTGAAATAGTTGTTGCATATCAATTAAAAAATTACACATCGATATATCTTGTAATGCGTGTGTGTGTGCGTGTGTCACAAGGCAGTTGTGAACCTTTGTATTACAAAGGTAACTGATTTTTATTATAAAGGTAACTGATTTTGACCTTTGGTCTGATTTGCCCAAAATGAGTAATCCCCGACTTTTTTTTAATTTGGTCTTTAGAAGGTCATTGTATCAACAAGCATCAAGCAAAATATTATAATGGTGCAACTATAAGTTCCTAAGATACAGTAACTTGAAGTTAATGAACATTTCACATAACTTAATCTATAGCTATTAGTCATTACCACTTTTTGTGAGAAACTTGTTTGACGTAAGTATACTATTTTATGTATTTTAATATGCTGTGAAGTGCCATGAACCATTTAGGTTCAGGCGCTATACCAAATAAAATATATTATTATTATGATAGCATGAGTATTTCTACCAACTAACTTCAAATAGCTGCTTATCTCAAGAACTTACATGGGACCAAAATGTCCTCATTTTTTTAGAAACATGTTTGGCATAACCAAATTTCACTACAGTTCCAACATGTGTAGAAAATTTCATTAAAATCAGAGGGGATAGAGAACGTGTTTGCCCTTTTTAGTTGATTTTTTATGGAATGATCAATTTATTCACAAGACGCTTAATGTGTAATTACAGTAACTGAACCTTGATTGTCTTTTGTCATGTCATTGGCTAATAGCAATATGGCAGAAGTACTCAAATGTCAACTTTTTAATGTAGATATGTATGTCTAGTCATTTTCACAAATGTTGTGTTTCAAAATAGCTTTTAGGTGGTCTCCTTGTGACATATACACCTGTAAATAAAAAAAAAATCTGCATAAACAACATTTGTCAATAATTACAAACAACACTTTACCTCCAAGACACCCCACGGACATGTACCACCTTAAACATCAGAGCTATCAAGGACTATGAGCACACATGCTCCCTAGGATCCAATCCTGCAGGTTTGTTGGCTATGCCCACTACACACTTCATAACATTTGGAGACTGTCTCCCCCTGTCTGTCAGACAATCTAACACCACTGCATCTTTCAAGACAACACTGAAAAACACCTTTTAAAAACTGCTTACACTAATTCATTGAGGACATGCAGAGATAAAAAAACAGTGTTGTAAAGCACTTTGAACAGACCAAAGCCAAAGGATTGAAACTGCGCTATAAAAGACTTTATTATCATTGTGCCATTTCAATTTGTTTATTATTTATTGTACCATTCATATATTTGACTAGAATAGATTCCATCAACTTAGTCTCAAATATCAAAATTTTTATCATTTAAAATTGGTCCATACACACCCATTTTCTCTTACCATAAATTTATTACTGCATTCGCCGATTTTTTAGATTTTAATTCAACTTTCAAGTCATATTTTGGTTAATCTACCATCCACGTAATAAATCATCAAAGTATTTCCAGAGATGACAAATTACATTAGTTTCAAGAATACTGTTATTATTGTGATTTAAAAAGGGAAGGCTTACCGATTCTGATTTGGTTAGTTATGTCAAGGTTTGAAGCCAACGGCAAAGCCGAAAACGGACGTTTTCATTGACGGCAAATTATAGCAAATTATAGCCTAGCGGCACAGCGCTTGCACAAAAAATATAGGATGTCGGTTGAATTAATATAATATAACTTTACGCACTAAAATTAATGTGAACTTACTTCATAATGTATCCGAGATAACAACGTGTGCATGTATTCCGCTGAAAATAACGGAAATACTATATTCACCGAGATGCAAAACTGATCTCATCACAAAAAGCCGCCATCTTGTGCATTTCCGTGAAGCATGTCGGGAAAGCGTAGAAATCATCTAGATTCATGTGTCTGCCGCCAGAGGTCGCCCATTTGCGCAAAGTGAAAACACAGTGGCGCCACATATTGATCAAAGTCAAGATAAATTAACACGTGGCGCCATCTAAACGATTAGATTATAAACGTATCTGACAAGGGTGACGGCGGGCGAGACATAAACGAAACATTGGTTGCCATCTGATATGCCGAGTATTTCCTTGTCTACGTGCCATCTGAAGATTGTTACGTTGGGTGGCTGATTGTCATTATCGGAAAATCATGTTATATACTTTATGCAATATATGAGGTCAATGACGAAGCAGTTTATATAACATTTAATAAGTTATTTACAGTGGCGTCGGAAGCTGTTGAACAATTGGAGGGGACGACGTTTTGTTTTACGATCAGCACAAATGACTAAAGAAAGAAATATCAAGCTGAGACAAAACATACCACATGACGTCATCAGAAGGAGAACAAAAGTAAGACATAATATATATATATATATATATATATATATATATATATATATATATATATATATATATATATATATATATATATATATATATATATATATATATATATATATATATATATATATATATATATATATATATATATATATATATATATAATGCAAACACAGTGGAAAGGTGGAAATGTCTTGCGGAGGGCAGTAGTATGTGGGTCCATCTCAATCAGTAAATAATGAGACACTATTGTTAAGCCAATGGGTGACCTCACTTATTATGGCTCAATGAGGCGCTAATGTTAAGCCAATGGGTGACCTTATTTATTATCGCTCATGTTTTGTGCTGATAAGCCGCCAGGGGCGCTCAAGGGGATATGTTTTTGATTGGTCAATGGTGACCCCGGCGCTGATTGGTTGAGCGCATGCACGTGACCTGTTTGTGCTGACACAATCGCGCAAGGGGTTTCCCTTTAGGATTTCCCTGAGGTTTGCGCTGATACAGTCACCAGAGGGCGCTCACGGGGTTTCCCTTTAGGATTTCCCTAGGGTTTGCGCTGATACAATCGCCAGAGAGCACCCCCTAATCCACCTACTCCGAACCTCGCAACCGTACACCATCGAGGATTTGTAAATCTCCTAAAGTTTACCCATAACTCCTACAATTCACCCATCACTCCTACAGTTTACCCATAACTCCTACAGTTTACTCAAGACTCATTACACACAACTTCAAACAACTTCACACAACTTCACACAACTTCGCACAATGTTGAAAGTTTGTAATTTGGAAGTTTGTAAGTTGGAAGTTTGTACTTTGGAAGTTTTCAAATTGAAAGTTTATGCGAAGTTTATGATTTGAAAGTTTGTTAGTTAGAAGTTTGCATGTTGAAAGTTTCCAAGTTGGAAGTTTGCGAGTTGGAAGTTTGCAAATTGGAAGTTTTGCATATTGAAAGTTTGCACGTTGGAAGTTTGTGAGTTGGAATTTGCGAGTTGGAAGTTCGCGAGTTGGAAGTTTTCATATTGAAAGTTTGCAAGTTAGAAGTTTGTGAGTTGGAAGTCTGCAAGTTGGAAGTTGGTGCTTTGGAAGTTTGCAAATTGGAAGTTTGTGAGTTTAAAATTTGCAAATTGGAAGTATGCATGTTGGAAGTTGATGATTTGAAAGTTTGTCAATTAGAAATTTGCATGTTGAAAGTTTGGAAGTTGGAAGTTTGCGAGTTGGAAGTTTGCATGTTGAATGTTTGCAAGTTGGAAGTTTGTGAGTTGGAAGTTTGCAAGTTGGAAGTTTGCAAGTTGGAAGTTTGTCTTTTGGAAGTTTGCAAATTGGAAGTTTATGCGAAGTTTATGATTTGAAAGTTTATCATTTAGAAGTTTGCATGTTGAAAATTTGCAAGTTGGAAGTTTATGAGTTGGAAGTTGCGAATTGGAAGTTTGTGCTTCAATATACAAAACTTTCAATTTGCAAACTTTCAACTCATAAACTTGGAAACTTCCAAAGCGCAAACTTCCAACTCACAGACATCCAACTCATAAACTTTCAACATGCAGACTTCCTACTCGCAACTTTCAACTCATAAACCTCTAATTTGCAAATTTCCAGCGTGCGTGTGCGTTTGCGTTTCCGTTTGCATTTGCGTGAGCGTGTGAGTAGGAGTTATTGGTAAACTTTAGGAGTGATGGGTAAACTGTAGGAGGTATGGGTAAATTGTAGGAATTATGGGTAAAACATGAAAGTCACGGGTATACTGTAGGAGTTATGGGTAAATTGTAGGAATTGTGGGTAAACTGTAGGAGTTATGGGTGAACTGTAGGAATGATGGGTAAAGTGTAAGAGCGCATTATTTTAAAATATAGACATAATGAAAACATGCTGATGGTGCACTTTCCGTGACATTGAACCTAAAGCGATGCCCACTGTCGGAGTTCAACGCTAGCGGCGAACGAACAATGATATTTTTTTATCCTTGACTTTCTACTATTATTTTTATATTTTCGTTAGATGTCAATATTTTAAAATAACGTACCCATATTTAATTTTATTACAATGCTTTACTACGATATCCCGTGTCGTTATTTTAAAATATTTAATACAATTTGTTCGTGCTCTTATTCGATAGGAGGGTGTCTCGTCGATTTCTGAACACGCTGACAAAAGAAACACGACCCCACATTGTCACCCTGCTAGCAGACCGAGACCTAACGGTCGAATGTCCATGCATGCAGCGAGAAAAACGCAGCTGCATGTCCTTATTTGGCATTGTTCTGTGTGCTGCTTACGTCAGCTCCCGTCCGCGATTTCTGTGTACGGCTTATGTCAGCTGCATGTCCTTATTTGGTATTGTCCTGTGTGCGGCTTACGTCAGCTCCCGTCCCCAATGACAAATATGGAAGCGCGTGACCTCGTTCGATAAACAAGGCGCGTCACGATGCTGACCCTCACATAATTGGTATAACTGAATCATGGGCCAACATAGATATAACAGATGCTGAATTAGGACTGACAGGATACGTAATGTTTAGGAAAGATCGAATAGGAAAAAGGGACGGGGGAGTTTTTTTTATATGTTAAAGAATCTATTCAGGCTTATGAAATAAAACTAGAAAGGGATGCAGATTGCGATGAAGCTGTTTGGTGCAAAATTGTTTCAGGAAATTCAAAATTAACTATTGGATTAGTTTACCGAAGTCCAAACATAAACGAAGAGGACAACACAAAAATAAAAAACGCTATAAAGGAAGTTAGTAAAGGGGAATGTATCATAATGGGAGATTTTAACCATGGACACATACAATGGAATTATCTAGAGAGCACAGGGATTGAGGACCAACAATTTCTATTTTTAATCCAGGATAGCATTCTTACTCAGCACGTACTAGAACCAACCAGGGGAGAAAATGTATTAGATATAGTTTTGTCATCACAAAAAGAATTAGTAGACAATGTAAAAATATTTGAACCATTGGGTAACAGTGACCATAATCAAATACATTTTGACATCAATGTAAAATCAGAAAGTAAAAATAAGAAAACGTACAAGAGAAACTTCCACAAAGGTAACTACAAAGATATGAGAAAATACTTAGCAAAGCTAGATTGGAATAACATGCTGATGAATAAGACCGCAATTGAATGTTGGAATATTCTAAAATATGAAATTGAGAGTATCATCGATACATTTGTTCCCTTCCAAAAACAAGGAAAACGGTGTAGAAAGAAACACTTGTCAAAAGAGGCTATTAGAAAAATAATGCTAAAACAAACTATGTGGAGGGTTTATAGGCGTACCAGAAAGGACGAAGACTATGCAAAATACAAAGAGGCACTTAATGCAGCTACAACTGAAATCAGACAATCTAAAAGAAGCTATGAGCAAAAACTAGCATGTAACATAAAAAATGACAGCAAGAGTTTTTATGCATATGTCAGGAGTAAACAAAACGTACAAGACAAGGTTGGACCTCTAGAAGACAGTGCTGGAAATATAATATCACAGGGGTTTTTAATGGCGGAAGACCTAAATGGTTACTTCAGTTCAGTGTTTACCAAAGAAGATATTAGTTCATTACCAGTTGCTGATGCTAAATTTCAGGGGGCTAAATCTGACTATTTAGGTCCATTAGTTGTAACTCCAGAATTGGTAGCTAAGAAAATAAAGGCAATGAAGGATAACAAATCACCGGGAGTGGATGGGATTCCTCCAAAATTACTAATGGAAACAGTAGAGCAAATCAGCATACCACTTGCAAGAGTATTTAACTTGTCATTAAAAGAGGGAGTTGTTCCGTTTGAATGGAAAGAAGCAAACATCATACCATTATTTAAAAAGGGTTCGAGAAATAAGTCAGAGAATTACAGACCAGTGAGTTTAACGTCAGTGATTTGTAAATTATTAGAAAGGTTAATTAAAGACCATATGGTGGACTTCCTCGTTAAGCATAAATTATTAAATTCATCTCAACATGGATTCCTTAAAGCGAGGTCATGCTTAACAAATATGTTATGTTTTTTGGAAGAAATCACTAAGTGGATAGACGTGGGATCGCCAGTAGATATTATCTACTTAGATTTTCAGAAAGCTTTTGACAAAGTGCCACATCAAAGATTACTACTTAAATTAAAAGCCCATGGTATCGGGGATAACATAACTGACTGGATAGAACAATGGCTGACTGACAGAAGACAACGAGTTGTAGTAGATGGAGAAGTTTCAAATTGGAAATCGGTTTTGAGTGGGGTACCTCAAGGATCAGTATTAGGACCTATATTATTCTTAATTTATATCAATGACTTGGACGACAGTATAACAAGTAACGTACTGAAATTTGCGGATGACACAAAACTGTTTAGAAAGGTTAATACTGATGGTGATAAACAACATTTACAAAACGATCTAGACAGATTAGTGAAATGGTCTGAGAAATGGCAGATGTTGTTCAATTTTGGGAAATGTAAATGTCTACATACAGGACATGGGAACTTGAATGTAAACTATAAAATGGGAGATACTGTTCTGGGTACTACTGTAAAAGAAAATGACTTAGGAGTTACAATAAGCGCTGATATGAAAGTTTCAGAGCAGTGTGGTATTGCAGCTTCAAAGGGTAATCAAATTCTTGGATTGATTAGAAGAAACATAACATACAAGGGAAAAAAGTTAATTATACCTCTTTATAAAGCAATAGTTAGACCTCATTTAGAATACTGTATACAAGCATGGAGACCATATCGTAAGAAGGATATAGATACGCTTGAACGCATACAAAGGAGAGCAACTAAAATGATTCCAGAACTGAGAGACCTTAGTTATGAAGAACGCCTGAAAGAATGTGGTTTAACAACTCTAGAGACAAGGAGGTTAAGAGGAGATCAGATTGAAGTTTTTAAGATATTGAATGGGTATGAAAATATTGATAGAAATATGTTTTTCTCACTCAATAAGGATAGCAGAACTAGAGGACATGAGGTAAAATTAGTAAAGGATCAATGTAGATTGGACATCAGAAAGCACTCGTTCTCACAGAGGACAATAAATGAATGGAACAAATTGTCTACAGATTGTGTAACTGCTAGCAGCGTGAATATGTTTAAAAACAAGGTTGACACATATCTCAGGAGGGCGGGCTATAAGTAGATGAACATTGTTGGACTCTCGATAAGCCAATGGCTTCCTTGTCCACTTGCCATCTGGGCCTTTGGCTTGGATGGCAAATCTTGTTAAATCTTGTTAAATGAACCTGAAGGTTGTTGTGCAGGCCTGGTACGTGAGACGTTTGTTCTACTCAGAAGACAAAAGATTGGTGGGCAGGCTCGGTGCGACTTTGGTTCTACTCAGAAGTCGGAATTAAGCTACGTTGTTGGGGAGGCCTGGTGCAACGTTTGTTCTAATCAGAAGTCGGAATTAAGGATGTTAGGCAGGCCTGGTGCAACGTTTGTTCTACTCAGAATACGGAAGGTTGGTGGGCAGGCTTGGCGAGACGTTTGTTCTACTCAGAAGACGGAAGGTTGGTGGGCAGGCATGGAACGTGCGACGTTGGCTTTACTCAGAAGACTGAAGGTTGTTGGGCATGCATGCATGCATGTGTGCAAGACTCTTTTCTCTCTCTCTCTCTCTCTCTCTCTCTCTCTCTCTCTCTCTCTCTAAGTTTATGCATTCAAGTACACATAAAAAAGTTCTTTGAATATGTTAAAAATTATCTCTCTCTCTCTCTCTCTCTCTCTCTCTCTCTCTCTCTCTCTCTCTCTCTCTCTCTCTCTCTCTCTCTCTCTCTCTCTCTCTCTCTCTCTCTCTCTCTCTCTCTCTCTCTCTCTCTCTCTCTCTCTCTCTCTCTCTCTCTCTCTCTCTCTCTAAGTTTATGCATTCAAGTACACATAAAAAAAGTTCTTTGAATATGTTAACAATTATCTTTCAGAATCGACGACTACATGCCAGTAGCATAAACGTTGTTGTGACCCTTCTGAATCTGAATTTATATGCATGGAGGATACGCGATCATATGTGCGGTATGACGGGGAAAAATTAACAGCGAATGATATCCACAATGCCACAGAGCAAGAGGGATGGATGACTCACAAGAAGAACAGCTTCTTCGGGTGTTGGGAGAAATCGTAGAAAATGAACCCGAAGCAGCTGTACAGCTGTTGTACAGTTGTTGTACAGCTGTTGTACAGCTGTTGTACAGCTGTTGTGCAGCTGTTGTACAGTTGTTGTACAGTTGTACAGCTGTTGTACAGTTGTACAGCTGTTCACAAATGTTAATGGTGAGGTGACCGTCATCTACCTGCAGACCACGGAGATGAAACACGCAGTGGAAGATTATTCAGAAGTCACGATGTTAGATGCAACATATGCAACCAACAACAGGAAAATACCACTTTTATCCGTAATGGTTGTGAATGGACACGGCACAGGACAAGTGGTGGCACAAGCACTAGTATGCAATGAGAAAAGGGAAATCATTCTGACGTTCTTGGATGTATACCTAGAAAATAATCCTGCCGCCAAATCAGCATGGGTTTTCCTCATAGACAAGGACTTCAATGAGTTCATCCATATCCGGAAATTGTGGCCAGATGCTGCCTTTATGTATTGTATATTTCATGTGATGCAGACATTTAAGAAGAAAGTGCACAGTCTGCATATGCAACCAGAAAATAAAAAAGCCTATTGCAAACTCTAGTGAAGATGACACATTCACAAAGCGAAGATGACTATGACCAACTAGTTGACCGAATGAAGGTTGTTGCACCCACATAGTTCATGGCATATTACAAAGAAAACTGGGGGAACTGTGCAAACATGTGGGTTGATTTCCACCGCAAAAAAACACGGTCATCTTGGGAACAAAACAACGAATTGGTTGGAAAGTTACCACCAGAAGATCAAGGCTCACTTACAACCCAGCATGACAGTGGCAGAGTGCATCACCCAGTTGATGAAGTTGCACCATGGCAAGAGATTAGAAATTGACCATTCCGCATTTTTGGATCGTGCTACGGTCAGGTACTGCCATGGTGATCAGTCAAGGATGACTACCGTCATTCAGCAGTTGGCAACACCCTATGCTGCTGATTTAATGCTTAAGCAGCTGACAGTGGCAAAGGGGCTGACATGCGACGTAGTCGAAGAGGAGGATATGATTGTGCACATTAAATCAACAGAAAGGAAGGTGGGCAACATAGCTATGACATCTGCTACACTCCACAGAATGTTAGTTGCACATGCGAATTCTTCATCACCCAGGGCTTGCCATGTCGACATCTCTTTTTCCTGGATATAAAGAGGGGTGGGGGTCATATTTGAAGAGTCATGGGTATTGAAGCGCTGGTTGAAGGCCCACCAACGTGCACAATCCCAGGTGTTCTGCAACGGTAACATCGAAACCCTTAAAAAAGGGACTGAGAGAAAAACCCTGTCTCCACAAGAGAAGTTCCTGTAGATGCATCGCGTACTGAAGAACATTACTTACTGGGCTTTCTTTTATATTTCACCCTTTTCACTGACGACAGAAAAACGGACTACCACAGGGAAGTGTACTGGCACCGATGTTATTCAACATCTACACCAACGATCAGCCCGTGCACACTGATACACAGAGTTTCATATATGCGGACGACTTATGCAATGCATCGCAAGAAAAAGATTTCAATAACATCGAAATAAATCTGACGTCTGCACTAAGCATCGTGTCCACATACTACGACCTCAACCAAGAGCAGAGCATCAACTTTAAGATCTAGTTGTCTCGCTCTCTGCTATTCAGCTGCCGAGTATGCCTGTCCGGTATGGGAAAGGTCCACACACGCAAGCAAGTAGAACCCTGCTCTACATGACTGCTGCCGAATCATCTCGAATAAGAAAGATCGTACGCTTATCCGAACAACGGTTGGGCGAATAGCCTTTACTTTCTTTTAATCCATCCATTGATAACACAGCATCATATTTTCGTTATAAAAATCGGATAGTTTGGAACTATTACATATATTGAGCAAGTGCAGACATGGTAAATCGTTGTGTAGTGTTTGGGTGCTGCAATACGCCAAGTGAAACAGTAACAGAAACATCGTCGACAGATGTGGGACCGATTCCTCCGCAGAACTCGTGCACGTTGGCATTGAAATGAATATGTTTTCATATGCAGCAATCATTTTTTAAAGTTCAACATGGGGTACGCCAAGAGCCTGGTGTTGAAGGAAATTGCAATTCCAACCCCACTACCCAGATAGCAAGACCATGTTGGCCCAACGTTGGACCAACTATGGTACCGTTGGCATACCGTTGGCGTTTGGTGAACACCGTTGAGCCAATGCTATGCAATCGACACAATATTCAGGTCAACGAAGTGCAATGTGAGTAGTAGGTGGAGGTTTCTGAGACCTCAACTGGTGGTGGCTACGCATGACTGACATCAAAGAAAATACACCCTAATATCGCCCACCGACCGCGGTTGCGCGCGCAGCCAATCAGAGCGCCCCCTGGCGGTTGTAGCCGAGCGCAGTGCAGTCATGCGTAACCTAAGCGCCCCTAGGGACTGGAGGAGGAACGAACATGGACCTAGTTACGTAGCCAATCAGAACGCCTCCTGAGCGCAGTGTCTTATGGGTAACCTAAGCGCCCCCTAGGAACTGGAGGAGGAATGAACATTGACCTAGTTACGTTTACCGGAGGGTCATTAACCTAGTAAGGAGACGAACACAATCGTACGGTGCACACGTATTTTATTGAATACAACAAAGCGGCAGCAGTACAAACGAGGCGATCGTATGTGAGTGGATACAACGAGCAGGGTATGATGAAGATGAAGACGATGACGAGGCGACTTGCGAATGGTGACCATCGCGCCAGAAGTCGCGAACTTACGGGTGTCTCCACCGCGCCAGAGGTTCGAGGGCGAGCTTACGGGTGGAGCGACCACCGCGCCAGAGGCTCAGTACGATATGCGATAGTACGGTATACCCTTTTTCAGCAGGTTAATCCAATCGAACACGCGACAATCGTTAGCGACCAGATCGGTGTGGAAAGCGTTGACGAAAGTTCGCATAGGAGAACCGTTACAACGAAGCATGATATAAGTGACGCAATATTGTCCGCAAACGTTAGACAGAGGACTCTGAAGTCTCGTGCTGTTATGAGTCCACTCGGAACAGTGTTTGTTCAAGAAGGTGCGGAACGCCGCGTGGCGAGGCGGCAGACCGTACGAACAGAAGTATTCGCCGCGCCCGTCGGAGGACAGGTACAGCGCTATCCAATGTTCGCCCGGTTCGTCGCCGTCGCCGGTGTTGCACACGAAGGCGATCGGCAAAGCGTCAATTGTTGTAGGCAGTCCATCTCTGGGTACGACGCCGCCAAAGACGGACGCGGTGTTCGGATCCATCGCCAGTAGACGGGCGATCTGCAGGGTGTCCATCTCAGAAGTCTTAGATGACGTTGCGGTTCTTGTCGATTTCCAGCACGGACTCGAATTCGGCGTAGGCGACGACGTTCACGGTGGTCCGAAGCGCTTCACGGAAATGAAATTCTATGCGCAGGTTGCCCTTTTGTACCAGATTAAAGCAGGGACCGTCGCACTGGTCGGGGGTCAGGTCGAAACCGAAGAAGGTGTAGTCGTCTCGGTACTCGTCGCGAGTCAGACCGTTCCCCTCGTCCTGCCATATCTTGCCGGTCGAGATGAACAGGCTCGCGTAGCTCCTAGCGAAGAGGTTTTCTGCGAAGTTGGGCTGGAAGGGTTTGGCGGGTATCTGACGACCGTCCACGTACACCGAGACGAAGCTTATGGCGTTGTTCTTGGCGTGAAACGGGTTTGTGGCGTACGTGCCGTTGTAGGCGTCGTTGTCGATGCAGCACAGTACGAGACGTTTCGGCAGGGCGCTGAGGAACAGGTTCTCGTGCGTGTGCGACAGAGCTCCCGTGGGAATGGAGTACACCTTGCATTCGACGGGTCGTAACGGATACTTGACCGTGGTTCGCTCGAGAGCCTTGATGTGAGCCATCTGCACGGCCGGATTGAGGGTGGCCTTCTTGACGAACAAGGACGCGTTGACGATGGTTATCTTGTACTCGTTGTTTCCAGCAGCCATCAGCGCAAACGAGGGCTTGCTGCGCACCAGTCGTAACTTGACGTCGACACCGTTGATCAGGAATTTATCCTGCAGAAACATATCCACGTGGAGACGACCCATCATGTCGACCACGCGACTGCCGGCTATGTACTCTCGGCGAGTCACGAACCCGGGGTTAGGATCGGGTCCGGCGGCTAGCTCGGTGGCGTGCATGCGACTAGCCTTGTCCTTGTACCACAGCTGATTCGTCAGCTGCGTCGACTTGGCGTCGAATCCGTAACTCAGCAGCGCCTCTATGTAGGATCGATACGGGTACGAGTTGAAGGACGAAGAGGTCACGAGTGTGCCGTTCAGGGAGAGGTCGACATTGCTGAACAGCGACTGCAACCAGTTGTTCACCGGTCCCACGGGTTCGCCCGCGTCGATATTGTTACCGTTGGCTCGCGTCAACTTCACCTGCACGTGTAGCATCGTGTTGGCGAGATCCATGTAAACGTCTCCCGATCCGGGGATGAAGAATTCTATCGGTCCTCCAGAGTCCAGAGAGGCCATGGGTTGATGTTCCACCACGTGACTTTCGGTGATGCAGTTCTGAGTGGGGGGTACGGTAAAGAGATCCAGCTCGGTCTTGACTCCCTCGCACGACTGTCTATGCACGAAAGCCATCTTTGTTGTCGAATATGTCGGCCGCGCGTTTCGTGGACGTCCGTTTCTTGCGACGTCGCTTTACTGCAGTGAATGTCGCCTTTGCGGCCGCTCGTTTTATACGTTTACCAGGGGGGGGGGCTCGAATACTGCTCATCACGGCGTCGGTGACGCGTCTTTTGGCAGCTGTTTTTATGTTCTGGCCTGATAAGACGTCGCCGGCTATGCGAACGCCGGTCTTCAACGCTCCCTTGCCCAACGCCACGGCACCTCTCTTGATGAGCGGCATGGCGCTGCGCAACAGACTGCCGAACAGACTGCCCAGTCCGTGACCTCGCTGGTATTGCGCACCGGCGAAGTAGGGCAGCGCACCGCCAGCCTGGCGCGCGTAATAATCGTTGTAATTCATCAGAACAGTCCGGGCCTGCGTCGACGAAAATGAAGCGTCACCGTCACTCTGCCGTATTCGAATGGCACGCGTCGACCCATGTCGTTCCTTATATCCACCTCGATCGAGTTGAAGGTCGAGCACAACAGGGGTACGTAGTGCACGTTAGTGAAACGAGCGGACACCCTGTCACCGTGACGTCCGCTAATCGGAAGGGCGCGCAACAGAGGCGCGAGAGTGTCACCCACTATACGAGACTCCACGATGTCCGTGTAGACGTAGAGGGTGTCGAACCCCTGCGTCAGGTTCACCACATCGTCGGCCTCGATGTGGAAGGGGTACGACGAGTCGGGATGGCGGGAGTCGACGGGGAGGACGGGAGATGACGTAACCGCCTCCGACTCGCTGGCTACGGGTTTACGGAATCCTAACATGGCCGCCACCGCGCTGTGGTACGGTACGGTGAACAGTGTGTTCGCTGTCATGTGTAACGTCATTTTCTGAGTGACGGAACTATAGCTCATTTGAGCCTGTGTCTCCTCCGTCCCCATACTGTACAGTCCCTTGTTGACGTGATACAGCAATGTTAACGGATCGTCGTAATACCCACACGACAACTTCGAACGTCGGGACGAGTCCGTAGCATCGATCGTGTTGAGGAAGAACCAGACATCGTTCTCTGTGACGTTGTACCAAGTGTGCGGATACTGGACCTCAGCCAACCCACACTCCCACTCGCCGGTAAGATCGATGCGTTGAGGCAAGGCCGTGACGTAATGGGTCAAGGTGTTGTCGGGGTGCATCTTCATAGAAGCGTTGCTAGGCAGCGTCATGTAGAAATCAGTCGCCATTGCGTCTCAACGTGGGATTGGGCAGTAGGTAACCCAAAGAACTACTCAACAGAGCCGTCCACAGAGTAGAATCGCCGTGACCTGTCGTCAGGTTGTAAATGCTGATCAGAATGACCGTGTACAAGACGACGACCTGACACAGAAACACGATCTCCTCTTTGGGACCGAAAAGATGCCAGGGAGTGCTGTCTGGCTCGTTCGGTGCAGCGTCAGTACAATCCTCGTCCTTCTCCACCTCTTCCTCGTCTATGATGGTGGTGCAGGTCGGTGGTGTCGCGTCGTGTGTCATTTCTCGAATGCAGTGTCGCCATGTGCGCGGCTAGTCTTTATAGTGGAGTGGACGAGTGCCATGGCATCGATCCAGCTGTTGAAGTTGGAGGAATAGCCGAACCATTTCACCAAAGCCTCCTTTCGTCTACCAACTGTACGGCGTTGCAGTACCTCTTCAACACGGTACACTTTATCGACGGGTACCGACACTTTCTGCAGCTCCAGTTCGTATAAGGTACCCTCCAGCACTTCGCCGAGATCGTCCCGCAAGCGGTACACGGGTGGATCGGAGGGGTGAACCTCGTGTATCGTGAACAGCTCTTCGCTCCAGTTCGACTCGTAGCCCTTTTCGAACGTGCGTTTGTACTTGCTGACGCGCACGCGATCTGACACGTGCAACTTGGGCACGCCCTTACCGTCGTGACCGTACAGACGTTGCCACACCTTTTCTTGATTCTTGGCATTCACGTGTGACGGAGCCATACCGATCATGCGGTGGGGGGCGTTGTTATACGATCGCACCAAGTCCGGAAGGATGTCGATGTACCGCCACGTCTGGTGTTGCGTGAAGTATCGCCACATGCGCGACTTCAACGTTCGGTTGAATCTTTCCACGACGCTTGCCTTCGTCTCCGCGTTGTGCGTGGAGAAGTGATGAATGTTGTAACGCTGCAATAGAGCCTGAACGGATCTGTTCAGAAATTATGTGCCTTGATCTGTCTGCAACGTCTTTGGCCACACGTCGACGAACGTGGATTGCAGCGCTGCCACCAACGACGTCGCGGACTTGTTCTTCATGGGAACACACCAGGCCACTTTCGAGAAGACGTCGATCACCGTGAGGAGAAAGGCCATACCTTCGTTGTCTTTTTTCACCTTCGACATGTCTACTAGATCGGCCTGCCACTGCTGATGCATACCACCCACGATGACGCAGCGTCTCTTGAAATGACGTCTCGCTGGTTTGTGTAAGGTGTAGGCGTCATGTGCCGACAACCATTCTTTGACGACCTTCCGTGGCAGGCGCGTGACGCGTCGCAAGCCATCGACGCCGCCATAACTGCCTACCCTTTTGGGATCGAAGTAGACCCCACGCATGGGGCGTTCTCCCCTCTCTGCCATCAAAAGAGGAGGAGGACCGATGCGTTGACGGGGGCGGTGACGTTGACTCCGGAGTACGACTGCTGACGAATGACGAGGAGCACGCCGACGTGTAGTAGGACACACACTATGGCACCCACAACGTAAGCGGTGGAACAACAACGGTCTAGCAGAGTAACCATAGTCTGAATAACACCTGTTGTATAAGAATGCCGGCTGCAACGTCTCCCAGCAAGGTAAGTCCTTCGAACAATATCGCAGCGACGACGGAACGGTACGCGTCCTGTGGATCGATGAGCATGACGAACACTGTGCTACGGACACGCGTCGTACCACCTTATACGTTGTTCCATCCAGCCAATGACGACGAAGCCTGTGGATCGGGCGACATGACGAACACTGTGCTACGGACACGCAGCGTACCATCCTATAGGGCGTCCCAACCAGTCAATGACGACAAAGCCATGCGTGATTCGGGGGGTGGGGTGGGCATAGTATGTTCCATTCGACGGCTCCGACGGGCGAGGGGTGTCCAACTTAGCGATCTTCGTGCACTACCTGCAGCAGCACGCGGAGTAGTAGTTGACCGACGAGAGGGAGTGACCGTCGGTGCCGGTCGTATGTGGGCTCTCCTGGAGACGTTACCGACCAACGCCATGGGTAGGTTGATGGCACGGAGTTGTCGTGCGAATGGCTGCCAACCCGTCGGATCGGTCTTGCTCTTACGCAACAGATCATTAACGAGATCCACCACGTTACTGCCGACAACCGGCACGCCCTCGTGTATCAGTTCACCGCGAGCGGTCCACGCGATATCTCTCTTGAGATGCTCCATCAAACGGCTGGCTTTGGCCTGCATGGTCCTGGGAACGGTGGCCAAGACGGTGGCCTCCAGTCCGCTAATAGGAGCTCGTACTGCACCCTCCGACCCCGACCCCGGCTCCACCTCCGACTCGATCACCGTGACCACGCGTAGCGGTTCCTTGATGCGTTTATCGGTCAAGACGTTGTATTGCTGCAACACCTGATTATACAATGTCACCTTGGTCCCGTCGTCTAGGTCCTTTCTATCGAGGATGGTCTTCATCTCGTCATCGAGGGCTTGCACCTTCTTGCCTAAGGTGTCGGTCGCGGGTGGGGGTGGGGGGTGACCGAAGCGTGTCCAATAGGCGCGGGTCCACCAAGGCCATCTTGCGTGCGTGCTCCATGTATCTACCTTTTGGTCAGCACCTCTTGGAGCAAGGGTAGCAAGACCGAACTTGCCAACGGTGCTAGGAAGGCCGATAGGAAACCGCCGCTCTGTCCCTCGCCAACCTGCGGTTGCAGCAAGATGCGTCTTCTCCTGGCAGCGGGCGTTCGTCTCTGAGCCAACTCGCGTAACTTCGTCCTGTATTTACTCAATCGTCGCCTCTGTAAAGCGGCCAATGGAATGTTCTTTGTTAGTATGTTGTAGGCACACTCGGCTAGTGCACACAGCAGATCGGCGTCGGCGTTGACGATGATGCCCTTTTTAATTTTGTTGTTCTTGATTCTGGCCAGAGCCTGTATGCACACGATGTGTCTCTTCACCAGGGCAGACATGATGCGAATGAAGAGACTATACACACACTCGGTCGTTTTATACCTTCGGCAAGTACACGTACTGAACACCGTCGTCTGGAAAGATGGCCGTGCGCAGACGCATGTCCTCGGGCGTGTCCTGTTTGAGATCGACCAATAGATAACCGTACGGTACCGACGTGGCGTCTTTAAACGCCTCTTGCACGAACTTGCCGCGTCCCGGATACATCTGTCGAGCCAAGTTCGCCATCTGCGATGCGTCACGTGGATTCTTGAACACCACCATGTACTGCGAATTCAGACTGATGGTGCGACTCTCTTTGTTTTTAGGGAACAGGTTCTGTACGAGATACAGCACGGACGTGTTCCTGTGGTGACTTTTTTTAGTGAACAAGGTCGTGACCCGTTCGTCCGTTTCTGCCATGAGATCGTCTATGACGATGAGGTTCCTCGTTGTCGGATCGAACATGGCCGCCGTCGGTAACCCTTCCTCGAATCGCACGTGACCCAAGTCCGTCGTTGCGTAAGCCTCTTGCCATTCTCCGTAACACCACGAGTGACAGTACATGCGTCTATCCTGGATGAAGGAAAAATGCGTCCCGTGAAGATTGAGGTAGAGTGTGTCAGGGTACTTACATACCGAGCGACGAACGAGTTCTGCAGTTGGCTGTCCATCCTCTCCATCCGGTTTTACGAGACTGTACACACACACGTTCGTTTGGAACGTGGTCTCTACACGATAGAGGTCGTCCATCGTGACCCCGGCAAATGCTTCCATGGGTACACCGGCTTGAGCGTAAGTCTCGTACAGCGTCTTCACAGCTGGTTCCAATCGACGACTTTCACATCCTCGATGCAGGGCCAGACATCGGAAGAGACACAGGTTGTCACTGTACCTCTTGGCATGGATGGGTTCCTTTTCCAATCCGATGACGGCTTTGTTCTTCGTTATGTAGCCTGGAAGGGCGATCATTCCTACACATCCTATCGGATGATCGATGATGCGATTGACGAAAAATGTGACATTGGTCACGAGTTCGCACACCCACGCCGAATCCGGTCTTTGATTGATGGCCCATTGCAAGATGTCGGTTTCTCGGATGCGTTCGAGGAAGTCATCAAAGTCCTTGCTGTTGGTGATGAGACTGGGCTCGTCCAAGTAGCGTCCACAGCAATTGCACGAGGAATGGTAGTACTTGTATTGACCCGTGTTCTTGTTCCTCAGTACGAACCCGTAACTGAGGTTAATCTTGAAAGCGTTGGTCTGTTCCTGGAACATGTTCTTCAACGGCGTCCAGAGTCGTTAATCTGTAATCGTACCTGCACTGGAGAGGACCTCTCGTTACACGTGTCCGTATGGTCGACCAGTGCGCTCGTACGACATCTAACAGTTCCGTCGACAGGTTGTCGGCGAAGGGGAGTCGAGCAGGTGGGTCGATGGGGTCTTCGTCGGTAACGAGTGGATGGTGGGGTGTGGTGTCTTCCCTGTTTGATCTCTTCGGTAATGGTGGCTTCTTGACGACGACGACGACGTCGGTACACGTTGTTCGTGCGTGTCTGTTCAGGACATCGCGTCTATTGAAATTCTTTCCACATTTCGCACATGTGTACACTGTGGTCTGTTTTCTATTACTGCTACTGCTACTGCTACTGCTAAGACGACATACGGACCTAACATGATGCTGCAGATCGTCCCATCTCTCAAACGTTGCATCGCATTTACACGAATATTTCGTTCGCTTTGCCTGGTCGCTAGGTGGCACCTCTATTGGCTGCGCCACCGAATACGTGTGTTCGGTCACTGCCGGTGTCAAATGACTCGCTACGTGGCGTGTTAGCTCTGCATACGTGTCGAGGGCCAGTCCGCAGTGACGACATAGATGACGTTTTATGATGCTCTACGCGTCTACAACTGAGAGACAGCGGTCCTTAGTACAGCTATATAGTACGTGTGGTGGTGGTGGTGGTGATTGGTGATTGGTGATTGGTGATTGGTGATTGGTGAAAGGTGTATGACCTAAGGTGTGATCCTGTGGTATTGGCTACTGTGTGTCCGCTATCGATGGCTACGGGTTCTCTTTCAACTATGTAGACCGTGGCAACACCACTGACAACACGTTTCAATCATTATATGACTTTTTATTGAGTATAATGTCATATACATATACATATACATATACAGGGTTAGACTTATATAATTACTATGATGACTTGATGGTTTGTGGGATTGTTACATCCTCGACAGTGACCACTAGCTTACGATCGGTTATCGACACGCCAGTGGCTAGTAACATGGTTATTAACTTGTGGGCTTTTACACCGCGACAGAGGTTACGTACAATGATGGTGATGATGTACTATATAAGTCGGTATGTGTATATATATATATATATATATATATATATATATATATATATATAGCTATTACTCAGTCATGCAACTACAATATGAGAGAGACTAAATACAATAAAAGAGAGAGAGCTACTAAATACCATAGAGTTCGACACGTTACACTAAGCTACTGTTATTCCGTTGCAAACGGTGCTTCTTAATAATCCTGCGTTTCTATCATAAAATCAATAATTATCTGTAGTAATCTATGTAATGCACGTTTCCTCTCGTCTCGTGCTAGTACGGGTGCCTCCTCCTCCTCCTCCTCCTCCTCCTAAAAGAAATAGGCCTATTGTTCATCGTGTGTCGATATAATATATTCTAGTAGTAGCACTACTAATTCACGGCCTGCACGCCTACGCGCTTCAGTCGGTAGCAAAGGTACGTCATCCTACAGAACAAATTAAAAGATACTAATATTCCACTCCATATTACTTAATACTACCTACTAACTCGGTTATGTTTACTAATAATAATATTCTGTTGACGACGTCATATACATGGAGATCAATACTCCAGATCGCTCCCGAATGCTGGCTGGGAGTACGGGTGCCTCGTCGTACACTTCACTCTACATAACACCAATAATAATAATAATAATGTTCATACACCGTGATTATAATGTTACTCCTAATTAACAACAATAATACTACTACTAATGTTCATATACCGTGGTTATACTAACCACCTCCTGAATACGGTTCACAACCTACGGCTATCGAGACGGATGTTACTAAGAGCATACGCCATCATTACTGCTTGGAACGCTGCCGACAGTATCGTAAATGCCACTGATCCGCACACGTCCACGGTCACTTCCTCTACCGTGGATGGGGTGGATGCCCACCACTGATTCGTTATTATTTGTGCAATGATTTTCTCCATCTTCATGAAACACACCTTGCGCGATTGGTCGGCAGCGGACTCATCCTCATCGTTGTCTTCGTCCTCGATGGTCAACGTCGACGGCTTCGGTTGGGTGATGGTATGTTGATCGGCTATGCGGTCGCACCCGCCGTCTGGATTTAGGACGACGGTTTCGTCGGGGAACACGTACAGTGTTATTGGTGATGCCCTCTCATCTTCCGTTCTTTGTGTCAGTGGTGGCGAAGCGGGGCTGAATGTGAAGTCAGCGTCATCGTCCTCATCCTCGTGAGCGGGGGATGAGGCGATAGCATCCTCATCATCAGACAAGGATTGGTATAGTGGTCCCCCCGGTATCTCCTGCGCTGCTGGTGGCGAGTCGCAGCGGTACTCCACCACTCTGGTGTCGCCATCTGCCGGGGCTGTTTTTTGGCGTTTCCACGATGGCGTCACCTCATCCTCATCATCTGCCTCATACAAGTCCACCAACTGACGTTTGTATGCCCTCTGCAGTTGCGTCAGACCAGTCTATTGAACAGAAAGAACCAGTTACATTCGGCATATTTTCATCCGCGTCGCCCTGTATATCGTTGTATCGTTCGTACATACTCTTTCTAACCAATTCTGTCACTTTGTGACGCCAGTCCATGTTCCCACACGTTGCGATGACATCTATCGATAGCCATCGCAAGACGTGCATGACCATGCTGGTCGATGGTACGTAACACTCATTATTGTCGTCCTTTAAATTCATTATACGGTTCACCTCGTTACAAGCATATCGAACGCTGGCGACCTCTAGCGCCTTATAGAAATTATTTTCGTTCGTCATGGCTTCGGATCGGTCCCGTATCCTGTCCACACCACTCACCGTAGCCTCCATATCATCGCTACTCCTTATCGATATGACATCGGGCTGTGACGTGCTATCCTCCTCGTCATGTGTTATTATAATTAATGGTGGCGGTGAACAACTGTCCGCCGAGGAGGAGAATAGTATCTCAGAACTATTAGCATGTAACCATTCCATTACCTTCGAGCGTCCCCCCCTGACGACGTCACTGCTTGCAGTAGCTGCAGCAGCGGCGGCGGCGGCGGCGTCAGCCTGTCAACAGAATCACACGGTGACTACTTCCAAGTCTGACACCGTGTAATTGACATACTGCCCCGCTACGCTTTTCCTAATGGTCGTCATGACTCGGGCCCCCCGCAACATGTCCAGTGCTGCATACCGCTCGGCGTCTGACTTCATGTTCATGTAGTCGTTACCCGTGAATCCCAACACCTGGACAGCCTTGTCATTAAATAAGGTTGCCCACACTTCACTGCCAATGGCGTCTTGTAGGAGGATACGCATAGCGAACTGATACACTACACCACGCTGCCATCGATGGATCGGACACACATAGCCTTTGTTTTCAGGGGTCACACGTTTCTTACACTGCTGACATGATGGATATACGATATATTTCTCTTGAACAGCAATTTGTACTATGGTTAACGGACGTGTAAATATATAATTTCCGTTACTTACCTCCTTCTCGAGTCGGCTGACTGTCATATTCATGTCGAGTTGTTGGGCGGCCATTTCTTCTTCTTCTTCTCTGGTGATGCTGGTTTCTAGATGTAAGCTGTGTGATTCGGTGATCGATTGTGCCTCGTTCACTCTTCGTCGAGTTTATATAGCCCTCTCACCGACTGTGGCGCGCTTTCTTATCACAACCCTTGGTCGCGCACGTGATGCTGCTATTGCGTGCTGGATGTCTGGTATCTCGCTGTCCTCTGTTCACCGGTCTTGTCATGCTATCTCGCTGTACTCTGTTCACCGGTCTTGTCATCGACTCGCGTTACGTCTGGCCATCGTTTCGGTGCGGGGGGAGTCTTATGCAATCGAATGAACTCGCGTACTCGCATGAGTATATGTCCTAGCATGTTCTGACCGGCTTGACCACTGTATGTCAGTGCACTCCAGTATCCTTCCCGACTCCTTACCCATTCCTTCAACTCGGATTCCCGTGTGTCTAACAGTCGTTTACGTAGGGTTGGATCGCGATATTTAACAGCAACTAACGCATACATTACTGAATATCGTTGTTTGTTCCATTCTGCGCGTAACTGCTCCTTTTCTCGTATGCTCTTGCTGAGGTGTTTCGCCTGTAGACCCGTGCGCGTGGAAAGCATTTTTTCTGCAGTCTGCATGTCACCATGATGCATGCATTTCCGCCATTGGTAAGCACTTTCAACACTGGTAAATTCTCTATTCCACACAAGTATCCTGCACGCGTAGAAATTGGACAGATAATTTTTACCGCCTCTAAACTGTATAGGACGGTTCATGGTGACTTTATGACGTTAAAATGTACAGTTACTGTCTTAACTACACGTCGTTCTAGCGCTGTCGAGTACTCGTATCCTCCGCTTTTTTCCTTGCGTGATGGATGCCCGGTGTCGGTAAGCTGACAGTTGCCGACCGCTTATCTGTTTTCTGATTAGTGTGGTATTGTTCCTCGGGTTACGCCAGCTGTCTGGTTTATTTCTAGCATGGGATATATAGCTGCTGCGTTCGTCGTGTCGTCATCACAACCGCCATTGCATTCGTCGTCGTAGTCGTTTACTAGATCATGCCTCTCGTAATACCGCTTGAAGAATTCGCAGAGTTAATGATCGTTTTGGAGCTTATGGGAGATTCACTGCTGCCTATACTGCTTCGTGTGTGAGTATTTATATTTATACTTTCTTAGCTCTACATAGCTCTACATAGCTTATAACTGTTCACTTTACATACTGTTCTATCGTTCCTGTGTATACATGTCTCGCTGAGTGTTCGTCGAGTCCACGTTCCAAGTTCCATATGTAGCGGCTTGCCTAGCGATAACGCCTGCCAGTCGATAGGTTTCGTATTACATATCTCTCTCGTTGCTTGGTTACGTCTGTTATATATATATATATAGATGCCTATGCATATTCTCACTCTGGTTGTGTCCTTTACTTACAGCATACCTCGATTTCAATGGCCTCGCGTGATGGTAGAACTCCTCGAGGTCACCGCGTCCCGTCAGATCACTCAGGCTACCGTCCTATTTCGCGATGAAGTCTACGAAGGAGGTCTCATGATCGCTTTCATGGACCACGTTAGTCGTTGGCGTCACGTCCTATCTGACGTGCGTCATTACATCGGTGGTTATCGAGCTCCCCCGGTCACCGCACCTGAATCTTGAAACGCCGAATGCGACTCCTCTGCAGCTCTCATCGACCATAGGAGGCTGTGGGGGAGTGTCATGCAACAGTTGTTGCTGTTGCATGTACCATCGCCCATCACACCCGCTTTCCGCCACATTCACAGAGGTCCCATCGATCGCGCGGCGCTGCGCCGTCGCCGCGCATCGGTTCCGCTCCGAATCGCCTTGGCTAAAAAACTTACAGCACGTTGCGTTCGCCGTTCTTTGTTAACGACATTCAATCGATCGTGTGAATACGTCTAACAACGCACATTTTAATGTTTACCTTCTTTTACTTATACTGTTTTAATTTATATTTCATTGTACTTGTGCTTCTTTTTCGTGTATTAAATGTTACATCGCCTTATATTCCCGCAGTTGGAACAAGAACGCAATACAAGATATTGCGTTCTTGTTCCAACTGCGTGTTGGCATATTATACACATAGTCATTGTTCCCCTGCTACATTTTCTTTAATTAACGGTTCGGTTTCCATTGACCAGTGGTTAACTTATAGTCACGCATGTCGGCTACCTATTACATATAACTTCATCGCATTATATTTAACAGTTTCACATATATATATATATATATATATATATATATATATATATATATATATATATATATATATATATATATATATATATATATATATATATATATATATATATATTACATTTTGCTTGAGTTTATATAAATTCCCGTCTTGTATTGCGTTCTCGTTTCCCTTGCACTGGTGTGTGCATATTTTACAAATATTCCATTTTCTACATTTTCTTTAATGAACGGTCCGATTTCCGTCGTCCAGCGGTTATATTATAGCCACGCATGCCGGCTAATTAATACATATTACATCATCGCCTTATCTTTATCGGTTTTACTTTTATTACGTCTTATGTCCACTCCATATAACCGGCTATAACATGCCTCAGTCCCACATCAATGGCGTCACTGCAACATAGTTGCTGTTTTTTCACTGATTGGCTCGTTGCTACATTGTTCCGATTGGCGTCCTTTGATCTCGCGCTACGGCTCACAGCTGGATAAACGCTTCGGCTTACAGTTAACTCCAGTCGTTCGGGCGTCCAGTTAGAATTAGCTCGCCACTCGGACTGGTCACTCCGTTCGGGTCAAGGTCACGTGTTGTCGTGGGTGGATGGGTGGGGTGGATGGGGTGGGTGGGTGGGTGGGTGGGTGGGTGGGTGATATTACGTGTATTTTCTTTGTTCCTATGTCCACTATCGATGACTCCTGGTTATCTTTCATTACTCCTCCAGTCGCTAGGGGGCGCTTAGGTTACGCATGACTGCACTGCGCTCGGCTACAACCGCCAGGGGGCGCTCTGATTGGCTGCGCGCGCAACCGCGGTCGGTGGGCGATATTAGGGTGTATTTCCTTTGATGTCAGTCATGCGTAGCCACCACCAGTTGAGGTCTCAGAAACCTCCACCTACTACTAATGTGCCAACGTCGGTCCAATGTTGGTTCAATGACTGACCTGAGGCGTACAATCTACAATTTTTATTAATTCGACATTTACACATGACAATGTTGGGCCAACGTTGGGTCAACCACACTTGGCGATGTTGTGCCAATGTTGGCCCACCGTGGGGCCAACGGTGTAAATTTTAAAAAGGGAATTGTTTATACACTCTCGCAAACCTACTTTCATACATGTTAAGTTTCAAAAATGCAATGGAGGAAATGTATACTTACTAATTCAGCATCAAATTTCACCCTCCGTTCACATTTATTTCTGACCAAAAAAATGTGTATATAAAAAATGCTACAAGTTCGGAAGACAAGATAAGGTCGCACAAAACGTACTTTCCCCACTTCTACACAACATTTTTCTAACTGGTCAAAACGAAATCACAACGATCCACTAATGTTTTCCGGTGCACAACTTGAAACTACTACACCGATATGGCGGCGAAACCGGTACATTAATCGTTGGAGATGAGGCGTGACAATTCGTCTTGCGCATGTGTTCAGTTATGCGCAATTATTCCGGCAAATACCGTTGACAACATTATATCACCGTTCCAGTGATGTTAAACACGTTTCAATGGTACACAAATTAAATTTAAATGTGCCGTGGCGTGCCGTGCTGTGTTGTCGCGGGATGTGTAGTAATATGCTTTCTGCATATCCTCACCCCACTAAAATTCCCCTGGCCTGGGCCTAGCGTGAGCGGGCTGGGCTGGGCTGGGCTGGGCCTGGGCTGGGCCTGGACATAATAAAAATATTCATGCAAAACACCGATTATTACTTTATTTTTTAATACAAACTGATTATAAATTGTAATTCCGGTTAATGAATGCTTAAAATAATTTCTTTAGTATTATATATTTGCAAATTGAGACCTTTCATGGAATCTAATGGCCCCATAAGTTCACTTGGCTGGAAGTAGGCAACCCCAACTGTTTACTTTAGAAATATTTGCAGAGGCAATCAAGCCATGATTAACCATCAACTTATCACCCTTTGACACTTCCAGTGGACACTCTATTGTCTAGGTCTTCCCTCCAAACATTGCCCGCCTGGATGACCTGCCCACTGCCAAGTGCCCACTAGTCCACTAGCCCACTACCCAGTATCCAAACCCAGTTGGTAATTGGTATTTCTCCACAGCCCTAATTCATTCACACTTGTACTAATTCACACATGTCTGAACCTGTCTGTCTCAGGCTAGTGACTGCAGGCCTGCTGGAAATGCCACTTGGTGTCAGTGGCAGTTGGTGACATTTAGTTGAAATATCATATTAAATTATGTTAACTTAGTTGAGCTAATTCAATTAACAATATAAATTGGGTTATGGCTTGCATTAGGGTTAAGTCAGGGTTAGATAAACAAATCTCCTACCCTAACCATACGCCAATACATTAAAGCCAAATATAACAAATGTTATCATATTTAATAGTAATGACACTAAGAAGTTTTTCTTTATTTTTCTTCAGGTTTATCTTCTCTAAACTTAGCGGGCCGCGGGCTTGCGGGCTGCGGGCTTACCCATCTTTGGCCCGCGGGTATGGGCCGGGCCTGGGCCTGAAACTTGCGGGCCGGGCCGGGCCGGGCCGGGCCGGGCCGGGCCGGGCCTGGGCCAAACATTCACGGTCTGGGTCGGGCCTGGGCCTAAATTCTAGTTTGCGGGCCTGGGCCGGGCCGGGCTTGAAAAATTATTGCGGGCCTGGGCCGGGCCTGGACTCTAACTGCTAATTGCTGACAAATTCTAGGCCCGCGCTGGCACTACTACCTGTGCTTTACGAATATCGACTCTGCTCACTTGCTGGGTCTCTTGTTGGTAGTTGTGGACTTTATCTGTTGCCCCTCCCCTCCCGTCATAGACATAGTCCATGCAGCGTTGCGTGACCGTAACCCCGTGAACCTTAGGCTTAGCTCAGCCAACGAAAGCGGTTCTGGGTCAAAGCAAGGTCGCTCGAAGTTTTCGCGGAATTAATGTCGCGGGATCCGAATAAGTTAGATTGTTGGTTGCTATGCTGGACCATTTTGAGATAATTAAGTTATTGCAAAGTATTATAAATCGTTGGAAAGGCATATTATTAAGATACACCATGGTATCAGTTGTGTGGGTGTAGGTTAATTAGTGTTCATTTTAGAGCAATTTAAAGACACCCCCATCAACGTTTTCAAAACACGTTTTTTTCTATTTTTTAATAAAAAAAGTGTACATGGCTTAAACAAATTACTAATATTAATGTTAATGTATTGTTTTGCATACTGTGGAAGTACTCAATGTTCTCAACCTGTGTGGGGGTCATTCATGCCAGTGCATCCATTATTTTTGTTGCAAGAGAGCTGTAAACAGTGCTATTTTTCGCTTATTTTGTACATTTTCACAGGGGCGGTTGGTAAAAAGTAAAAAACAACCACAGTATATACCCTACAGATACATTTTTAAAACTCAGTATCTACATCTAAGCATGTTTGACATGTATAGGTCATTAGCATTTGTATATATGTGAACAATATTTTTTACTTTTTTTTTTTTAAACTGCAAACTTTTATGTATCTTTACAAAAGCATGTTCACAGCTGAAGACATCCTGATGCAAGATGAATATTTGACATGTGTATCATGTAGGATGATGATCATCGGAAAGATATATTATTAAGATGCATCATGGAATCAGTTGTGTGGGTGTAGGTTAATTAGTTTTCATGTTAGAGCACTTTAAAGATACCCCCGTCAACATTTCCAAAACACGTTTTTTCTATTTTGATTAAAAAAGTGTACCTGGCTTAACAAATTACTAATATTAATGTTAATGTAATGTTTTTGACATATTGTGGAAGTACTAAATGTGCTCAACCTGTGTGGGGGTCATTCACACCAGCGCATCCATTATTTTGGTTGCAAGAAAGCTGTAAACAGTGCTATTTTTCACTTATGTTGCACATTTATACAGGGACACTTGGTAAAAAGAAAAAAACAACAATATATACCCTACAGAGACATTTTAAAACTTGGTGTCTATTTCTAAACATGATTGACATGTATAGGTCATTAGCATTATTATGTATATGAAAATATTGTTTACAAGGTTTTAACTGCAAACTATTATGCAGATTTTTACAGAAGCCTTTTCACAGTTGTATCATGTAGGATGAAATGTCAGCTTTTATTATCATACTTATTGCATTATTTGGGTGTATTAGTATTTAAAATAAGAAACAACTACTATAAATATGTACGTCATTACAAGTATCATATATCAATATGTGTGGATCGCTGAGTGAATAACCATTCTGACACAATATTGCATACCAACTATCAGTTGTACATCATTTTTAGACTTGCATACACCTTCACCCATCATCTAGGCCATCATCATATCCAAAATAGATAAATTTGGCATAAACAAATATTTACATTACTACTAATACTAGTCATTAGTCACTATACATAAGTCGTATCCACAGTTATGATAGTACTTATAATGAAAAACAATCAGAAAGCACAGTGTAAATCATATTAACATTCCAAGTGTAAGACTGGCAGCTTTTGAGCTTAATGTGAGTAATGGATGCCTTTCTTCGTCTTGTCTGCTGGGACATCGTTTGACAGGTCAGTCACGCCGTCACTTTGCAAGTTTGTTTACATGTTTTATCTCCCGCCAAAATGAGCAAAACACCCTCCATAACTTAAAACATACACTGCTACACGATAATATAGTTAGATAGATCAATTACTACTTAAACACGTACTTGAAGAATGGATATTTATGAACTTTCAACAACTACGACGAGAAAGGCGAACTTGAAACAACAGCGGGCTAGGACAACGCATAATTTATTATTCTGACATGTGTGTGGCGCCACCTAACGTTCAAATAGCTAGATAATTCTTGGCGTCAGTGGGTAGTGATAGGGGGTTGTTTTAGTTGTACAGTACATTACTAGTCAGATCTAGCCAAAAAAAAAAAATGTTCACCTTAAAAAACAAAATACTTTCACCTAAAAAAATAAAACAGGATGTACATCAGAGTAAAGAACGTTTATTCAGCTTTACAGTCGTATGCACACTGTTATTATAGGTTGTCTATGTCGGCTGCTATGGACCGTTAAAGGCACCCCCTATAAACGGGCCTCTCTGGGTACACGTTTTGGTCGACTTGCTGATCATAGCGCCATTAGGGTGAAAGATATCGCATATCCAGTCTTACAAACAGACACTAGTATGATCGTGTAACATGAACATTTAATGTAGAACAACACGAAAACACAACCAACCGCAATCAAACCCGGAGAGCGAGAGCGTCCTTGACCCGGGGAACCGAGGTCACCAACAAACAGCCATAGACGTAAATCATAGTTGATCGTCTATTGGCGTGACTTCTTTCTTCTCATTATACTACATATGACTAATTATAGAGAAAACAACTATACAATAATAATATTGTAATTATAGTCTAAGTGACAAAGTCGCTTAGATACTCGGGAGGTCTGCGTCTTCTGGTTGATCGTCGGGGAAGCTCCTCGGCGGGGAAGTTCTCTTCATCTTCGGATTCTTGCCTCTCCTCGTCCGGAACGACCGGAGTCTGCGCATCCGGAATCGGATGTACCGACTGAGCGTCGTCAGGTGTGGCAGGGTACAGTAGCTGTGTTGGTATGCTCGATCGAGGTTCTGGAGTGGGGTCATATGTCGGAGTATTCGTCGAGTCATCGTATTGGTACGCCGTTGGCGGATCAAGTGTATGGGCAGCAACCTTGTAGCACTCCGACCGTTTCACTCGATAGGAGGTGGCTCGCAATTGATTGCCGATGAATTTGCTGACATTGAGCCAGACCCCATCTACACTCACTACTAGGTACCGACACCGAGAACGTGACTTGTTTCGGTCACAGTACAGATACACAATGTCACCAACATCAATATTTGGTGCTTTGGATACGGTATGACTGGGTGACTTCGATAGTTGACTTGGAGCGTGGTTGGCATTTCGCAAAGTATGCTGCTGGCGAATGAGGTCGTAATCGGTTAACGGCAGTTGTTCGTTTGTGAACTGGTCTCGCTGGGTCCACAACTCTCTGGCGGAAAACCCCCTGTTTCGTATACGAGTGTTGAGGTTTGTGGTGGCAATAAATAGAACAAGCTGCGTGACAGCCCCGAATGTGGGTTGTTGGTGTAACAGTTCATGCTCGAGTTCGCGTACAGCCTGTTCTGCAACCGGATTTTTATTGACGTTCTTGACGCGTCCAAGTTCAATCGTGAGTCGATACGTGGACAGCAGGGCGTCCTTGAGGAGAGCAGCGAACCCTGGGGCGGAGTCAGTGCGTATGACAGCAGGAGGCCCATCTAGCGGTCGTAAGCCAATGCACAGCTTGACCAGAGTCTCGTAGTGTGTCGCGGCGTTCGTCATCGATTAAACACGACGCAGTGTATGACGTTACGCACTCGCGTAGGACCAAGATGAGTTGTTTCTCACGTTTGATGACGTCTGCGGCATAGGAAATTCCTACCACCTCTGGAGGATTGCTTGTAGACTGTGGGATAGTTGTGTGTGGAGTATCGCGTAGTGAGGCACATTGGTGACAGCTACGCGACGCTGTGTCGATTGCTTTGTTCAGGTCCAACGCGTACAGATAGCGATTCATGACCTGTTTCAACTGGTAACATGAGGGATGGTCCAGTTGAATGTGTAGTGCTGTCATTAGCCCGTCAATGACCATGCGGGGAACGATGATGCAATCTCGTGCTGGGCTGAGTGGATCGTTACGACGTACGACTAGCAGACCATCACGGGCGATGGATGCGACGTTTAGATATCGCTTTACGTCTTTGGCATTCGTTATTTTCTTGGATGGTCGCGTCCCTTGTGTGAGGTGTGAAAGTGTGCGTCGCAAATCAGGGCATTCGGCTTGGATAGCTAGCCACGCTGATCTGCTGGTGAACGGAAGTCGAGCCCTCCCAGATGTCACATCGTTGGGAGTGACGCGTTGCAGGACAACCGACTCCTCCATTTGTCTGACGAAGGTGCATACTTGACACTGTTGTTCGAGACATGTCAGTGCGTTGCGACTAGCAAAGTCTGGTGGGACATTTGCTGAGCCGGCGAGGTGTTGGACAGTTGCCTGATAGCGGCTGACTACCGACAAGAATGTAGAGACTCGCGGGCTCACAGAGAACTCGTCGCGACACAGTTTTTCATGAGCTTGTGCGCAAGGCTTGCTGTCAGTGAGGATAGACGCAGTGTGACTCGGCTGTACGATGTATGGGCTGAAATGCTTCACTGCGGCTGCAATGGACAACGCCTCTATTTCGCAAGGCAGCCACGTAGTTTGTCGCCCGCGTAATTTCGCACTGAAGAATCCGGCCAGCTTCAATTTGCCAGCACGCATCACGTACAAGGTAGCCCCTAATCCGTACTGTTTGGTGGATCCATCGGTCACAAGCCATAGCTTGTCGGAGGGTCGAGGCAACGTGATAGCCTTGTTCGTATGTAGACTGTCCTGTGCATGCTTGAAGGCCTTCCGTAATGAGTCTGTCCAAACGATGTGTTCAGAAGACTGGCATCCGCCAGTTGCATTATCGAAAGGTGCGAGTAAGGCAGAGCAACCGGGTATTACACGCGTTAACCTTTTTTTAAGCTCCGACGAATGCGCGTATGGCCTTCACAGTCATGGGAGCTTCACAGCTGGCCAGGGTAGCAATACGGTGAGGACTCGCCTGAATGGTACCCATATTCCATATCTAACCGAGAATGGTAGTTGACGTCGGACAATTCGTTGTCTTGGTGGCTGATAGTCGCAAACCACTGTTGGCGAAGCATTGTAACAGCCTTTTGACGTTTTGTTGAAGTTCAACAATGGTGTTGCCGCCGCAGTAGATATCGTCTGCAAGTTTAGCGACACTGCCTTCTTGCAGCAGATCTCCGAGTATGCGACATAGCAATTCTTCGAGTGCAGTTTCTGACCCGGGCATCCCCATTGCAGAGCGTGCATATACGCGTACGCCGCGGAACGGCGTGACGACACCGCAGTACCTCATTGATTCACGGGAGAGTGGTATTTGATAGAAAGCATTCGATAAATCTGTTGTTGTGATGTGCTTCCATTGTGCGATTTTACGCAGGGTGCTATCAACGTCGGGCATCAGGGATGGTTGTGGTTTGCTATAGCGTCCCACGTTTGTGAATGCAGTGACTAATCGGTGTCCACCGTTTCGCTTCTTAACGAGGAACGACGGATTGAGGTACTCGACGTTCACATGAACATTCTCAGGTTGGACGACAACGCCCATCGTCTCAAGTTCGTCGAATTTGCTCTGAAGCTCAACGAGCTGATTTCGAGCGTATTGTGGTAGGCGGCCTTTCCGTTGAGGTGGTTGAACAGGACCCATGTTTAAGACCGCTTCGAAAGGTCCAACATGGCCGTTATAGCCAGTGTAGTTAGGGTCAAATACATTCGTATTCTTCAATGATGGCGCGGAATGATGCACGTTCATCGGATGATAGTTTCATGTCCGGATCGATTTGGACAGAGGCAGAGTGCTTGCTAGGTGTAGATCTGCGAGGTTGTAGGTATATGGCCTTACTGATAATGTCAGAACGTAAGGGAGTGTTTGTTGGAACGTCCGGTACAAACACGTCTCGAATTTGGCAAAAGTGTTCGTTTCGTTTCAGCAAGCGAGTGGTGTTTGTCAGGTTGGGTATGCATACCACGCCATCTACGCTGGTAACGAGCGATGGTTGTGGCAACAGGTCACTGTCTCGTGTGAACTTGTTGCGTGTAGTGTCAAGGCGTGGCTCCAAAGCGAATGTGGAGTCCGTAGTAAACAAGTCAGTGGGGAGGTTTACTTCCACGAACTCGCCAGGCCAAACCGTGGTATTGGTGGAGGGCGCTCGCAACACGTGGGTGCGTCGGACTGCATGTCGGTTGAGAGATTTATCGGTTGTACCATACGTGTAAGTCGTGCCACCAGACAGCGTGATTATTCTCTTAGCTGGACATATGGTCACGTCGTTGACTTCGAGAAGGTGTTTTTTTGCGCGTTAGACGCACTGTAGTCTCGCCAATTATGGCCAGGGGCGATGTCCCATCAGCTTGATGAGCCGATTGAGAAGAGCTCTTGATCTCACAACCGAGTCTCAGAGCAGTGGAATGTCGGATCATGTTGCCTGTTGCACCGCGGTCAATGGTGAATCGGACCGTGTGATGGCCACGAAACGTGTCCAGATAAGGCGACTGACGTATGTCGATGCGTTGTGCCGTAGCGAAGCCTAACGTAGGCTGGTCAACGATTTCGGGTTGATGGAGCTCATGGCTGTACTCATACTCGTCGTCCTCTTCTTGTACGTCAGTGACTTGACGGATCTTAGCCATGTAGCGACGATCTTGTTCGGGAAGATATGGGCATTCGCTCAAGAAATGCTGCACGTTGCTGCGGCCAGATTGTTTGCAGAGTGGACATGCCTTTGTATTTGTAGACCGCCTTGGTGCAGAAAATGGAGATGGTTGACGCCTTGAGAACGACTGTCTCTGCCCAAATTTGTTCTGTTGATAGTATGCCGTAGCTGTACGCATGATCTTTGCATCATCGGCGGAAGTGATTTCATCCAGTAGTGAGTCTAGGGCCTGGGAAATTTCAGGCTTAATCGACGCCAGTGTTCTAGCTCTCAGTTCAGTGCCGTATCGTTGCTTGACGAGATTTGGGAGTGCCACGTTAATTAATCTCAACCATGTGAGCACAACCATGTTTTCGAGAGAAGGTGCCATTTCTTCGTCGACATTTATGGCGTCACCATGGTGAAGAATAACACTCCCTCGCTGGAGCATGTTGTCTTCAACGAAGGCCACTAAGCGCTGATACAGATATTCAGGACGTTCATCAGCCTGTAGCTGAATGACGGCAAAGTCAAGAAAATGGGCGCCCGCAGACTGAAATCCGTAGCGTAGACGAATAGTTTGCCAGATGCAAGATAAACTAGTTGAATTCTTGACGTTCGTGTTGCGCGATATAACTGGGCAGTAATTGGCTATCTAGCCTAGCATCAGCTCTAGCATGTAGACTTGCTGGAGAGCCGTACGACCGCCTGGCGCAATGACGTCATCGTCAGTGAAACCTCTGTTTGGTTGAGAGGCACACTTCTTCCCCCACTTGGTGTCAGTGGTAATAAATTGCGTGAAGTTGGTGTCGAGCGATAAAGTATAAATAAGGTTTTGACGCCAGTTCTCAAACGAGTTTACGGTTTCGGTTTTCGTGAGACACCACTGTTTCGGTGCACGTTGCGCGTTGGCCATGTTAACGTTAGGCTACAACGATTTTACTAGTGCGACAAAGTCAACGCCGTCGTTCAAGGCTAACTGCTTGCGCCGATTAGTAGGCTAGAAAGTCAATGCGATTCAATTTACTATTGTACACAGTTCGGTGTGTGAGTTCGTTAGGAACACTGCCACCACGCCATTAGGGTGAAAGATACCGCATATCCAGTCTTACAAACAGACACTAGTATGATCGTGTAACATGAACATTTAATGTAGAACAACACGAAAACACAACCAACCGCAATCAAACCCGGAGAGCGAGAGCGTCCTTGACCCGGGGAACCGGGGTCACCAATAAACAGCCATAGGCGTAAATCATAGTTGATCGTCTATCGGCGCAGCGGATTTTGTTTAATTTTCACCTGTAGGTTTGCCTGTTCCAACGAAGAAAATGCGGTGGGTCTGAAAATGTCCATACGAAAGGACAATATTAAACATCTATCATATGCCATTTATTGCAATATTAACTAAAAGAACTATAGTAATGCAAATGTTTAATAAAAAAGGAGTATCTTTGCACACAAAGAGACTAACGCATATTTGACAAAAAAGTGCTACACGCATTCTCTATATTACTCAGCACATCCTTTGCTAAGGAAACTGTGTTTAGTAGTTTCTCATCCATCCACTTCTTCCCATAGAGGTTCTGAATGATATAATAAAAGCAGTTAGATTTCATATTATAGAAAGTCGTGGCATCAAATTTGAACTGAGACAAGGTGTAACTGAAACTTTTAGACATATATGAGTCAATACCCTGAAGGGCTAGATCGCCCTCTCAAGAGAGTCTATCCAAACCGTTGTTGCATTATAAACTACTCTGTATAAAGCGCACCATTCGATTCATGATCTGAATTTGAATTGACATTCTGCTAAAAGTAGTAGTACCATGTAACAACAGTGAGTGCAAACTGGTAGATTAAAACGTTCCCTGATACCTTTGAGCCATGTAAATTAAAAAGCATCATAGAAATACATACACCGTAGTAGGAAGAACAATATGACATAACTAATTGACGTTGTGTACTTATATTACAAATCCCAAAAATGTAAATGTAGTGATTAGCAAATCCACCTTTCATGCCATAGTTCTGAATTCAAGACGCAAACCGGACACAATACATTTGGTTTATAACCCTGGCTCTCAACACTGTGGACTGTGCATCCCTCGTAACTCGGAGATCGCGTTAATGTCGGTCCCGTCTCAATTCGGGACGTTAAACAACCACTGAGGTCAGCTTGGCGAAACAGTTCTGAAAAAGCTAACGAGTTGAATAAGACCTCAAAAGACCACAACATTCTAACCACAATATAATTATGCAGACAATAGTCAGTTAATAGAACGTTGCCGGGTGCTGGATACAACTAGATACTATAAACTCTGTTTATGTCAGCTGTGTTTTAATAACAATTGTTCATCAGCAGATATGTTAATCATTATACATCAAGCTCCAGTACTCGTTGCCTTTTCCATTGTGATAATATTAACACACCTGATTTGAGTCACGTTGATTATTGATACAGTATGTGAGAACATATTCCGTTTGTTACTTTCTATGAACATTTGACAAACTGCTTCCAAATCAATCTCCATGCCGTGGTTCATGTTCGTCACGGTGAGCCCAGAAAGCCGATCTTTCCCCATCCTGTTGCCTAGATAGGTTTTGACCCATCGCAGGCAGGGGAATGAACGTTCTGCCTCACAACTTCCAACAGGAAGAGTGCAACCAATCCTTAACAGGGTGCGGATGTCTTTATCTGCGTGCTCGAGACATTCAGTCAGGTTAGGCGAGGACGATGACTACAAAGCTTTATCCTCGCCTGCACGCCAACCTTATCCGAGGACATACACTGCGCACCATTATAGCTTTGACCCCTGGCTTTACTGATGTCGATGTTATGATCTTTCAGACACTCTATGAGAGCATGAGCTATAGCTTCCACCGCTGCCCTCTCAAGATATATATAATAAAAAAAAATTCTTTGAGTTTACAGCCAACCAGCATCATCAAGCACACTGAAATAATATCCTGTTTACCATGTGGATCTGTGACCTCATCTGCCATGATGGAAAAGAAGGCATTTTCGCCTTCAAGGCTTCGTGTATTTTCTTTTCTAACATATTCGGCTTCTACATCAATCACTTCATTGTGGATGATTCTTGATGAGTAGTTATAGTGCAGGAATGACCAAGCCAAAGAGGTGACCAGTATGGGAGGGTCACGTGACTTCCGGTCACAGAGCCTTCTGGGTATCGTGAGCGCCCCCTGGCGGCGACCTATATCCCTATGCATAACCCTAGCGCGCCCCCTGGCGACTGGAGCTAACCCTAACCGTCGTAACCCCAATTTTTAAACGATTGTAACATGACCCCGACCTGACCTCATCAGTGGTGAATCCTGACCCTAACGGAGTGACCGCTACCCTAACGTGACCGCTACCCCGACCCTCAAGGAGCGAGATAATTTTAATTGTACCCCAACGCATTTAACCCCTGGCTCGTTGTCGCCCGTGGTACCCTAACCCCTGGTTCATTGTTGCCCGTGGTACCCTATTCGCGTTCTGTAGCCTACATGTATGTGGTAGCAGGGTGAAATGTGGTCATATTTCTTTTGCTAGCGTCGTTAACCAACAAAATCAACACCTCATTGAATAAAGTCACAAAGAAACTTTATTATTTAAAAATAACTATATATAACACATCATATTACAGTATAGTAATATAATTATTTAAACATACTAAAATACTAAAACATATTATTTAAAAATAACGATATATAACACATCATATTACAGCATTACTAGTAATATTATTATTTAAAAATACCGATATATCAGATTATACTAAAACATAATATTATTATTTTAAAATAACTATATATATAGCACATAATATTACAGCATTACTAGTAATATAATTATTTAAAAATACCGATATATCACATTATACTAAAACATAGTGTTCATTGTTCTTTGTGTAATAATGTCAATTGAAGTGCAGGCGCGGCAGTGATCTCCCGCGCCTGTCTATCAGCTAGTTCGGTCGTTGTCCACGTCGGGTGTTGCGTGCCTTGATAGCTTCTATCATTTCGTCCATCACGGCTGCCCACATCCGTCTGTGATCGATTTTCTCAACTCGCTCGAGTGGACGAATAGGACGAACACGAACCATACCAAGCTCCGTCATTACGGCAGACCACTTTCGTCTATGATCCAAGAAGTCTGCATATTCGTTACACTCGGTATCCCAATTTTCTGGAGGACTGTCGTAGCCATCGTCATTGTCGTCTTCTATGCGTGGTATATACCGACACAGTTACTCCATCACAGCTGCCCACTGTTGTCTATGGAAGCTGAAAACCAGAGTGAAAGACACATGAAAATCGAGCCTTTGTTAAAGGTACAGTCGAGACTTTGTTAAAAGTATGCTATATACGTTTCTTAAATAACACATGCGTGTGTTAATAAGCTATGGGAAACCCGAGAGCAACAAAAGGCGTACTTTCGACCCGGCCCGCTAGCGAAGTCGGCTTGATGTTTTTTATTGCTAGACCGGTGGCAGCCGGCTAGCAAGCGTGTGGAAGTAGGTCACGCACAGGCGATATCAGCGACCCGACGACCCGGCCCGGCTCGTGTGTTTTTATGAGTATACCGCTAGGTCAGCAGCAGCATCCGCCTAGCAAGCGTGTGGAAGTAGGCCACGCACAGACGATAACAGTGACCCGACGATCCTGCCCGGCTCGTGTGTTTTTATGAGTAGACTACTAGCAACCGGGCTAGCGGGTGTTGTGAAATAGACCACAGTCACATAAAATATGTCTTTTAAAGTTAAACTATGTATTATGTAGATGCTTTTTAAAAGCTTGTTAAAAGCATTCCTTGCATAGGAGTATATATTAGTTACCATTCGTGAAAACAACGACAGACATTATGTACTTACGAGCGATGCGCCAGTAGGGTCAATGCGACCCCGAGTTCGATGTAGACGACCAACAGATCAGAGCGTAACGCAACGTCAGACAGCATCAGGAGCAGCAACAACAGCAACAACAGCAACAGAACGACGGTAAGTGTATACAGAAATACCTAGTCTGAGAACAGCCTTATATAGTAAACGTTAAACAATGCAGACAGCCGACATAAGCCACTATAACACAATAAAAAATCTGTCAAAGTCAGAAAGTTATGCGAAAAGAAACGCCAGACAGCCTCTAGGAAACAATAATAATAAAATTTATCAAACTAGAATGCGAAAACAACTCCCAGACACTCGACATAACCCGCTAGAACAATAAGCAATCCCTCACAACGAAAAACATGTTCGTTAAATCTGTCACAGAAGTGTCAGAGAATCGACGCTTCAACCAAAATCCCATTTATCACGCGTAAAAAACCAAGTCGCTGCGTACTAAACGATCGTCGCATCGAATTCCAAACATTCGACGTAGAACAATAAGCAATGCCTCACAGCGATAAGGCTTTCACAGAAGTGTCAACTAACCGACGCTGAAACCGAAATCCCATTTATCACGCGTAAAAAACCAAGTCAGTGAGTCCTAGACAAACGTTGCATAATATCACCGGCATTAAATACAGTGCATGTAATTTTGAACAACATAAAATCAGTATGAATCGTCCTATATACTTCAGAGGAGGAAACAGTTTCCTATCTAATTTCTACGGGTGTAGGATACATGCATGGGGTCATGTTTTTAACACCGTTGAAGCTGCGTACATTTACAGGAAATGCATCTTTTATGCCGATACTGAGACGGCGGAAAAGATACTAGCCACACGAAGCGGACTACAGGCAAAATACCTTAGCAAGACCATCCGAGAGAAGGAGCATTTACGTGCACAATGGAACAAACAGAGACGATCTGTAATGATCGCGTTAGTTGCGATTAAATTTCGCGACACGACACTACGCAAACGATTGTTAAACACACATCCATCGCCGTTAATGGAATGCGTGAGAAGCAGGGAAGGATTCTGGAGCATGCTCACCTGCACCGGACAGCCTGGACAGAACGTATTGGGTCAGATACTCGTGAATTGTCGCGAGTTCATTCGAAAAAACCAAACGATGGGAATGTGTGCTGGTCAACAACGCCCAGACGATAGGAATGCGCGTCAATAGCGCAACGCGTGCCAACACCCACAACTGGCCAGATAAGAAAGGCGCGCCACACGATCGTCCCCGATATAGAAGAGACTCGCATCTCTAACTGCCATAATCAACTCGCACTCTCGATCGATCGACTTCCTCCTGTCTCGTATATCACGCTCAAGTCCTCGACGCTATGGCAGCAAAGCAGTTCGCAGACGAACAGCAGCAGATGATGAATCTGACACGTCTACAGTCAGAGGTAAGTGTTGGAACTTACAAATTTGCAAGACCGTTAACCATAGTCGCTTGTGCCACGCAAGATAAATACGTTGTTTATATATCGTGCTCGCAGTGCCCCAAAGGCATCCAGCAACATAACAAGGGCTACTATTGTCCAGTTCACAAATGGCAGAGAGGTCCTGTGTACAGATACAACCTGCGTGTCCTCCTGCAGGATTGGATCGGAACAGAAATCTGGGTCAGTTTGTTTAACGAAGTGGCAGCGAAATTACTGGGTTTCGCCGCTAACAGCTACGTCGCTATAACGTCAGACGAAGACCGATCTGCTGCGCTGTCGGTGTTGAGGGGGGCCCGTGTCATGGCGACCATTAAAAAACGCATAAACAACAATTACGTCAACTACAACGTGTCAGAGCTGGAAGTACTAGACAGAATTTGGAATCGTGCGGAAGCCATGATGAATCAAAATACCTTCGACGCAGTGGTAGACGCGAGCTCTGCTAGTGGGAGTGAGGGTTATGACGAAGCGCTCATGCTGCCGGCAGACGTTCGTGAACGAGCGTTGCGACAATTACGACATGGTCTATTAGTAGTGATGAAACAGGTGTTAATGGCAGTGATTAAGCAGGTGTGTCTTTTTTCCTATATGTAGATAAGCACCGGTCTACGCCCACTGCGGGAGGCATACGAGGAGAGGACGACGAAGCCAGCGGCGGCGTCGCGCAAGCGAATTACGCCGCCGTTGGCCAACAACGATCTGCGGTCGGTGTTGCGTAAAAAAAGACGACTGGCAGCATCATTAATGACGCCACTGCCTCCACCCCCACCGCAGTTGCAGACGCCGACGTCATCGCAGTTGCAGACGGTGACGTCGCCAATGACACCATAACCCCTACCGCCGGCGTTCCTACTGTCTCCACCGCAGTCGCAGACGCCGAAGTCATCGATTGTGGCGCCACCACCACCGTCAATGTCAACACCATCATCACCTCAGACGTCGTCACCAGTCTACTACCGATTCGAAGACAGTCCGGCATCACCAACATCGTCGCCGCAACAGTCAACTTCAACATTCAGTCCACCGTCACCAGCGTACCATCCTTTCCAATACAGTCCGGCATCACCGACGTCTTCACCGTCATCGTTGCCGACTCCGTGCGAGTGCTGCTGTTATCAATACAGTCTGGTATCACCAACAGCCGCATCGCCCATACTGCTCCTGACCACCGAACAATGCAATATTATGGTAGAGGAGGCTATGACCCACTTCATAATGAATAAATCCGCATATACACCTCTGACAGTCGCCGAAGCCACCCTGGCCATGTGCAATGAGGTGGCCGATAGTATGCTGTCGGAGGACATGCAGACACTCTTAAGACAGACGATTAATTGCATCAATCCTTGGTTACTCTGAACACACAGACACACACACACACACACACACACACACACACACACACACACACACACACACACACACACACACACACACACACACACACACACACACACACACACACACACACACACACACACACACACACACAAACACAAACATGATACATACAGTTTTTAAAGGATGTTGTAGGCCTATATACATGTCTGTGCGTGTGTGTTTGTGTGTGTGTGTGTGCGTGTGCGTTTGCGTTTGCGTGTGCGTGTGTGTACACCCACATATATATATATATATATATATATATATATATATATATATAATTCTAAAGGCAGCATACGTCGACCAGTGGCTGCCAGTGCATACCGGCCCGCTTTACGAGGACCGGGCATATATTAAGTATGGTATATCATAAGAAGTGAATGGTATGCGGGGTGGTGGTGGTGTGCCATAAGAAGTGAATGATGTGCGCGGTGGTGGTGGTATATCATTAGAAGAGAATGATGTGCGGGTGGTGTATCATAATAAGTGAATGATGTGCGCGGTGATGGTGGTGGGATATCATAAGAAGTGAATGATGTGCATGCGTGTGCGGGGTGATGAGTGATACGACGTGTTCCTATGACAATGGCTACTATTGTTCACTATGTTCAATATCATTGACTACGGGTTCCCTTTCAACTATGGAGGGGTGTCACTTGCAGGAATATAACAATGACAACACGTTCCATTCCTTTTATCACTTTTATTAAATTAAATACGATAAAGGAAAATAAAATATATAAATTTACTACAATACGATATAGCCACAACACGAAAATAATACTAACTAAGTCTACAGGAAGACTATGACCCAGTTTTTGTGTGTGTGTGTGTGTGCGTGCGTGCGTGCGTGCGTGCGTGCGTGGGTGTGTGTGTCTGTGTCTGTGTCTGTGTGTGTGTGTGTGCGTGCGTGCGTGCGTGCGTGCGTGCGTGCGTGCGTGCGTGCGTGTGTGTGTGTGTGTGTGTGTGTGTGTGTTCAGAGTAACCAAGGATTGATGCAATTAATCGTCTTAAGAATGTCTGCATGTCCTCCGACAGCACACTCTCGGCCACCTCAGTGCATATGGCCTCGGTGGCTTCGGCGACTGTCAGAGGTGTATATGCGGATTTATTCATTATGAAGTGGGTCATAGCCTCCTCTACCATAATATTGCATTGTTCGGTGGTCAGGAGCGGTATGGGCGATGCGGCTGTTTGTGATACCAGACTGTATTGATAACAGCATCACTCGCAAGGAGTCGGCAACGATGACGGTGAAGACGAGTGTGATGCCGGACTGTATTGGAAAGGATGGTACGCTGGTGACGGTGGACTGAATGTTGAAGTTGACTGTTGCGGCGACGACGTTGGTGATGCCGGACTGTCTTCGAATCGGTAGTAGACTGGTGACGACGTCTGAGGTGATGATGGTGTTGACATTGACGGTGGTGGTGGCGCCACAATCGATGACTTCGGCGTCTGCGACTGCGGTGGAGACAGTAGGAACGCCGGCGGTGGGGGTTATGGTGTCATTGGCGACGTCACCGTCTGCAACTGCGATGACGTCGGCGTCTGCAACTGCGGTGGGGGTGGAGGCAGTGGCGTCATTAATGATGCTGCCAGTCGTCTTTTTTTACGCAACACCAACCGCAGATCGTTGTTGGCCAACGGCGGCGTAATTCGCTTGCGCGACGCCGCCGCTGGCTTCGTCGTCCTCTCCTCGTATGCCTCCCGCAGTTGGCTTAGACCGATGCTTATCTACAGATACGAAAAAAGACACACCTGCTTAATCACTGCCATTAACACCTGTTTCATCACTACTAATTGACCATGTCGTTGCAGTGATTGTCGTTGTCAGTTCTTGCCGCCGCTAATTGTCGCAACGCTCGTTCACGAACGTCTGCCGACAGCATGAGCGCTTCGTCATAACCCTCACTCCCTCTAGCAGAGCTCGCGTCTACCACTGCGTCGAAGGTATTTTAATTCATCATGGCTTCCGCACGTTTCCAAATTATGTCTATGTTCATTACCGTCACCTGCATATCATGATCGTTGCCGCTGTTACTACTACTGCTGCTGCTGCTGCTGCTGCTGCTGATGCTTATGACAATGGCTGCATCGTTACTTACAGCAGTATGCTCGTCTGCTATAAACAGAGTCGGTTCGGTAGAGGAAGTGATGGATGGTTAGGATGGCAATAGATTACGATCTTCATAACCATCTAACCACTCCTGTACCTTTTTGTTCATAATTATTTCATCGGGGCCTGTGCTGTGGTCAGTGCTGGCGTCGACGGCGGCATTCTCTTTGTCTTCCTTCTACAATGAGAATGCTTCGTCTAGTACTTCCAGCTCTGACACGTTGTAGTTGACGTAGTTGTTGTTTATGCGTTTTTTAATGGTCGCCATGACACGGGCCCCCCTCAGCACCGACAGCGCAGCCGATCAGTCTTCGTCTGACGTCATAGCGACGTAGCTTTTAGCGGCGAAACCCAGTAATTTCTCTGCCACTTCGTTAAACAAACTGACCCAGATTTCTGTTCCGATCCAATCCTGCATGAGGACACGCAGGTTGTATCTGTACACAGGACCTCTCTGCCATTTGTGAACTGGACAATAGTAGCCTTTGGTATGTTGCTGGACGTCTTTGAGGCACTGCGAGCACGATATATAAACAACGTATTTATCTTGCGTGGCACAAGCGACTATGGTTAACGGTCTTGCAAATTTGTAAGTTCCAACACTTACCTCTGACTGTAGACGTGTCAGATTCATCATCTGCTGCTGTTCGTCTGCGAACTGCTGTGCTGCCATAGCGTCGAGGACTTGAGCGTGATATTCGAGACAGGAGGAAGTCGATCGATCGAGAGTGCGAGTTGATTATGGCAGTTAGAGCTGCCAGTCTCTTATATAGCGGGGACGATCGTGTAGCGCGCACCTTTCTTATCTGGCCAGCTGTGGGTGTTGGAAAGCGTTGCGCTATCGACGCGCATTCCTATCGTCTGGGCGTTGTTGACGAGCACACATTCCCATCGTCTGGATTTTTCGAATGAACTCGCGACAATTCACGAGTATCTGACCCAATACGTTCTGTCCAGGCTGTCCGGTGTAGGTGAGCATGCTCCAGAATCCTTCCCTGCTTCTCACGCATTCCATTAACGGCGATGGATTTGTGTTTAACAATCGTTTGCGTAGTGTCGTGTCGCGAAATTTAATCGCAACTAACGCGATCATTACAGATCGTCTCTGTTTGTTCCATTGTGCACGTAAATGCTCCTTCTCTCGGATGGTCTTGCTAAGGTATTTCGCCTGTAGTCCGCTTCGTGTGGCTAGCATCTTTTCTACCGTCTCGGTATCGTCATAAAAGATGCATTTCCTGTACATGTACGCAGCTTCAACGGTGTTAAAAACATGACCCCATGCATGTATCCTACACATGTAGCAGTTAGATAAGAAACTGTTTCCTCCTCTGAAGCATATAGGTCGATTCATTCTGATTTTATGTTGTTCAAAATTACATGCACTGTATTTAATGCCGATGATATTATGCAACGTTTGTCTAGGACTCACTGACTTGGTTTTTTACGCGTGATAAATGGGATTTCGGTTTCAGCGTCGGTTAGTTGACACTTCTGTGACAGCCTTATCGCTGTGAGGCATTGCTTATTGTTCTACGTCGAATGTCTGGAATTCGATGCGACGATCTTTTAGGACGCAGTGACTTGGTTTTTTACGCGTGATAAATGGGATTTTGGTTGAAGCGTCGATTCTCTGACACTTCTGTGACAGACTTAACGAACTTGTTTTTCGTTGTGAGGGATTGCTTATTGTTCTAGCGGGTTATGTCGAGTGTCTGGGAATTGTTTTCGCATTCCAGTTTGATAAATTTTATTATTGTTGTTTCGTAGCGGCTGTTTGGCGTTTCTTTTCGCATAACTTTCTGACTTTGACAGATTTGTTATTGTATTATAGTGGCTTATGTCGGCTGTCTGCATTGTTTAACGTTTACTATATAAGGCTGTTCTCAGACTAGGTATTTCTGTATACACTTACCGTCATTCTGTTGCTTTTGTTGCTATTGTTGCTGCTCCTGACGTCACGATGCTGTCTGACGTTGCGTTACGCTCTGATCTGTTGGTCGTCTACATCGAACTCGGGGTCGCATTGACCATACCGGCGCATCGCTCGTAAGTACATAATATCTGTCGTTGTTTTCACGAATGGTAACTAATACATACTCCTTTGCAACGAATGCTTTTAAAAAGCTTTTAAAAAGCATCTACATAACACATAGTTTAACTTTAAGAGACATCTTTCATGTGACTGTGGTCTATTTCACAACACCCGCTAGCCCGGTTGCTAGAAGTCTACTCATAAAACACACGAGCCGGGCTGGATCTTCGGGTCACTCTTATCGTATGTGCGTGGCCTACTTCCACACGCTTGCTAGGCGGCTGCTGCTGCTGGCCTAGCGGTCTACTCATAAAAACACACGAGCCGGGCCGGTTCGTCGGTTCACTGATATCGCCTGTGCGTGACCTTCTTCTACACGCTTGCTAGCCGGCTGCCACCGGTCTAGCAATAAAAAACATCAAGCCGACTTCGCTAGCGAGCTGGGTCGAAAGTACGCCTTTCGTTGCTCTCGGGTTTCCCATAGCTTATTAACACACGCATGTGTTATTTAAGAAACGTATATAGCATACTTTTAACAAAGTCTCGACTGTACCTTTAACAAAGGCTCGATTTTCATGTGTATTTCACTCTGGTTTTCTGCTTCCATAGACAACAGTGGGCAGCTGTGATGGAGGAACTGTGTCGGTATATACCACGCATAGATGACGACAATGACGATGGCTACGACAGTCCTCCAGAAAATTGGGATACCGAGTGTAACGAATATGCAGACTTCTTGTATCATAGACGAATGTGGTCTGCCGTAATGACGGAGCTTGGTATGGTTCGTGTTCGTCCTATTCGTCCACTCGAGCGAGTTGAGAAAATCGATCACAGACGGATGTGGGCAGCCGTGATGGACGAAATGATAGAAGCTATTAAGGCACGCAACACCCGACGTGGACAACGACCGAACAAGCTGATAGAAAGGCGCGGGAGATCACTGCCGCGCCTGCACTTCATTTGACATTATTACACAAAGAACAATGAACACTATGTTTTAGCATAATGTGATATATCGGTATTTTTAAATAATTATATTACTAGTAATGCTGTAATATTATGTGCTATATATATAGTTATTTTTAAATAATAATATGTTTTAGTATAATCTGATATATCGGTACTTTTAAATAATTATATTACTAGTAATACTGTAATATGATGTGTTATATATCGTTATTTTTAAATAATATGTTTTAGTATTTTTTTATTTTTAAATAATTATATTACTATACTGTAATATGATGTGTTATATATAGTTATTTTTAAATAATAAAGTTTCTTTGTGACTTTATTCAATGAGGTGTTGATTTTGTTGGTTAACGACGCTAGCAAAAGAAATATGACCACATTTCACCCTGCTACCACATACATGTAGGCTACAGAACGCGAATAGGGTACCACGGGCAACAATGAACCAGGGGTTAGGGTACCGCGGGCGACAACGAGCCAGGGGTTAAATGCGTTGGGGTACAATTAAAATTATCTCGCTCCTTGAGGGTCGGGGTAGCGGTCACTTTAGGGTAGCGGTCACTCCGTTAGGGTCAGGGTTCACCACTGATGAGGTCAGGTCGGGGTCATGTTACAATCGTCAAAAAGTTGGGGTTACGACGGCTAGGGTTAGCTCCAGTCGTCAGGGGGCGCTCTAGGGTTATGCATAGGGATATAGGTCGCCGCCAGGGGGCGCTCACGTTACCCAGAAGGCTCTGAGACCGGAAGTCACGTGACCCTCCCATACTGATCACCTCTTTGGCTTGGTCATTCCTACACTATAACTACTTTGATGTATAATGCGCATTCTTCCTTCCGGTCTCAAGATGTTCTCGGAGTGTGTCGTGGCGTTTGACCACCATCTCCAGGATTGCCAAGTAGTTTCCCTTGTTGGACGATGTACTTGTCCGATCATCCCTGTGGCCTCAAAGTGGCAAGTTTGTTTTCCGCAAAATGCAACTGTTTCTCCAATGCTCTCCATGTCGTCAACGTTTTTCTTGTACATCTTCTGATCGGACTGGCTCAATTAATTAATGAATTAATTAATTATGTTGATGGGGCATGCTTTCCTTGGATAAATATAACATAAGGCTGGCCTAAACGGATGACGTAGATAAGTAACTTCTAGCGTAAGTCTGGCTTAAATGAAATATTTAGTAGGGGCTACTGCCATAATACCAACCAGACAGCATACAGTCTTGAACTACGACCGATAGTCATTAAGAAGTACATAACTCGTCTTGGTTTTATGTTAAAATGATCTAATTAACAGCGAAATGTGATTTTAAAACGTGTATTACTTGTTATAATGATTAAGATATTCAAAGACGTTGATAATACGATAGGATACTTAAAGTTTTTAACTGTAAAAATGCCTATTGTTATCCTGAATGTCCGGTCCGAAGAACTGATGCAGACGATTTTCATTAAACGACCAGCGCGTCTGTTGGGCGCATTTGCTGGATCTGCACAACCTGCCGATTTTCGAGTATCCGAGGATTGCGCAACATAATCGAACGCAATATCCAGAAACTGCGCCCAACACGTCTATGAGTGACAAACATTCCCATAGTACGTTCATTCTTTCGCGGGAAGATGTGGTCAAACATGAGGTGGGCGTGTGTGTATACACGTGCTTGCGGTGTGCGCGTGCGGTGAATCTATGAACGACGTCACCGATAATGCTAAGAATAACTTTTGGGATCCACTGGACGCCATGTATATCGCCTGCGCTAGATCAGTGTCTGAAAACTTCGGACTGCTACTAAGGAATTCGTACGTAGTAAGCTACAAGTTTGAGCTTGTGTTGTTTCTTGGCAATGCCTTTGTCCGCCGTTAACATGCAATTGCAATAGATTTTTGGTACTCAAAAAAAGGGGGGGGGGTCCAGACCCCCTGGACCCCCCTCTGGATCCGCCTATGTGTACTCTTTATTGACGATCACCAATATCTATTCACCACAAGGCATCACATTGGCGACGAGGATGGGATCATCCAGAACAATCAGATCCATAGACATTCAATGTTGCATTGTTGGTGAATAAAGCAAATGTGGTTGTTGCTGTGCGAAATGGTGCAGTGAGCGATAATAAAGAACTATTGCATACTTACGATGGCTTTACCTACCTTTCCGGAGTTTGATCTTCAACCACGGGAGACCGTCCCTACTCGATTCGACAAGTACCAGAAGCGACTTAATTACCTGTTCGCTGCGATGGGAGTAGAGGAGGCGACCCGGAAAAAGGTCATGCTGCTTCACTACGTCGGTGGAAGAAGTATGTGACATATTCGATACACTAAACATACAAACGTCTGAATCGGACACTAATGTATATCAAACGGCAGTCAAAGCTCTCGCTGACTATTTTGAACCACAGAAATGCGTAGATTATCACGTCTACAATTTTCGAAAAGAAATGCAAAAGTCTCACGAAAAAGTAACCGAATTTTACACCAGGCTGCAGCTAATTGCTCGGAAGTGTTAATTCAGTGACTCAGATCTTGAGATAAAACGTCAACTCATTCAAGGAACCATATCAGCAAGGCCCAAACGAAAAGCTATCGAACAAAGCTTGACACTAGATCAGATTCTCAAGAATGCACGAGCAATGGAGGCTGCAGAAGAACAGACAATCCAAATCGAAAAAGAGCAATCAAATGCAGTTCAATACCGCGTTCACACCAAATCACATTACCCAAAACCGGTATCTGAAGGTAAACGTAGCTCCCAGTGTGGTTTGTGTGGTGGATCGTACCGGCACAAAGGACAGTGTACAGCGAAATGAAGACGTTGTCTGACCTGTGACAAGCTCAACCACTTTGCAAAAAATGTGCAGAAGCAGAGCAGTCTCCAATGAAAAACCGGCTCAAAAGAAAAGCTATCGACGTCCGAAGCAAAGAGCCAGAGCAGTCACTACCGAAGGCGCAGAGTAGCAATCTGAGGAATCTGGCGCTTACGAAGAACAGTACACGTTTCATGTCGGTTCCGTCTCCAGCAATTCAGTACTGAGCGACACACCTCTGTTCAAAATAAAGATCGCGAACACGCCAGTCTGTATCATGGCGGACTCTGGTGCTACAGTCAATATAATCAACGAGAAGGACTATCTGAGCATAACACCGTGACCCACTCTGTTGCCATCTACAACAGAAGTGTAATCATACATGAGAGTGACGTCACCAGCAATGAAGAGAAAAGTCATGGAACATTCTATGTGGCCAAGGGGCCAAGTCGATCGCTTCTCTTCTCAGGAAAATGTCGCAAAGGCTTAAACTAATCCAAGTTGCAAACACTGTCGAAGGAACAACAATACCAGAACTCTTGCACAAGTTTTCTGAAGTCACTACTGGCATGGGCGAATACAAGGGTGAACCTGTAAGATTCACATCGACGAATCCATAAAACCAGTTGCCCAACCACACCGACGCATACCGTTTCATGTCAGGAAACAAGTGGACCAACTCCAGAAAGATGACATCATCGAGCGGGCAAAAGGTCCGACCCCATGGGTCTCACCAATCGTGGTCGTTCCTAAACCGCATAATGCCAACGAGATCCGCATATGTGTTGACATGAGATCTCTGAATAAAGCGATAATTCGCGACTGATGACATCATCGCTGACCTGAATGGATGTAAACTCTTCAGCAAGATTGATCTTAACCAGGGTTATCATCAGCTTCCGTTCCATCCGGATTCGAGACATCTGACCACATTCTCAACTCATGTCGATCTATATCGTTACAAACGGCTGAACTTTGGTTTGTCATGCGCAGCCGAGATATTCCAGAGAAAGGTTGATGATGCAATAAGAGGAATTCCAGGCGTTCGTAACATCAGTGATGATATCTACATCGGCGGCATAGATGAGGCGCAACATGATGACAGACTGATCAAAGTCTTACAGCGGTTGAAAGAAAACCAGCTGACGGTGAACGTTCCGAAATGCTTGATCCGTGTCCCGAGTATGCTATTCTTTGGGCATGTCTTTAGTGGAGAAGGAGTGTCACCAGATCCCAAGAAGGTCGAGGCACTGAGAAGTGTAAACGCTCCAAACAATTTGAGTGAAGTTCGAAGCTTACTCAGCTCTGCTGCATTTTGCTCACGATTCATCAAGGACTTTGCCACAATCACTCGTCCATTGAGAAAGCTCACGTGTGATGGAGTAAAACCGACAACGATCTTCGTAGACGCTAGCCCTATCGGTTATTATGACCCAAGAGAATGCTATATTGAAGGAAGTCACACCACTCTACTTTGCAAGTCGACCACTGACTCCTACAGAATCCATATTTCATCACATCGACAGAGAAGCGTTAACAATTAGCTGGGCTATCAAGCGGTTTCATCTGTACGCATATGGAAAAGAGTTCAAGGTTGTGACAGATCACAAACCTTTAGTGACCTTGTTCAACAACCCATCATCAAAACCGACCGCGAGAATTGAACGATGGCTCATGAACCTGCTATGCTACAACATCACAGTCACATATCCACCTGGAAAATCCAACCCAGCAGACTACGCATCGAGACATCCTGTTGACGTTGCAACCGTGGATGAATACGACGAGACCGCTGAAACTGAACATTACGTGGCATACATCGCGCGTAATGCAGTACCAAAGGCAATGACACTGAAAGAAGTTGAACTCGCTACTTCTCAAGACCGTGTGCTACAAGCAGTCATGGCATGCATCATGTCTGGCAGATGGCACCAAACACCATCAAATGTATCTCTCGCTGAGCTGTCTAGATGCGAAAATGTCAAGAATGAGCTGACCTGTACAGACACCGTGTTGCTGAAATCAAATCGAATCGTCGTCCCTGCAACTCTACAAAACAGAACTGTTGAAATCGCGCACGAGGGCCATCTAGACATAGTAAAGACGAAAGCGCTGATGCGACAGAAAGTATGGTTCCCCAGCATGGACAAACTGGTCGAAGCAAAGGTGAAATCATGTTTAGCTTGTTAAATAGCTACACCTGTAACGAGTCGCGAACCATTGTAAATATCAAGACTACCGGACCAGCCGTGTGAGGAGATGAGCGTGGACTTTGCACATGTCGATGGAGAAACGCTTCTCATATTGATCGATTATTATTCTCGTTTTCCATTAATTGAACCAGTGACATATGAAGCTGCATGTGCAGTAATACCGAAAATTGACAAAATCTTTGCCATGTTCGGAACACCGGATGTCTTAAAGTCGGACAATGGATCTCAGTAGTAGGTGTATCCATCTGAGGAAGCAATTCCGGGCCCCATGTGTCTGAACCACTTCCGGTTGCGTGCGCAGCACACCAGAGCGCCCCTAGCGGCAGTAGGAGTGCCGAAAGAGAACCCGTAGCCATCGATAGTGGACATAGGAACACACACACACACACACACACACACACACACACACACACACACACACACACACACACACACACACACACACACACACACACACACACACACACACACACACACACACACACACACACACACACACACACACACACACACACACACACACACACACACACACACACACACACACACACACACACACACACACACATACACACACAATACGCCTTAATAATAATACATCCACAACCACCCCCACCACGACCACACCTGACCCTGACCCTGACGGAGTGACCAATACCCCGAGTGGCGAGCTAACACTAACTGGACGCCCTGGACTGGAGTTAACTCTAAGCCCAAGCGTTTATCCAGCTGTAAGCCGTAGTACGAGATCAAAGGATGCCAATCAGAACAATGTTGCAGTGGAGCCGACCTTATCAGTGAAAAAACAGCGACAATGTTGCAAGTGCAGTATTGATGTGGGACTGAGGCATGTTATAGCTAGTATATAGCCGGTGGACATAAGACGTCATGAAATGAAAACGTTTAAATATAATGTGAAGATTTTATATTTACTGTATAGCCTACACGCATACCTCCATTTTATTCGCTGGATGATGGAAATCTCACCGCTCAGTTAAGAAATGGTGGCAGGGTGACAATTTACTATGTGTATAATGTGCACACACGCAGTTGGAACGAGAAATCAACATAAGAAGCTCAAGCAAAATGTAATAGGCAATTTATAGCCAGTGGACATAAGACGTCATAAAACGAAAACTATTAAATATAATGTGATGATGTTATATTTATTGTATAGCCTACATGCATGCCTACATTTTATTCGCTGGATGAAGGAAATCTTACCGTTCAGTTAAGAAATGGTAGCAGGGTGAAAAGTAATGTGCACACACAGGCAGTGGGAACGGGAAATCAATACAAGACGGGAGTGTATAGCAGCTCAAGCAAAATTTAATATATATGAAAAAGAATTACAATGGGAATATATATATATATATATATATATATATATATATATATATATATATATATATTAAAACATTATAAATATATATGAAAACGAATTACAATTGGAATAAATATTTTAGAATTATACAAATTAAACATTAGAAGTATATATGCGCATAGTAAATGTTCAGATTGCTGCATTGAACGCTGGCAGTAGATTGCGTCGAATGCGGCATGTCAGCTTCAGTGGCGCGAGAAGTCGACGCCTACGACGTTGTAATACAGAATGTGGAAATGCGTCGTGTGGTGGTGTGCGAAAGCGACGTATTTTCAGCTGGAGCATAATAGTGTTCCAAGCTGTCACAGCATCGTATGATGGTGCGACGGCGCGATGTTGTGTCAGCTCTGTCATGACCGTCTTCTAGGCCTTCGCGTGGTCCAGGAAGGCGGCCAAGGTGTCGCAGTCGTAAGTCCAATCCTCCTCCTCCTTTTCCTCCTGCTCCTGCTCCTTCACAGCAACGGAAGAAGTGTGGGATAACTCGTTGGCGATTCTGCGTCGCTCTATGGTCATGTCTTGCATTTCCGCCATTATCATGGGCCATAGCTGACTATGACGACTGCAAGGAAACGACAAACCATAGTGTATCATCTATATATATATATATATATATATATATATATATATATATATATATATATATATATATATATATATATATATATATATACAACGTCCATACACCCGGCGAACAATACCGGCATCACGCGCGCGACCAACGGTGGAAATAAGATTGCGCGCCATAGGCAGTATGAGGCCTTTATAAGCTGAGCGCACAGTTAACGACTCACACAATCGCTCTCCAATCGCCCAGTAGAAAGTCAAAACGATGGCCGCACAACAGTTCGCCAACAACAACAAGATGACTCTGACACGTCTGCAAAACGAAGTAATTAACTGGAATTATATATTTACACATCCGTTAATGATAGTACAATGTGCCGTACAAGAGAAATACATCGTGTACGCAACGTGTCAGCATTGTAACAAAAGTGTGATTCAGGAATATAATGGCTATGTGTGTCCTATTCATCGATGGCAACGGGTTCCCGTGTACAGGTTCGCTCTGCCTATCCTCCTGGCTGAATGGATCGGGTCAGAATGTTAGGTAACTATATTCAATGAAAAGGCAGTACAGGTGTTGGGGTTCACTGGTAACGCCTACATGAGCATGTCGTGAGACGCCGAGCTGTATGCAGCAATGGAGATGCTGCGGGGTGCCCGTGTCCTGGTCACCGTTAGGAAACGCGTAGCGGGAGAGTATGTCAATTACACCGTGTCAGAAGTGGAAGTAGTAGCCGTGTAATTATGTTGACAGAAATTCTGTTTACAGAATTACTGCTGTCTGCTAGAAGCAGTGACGTCAGTGAGGGGACAAAGACCAGAGGGAAAGAGAAGGTATTGGAATGGTTACGTAGTAATAGTTCTGAAATACTATTCTCCTCCTCGGTGGAAAGTTGTTCACCACCACCACTCATTATAATAACAGATGACGAGGGGGAGGAGGGCAGTACGTCACAGCCCGACGTTCTAACTATAAGTAGTAGCGACGAGAAAGATGCGACGGTTAGTGGTCTAGATAGGATACATGATCGATCCGAAGACATGAGGATCGAAAACAACTTCTATAAGGCGCTAGAGGTCGCCTGTGTCCAGTACGCGTGGGATGAGGTGGTCCGCATATTGAATTTAACGGACGACAAGGAGTGTTACATACCATCGTCCGGGTTGGTCCTGCTCATCTTGCGGTGGCTAGCGATAGACGTCACCGCAAACTGTGGGAATATGTAGTGGCGATGCGATGTGAAAGATATGGTTAGAAAGAGTCTAACCGAACGATACGCAAATATGCATGGCGATACGGACGACTATGCCGAAAGATGCGAAAAATATATATGGTAATACTGACTAGCAAAGGAACTAGTATTTCTGTTCAAGCACGGGACGTCCAATACGACATTAGATCAACGGGCGAGAGAATAGAATAGGCAAACGTGTGGTGGATGGATGGTTCAGTGAGACGAACACGGCTTATCAGTTCCAAGGTTGTCTTTTCCATGGTTGTCCGTGCATCCGAGAAGAGGTGAACGCCGTCAACGGGAAACCCATGGCGCAACTACTCGCCGAGACCCGAACGAACACCGCCTACCTACGTCACTTTGTCAAGGTCGTCGAGGTGTGGGAATGCGAGTGGAAAGAGATGAGACGAGATCGGACCATAAGAAAGTGTCTGGATGCTGCATTTCCACGACGTCGACACGCGCGGTGGACGATGACGTCGCAACAGATCCTAAGCGGCGTGCTTGCAGGAACCGTGTTCGGCATGATCGAGTGCGACATTTGCGTTCCGGAAGAATTGCGTGAGCACTTTGCCGAGATGCAGCCCGTGTTCAAGAACACTCGTCTGACACTCGACGATCTCGGACCGTTCATGCGCCGATACGCCGAAGAGCTCAACATCATGACGACTCCGAGGCGCATGCTCGTGGGCAGTTATCATGGCGATAAGATATTGCTCGCAACACCCCTGTTTCTATGGTGTCTGGACCACGGTCTCGAGGTGATGCACGTCTATCAGGTCATCGAGTACGATCCTATTCCCTGTTTCTGACGGTTCGGCGATGCGGTGTGCACGGCCCGGTGCGAGGGAGACGTCCACTCACACAAGACCATCATCGCGGATACCATAAAGTTGCTGGGGAACTCGGGTTACGGAAAGACCATCACCAACGTGGGCCGGCATCATGACGTCAACTACTGGACAGAGAAGGCGGCATCGCTCAAGGTCAACGATAGACGGTTCCGACAACTCGACATCGTCGTCGACGAGATAGAGATGAGTAAGAGAAACGTCACGTACACCCTACCCGTACACGTGGGATTCTTCTTTCTACACTACGCCAATATGCGCATGTTGCAATTATATTACGACTTCATCAACAGATACGTGGAGCGCCCTCTGTTCCAGTACTGCGAGATGGATATAGATAGTGCCTATTTGGCTTTGGCCGGTGAGTCCGTCGATGCCCTCGTGACCCCAGAATTATAAGATCATTATTTCCGACACGAGTACGAACGCTGTCGAATCGCCAATCGATCGTGAGTCGGGGACGAGGCGTACTGTAAGGCGCGTAGGGCTTTCGACAAGAGGACGCCGGGTATGTTCAAGGTCGAGTGGTCCGGTTACGGGTTCGTAGGGTTGTGTAGCAAGACGTACTATTGTTTCGGAGCCACCGACAAGTACAGCACCAAAGGACTGAGCAAACGTCACAACACCATCGACAAGGATGCGTTCCTGGAGGTGCTCATCAACCGTCGGAGCGGAGGTGGAACGAACCGCGGGTTCCGGGTGCATCACTCGACCGTGTTGACATACGTGCAGGAACGGGCGGCCCTCACCTACTTCTACGCCAAACGCGTGGTGCATGAGGACGGGGTGACCACGGGTCCGGTGGACGTGTAGAAAAGGCGATGCACTCTAGTCGTCTTTCATAAGCGATCATGGATGCACGATGGAAACACCCCTTCACGTGCATCGTCGCCGGACCGACGGGATGCGGCAAGTGTACTTTCGTGACGCGTATGTTGCGTCACGCTTCTGCGATGATCGATCCACCTCCCGAAAAAATCACGTGGTGTTACGGAGAATGGCAAGAGGCTTACGCAACGATGGACTTTGTCGACGTGCGGTTAGAGGAAGGGTTACCGACGGCGGCCATGTTCGAATCGACAACGAGGAACCTCATTGTCATAGACGATCTTATGGCAGAAACGGACGAGCGGGTCACGACCTTGTTCACTAAAAAAGGAGAGTCGTACCATCAGTCTTAACTCTCAGTACATGGTGGTGTTCAAGAATCCACGCGATGCAACGCAGATGTCATACTTGGCTCGTCAGATGTATCCGGGACGCATGAAATTCGCGCAAGATGTTTTTAAAGACGCCACGTCGTTACCGTAAGGTTATCTATTGATCGATCACAAACAGGACACACCCGAGGACATGCGTCTGCGCCCGTGCATCTTTCCCGACGACGGTGTTCAGTACGTGTACTTGCCGAAGGTATGAAAAGACCGAGTGCATGGATCGTCTCTTCATTCGCACCATGTCTGACTTGGTGAAGAGACACATTTTGTGCATACAAGCTCTGAACAGGTACAAGAGCACCAAACTGAGAAGAGCCATCATCGTTAATGTCGACGCCGATCTGCTGTGTGCACTGGCCGAGTGTGCCTACAACACACTAAAAATGAACATTTCATTATCCGATTTACAGAGGCGACGTTTGAACAAATCCAGAACGAAATTATGCGAGTTGGCTCAGAGACGAACGCCAGCTGCCAGGAGACGACGCATCTTGTTGCAACAGCAGGTCGGCGAGGGACAGAGCGGAGGTTTCCTATCGGCCGTTGGCAAGTTCAATATTTCTACCCTTGTTCCGAGAGGTGCTGCTCAAGAGGTAGAGACATGGAACACGCACGCAAGATGGCCTTGGTGGACCCGCGAGTGTTGGACACACTTCGTTCACCCCTACCACCCCCACCTCAGTTAAGAAGGTGCAAGCCCTCGATGACGAGATGAAGACCATCCTCGATAGAAAGGACCCCGACGACGGGACCAAGGTAACACTGTATAATCAGGTGTAGCAGCGGTTCAACGTCTTGTTCGATAAACACGTCAAGGAACCGGTCCGCTTGGCCGCGGCTAACGAGTTGATGTCATCAACAGCGTCGGGGCCTGGGATGGGGCGCTGGTGACGGTGGTGCCGGAGGGAGCAGCAGGAGCTTCTATTATTGGAATAGAAGCCGACGTAATGGACACCGTACCCAAGACCATGCAGACCAAAGCCAGACGTTTGATGGAGCATCTCAAAAGAGATGTCGCGTGGACTGCTCGTGGTGAACTTATACACGAGGGTGTGCCGGTTGCCGGAAGTAACGTGGTGGATCTCGTTAATGATATGTTGCGTAAGAGAAAGACCGATCCAACAGATTGGCAACCATTTGCACGACAACTCCGTGCCATCAACCTACCCATGGAGTTGGTCGGTAACGTTGCCAGGAGAGCCTACATACGGCAGGCGACGACGGCCACTCCCTCTCGGCGGTCAGCTACTACTCCTCGTGCTGCTGCTGCTGCTGCTGCTGCTGCTGCTGCTGCTGCTGCTGCTGCTGCTGCTGCTGCTGCTGCTGCTGCTGCTGCTGCTGCTGCTGTTGCTGCTGCTGCTGATAGTGCACGAAGATCACTAAGTTGGACATCCCTCGGTCGTCAGCGCCGTCGAATGGAACATTCCATGCCCATCCCACCCCCCAAATCACGCAAGGCTTTATGGTCATTGGCTGGTTGGGACGACTTATAAGGCGGTACGGTCCGTGTCCATAGCACAGTGTTCGTCATGCCAACCGATCCACAGGACGCGTACCGTTCCGTCGTCGTTGCGATATTTTGCTGTGGAATTTACTTGCTTGCTGACGCTATATCCCGAATTATTATACAACAGGCGTTATTCGAACTATGGTTTCGCTACTAGACTGTTGTTGCTCCGCCGCTAGCGTTGTGGGTGCGATAACGTGTGTCCTACTATACGTCAGAGTGCTCCTCGTCATTCGTCAGTATTCGTACTCCGGAGTCAACGTCACCGCCGCCGTCAACGCGTCGGACCTCCTGTTTTAATGGCGCTGAGGAGAGAACACCCAATGAGGGAGGTCTACTTCGATCCGAAAAGGGTTGGCAGTTATGGTGGTGTCGGTGCCTTGCGACGCTTCACGCGCGTGCCGCGGAAAATCGTCGCAGAATGGTTATCGGAACATGACGCCTACACCTTACACCAACCAGCCAGACGTCATTTCAAGAGACGACGCGTCATCGTGGGTGGTATACGTCAGCAGTGGCAGGCCGATCTCGTAGACTTGACGAAGTTGAAAAACGACAAGGACGGTATGACCTTTCTCCTCACGGTGATCGACGTCTTCTCGAAAGTGGCCTGGTGTGTTCCTATGAAGAACAAGTCCGCGGCGTCGTTGGTGACAGCGCTGCAAACCACGTTCGTCAACGATTGGCCACAGACGTTGCAGAGAAATGAAGGAGTGGAATTTCTGAATAAATCCGTTCAGGCTCTATTGCAGAGTTACGGCATCCATCACTTCTCCACACACAACGCGGAGACGAAGGCGAGCATCGTGGAACGGTTCAACAGAACGTTGAAGACGCGCATGTGGCGATACTTCACGAAACACCAGACGTGGCGTTACATCGATGTCCTTCATGACTTGGTGCTATCGTACAACAACACCCCCACCGCAGCATCGGTATAGCTCCGTTACGGGTAAATGCAAAGAATCAAGAAAAGGTGTGGCAACGCCTGTACGGTCACGACGGTAAGGGCGTGCCCAAGCTGTGTGTGTCGGATCGCGTGCGCGTCAGCAAGTACAAAGGTACGTTCGAAAAGGGCTACGAGACGAACTGGAGCGAAGAGATGTTCACGATACACGAGGTTCATCCCTCCGATCCACCCGTGTACCGCCTCTCGGTGAAGTGCTGGAATGCATCTTCTACGAACTGGAGCTGTAGAAGGTGTCGGTACCCGTCGATAAAGTGTACCGCGTTGAATCGGTACTGCAACGCCGTAAGGTTGGTAGACGAACGGAGGCTTTGGTGAAATGGTTCGGCTATCCCTCCAAATTCAACAGCTGGATAGATGCCAGCGCACTCGTCTACTCCACTATAAAGACTAGCCGCGCGTATGTTGAAACTTCATTCGAGAAATGACACAAGACACAACACCACAGGCCTTCACCACCACCACCGTCATAGACGAGGACGAGGAGGTGGAGCCGGAGGACGTAGCAGCAGCAGAGGACAGTACTGGTGCGCCGAACGAGAACGACAGCACTCCTTGGCATATGTTCGGTACCGTGTGTCCCAAAGACGAGATAGTGTTTCTGTGTCAGGTCGTCGTCTTGTACATGGTCATCCTGATAAGCATTTACAACCTGACGACAGGTCACGAGAATTCTAATATGTGGACGGCTCTGTTGAGCAGTTCCTTGGGTTACCTGCTATCCAATCCCACGTTGAGACGCAATAGCGACTGATTTCTATCTGACGCTACCTAGCAACGCTTCCATGAAGGTGCACCCCGATAACACCTTGGCTCATTACATCACGGACTTGCCTCAACGCATATCGGTGTCTGGCGAGTGAGAGGGCGGACTGGCAGAGATCCAGTACCCGCATACTTGGTACAACGTTCGAGAGGGCGACACCTGGTTCTACCTCAACGAGCGCACTCCTGTGGGTCTTACCCCGAGTACGAAGATCGAGGCTGGGTATTACCGCAGTCCTAACGTATTGTTGGACCACGTCAACAAGGCGCTGAAACGCATGTGGACGGATAAGATGCGGGCTAAATTGAGCTACAGTACCATCACTCAGAAAATGACGTTGCACATGTCACCGGGCACCGACTTCAGCATGTCTTACCAGAGTGCAATGGGTACAATTTTAGGATTCCACCCATCGGTTGTCGCCAGTCCAGCGAGAGTTAGGACACGGGTGTACACCCACCCGAGAGTAGGCGATGAAACAAATATAACCTACCCATCGGAGCTAGGTCTCACGCCGTCGGCTACCGTGACGTCAAAACCCGAAACAACGACTGTCGATAGCCCGTACTCTTTCCGTCAAGAGGCCAATACCGTGGTGAACATGAATCAAGGGTTCGATACCATCTACGTCTACACGGACGTCGTGGAGTCTCGCATCGTCGGCGACAGTCTCGTACCGTTGTTGCGATGCCTCCCGGTTCGCGGAGGTCACGGCGCCACGGTATCCGATCGTTTCACTAACGTTCACTACGTGCCTCTGTTGCGCAAGGAGTTCTGGACCATAGAGATGGATTTAAGAGACGACACCGGATGGCGCGTGCCATTCGAGTACGGTAGAGTGATGGTGACGCTTCGTTTTCGACGGCGTAGGACCGGACTATTCTGACGATGAATTACAACGACTATTACGCGCGGCAGGCGGGTGGTGCGCTGCCCTACTTCGCCGGTGCACAATACCAGCGAGGTCACGGACTGGGCGGCAGTCTGTTCAGCGGTCTGCTGCGCAACGCCATGCCACTCATCAAGAGAGGTGCCGTGGCTTTGGGTAAGGGAGGGTTGAAGACCGGCGTGCGTATAGCTGGCGACGTCTTATCTGGACAGAACATAAAAAAGGCAGCCAAACGTCGCGTCACGGACGCTGGTAGGAGCATGCTGCGTGACCTTGAGATTCCTGGCGTGCGACCTCGTAAACGTATAAAACGAGCACCCGCGAAGACAGGAGTCACTACAACGAAGAGACGACGCAACAGACAGACGCCCAAGAAACGTGAGGCCGACATATTCGACGACGATGGCGTTCGTACATAGACAGTCGTGCGAAGGGGTCAAGACCGAGCTGGATCTCTTTACCGTACCCCTCACTCAGACCAGCATCGTCGACAGCCACGTAGTGGAACATCAACCCATGGCCTCTCTGGACTCGGGTCGACCGATAGAATTCCTGATCCTTGGATTGGGAGACGATTACCTGGATCTCGCCAACACGATGCTACACGTACAGGTGAAGGTGACGCGAGCCAACGGGGATGATCTCGACTTGGCCGACGCCGTAGGACCAGTGAATAACTGGCTGCATTCGCTGTTCAGTCAAGTCGACCCCTTCGACAACACGTACGCGTATCGTGCTTACATCGAGACGCTGCTGAGTTACGGCACCGATGCCAAGGTCACGCAGCTGACGGGTCAGCTGTGGCACAAGGACACGGCCACTCACATGGATGCCGTCGAGATAGTCGACGGAGCCGCGGCTAACGCAGGGTTCGTGGCTCGACGAGAGAACATCGTACGCAGTCGAGTGGTCGACATGATGGGTCGTCTACACGTGGATCTGTTTCTGCAAGATAAATTCCTGATCAACGGCGTCAATGTCAAGATATGACTGGTGCGCAGTAAGGCTGTGTTTGCATTCATGGCTGGTGGGAACGCCCCCGATTACAGGATAAACATCGTCAATGCCACCTTGTTTGCCAAGAAGGCCACCCTCAATCCCACCGTGCAGATGGCACACATCAAGGCTCTCGAGAAGAGCACAGTCAAGTATCCGATGCTGTCCGTCGACTGCAAGGTGTACTCCATTCCTGCGGGTGCTCGGTCGCACACGCAGGAGAACCTGTTCCTCGGCACTCTGCCGAGACGTCTCGTGCTGTGCTGCATCGATAACGACGCCTACAACGGTGCGTACGACAAGAATCCGTTTCACGCCAAGAACAACACCATAAGCTTCCACGCAGTGTACGTGGACGGATGACAGATACCCTCCAAACCTTTCCAGCCCAATTTAGCAGGCGACCTCGTCGTCAGGAGCTACATGAGCCTGTTCACCTCGACCGGTAAGATTTGGCAGGACGAGGGGAACGGCCTGACTCGCAGCGACTTCCGGCATGGCTACACATTCTTCGGTTTTGACCTGACCCCCGACCAGTGCGATGGTCCCTGCTTCCATCTGGTACAAAAGGGCAACCTGCGCATAGAACTGCATTTCCGCGACGCGCTGGCGACCACTGTGAACGTCATAGCCTACGCCGAATTCGAGTCCGTACTGGAAATCGACAAGAACCGCAACATTATCTACGACTACTGAGATGGACACCCTGCAGATCGCCCGAATACTGGAGATGGACCCGTGCACCAGATCGATATTTCGCGGTGTCGTACCCAAAAATCGGACTGCCTACGACAATAGTCGGCGTTCTACCTGCGGCCTTCGTGTGCAACACCGACGACGGTGACGAACCGGGCGAACATTGGATAGCGCTGTACCTGGCCGCCGACGGACGCGGCGATTACTTCTGTTCGTACGGCCTGCCGCCCCGTCACGCGGCGTTCCGCACCTTCATGAACGAACATTGTTCCGAGTGGACTCATACTAGCAAGAGATTTCAGAGTCCCCTGTCTAACGTTTGTGGACATTATTGCGTAGCTTTTGTATTGCTTCGTTGTAACGGCTTTCCGATGAGAACTTTTTTCAACGTATTCGGCACCGATCTAGTTGCTAACGATTGCCGCGTGTTTGATTGGCTTAAACAGATGCGACAAGGTAGACTGTACTATCACACATCGTTCATCGATTGAGCCTCTGGCGAGGTGGACACACCGCCCGTAAGCTCACGACCTCTGGCGTGATGCTCAACATCCGCAAGTCGCCTCATCATCATCACCCTCGAGCCTCTGGCGAGGTGGAGACACCCCTAAGCTCGCGACCTCTGGCATGATGGTCAACATCCGCAAGTCGCCTCATCTCATCGTCATAGTTGTAGTCGTAGTGATATTACACGCTACCCATGTTGTATCATCATGCTGCTTGTGTTGTTCAATAAAATACGTGTGCACTCGTACGATATCGTGTTTTGTTCGTTTATCGTCTCCTCGTTAGGTCCTTTGATCTCAGTTATTAATGACCCTGTTAATGACCACTGTTAGCACGCGCACCTCTCCGGGTCAGGGGTCCGGGTTCACCGCAGACGACATAAACTTAGGGTTACACAACCGTCAACAGGTTGGGGTTACATTTAGGGTTATCTCCATTCGCCAGGAGGCGCTCCTACAGCCGCTAGGGGAAACCGGAAGTGGTTCAGATACATGGGGCCCAGAATTGCTTCATCAGATGGATACACCTACTACTGACCTCCATTCAAACGTGCTAGGGTTCAAGCATCGCAAAGTGACACCGCTATGGCCCAGAGCTAATGGAGAAGTTGAGAGATTCGTGAAAACGTTAAAAAAGTGTGTGAAAGCTGCAAAATCAGATGGCAAGAACTGGAGAAAAGAAATGCAAGCATTCTTACGCAACTATTGTACCAGTCCACATGCGACGACTGGAGTTGCACCATCAACACTGTTCTTGAAGCCGTTCGCAATAAACTACCGCAATGTGCGAGCGCTTGTCCAGTTGCTGAGATAGTTCGCAAGAGAGACTTACTTACTTACTTATGCCCATCGCCCCTCTTGGGGCATAGGCCGTCGACAACAGATCGCCAGAGTCCCCTGTCCTGGGCCATCCTCTCTAACTGGTTCCAGGTGTAGCCCATCTTCCTGGTGTCTGCCTGGAGGTCCCGTCGCCACGTGTTTCTTGGTCGTCCTCTTCTCCGTTTGCCTTGAGGATTCCATGTCAGCGCTTGCCTGGTGGTGCTTGTTACTGCAAGAGAGACACTGACCAGAAATGGAAGATGAAGTATCATGCAGACCGAAAGAACTACCACAAGCCGTGTGATATCAGCATTGGCGAGTCTGTGTTAGTGAAGAGACCATTCACTGCGTCAAAAAGTCACAATCCCTACGAGTCGAATCCGATGACAATCGTAACACGGAAAGGCAGCATGATCTCTGCAAAGACTGATCAAGGACGGAGTGTAACCCGCAACTCGTCTTTCTTCAAGAGACTCCACGGTCGTGACGAAACAGAAGTTGGCGCAGATGAAGATCCGTTGCTTGATGAATGCAGTGAACCGAAGCCGAGAGACGATCTCGTGGCGAACGATGACTCAACAACAAAGAACGACAACTCACCTGTGCAGTTGACTCCGAGTCCAGATCTGCCAATTCTTCGCAGATCTACACGTGTTAGAAAAGCACCTGACGTGCTTGATCTGTAGTTTGTCATTTGCCATTACAAAGAACATTAACATGTTATGATTCATATCAATTATAGTTGAACTTTCTTTTACTATTAACCTGTATGAATGAAACCCAGTAATTCTTTATAATTATGATGGACATTGAATACTAATTGCTATAATATCTACAAGGAAGGAGATGTATTATGTCCTAATACTATATGTCATATTAGTAATTATCTTATTTTGATACATACCGGTGTAACCCGGGAAGCGAAACGGAGAGTGGATGCGTGAGAACACAATGTAATGCCAATGAATAAGGTTCGTTATATGTACTCTTTATTGACGATCATCTATATCTATTCACCATAAGGCATCACAGTTGCGAGATTGGCCTTCCCGTCGTGCCGTCACGAATACCGTCCGCAATCGCTAGATGTCGCTACAAACTGGTACATCCTGTGTGCACAAAACGTAATCAAATAAGCTCTTTTATGGGGTGACCGATGCAATTAAAAAAATATTTGAATAGCAGTGAATTTTTTTTAGTATGGACAATGCAGTTTGGGAAGAAAAAAAATTAATTTCGCGTACTTAAATGTACTTTTCCAGAAATTCAGTGGCGACGCCAATGAAAAAAGTCAGGTTGATTTACAACTCTGACTTTGTCTTTGATATTAACGAGTAACCAAGTCGTTGGCGTATCAATATTGAGCAGATGAATAGTTCCTATTCACGTCTACCTCTGCAAAACGATCGCTTTACAAATATCGACTCTGCTCACTTGCTGGGTCTTGCAAGGACAAGAGGACTAGAGGACATGAGGTAAAATTAGTAAAGGATCAATGTAGATTGGACATCAGGAAGCACTCGTTCTCATAGAGGACAATAAATGAATGGAACAAATTGTCTACAGATTGTGTAACTGCTAGCAGCGTGAATATATTTAAAAACACGGTTGACACATATCTCAGGAGGGCGGGTTATAAGTTACATTAAGTAGATGAACATTGTTGGACTCTCGATAAGCCAATGGCTTCCTTGTCCACTTGTCATCTGGGCCTTTGACTTGGATGGCAAATCTTGTTAAATCTTGCGTTGGTATTTGTGGACTTTGTCTGTTGTTGCCCCTCCCACCATATGGTCCCTGCAGCGTTGCGTGACCGTAACCCGTGAAGTTAGCTCAGCCAATGAAAGCGTTTCTGGGTCACAGCAAGGTCGCTCGAAGTTTTCGCGGATTTAATGTCGCGGGATCTCAATAAGTTAGATTGTTGGTTGCAAATGTAGTGAGCGTTAAAGAAATGTGACCAAGTTGACGCCACAAACTCAGGAGTTGACTGCGATGGAATATCAGGTGTGTTTCTCGTGTGTGGTGTAGAAAAGTCGGACTTGTGAAGGAGTTTGTAACTTTTAACTAGCGCTAGCAGGTGGTCGATATTGTCCCGTGCAGCTGCCGCGATACGCACGCGACATAATGTGGGCACTTCCGGTGGTCTTTCAACTCTTTGTGTGTCGCCAATGTGACGGCGAGCCGTCTTGCAGAATGTTTGTGTCGTTTGCTGTGTTTGTGTAGAGCACGGGAAGGCAACCTCGTAACAGTCTGTTTAGGTTGTCCGATGTCCAACTTTGCGAAAGTTTGGTTGCCCTCGCCTAGACCTAGTAGGTATGTGACCAAAAAAATGAAGTTGTTGCCAACGTTGGATATCACTTTAATTTACATAATTGGAAATGTATTGAAAATACCTTTCCAGTGGTTTAAATATATTGTAATAGGCCTAATATTATGGAAGTTATGTTAATTGAACGTTGAAAGTTCATTTCAAATCTCTATGATTATTCAGTCAGGTGAAGTCAGTTCCTTGGTGCATAAGAGTCTTTATCATTATTATCACTCTTTAGTATTTTTTTACTTACAGATTAAAGATTTATGACAGCACAAGGTCCTCATAGACGAGAACGCAAAGTTAACCTCGACATTTCGTAGTAGAGTAGATTGACTTATCCAGAGAATCATTGTCATACCAAACATGGCAGATGTTCCTGCCAACAACTGCCCCTGACATGATATCCTTAAGATCTGCCAGGGAGTTTTTCTCTAACTCGTGAAATTCCTTCTCGATATCATCTAGATTGATGTTCTTTCTGCATGCTTCCAACGATTGGTCATTCTTTTCTTTCTTGCCATACCCACTGCCCAACTAACCAGGACAATGTAGGAAAGATTTACTCAAGGGGGGCCAGAGGGGGCAGTTCTGCAATGCAATTGGATGTAATTAAAAATGAAATAAATAATGACCTAGCTGAAATTTATTGTTTTCCTGCATTTATTTGTTGTTTCACTCTGTAGTGCTTTGACTAATTGCAGTGTCACTAGAAAAAAAGAATCATTAAAAGTCTGTATCAAAATTATCTATTCAGTTGTCACATACTCCTATTTAATTACTACAAACATGACAAAACAACCCAAGCACAATGAAGCACATAGTGGATTGTGTTTGTAAACAAGACTCAGCCAATCAAGTTGGGGGAAATCGGTCACGTGACCTGACTGACGAACTCGATTAGACGAACTGCAGAAAAAAGGCTTGACAAAATTATCAAACATCTGTGCCATAGATGTATAATTTAAGAAGCTGTGACTGACTGTAATATTAAACGAACCACATACACCGAAAGCGGGTGTACCTGGTCACAGGTATGGATGCACACCGCGTAGAGCGATAAGTGGGTCATTCTCACATACCTAGGCCAGGGCTAAGCACAAATGAGTATTTATATCTATTAAGCCTGCCGGGATGAGTTCTATAACATCTGCCAGATGGAAGGAACTGAAATTCATTGTGTAAAACAGCTGCCTGACACCGTCACGCAGGCTGAACATTCTCACCCAGACTCTATTGTTATTGTGGCAGGTGATTTTAACAAAGGGATGCCAAAATTTGCACAGCAGGTAACATGTGCGACTAGGGGCGGTAACATTCTCGACCACTGTTCTACGACCATCAGGGGCACCTATCGCTCGATCCCTCGCGCACCACTCGGGCGGTCGGACCATGCTATGGTTTACTTGGTGCCCACTTACAAACAACAGTTGAAATGTGTGAAACCAACGGTGAAAACTGTGAAACAGTGGTCGTTGGATGCAGTGGAGTCACTTCGTGGCTGTTTTGAATGCACCGATTGGGGTGTGTTTAAAGAGGCCGCAGCTGATATCCATGAATATACAGAGTCTGTCAGTGATTACATCACCTTCTGCGAAGGCCTCTGTATTCCGACGAGAACCATCAAGATTTACCACAACAACAAACCGTGGTTCAAGACAGATATCAAACACAAACTACAGGCGAAACAAGAAGCTTACAAAGGAAACGACAAGGACAAATAAAAGCAGACGAGGTATGCAACGGAGAAGGCCATCAAGACTGCCAAGGCCAATTACCGTGACAAGCTGGAGGAGAATCTCACCACCAACAACCCCAGAGGTACATCTGGCAGGGTCTGAAGGCCATCACCAACTACAAGCAGTCTTCAAAGAGTGCTGACATTACTGACACTACCCGTCCTGACAATCTGAATGACTTTTACAGTCATTTTGATAAACAGAACACCAGCTCTCCTCCCTCTGTAGCAGCATTTTACTGTGACATTCCACCTTTCACAGTTGATGAATCTGTCGTCAAGCACATGATTGAACGTATTCAAAAAGTCAGTTATCGTTCCTGTACCAAAGAAATGTTCACTCTCCTGCTTAAATGATTATAGGCCTGTTGCCTTGACCTCTGTAGTCATGAAGATGCTCGAGCGCTTGGTCCTGCAGTTTCTGAATTCAATTATCGACCCAATGCTTGACTGATTTCAGTTTCCGTATCGTGGAAATAGATCTGTTGAAGACGCTGTCTCTCTAGGATTGTTTTATGTTCTCAAGCATCTAGAACTTACAAATTCTTACACTAGGATCTTTTTTGTTGATTATAGCTCTGCTTTTAATACCATTATCCCTTCAAAACACAGTTTCATTCATGGTTTTCTAATTGTCACTGACATCTGTCATGTTGTCTTAAAAGCTAGTTAGTGAACCATGGTGCCATAATTATTTATGTAATCATTACTATGTGCTAGCGAGTCAAGCAAATTCGAATAAAATATAATGCACAGAGTAAAAGTTGTACTTGCATATGAATGGTGACAGGATAATAATATATTGTTTTTAAATTAGTCTACGCATTAAATAAAATGGCACATCTTTTTTAATTTCTGATACTTTATAGTTATACGTCAGAAAGGTATTTCTGACAGTTCCTGGTGGTTTCTGACAGTTTCCGACATTTTATTTCTGACGAGGTGAGGGCTCTTCAGAAACTTGCCAACCTGGTATTGTATGTATTGTGATTGTGTGTGGTGACTCCAGCTATGTGCTGTCTGTCAGCTGTGCATAATGGGTGTTAGAATGTGACAGACAGCCACCACCAAGATCGTATAATGCTTGACTTGGCACACTCTACAGTGTGGGTTGGTGTAATTGTTTGTGCCAGCAGAGTTGGATTGATGGCTGTGCTGACTTTGTTGTACACTCTTAAGATCATGGTGCATTTGTATGGTTGACATAACTGTGTCAGCGGCTACAGTCTGTTGCAGATGTGTAACATGACTGGATGGAAGGATAGCTGCAAGGACTACTGCCAAAAGTTTACTGTAGTTTTCTAAATATGCATAAATACATGTATGTGTAATATGAATAACATTGTTCAGGGTACACACAGATACATGTGTAGCACAAGTAACATTGCTCAGGGTACACCATAGACATAAATAGAACACCCATTAGTAAAACAAGACGACTGACCTCTTATCAGTTTACACATGATACAGTGATGCCAGCCACGTTCATGGGGTGAGACCACAGTTGACCTTCCTGTTTATTGTTTCACACGAATGTAGGGCGTATTAAATTGCGATATGTGAATTTAAAGAATTCATTTGATGTGACATAAGTGCAATTGAGCAGGCATATTCAAAGGTTTGTTTGTAGAAGCTATTGACTGTGAAATGGTGCATTTTTTTTAGAGTTTAACAGGCGGAGGGATTTATGGGAATTTTTCTGCTATGGGCCACGTGGGCGCATGAATACATGGCTATTTTTTTTTAAATTGATGGGCATCGCACGTCGGGGCGTTTTAAAAGAGCTGGAGGTATGTGATTTTGATAAAACTTGGTCAGCATGTCAATGAGATGATGGCAGTTGCTGTGAAAATGTTTCAGAATTTTTAGTGGTCACGTTTTCTTATAATCAGACAAAATATTAACATGGCCACCAATGCAATTCTCAACTGTGGTCTGACTCCTCATGGTGCTGCACAGCAAGAACCCACTGGATGCCCGGCGTTTATACTGTACAGCACCCAGTCTTCATCATATATCTACAGATATACAGTACTAATAAGAGATTATTACTACATAGCTATATATACCTAATACCTTATTACGTGCACAATCTATCCATGCACCTTGTATATCAAATATCATAACATATTAACTATAACAGTAGCACCACTAAACAAACATGATCGAAACTGAACTTTCTGAAGTGCTCTATACATGTTTTAGCTAATGACTGCAAGAGGTCAAAATCTCATTAAGCCCTGTTGGACATTCTTCTATAAGGTCCGAAAAATATTCTTTTCCCATCTTCCAACACATTCCCCAGCTGCTCCATCACAGCTATTTCCACCTGCAGATCAAGATCTTTATCGAATGTTATCTGGCCAACATGCCCAAGGACACACCTCATGTAAAGAAATGTGCTCTCTCATTTAAGCTGTCAATTGTTTTAGTAGGCAACCTTTCACATAGAATGCAATGAATGTTGCAATGTGTACAGAATGAGTTACATGATAGTGGTTCATACAACCAAGAAAAGGCAAACGACGACCAAAAAGGGGAGAGCCGCATTAAATGCAGATGACTTAATAAAAAACAAATCTTATTAATGAGCTGACATCTAGTAGAGTTTTAAAAAAGAGTTACAACTATACATACACGCACGCACACATTATTTATAAAACTGAATCCTACCCCTATAACATTTTATGTTGCACCCAATCAATGTGACTACTGGGAAACACTTAATGTATGCTCCCCCAAGAAAAACAAACGTATCTGTAATATATTGATATTTCAGAACATTTCCGAAACTGTTACATTCATTCGTATATACACTAACACAGCACAAACATTTGCGACATAAATTACCTGAAAATAACGAGATGTTAGATCCTGTCTTCTGTCGATTCGTACAGCTGTAAGCCACACAGGAAATAACCATATTCGTTGTTCCACAACTTTCTCCAGCAAGCCTCCAAAATGTTTGTCTTGAAGAGTTTAACACTAAAGCACATATGAACAACCCAACTGCCCACACTTATAACACAACTGCTGGGACCACCCTCACCCAATTTATTTATCAGTCTGGTGGCCATGCCCCATTAAGAACAAATGACAATGACAAATCTTCAAGTTAATTGGTTCCTGGTGTCATCGTCACTGGCTACTAGCCGGATAAGTTTATAATTCTCTGGCAGCCACCTCATCTTCATTGCTTTTGTTTGCCTTATATTGTACATGATGATGGTGAGGAGGAAATACATTCACTTACTTACTATGCTATGTTCACACTACAAACATTACTACCATATGTGTCATGCAGTGGATGCAACAGTTTCTGCCGTGCAATGAAATGCCGGCCAGTGGTCCACGCCCGCTTCACTGCAGTAATCTGGCTTATCGCTCTTGTTTATAGGGGGGTGATTACTGATGTAACTCTATGGGGTACACACAGATACGTGTGTAGCACAAGTAACATTGTTCAGGGTACACACACGTAACACAAATGAAAACTTTCAGGGGACACAGATACATTGATGCATGTATAACACAATTAAGATTGTTTAAAGTATTGTAACACAAATAACATTGTTCATGGTGTAACACAAATTACATTGTTCATGGTGTAACACAAATTACACTGAACAGCACACAATGCACCTCTAGTTGTCATTAATTATAGTTAGGCTGGACAATAAATAGACAGATGGTGGGTGAGTTACAGCGTTACGACCGTCTTCTCAAGTCACAAGTATTTGACCGTGTTCTGTCTTGCAGATGATGGCAGAGACCCACTAGGCAAGGCAGCGATTTATGACGACAATGGCAACGACGATGATCAACTCGAGACACGAGTATGGCAAGGGCGTCTATGAGGAGGTGGCGTTGATTGGCAACGGAGCTTATGGCACCGTCTACAAGGCGCGCGATCTCCAAAATGGACGCTTCGTTGCTCTCAAGAAGATTCGCATACCATCTAATGCGGAGGAACTCGGTATGCCGATGAGTGCGATGCGAGAGATTGCATCTCTGAAGCAGCTTGACAACTTCGAGCACCCAAACATCGTTCGGTGAGCACACACATACAGGTTGAATCCTGCAATTATAAAGCTGAGAATTTGTGTACTAGAAGCCTGGTACAAACAGGGTTAAGGAAGTGAAAAAATGTCGGCAAAACACGATAATGCAAATTCAGGCAACATTTCTGAATGTGCGAAATTTCATATTTGAAATATGCTATAAATGATAACACAACCCGAAACAGCAGCCATTTTCATGAAAATGCAGTGGAAGATATGTATGAAGGAAGCCTAAAGATGTGATGTTGTGCCACCTGGTCTTTATGTGAAAATTTACATTTGTTACAACTTGCCTCGAAAATCGATCACAGACGGATGTGGGCAGCCGTGATGGACGAAATGATAGAAGCTATTAAGGCACGCAACACCCGACGTGGACAACGACCGAACAAGCTGATAGAAAGGCGCGGGAGATCACTGCCGCGCCTGCACTTCATTTGACATTATTACACAAAGAACAATGAACACTATGTTTTAGCATAATGTGATATATCGGTATTTTTAAATAATTATATTACTAGTAATGCTGTAATATTATGTGCTATATATATAGTTATTTTTAAATAATAATATGTTTTAGTATAATCTGATATATCGGTACTTTTAAATAATTATATTACTAGTAATACTGTAATATGATGTGTTATATATCGTTATTTTTAAATAATATGTTTTAGTATTTTTTTATTTTTAAATAATTATATTACTATACTGTAATATGATGTGTTATATATAGTTATTTTTAAATAATAAAGTTTCTTTGTGACTTTATTCAATGAGGTGTTGATTTTGTTGGTTAACGACGCTAGCAAAAGAAATATGACCACATTTCACCCTGCTACCACATACATGTAGGCTACAGAACGCGAATAGGGTACCACGGGCAACAATGAACCAGGGGTTAGGGTACCGCGGGCGACAACGAGCCAGGGGTTAAATGCGTTGGGGTACAATTAAAATTATCTCGCTCCTTGAGGGTCGGGGTAGCGGTCACTTTAGGGTAGCGGTCACTCCGTTAGGGTCAGGGTTCACCACTGATGAGGTCAGGTCGGGGTCATGTTACAATCGTCAAAAAGTTGGGGTTACGACGGCTAGGGTTAGCTCCAGTCGTCAGGGGGCGCTCTAGGGTTATGCATAGGGATATAGGTCGCCGCCAGGGGGCGCTCACGTTACCCAGAAGGCTCTGAGACCGGAAGTCACGTGACCCTCCCATACTGATCACCTCTTTGGCTTGGTCATTCCTACACTATAACTACTTTGATGTATAATGCGCATTCTTCCTTCCGGTCTCAAGATGTTCTCGGAGTGTGTCGTGGCGTTTGACCACCATCTCCAGGATTGCCAAGTAGTTTCCCTTGTTGGACGATGTACTTGTCCGATCATCCCTGTGGCCTCAAAGTGGCAAGTTTGTTTTCCGCAAAATGCAACTGTTTCTCCAATGCTCTCCATGTCGTCAACGTTTTTCTTGTACATCTTCTGATCGGACTGGCTCAATTAATTAATGAATTAATTAATTATGTTGATGGGGCATGCTTTCCTTGGATAAATATAACATAAGGCTGGCCTAAACGGATGACGTAGATAAGTAACTTCTAGCGTAAGTCTGGCTTAAATGAAATATTTAGTAGGGGCTACTGCCATAATACCAACCAGACAGCATACAGTCTTGAACTACGACCGATAGTCATTAAGAAGTACATAACTCGTCTTGGTTTTATGTTAAAATGATCTAATTAACAGCGAAATGTGATTTTAAAACGTGTATTACTTGTTATAATGATTAAGATATTCAAAGACGTTGATAATACGATAGGATACTTAAAGTTTTTAACTGTAAAAATGCCTATTGTTATCCTGAATGTCCGGTCCGAAGAACTGATGCAGACGATTTTCATTAAACGACCAGCGCGTCTGTTGGGCGCATTTGCTGGATCTGCACAACCTGCCGATTTTCGAGTATCCGAGGATTGCGCAACATAATCGAACGCAATATCCAGAAACTGCGCCCAACACGTCTATGAGTGACAAACATTCCCATAGTACGTTCATTCTTTCGCGGGAAGATGTGGTCAAACATGAGGTGGGCGTGTGTGTATACACGTGCTTGCGGTGTGCGCGTGCGGTGAATCTATGAACGACGTCACCGATAATGCTAAGAATAACTTTTGGGATCCACTGGACGCCATGTATATCGCCTGCGCTAGATCAGTGTCTGAAAACTTCGGACTGCTACTAAGGAATTCGTACGTAGTAAGCTACAAGTTTGAGCTTGTGTTGTTTCTTGGCAATGCCTTTGTCCGCCGTTAACATGCAATTGCAATAGATTTTTGGTACTCAAAAAAAGGGGGGGGGGTCCAGACCCCCTGGACCCCCCTCTGGATCCGCCTATGTGTACTCTTTATTGACGATCACCAATATCTATTCACCACAAGGCATCACATTGGCGACGAGGATGGGATCATCCAGAACAATCAGATCCATAGACATTCAATGTTGCATTGTTGGTGAATAAAGCAAATGTGGTTGTTGCTGTGCGAAATGGTGCAGTGAGCGATAATAAAGAACTATTGCATACTTACGATGGCTTTACCTACCTTTCCGGAGTTTGATCTTCAACCACGGGAGACCGTCCCTACTCGATTCGACAAGTACCAGAAGCGACTTAATTACCTGTTCGCTGCGATGGGAGTAGAGGAGGCGACCCGGAAAAAGGTCATGCTGCTTCACTACGTCGGTGGAAGAAGTATGTGACATATTCGATACACTAAACATACAAACGTCTGAATCGGACACTAATGTATATCAAACGGCAGTCAAAGCTCTCGCTGACTATTTTGAACCACAGAAATGCGTAGATTATCACGTCTACAATTTTCGAAAAGAAATGCAAAAGTCTCACGAAAAAGTAACCGAATTTTACACCAGGCTGCAGCTAATTGCTCGGAAGTGTTAATTCAGTGACTCAGATCTTGAGATAAAACGTCAACTCATTCAAGGAACCATATCAGCAAGGCCCAAACGAAAAGCTATCGAACAAAGCTTGACACTAGATCAGATTCTCAAGAATGCACGAGCAATGGAGGCTGCAGAAGAACAGACAATCCAAATCGAAAAAGAGCAATCAAATGCAGTTCAATACCGCGTTCACACCAAATCACATTACCCAAAACCGGTATCTGAAGGTAAACGTAGCTCCCAGTGTGGTTTGTGTGGTGGATCGTACCGGCACAAAGGACAGTGTACAGCGAAATGAAGACGTTGTCTGACCTGTGACAAGCTCAACCACTTTGCAAAAAATGTGCAGAAGCAGAGCAGTCTCCAATGAAAAACCGGCTCAAAAGAAAAGCTATCGACGTCCGAAGCAAAGAGCCAGAGCAGTCACTACCGAAGGCGCAGAGTAGCAATCTGAGGAATCTGGCGCTTACGAAGAACAGTACACGTTTCATGTCGGTTCCGTCTCCAGCAATTCAGTACTGAGCGACACACCTCTGTTCAAAATAAAGATCGCGAACACGCCAGTCTGTATCATGGCGGACTCTGGTGCTACAGTCAATATAATCAACGAGAAGGACTATCTGAGCATAACACCGTGACCCACTCTGTTGCCATCTACAACAGAAGTGTAATCATACATGAGAGTGACGTCACCAGCAATGAAGAGAAAAGTCATGGAACATTCTATGTGGCCAAGGGGCCAAGTCGATCGCTTCTCTTCTCAGGAAAATGTCGCAAAGGCTTAAACTAATCCAAGTTGCAAACACTGTCGAAGGAACAACAATACCAGAACTCTTGCACAAGTTTTCTGAAGTCACTACTGGCATGGGCGAATACAAGGGTGAACCTGTAAGATTCACATCGACGAATCCATAAAACCAGTTGCCCAACCACACCGACGCATACCGTTTCATGTCAGGAAACAAGTGGACCAACTCCAGAAAGATGACATCATCGAGCGGGCAAAAGGTCCGACCCCATGGGTCTCACCAATCGTGGTCGTTCCTAAACCGCATAATGCCAACGAGATCCGCATATGTGTTGACATGAGATCTCTGAATAAAGCGATAATTCGCGACTGATGACATCATCGCTGACCTGAATGGATGTAAACTCTTCAGCAAGATTGATCTTAACCAGGGTTATCATCAGCTTCCGTTCCATCCGGATTCGAGACATCTGACCACATTCTCAACTCATGTCGATCTATATCGTTACAAACGGCTGAACTTTGGTTTGTCATGCGCAGCCGAGATATTCCAGAGAAAGGTTGATGATGCAATAAGAGGAATTCCAGGCGTTCGTAACATCAGTGATGATATCTACATCGGCGGCATAGATGAGGCGCAACATGATGACAGACTGATCAAAGTCTTACAGCGGTTGAAAGAAAACCAGCTGACGGTGAACGTTCCGAAATGCTTGATCCGTGTCCCGAGTATGCTATTCTTTGGGCATGTCTTTAGTGGAGAAGGAGTGTCACCAGATCCCAAGAAGGTCGAGGCACTGAGAAGTGTAAACGCTCCAAACAATTTGAGTGAAGTTCGAAGCTTACTCAGCTCTGCTGCATTTTGCTCACGATTCATCAAGGACTTTGCCACAATCACTCGTCCATTGAGAAAGCTCACGTGTGATGGAGTAAAACCGACAACGATCTTCGTAGACGCTAGCCCTATCGGTTATTATGACCCAAGAGAATGCTATATTGAAGGAAGTCACACCACTCTACTTTGCAAGTCGACCACTGACTCCTACAGAATCCATATTTCATCACATCGACAGAGAAGCGTTAACAATTAGCTGGGCTATCAAGCGGTTTCATCTGTACGCATATGGAAAAGAGTTCAAGGTTGTGACAGATCACAAACCTTTAGTGACCTTGTTCAACAACCCATCATCAAAACCGACCGCGAGAATTGAACGATGGCTCATGAACCTGCTATGCTACAACATCACAGTCACATATCCACCTGGAAAATCCAACCCAGCAGACTACGCATCGAGACATCCTGTTGACGTTGCAACCGTGGATGAATACGACGAGACCGCTGAAACTGAACATTACGTGGCATACATCGCGCGTAATGCAGTACCAAAGGCAATGACACTGAAAGAAGTTGAACTCGCTACTTCTCAAGACCGTGTGCTACAAGCAGTCATGGCATGCATCATGTCTGGCAGATGGCACCAAACACCATCAAATGTATCTCTCGCTGAGCTGTCTAGATGCGAAAATGTCAAGAATGAGCTGACCTGTACAGACACCGTGTTGCTGAAATCAAATCGAATCGTCGTCCCTGCAACTCTACAAAACAGAACTGTTGAAATCGCGCACGAGGGCCATCTAGACATAGTAAAGACGAAAGCGCTGATGCGACAGAAAGTATGGTTCCCCAGCATGGACAAACTGGTCGAAGCAAAGGTGAAATCATGTTTAGCTTGTTAAATAGCTACACCTGTAACGAGTCGCGAACCATTGTAAATATCAAGACTACCGGACCAGCCGTGTGAGGAGATGAGCGTGGACTTTGCACATGTCGATGGAGAAACGCTTCTCATATTGATCGATTATTATTCTCGTTTTCCATTAATTGAACCAGTGACATATGAAGCTGCATGTGCAGTAATACCGAAAATTGACAAAATCTTTGCCATGTTCGGAACACCGGATGTCTTAAAGTCGGACAATGGATCTCAGTAGTAGGTGTATCCATCTGAGGAAGCAATTCCGGGCCCCATGTGTCTGAACCACTTCCGGTTGCGTGCGCAGCACACCAGAGCGCCCCTAGCGGCAGTAGGAGTGCCGAAAGAGAACCCGTAGCCATCGATAGTGGACATAGGAACACACACACACACACACACACACACACACACACACACACACACACACACACCACACACACACACACACACACACACACACACACACACACACACACACACACACACACACACACACACACACACACACACACACACACACACACACACACACACACACACACACACACACACACACACACACACACACACATACACACACAATACGCCTTAATAATAATACATCCACAACCACCCCCACCACGACCACACCTGACCCTGACCCTGACGGAGTGACCAATACCCCGAGTGGCGAGCTAACACTAACTGGACGCCCTGGACTGGAGTTAACTCTAAGCCCAAGCGTTTATCCAGCTGTAAGCCGTAGTACGAGATCAAAGGATGCCAATCAGAACAATGTTGCAGTGGAGCCGACCTTATCAGTGAAAAAACAGCGACAATGTTGCAAGTGCAGTATTGATGTGGGACTGAGGCATGTTATAGCTAGTATATAGCCGGTGGACATAAGACGTCATGAAATGAAAACGTTTAAATATAATGTGAAGATTTTATATTTACTGTATAGCCTACACGCATACCTCCATTTTATTCGCTGGATGATGGAAATCTCACCGCTCAGTTAAGAAATGGTGGCAGGGTGACAATTTACTATGTGTATAATGTGCACACACGCAGTTGGAACGAGAAATCAACATAAGAAGCTCAAGCAAAATGTAATAGGCAATTTATAGCCAGTGGACATAAGACGTCATAAAACGAAAACTATTAAATATAATGTGATGATGTTATATTTATTGTATAGCCTACATGCATGCCTACATTTTATTCGCTGGATGAAGGAAATCTTACCGTTCAGTTAAGAAATGGTAGCAGGGTGAAAAGTAATGTGCACACACAGGCAGTGGGAACGGGAAATCAATACAAGACGGGAGTGTATAGCAGCGGTCTCGAGGTGATGCACGTCTATCAGGTCATCGAGTACGATCCTATTCCCTGTTTCTGACGGTTCGGCGATGCGGTGTGCACGGCCCGGTGCGAGGGAGACGTCCACTCACACAAGACCATCATCGCGGATACCATAAAGTTGCTGGGGAACTCGGGTTACGGAAAGACCATCACCAACGTGGGCCGGCATCATGACGTCAACTACTGGACAGAGAAGGCGGCATCGCTCAAGGTCAACGATAGACGGTTCCGACAACTCGACATCGTCGTCGACGAGATAGAGATGAGTAAGAGAAACGTCACGTACACCCTACCCGTACACGTGGGATTCTTCTTTCTACACTACGCCAATATGCGCATGTTGCAATTATATTACGACTTCATCAACAGATACGTGGAGCGCCCTCTGTTCCAGTACTGCGAGATGGATATAGATAGTGCCTATTTGGCTTTGGCCGGTGAGTCCGTCGATGCCCTCGTGACCCCAGAATTATAAGATCATTATTTCCGACACGAGTACGAACGCTGTCGAATCGCCAATCGATCGTGAGTCGGGGACGAGGCGTACTGTAAGGCGCGTAGGGCTTTCGACAAGAGGACGCCGGGTATGTTCAAGGTCGAGTGGTCCGGTTACGGGTTCGTAGGGTTGTGTAGCAAGACGTACTATTGTTTCGGAGCCACCGACAAGTACAGCACCAAAGGACTGAGCAAACGTCACAACACCATCGACAAGGATGCGTTCCTGGAGGTGCTCATCAACCGTCGGAGCGGAGGTGGAACGAACCGCGGGTTCCGGGTGCATCACTCGACCGTGTTGACATACGTGCAGGAACGGGCGGCCCTCACCTACTTCTACGCCAAACGCGTGGTGCATGAGGACGGGGTGACCACGGGTCCGGTGGACGTGTAGAAAAGGCGATGCACTCTAGTCGTCTTTCATAAGCGATCATGGATGCACGATGGAAACACCCCTTCACGTGCATCGTCGCCGGACCGACGGGATGCGGCAAGTGTACTTTCGTGACGCGTATGTTGCGTCACGCTTCTGCGATGATCGATCCACCTCCCGAAAAAATCACGTGGTGTTACGGAGAATGGCAAGAGGCTTACGCAACGATGGACTTTGTCGACGTGCGGTTAGAGGAAGGGTTACCGACGGCGGCCATGTTCGAATCGACAACGAGGAACCTCATTGTCATAGACGATCTTATGGCAGAAACGGACGAGCGGGTCACGACCTTGTTCACTAAAAAAGGAGAGTCGTACCATCAGTCTTAACTCTCAGTACATGGTGGTGTTCAAGAATCCACGCGATGCAACGCAGATGTCATACTTGGCTCGTCAGATGTATCCGGGACGCATGAAATTCGCGCAAGATGTTTTTAAAGACGCCACGTCGTTACCGTAAGGTTATCTATTGATCGATCACAAACAGGACACACCCGAGGACATGCGTCTGCGCCCGTGCATCTTTCCCGACGACGGTGTTCAGTACGTGTACTTGCCGAAGGTATGAAAAGACCGAGTGCATGGATCGTCTCTTCATTCGCACCATGTCTGACTTGGTGAAGAGACACATTTTGTGCATACAAGCTCTGAACAGGTACAAGAGCACCAAACTGAGAAGAGCCATCATCGTTAATGTCGACGCCGATCTGCTGTGTGCACTGGCCGAGTGTGCCTACAACACACTAAAAATGAACATTTCATTATCCGATTTACAGAGGCGACGTTTGAACAAATCCAGAACGAAATTATGCGAGTTGGCTCAGAGACGAACGCCAGCTGCCAGGAGACGACGCATCTTGTTGCAACAGCAGGTCGGCGAGGGACAGAGCGGAGGTTTCCTATCGGCCGTTGGCAAGTTCAATATTTCTACCCTTGTTCCGAGAGGTGCTGCTCAAGAGGTAGAGACATGGAACACGCACGCAAGATGGCCTTGGTGGACCCGCGAGTGTTGGACACACTTCGTTCACCCCTACCACCCCCACCTCAGTTAAGAAGGTGCAAGCCCTCGATGACGAGATGAAGACCATCCTCGATAGAAAGGACCCCGACGACGGGACCAAGGTAACACTGTATAATCAGGTGTAGCAGCGGTTCAACGTCTTGTTCGATAAACACGTCAAGGAACCGGTCCGCTTGGCCGCGGCTAACGAGTTGATGTCATCAACAGCGTCGGGGCCTGGGATGGGGGCGCTGGTGACGGTGGTGCCGGAGGGAGCAGCAGGAGCTTCTATTATTGGAATAGAAGCCGACGTAATGGACACCGTACCCAAGACCATGCAGACCAAAGCCAGACGTTTGATGGAGCATCTCAAAAGAGATGTCGCGTGGACTGCTCGTGGTGAACTTATACACGAGGGTGTGCCGGTTGCCGGAAGTAACGTGGTGGATCTCGTTAATGATATGTTGCGTAAGAGAAAGACCGATCCAACAGATTGGCAACCATTTGCACGACAACTCCGTGCCATCAACCTACCCATGGAGTTGGTCGGTAACGTTGCCAGGAGAGCCTACATACGGCAGGCGACGACGGCCACTCCCTCTCGGCGGTCAGCTACTACTCCTCGTGCTGCTGCTGCTGCTGCTGCTGCTGCTGCTGCTGCTGCTGCTGCTGCTGCTGCTGCTGCTGCTGCTGCTGCTGCTGCTGCTGTTGCTGCTGCTGCTGATAGTGCACGAAGATCACTAAGTTGGACATCCCTCGGTCGTCAGCGCCGTCGAATGGAACATTCCATGCCCATCCCACCCCCCAAATCACGCAAGGCTTTATGGTCATTGGCTGGTTGGGACGACTTATAAGGCGGTACGGTCCGTGTCCATAGCACAGTGTTCGTCATGCCAACCGATCCACAGGACGCGTACCGTTCCGTCGTCGTTGCGATATTTTGCTGTGGAATTTACTTGCTTGCTGACGCTATATCCCGAATTATTATACAACAGGCGTTATTCGAACTATGGTTTCGCTACTAGACTGTTGTTGCTCCGCCGCTAGCGTTGTGGGTGCGATAACGTGTGTCCTACTATACGTCAGAGTGCTCCTCGTCATTCGTCAGTATTCGTACTCCGGAGTCAACGTCACCGCCGCCGTCAACGCGTCGGACCTCCTGTTTTAATGGCGCTGAGGAGAGAACACCCAATGAGGGAGGTCTACTTCGATCCGAAAAGGGTTGGCAGTTATGGTGGTGTCGGTGCCTTGCGACGCTTCACGCGCGTGCCGCGGAAAATCGTCGCAGAATGGTTATCGGAACATGACGCCTACACCTTACACCAACCAGCCAGACGTCATTTCAAGAGACGACGCGTCATCGTGGGTGGTATACGTCAGCAGTGGCAGGCCGATCTCGTAGACTTGACGAAGTTGAAAAACGACAAGGACGGTATGACCTTTCTCCTCACGGTGATCGACGTCTTCTCGAAAGTGGCCTGGTGTGTTCCTATGAAGAACAAGTCCGCGGCGTCGTTGGTGACAGCGCTGCAAACCACGTTCGTCAACGATTGGCCACAGACGTTGCAGAGAAATGAAGGAGTGGAATTTCTGAATAAATCCGTTCAGGCTCTATTGCAGAGTTACGGCATCCATCACTTCTCCACACACAACGCGGAGACGAAGGCGAGCATCGTGGAACGGTTCAACAGAACGTTGAAGACGCGCATGTGGCGATACTTCACGAAACACCAGACGTGGCGTTACATCGATGTCCTTCATGACTTGGTGCTATCGTACAACAACACCCCCACCGCAGCATCGGTATAGCTCCGTTACGGGTAAATGATGCAAAGAATCAAGAAAAGGTGTGGCAACGCCTGTACGGTCACGACGGTAAGGGCGTGCCCAAGCTGTGTGTGTCGGATCGCGTGCGCGTCAGCAAGTACAAAGGTACGTTCGAAAAGGGCTACGAGACGAACTGGAGCGAAGAGATGTTCACGATACACGAGGTTCATCCCTCCGATCCACCCGTGTACCGCCTCTCGGTGAAGTGCTGGAATGCATCTTCTACGAACTGGAGCTGTAGAAGGTGTCGGTACCCGTCGATAAAGTGTACCGCGTTGAATCGGTACTGCAACGCCGTAAGGTTGGTAGACGAACGGAGGCTTTGGTGAAATGGTTCGGCTATCCCTCCAAATTCAACAGCTGGATAGATGCCAGCGCACTCGTCTACTCCACTATAAAGACTAGCCGCGCGTATGTTGAAACTTCATTCGAGAAATGACACAAGACACAACACCACAGGCCTTCACCACCACCACCGTCATAGACGAGGACGAGGAGGTGGAGCCGGAGGACGTAGCAGCAGCAGAGGACAGTACTGGTGCGCCGAACGAGAACGACAGCACTCCTTGGCATATGTTCGGTACCGTGTGTCCCAAAGACGAGATAGTGTTTCTGTGTCAGGTCGTCGTCTTGTACATGGTCATCCTGATAAGCATTTACAACCTGACGACAGGTCACGAGAATTCTAATATGTGGACGGCTCTGTTGAGCAGTTCCTTGGGTTACCTGCTATCCAATCCCACGTTGAGACGCAATAGCGACTGATTTCTATCTGACGCTACCTAGCAACGCTTCCATGAAGGTGCACCCCGATAACACCTTGGCTCATTACATCACGGACTTGCCTCAACGCATATCGGTGTCTGGCGAGTGAGAGGGCGGACTGGCAGAGATCCAGTACCCGCATACTTGGTACAACGTTCGAGAGGGCGACACCTGGTTCTACCTCAACGAGCGCACTCCTGTGGGTCTTACCCCGAGTACGAAGATCGAGGCTGGGTATTACCGCAGTCCTAACGTATTGTTGGACCACGTCAACAAGGCGCTGAAACGCATGTGGACGGATAAGATGCGGGCTAAATTGAGCTACAGTACCATCACTCAGAAAATGACGTTGCACATGTCACCGGGCACCGACTTCAGCATGTCTTACCAGAGTGCAATGGGTACAATTTTAGGATTCCACCCATCGGTTGTCGCCAGTCCAGCGAGAGTTAGGACACGGGTGTACACCCACCCGAGAGTAGGCGATGAAACAAATATAACCTACCCATCGGAGCTAGGTCTCACGCCGTCGGCTACCGTGACGTCAAAACCCGAAACAACGACTGTCGATAGCCCGTACTCTTTCCGTCAAGAGGCCAATACCGTGGTGAACATGAATCAAGGGTTCGATACCATCTACGTCTACACGGACGTCGTGGAGTCTCGCATCGTCGGCGACAGTCTCGTACCGTTGTTGCGATGCCTCCCGGTTCGCGGAGGTCACGGCGCCACGGTATCCGATCGTTTCACTAACGTTCACTACGTGCCTCTGTTGCGCAAGGAGTTCTGGACCATAGAGATGGATTTAAGAGACGACACCGGATGGCGCGTGCCATTCGAGTACGGTAGAGTGATGGTGACGCTTCGTTTTCGACGGCGTAGGACCGGACTATTCTGACGATGAATTACAACGACTATTACGCGCGGCAGGCGGGTGGTGCGCTGCCCTACTTCGCCGGTGCACAATACCAGCGAGGTCACGGACTGGGCGGCAGTCTGTTCAGCGGTCTGCTGCGCAACGCCATGCCACTCATCAAGAGAGGTGCCGTGGCTTTGGGTAAGGGAGGGTTGAAGACCGGCGTGCGTATAGCTGGCGACGTCTTATCTGGACAGAACATAAAAAAGGCAGCCAAACGTCGCGTCACGGACGCTGGTAGGAGCATGCTGCGTGACCTTGAGATTCCTGGCGTGCGACCTCGTAAACGTATAAAACGAGCACCCGCGAAGACAGGAGTCACTACAACGAAGAGACGACGCAACAGACAGACGCCCAAGAAACGTGAGGCCGACATATTCGACGACGATGGCGTTCGTACATAGACAGTCGTGCGAAGGGGTCAAGACCGAGCTGGATCTCTTTACCGTACCCCTCACTCAGACCAGCATCGTCGACAGCCACGTAGTGGAACATCAACCCATGGCCTCTCTGGACTCGGGTCGACCGATAGAATTCCTGATCCTTGGATTGGGAGACGATTACCTGGATCTCGCCAACACGATGCTACACGTACAGGTGAAGGTGACGCGAGCCAACGGGGATGATCTCGACTTGGCCGACGCCGTAGGACCAGTGAATAACTGGCTGCATTCGCTGTTCAGTCAAGTCGACCCCTTCGACAACACGTACGCGTATCGTGCTTACATCGAGACGCTGCTGAGTTACGGCACCGATGCCAAGGTCACGCAGCTGACGGGTCAGCTGTGGCACAAGGACACGGCCACTCACATGGATGCCGTCGAGATAGTCGACGGAGCCGCGGCTAACGCAGGGTTCGTGGCTCGACGAGAGAACATCGTACGCAGTCGAGTGGTCGACATGATGGGTCGTCTACACGTGGATCTGTTTCTGCAAGATAAATTCCTGATCAACGGCGTCAATGTCAAGATATGACTGGTGCGCAGTAAGGCTGTGTTTGCATTCATGGCTGGTGGGAACGCCCCCGATTACAGGATAAACATCGTCAATGCCACCTTGTTTGCCAAGAAGGCCACCCTCAATCCCACCGTGCAGATGGCACACATCAAGGCTCTCGAGAAGAGCACAGTCAAGTATCCGATGCTGTCCGTCGACTGCAAGGTGTACTCCATTCCTGCGGGTGCTCGGTCGCACACGCAGGAGAACCTGTTCCTCGGCACTCTGCCGAGACGTCTCGTGCTGTGCTGCATCGATAACGACGCCTACAACGGTGCGTACGACAAGAATCCGTTTCACGCCAAGAACAACACCATAAGCTTCCACGCAGTGTACGTGGACGGATGACAGATACCCTCCAAACCTTTCCAGCCCAATTTAGCAGGCGACCTCGTCGTCAGGAGCTACATGAGCCTGTTCACCTCGACCGGTAAGATTTGGCAGGACGAGGGGAACGGCCTGACTCGCAGCGACTTCCGGCATGGCTACACATTCTTCGGTTTTGACCTGACCCCCGACCAGTGCGATGGTCCCTGCTTCCATCTGGTACAAAAGGGCAACCTGCGCATAGAACTGCATTTCCGCGACGCGCTGGCGACCACTGTGAACGTCATAGCCTACGCCGAATTCGAGTCCGTACTGGAAATCGACAAGAACCGCAACATTATCTACGACTACTGAGATGGACACCCTGCAGATCGCCCGAATACTGGAGATGGACCCGTGCACCAGATCGATATTTCGCGGTGTCGTACCCAAAAATCGGACTGCCTACGACAATAGTCGGCGTTCTACCTGCGGCCTTCGTGTGCAACACCGACGACGGTGACGAACCGGGCGAACATTGGATAGCGCTGTACCTGGCCGCCGACGGACGCGGCGATTACTTCTGTTCGTACGGCCTGCCGCCCCGTCACGCGGCGTTCCGCACCTTCATGAACGAACATTGTTCCGAGTGGACTCATACTAGCAAGAGATTTCAGAGTCCCCTGTCTAACGTTTGTGGACATTATTGCGTAGCTTTTGTATTGCTTCGTTGTAACGGCTTTCCGATGAGAACTTTTTTCAACGTATTCGGCACCGATCTAGTTGCTAACGATTGCCGCGTGTTTGATTGGCTTAAACAGATGCGACAAGGTAGACTGTACTATCACACATCGTTCATCGATTGAGCCTCTGGCGAGGTGGACACACCGCCCGTAAGCTCACGACCTCTGGCGTGATGCTCAACATCCGCAAGTCGCCTCATCATCATCACCCTCGAGCCTCTGGCGAGGTGGAGACACCCCTAAGCTCGCGACCTCTGGCATGATGGTCAACATCCGCAAGTCGCCTCATCTCATCGTCATAGTTGTAGTCGTAGTGATATTACACGCTACCCATGTTGTATCATCATGCTGCTTGTGTTGTTCAATAAAATACGTGTGCACTCGTACGATATCGTGTTTTGTTCGTTTATCGTCTCCTCGTTAGGTCCTTTGATCTCAGTTATTAATGACCCTGTTAATGACCACTGTTAGCACGCGCACCTCTCCGGGTCAGGGGTCCGGGTTCACCGCAGACGACATAAACTTAGGGTTACACAACCGTCAACAGGTTGGGGTTACATTTAGGGTTATCTCCATTCGCCAGGAGGCGCTCCTACAGCCGCTAGGGGAAACCGGAAGTGGTTCAGATACATGGGGCCCAGAATTGCTTCATCAGATGGATACACCTACTACTGACCTCCATTCAAACGTGCTAGGGTTCAAGCATCGCAAAGTGACACCGCTATGGCCCAGAGCTAATGGAGAAGTTGAGAGATTCGTGAAAACGTTAAAAAAGTGTGTGAAAGCTGCAAAATCAGATGGCAAGAACTGGAGAAAAGAAATGCAAGCATTCTTACGCAACTATTGTACCAGTCCACATGCGACGACTGGAGTTGCACCATCAACACTGTTCTTGAAGCCGTTCGCAATAAACTACCGCAATGTGCGAGCGCTTGTCCAGTTGCTGAGATAGTTCGCAAGAGAGACTTACTTACTTACTTATGCCCATCGCCCCTCTTGGGGCATAGGCCGTCGACAACAGATCGCCAGAGTCCCCTGTCCTGGGCCATCCTCTCTAACTGGTTCCAGGTGTAGCCCATCTTCCTGGTGTCTGCCTGGAGGTCCCGTCGCCACGTGTTTCTTGGTCGTCCTCTTCTCCGTTTGCCTTGAGGATTCCATGTCAGCGCTTGCCTGGTGGTGCTTGTTACTGCAAGAGAGACACTGACCAGAAATGGAAGATGAAGTATCATGCAGACCGAAAGAACTACCACAAGCCGTGTGATATCAGCATTGGCGAGTCTGTGTTAGTGAAGAGACCATTCACTGCGTCAAAAAGTCACAATCCCTACGAGTCGAATCCGATGACAATCGTAACACGGAAAGGCAGCATGATCTCTGCAAAGACTGATCAAGGACGGAGTGTAACCCGCAACTCGTCTTTCTTCAAGAGACTCCACGGTCGTGACGAAACAGAAGTTGGCGCAGATGAAGATCCGTTGCTTGATGAATGCAGTGAACCGAAGCCGAGAGACGATCTCGTGGCGAACGATGACTCAACAACAAAGAACGACAACTCACCTGTGCAGTTGACTCCGAGTCCAGATCTGCCAATTCTTCGCAGATCTACACGTGTTAGAAAAGCACCTGACGTGCTTGATCTGTAGTTTGTCATTTGCCATTACAAAGAACATTAACATGTTATGATTCATATCAATTATAGTTGAACTTTCTTTTACTATTAACCTGTATGAATGAAACCCAGTAATTCTTTATAATTATGATGGACATTGAATACTAATTGCTATAATATCTACAAGGAAGGAGATGTATTATGTCCTAATACTATATGTCATATTAGTAATTATCTTATTTTGATACATACCGGTGTAACCCGGGAAGCGAAACGGAGAGTGGATGCGTGAGAACACAATGTAATGCCAATGAATAAGGTTCGTTATATGTACTCTTTATTGACGATCATCTATATCTATTCACCATAAGGCATCACAGTTGCGAGATTGGCCTTCCCGTCGTGCCGTCACGAATACCGTCCGCAATCGCTAGATGTCGCTACAAACTGGTACATCCTGTGTGCACAAAACGTAATCAAATAAGCTCTTTTATGGGGTGACCGATGCAATTAAAAAAATATTTGAATAGCAGTGAATTTTTTTTAGTATGGACAATGCAGTTTGGGAAGAAAAAAAATTAATTTCGCGTACTTAAATGTACTTTTCCAGAAATTCAGTGGCGACGCCAATGAAAAAAGTCAGGTTGATTTACAACTCTGACTTTGTCTTTGATATTAACGAGTAACCAAGTCGTTGGCGTATCAATATTGAGCAGATGAATAGTTCCTATTCACGTCTACCTCTGCAAAACGATCGCTTTACAAATATCGACTCTGCTCACTTGCTGGGTCTTGCAAGGACAAGAGGACTAGAGGACATGAGGTAAAATTAGTAAAGGATCAATGTAGATTGGACATCAGGAAGCACTCGTTCTCATAGAGGACAATAAATGAATGGAACAAATTGTCTACAGATTGTGTAACTGCTAGCAGCGTGAATATATTTAAAAACACGGTTGACACATATCTCAGGAGGGCGGGTTATAAGTTACATTAAGTAGATGAACATTGTTGGACTCTCGATAAGCCAATGGCTTCCTTGTCCACTTGTCATCTGGGCCTTTGACTTGGATGGCAAATCTTGTTAAATCTTGCGTTGGTATTTGTGGACTTTGTCTGTTGTTGCCCCTCCCACCATATGGTCCCTGCAGCGTTGCGTGACCGTAACCCGTGAAGTTAGCTCAGCCAATGAAAGCGTTTCTGGGTCACAGCAAGGTCGCTCGAAGTTTTCGCGGATTTAATGTCGCGGGATCTCAATAAGTTAGATTGTTGGTTGCAAATGTAGTGAGCGTTAAAGAAATGTGACCAAGTTGACGCCACAAACTCAGGAGTTGACTGCGATGGAATATCAGGTGTGTTTCTCGTGTGTGGTGTAGAAAAGTCGGACTTGTGAAGGAGTTTGTAACTTTTAACTAGCGCTAGCAGGTGGTCGATATTGTCCCGTGCAGCTGCCGCGATACGCACGCGACATAATGTGGGCACTTCCGGTGGTCTTTCAACTCTTTGTGTGTCGCCAATGTGACGGCGAGCCGTCTTGCAGAATGTTTGTGTCGTTTGCTGTGTTTGTGTAGAGCACGGGAAGGCAACCTCGTAACAGTCTGTTTAGGTTGTCCGATGTCCAACTTTGCGAAAGTTTGGTTGCCCTCGCCTAGACCTAGTAGGTATGTGACCAAAAAAATGAAGTTGTTGCCAACGTTGGATATCACTTTAATTTACATAATTGGAAATGTATTGAAAATACCTTTCCAGTGGTTTAAATATATTGTAATAGGCCTAATATTATGGAAGTTATGTTAATTGAACGTTGAAAGTTCATTTCAAATCTCTATGATTATTCAGTCAGGTGAAGTCAGTTCCTTGGTGCATAAGAGTCTTTATCATTATTATCACTCTTTAGTATTTTTTTACTTACAGATTAAAGATTTATGACAGCACAAGGTCCTCATAGACGAGAACGCAAAGTTAACCTCGACATTTCGTAGTAGAGTAGATTGACTTATCCAGAGAATCATTGTCATACCAAACATGGCAGATGTTCCTGCCAACAACTGCCCCTGACATGATATCCTTAAGATCTGCCAGGGAGTTTTTCTCTAACTCGTGAAATTCCTTCTCGATATCATCTAGATTGATGTTCTTTCTGCATGCTTCCAACGATTGGTCATTCTTTTCTTTCTTGCCATACCCACTGCCCAACTAACCAGGACAATGTAGGAAAGATTTACTCAAGGGGGGCCAGAGGGGGCAGTTCTGCAATGCAATTGGATGTAATTAAAAATGAAATAAATAATGACCTAGCTGAAATTTATTGTTTTCCTGCATTTATTTGTTGTTTCACTCTGTAGTGCTTTGACTAATTGCAGTGTCACTAGAAAAAAAGAATCATTAAAAGTCTGTATCAAAATTATCTATTCAGTTGTCACATACTCCTATTTAATTACTACAAACATGACAAAACAACCCAAGCACAATGAAGCACATAGTGGATTGTGTTTGTAAACAAGACTCAGCCAATCAAGTTGGGGGAAATCGGTCACGTGACCTGACTGACGAACTCGATTAGACGAACTGCAGAAAAAAGGCTTGACAAAATTATCAAACATCTGTGCCATAGATGTATAATTTAAGAAGCTGTGACTGACTGTAATATTAAACGAACCACATACACCGAAAGCGGGTGTACCTGGTCACAGGTATGGATGCACACCGCGTAGAGCGATAAGTGGGTCATTCTCACATACCTAGGCCAGGGCTAAGCACAAATGAGTATTTATATCTATTAAGCCTGCCGGGATGAGTTCTATAACATCTGCCAGATGGAAGGAACTGAAATTCATTGTGTAAAACAGCTGCCTGACACCGTCACGCAGGCTGAACATTCTCACCCAGACTCTATTGTTATTGTGGCAGGTGATTTTAACAAAGGGATGCCAAAATTTGCACAGCAGGTAACATGTGCGACTAGGGGCGGTAACATTCTCGACCACTGTTCTACGACCATCAGGGGCACCTATCGCTCGATCCCTCGCGCACCACTCGGGCGGTCGGACCATGCTATGGTTTACTTGGTGCCCACTTACAAACAACAGTTGAAATGTGTGAAACCAACGGTGAAAACTGTGAAACAGTGGTCGTTGGATGCAGTGGAGTCACTTCGTGGCTGTTTTGAATGCACCGATTGGGGTGTGTTTAAAGAGGCCGCAGCTGATATCCATGAATATACAGAGTCTGTCAGTGATTACATCACCTTCTGCGAAGGCCTCTGTATTCCGACGAGAACCATCAAGATTTACCACAACAACAAACCGTGGTTCAAGACAGATATCAAACACAAACTACAGGCGAAACAAGAAGCTTACAAAGGAAACGACAAGGACAAATAAAAGCAGACGAGGTATGCAACGGAGAAGGCCATCAAGACTGCCAAGGCCAATTACCGTGACAAGCTGGAGGAGAATCTCACCACCAACAACCCCAGAGGTACATCTGGCAGGGTCTGAAGGCCATCACCAACTACAAGCAGTCTTCAAAGAGTGCTGACATTACTGACACTACCCGTCCTGACAATCTGAATGACTTTTACAGTCATTTTGATAAACAGAACACCAGCTCTCCTCCCTCTGTAGCAGCATTTTACTGTGACATTCCACCTTTCACAGTTGATGAATCTGTCGTCAAGCACATGATTGAACGTATTCAAAAAGTCAGTTATCGTTCCTGTACCAAAGAAATGTTCACTCTCCTGCTTAAATGATTATAGGCCTGTTGCCTTGACCTCTGTAGTCATGAAGATGCTCGAGCGCTTGGTCCTGCAGTTTCTGAATTCAATTATCGACCCAATGCTTGACTGATTTCAGTTTCCGTATCGTGGAAATAGATCTGTTGAAGACGCTGTCTCTCTAGGATTGTTTTATGTTCTCAAGCATCTAGAACTTACAAATTCTTACACTAGGATCTTTTTTGTTGATTATAGCTCTGCTTTTAATACCATTATCCCTTCAAAACACAGTTTCATTCATGGTTTTCTAATTGTCACTGACATCTGTCATGTTGTCTTAAAAGCTAGTTAGTGAACCATGGTGCCATAATTATTTATGTAATCATTACTATGTGCTAGCGAGTCAAGCAAATTCGAATAAAATATAATGCACAGAGTAAAAGTTGTACTTGCATATGAATGGTGACAGGATAATAATATATTGTTTTTAAATTAGTCTACGCATTAAATAAAATGGCACATCTTTTTTAATTTCTGATACTTTATAGTTATACGTCAGAAAGGTATTTCTGACAGTTCCTGGTGGTTTCTGACAGTTTCCGACATTTTATTTCTGACGAGGTGAGGGCTCTTCAGAAACTTGCCAACCTGGTATTGTATGTATTGTGATTGTGTGTGGTGACTCCAGCTATGTGCTGTCTGTCAGCTGTGCATAATGGGTGTTAGAATGTGACAGACAGCCACCACCAAGATCGTATAATGCTTGACTTGGCACACTCTACAGTGTGGGTTGGTGTAATTGTTTGTGCCAGCAGAGTTGGATTGATGGCTGTGCTGACTTTGTTGTACACTCTTAAGATCATGGTGCATTTGTATGGTTGACATAACTGTGTCAGCGGCTACAGTCTGTTGCAGATGTGTAACATGACTGGATGGAAGGATAGCTGCAAGGACTACTGCCAAAAGTTTACTGTAGTTTTCTAAATATGCATAAATACATGTATGTGTAATATGAATAACATTGTTCAGGGTACACACAGATACATGTGTAGCACAAGTAACATTGCTCAGGGTACACCATAGACATAAATAGAACACCCATTAGTAAAACAAGACGACTGACCTCTTATCAGTTTACACATGATACAGTGATGCCAGCCACGTTCATGGGGTGAGACCACAGTTGACCTTCCTGTTTATTGTTTCACACGAATGTAGGGCGTATTAAATTGCGATATGTGAATTTAAAGAATTCATTTGATGTGACATAAGTGCAATTGAGCAGGCATATTCAAAGGTTTGTTTGTAGAAGCTATTGACTGTGAAATGGTGCATTTTTTTTAGAGTTTAACAGGCGGAGGGATTTATGGGAATTTTTCTGCTATGGGCCACGTGGGCGCATGAATACATGGCTATTTTTTTTTAAATTGATGGGCATCGCACGTCGGGGCGTTTTAAAAGAGCTGGAGGTATGTGATTTTGATAAAACTTGGTCAGCATGTCAATGAGATGATGGCAGTTGCTGTGAAAATGTTTCAGAATTTTTAGTGGTCACGTTTTCTTATAATCAGACAAAATATTAACATGGCCACCAATGCAATTCTCAACTGTGGTCTGACTCCTCATGGTGCTGCACAGCAAGAACCCACTGGATGCCCGGCGTTTATACTGTACAGCACCCAGTCTTCATCATATATCTACAGATATACAGTACTAATAAGAGATTATTACTACATAGCTATATATACCTAATACCTTATTACGTGCACAATCTATCCATGCACCTTGTATATCAAATATCATAACATATTAACTATAACAGTAGCACCACTAAACAAACATGATCGAAACTGAACTTTCTGAAGTGCTCTATACATGTTTTAGCTAATGACTGCAAGAGGTCAAAATCTCATTAAGCCCTGTTGGACATTCTTCTATAAGGTCCGAAAAATATTCTTTTCCCATCTTCCAACACATTCCCCAGCTGCTCCATCACAGCTATTTCCACCTGCAGATCAAGATCTTTATCGAATGTTATCTGGCCAACATGCCCAAGGACACACCTCATGTAAAGAAATGTGCTCTCTCATTTAAGCTGTCAATTGTTTTAGTAGGCAACCTTTCACATAGAATGCAATGAATGTTGCAATGTGTACAGAATGAGTTACATGATAGTGGTTCATACAACCAAGAAAAGGCAAACGACGACCAAAAAGGGGAGAGCCGCATTAAATGCAGATGACTTAATAAAAAACAAATCTTATTAATGAGCTGACATCTAGTAGAGTTTTAAAAAAGAGTTACAACTATACATACACGCACGCACACATTATTTATAAAACTGAATCCTACCCCTATAACATTTTATGTTGCACCCAATCAATGTGACTACTGGGAAACACTTAATGTATGCTCCCCCAAGAAAAACAAACGTATCTGTAATATATTGATATTTCAGAACATTTCCGAAACTGTTACATTCATTCGTATATACACTAACACAGCACAAACATTTGCGACATAAATTACCTGAAAATAACGAGATGTTAGATCCTGTCTTCTGTCGATTCGTACAGCTGTAAGCCACACAGGAAATAACCATATTCGTTGTTCCACAACTTTCTCCAGCAAGCCTCCAAAATGTTTGTCTTGAAGAGTTTAACACTAAAGCACATATGAACAACCCAACTGCCCACACTTATAACACAACTGCTGGGACCACCCTCACCCAATTTATTTATCAGTCTGGTGGCCATGCCCCATTAAGAACAAATGACAATGACAAATCTTCAAGTTAATTGGTTCCTGGTGTCATCGTCACTGGCTACTAGCCGGATAAGTTTATAATTCTCTGGCAGCCACCTCATCTTCATTGCTTTTGTTTGCCTTATATTGTACATGATGATGGTGAGGAGGAAATACATTCACTTACTTACTATGCTATGTTCACACTACAAACATTACTACCATATGTGTCATGCAGTGGATGCAACAGTTTCTGCCGTGCAATGAAATGCCGGCCAGTGGTCCACGCCCGCTTCACTGCAGTAATCTGGCTAGGGGGGTGATTACTGATGTAACTCTATGGGGTACACACAGATACGTGTGTAGCACAAGTAACATTGTTCAGGGTACACACACGTAACACAAATGAAAACTTTCAGGGGACACAGATACATTGATGCATGTATAACACAATTAAGATTGTTTAAAGTATTGTAACACAAATAACATTGTTCATGGTGTAACACAAATTACATTGTTCATGGTGTAACACAAATTACACTGAACAGCACACAATGCACCTCTAGTTGTCATTAATTATAGTTAGGCTGGACAATAAATAGACAGATGGTGGGTGAGTTACAGCGTTACGACCGTCTTCTCAAGTCACAAGTATTTGACCGTGTTCTGTCTTGCAGATGATGGCAGAGACCCACTAGGTAAGGCAGCGATTTATGACGACAATGGCAACGACGATGATCAACTCGAGACACGAGTATGGCAAGGGCGTCTATGAGGAGGTGGCGTTGATTGGCAACGGAGCTTATGGCACCGTCTACAAGGCGCGCGATCTCCAAAATGGACGCTTCGTTGCTCTCAAGAAGATTCGCATACCATCTAATGCGGAGGAACTCGGTATGCCGATGAGTGCGATGCGAGAGATTGCATCTCTGAAGCAGCTTGACAACTTCGAGCACCCAAACATCGTTCGGTGAGCACACACATACAGGTTGAATCCTGCAATTATAAAGCTGAGAATTTGTGTACTAGAAGCCTGGTACAAACAGGGTTAAGGAAGTGAAAAAATGTCGGCAAAACACGATAATGCAAATTCAGGCAACATTTCTGAATGTGCGAAATTTCATATTTGAAATATGCTATAAATGATAACACAACCCGAAACAGCAGCCATTTTCATGAAAATGCAGTGGAAGATATGTATGAAGGAAGCCTAAAGATGTGATGTTGTGCCACCTGGTCTTTATGTGAAAATTTACATTTGTTACAACTTGCCTCTGTCCCAACTAACCCACTATCCCCTACATAGCAGTCTGTGGCAGTGAGAGTGATGCAAATGCCAATTACAAATAGTTCACTTATTAATATGCAGTTATGCGATGCTAAATGTATAGCTTTATTTTGCAAGAATATGTTCCTGGTGTTCACTGTGTTCCATTCATGACTAGACATAAGTAGATGGTCAAGAAATGCTGGCTTCAATTTATAGCCCGCAGGTGCCACACGTGAATAGCTTCTGAAATGCTCGGGCATAATAGAACCGTGTCAATATTTGCAGGCTGACATTTTATTTTGTCTCGTATTCATGTGCGTACGGTCTAGACGAAGTGCGACTGTGAAGTGCTCATGAATGATTAGTGCTTTGTGGCATTTCGTTGTGTGCATGCCCTATGACATGTGTACTCGGTAACTACAGCGAGGAAATGTAACCAGAGGAAAACCGTTTTAGTACTATTACTATTTGTCAGTTTACTAGGTTACTATATTACTATGTACAGGTGAATTGGTATTTGTGATGGGGATTACCACATGTGTACAAACCAGCGGTTGTGTAGTAACTAAATCACTATTGCAGAAGTTATTTGGGAGGAACGCGCTTAGGAGTACGTCTTGACCTGAACACTGTAGTTTTCGTAACTAGTAAATTTTAATTATAAAATTATACTTGTCAGGATACAGCACTTTGAGTACTCCCAACATTTGTACCCTGTATACAACACTCGTATCCTGTATACAACACCCATACCCTGTATACAACATCCATGCCATGTATACAACATCCGTACCATGTTTACAACACCCCTACCCTGTATACAAAACCCCTACCATGTTTACAACACCCCTACCATGTTTACAACACCCCTACCATGTTTACAACACTCATACCATGTATACAACACTCATACCATGTCTTTCCTTTTTGTTGAGAGTCATGTCGTATGCCCAACAAAATATAATTTCATGTTTTATGATATTGCTATTATTAGTGATCATAAAAACTAAAAAAAACGCTGACAACAAAGCCTTCCTCACAATCTCTTGACTGGCGTGATGGCATAATATGAGTAGTAGGAATCTTCATGTTAGAAGTCAGTTCATCAACCGTGACCGATGAATCAATGACAGTGACTGGTTCTGCATGAATGCACACAGTAATCATGTTGTGCTGCTAACCTTCTACCACAGTGTGAGTCAGTGGTAATTATTGTAAGGATATTACTAAGGCAGTCGGGTTGACAAGTGAGCATATGGCAGGGAGTAAAGTGCACTGGACATGGTTGGGGTCAGTTGCAATTGTCAGTTAAATGACACCGAATCATAAAAACAACTACAATTACAATGCTTAAAAAAATCAGTTGCTATATAAAGGGTCAGTCGCAACAGTTCATACGTTGAGTACAACTACTGTATTCGGCCTATTAAGCGTACTAGTGTGGAACAACTGAAGTGTCGCAATCTGGTGTTAAACAATTGGCACCACTTATAAGAACAGATTTTAAGCGGGTTTTAAGTGAAGTCGTCATCATCAATCCCGTAACCCGTAGTGTGTCATTGGGGCACCACCGATGACTTTGAAACCAGCTATCTCCTCTTCTTCCTGTCATCTGCCGCCCTCTGCGTCTCTGAGAAGTCCAGGCCTGTCCACTCTTTGATGTTTTCCCTAAGAATGCCTAATCCTTTGGTTTTGTTGCGCCACTGAGCTCGAATTTTCCGAGGATATTGGCGCCAAAAATGTCATTTTATTATTGTTATTATTATTATTATATGTATATGTACATAAAGTACAAAAACAAGTTTACAAAACTCTTACATCTAGAAAAGAAGAACTATTACAGGAAAAAACTTGAAGATTGTAAAACTAATACAAGAGAGACTTGGAAAACATAATAGGTAAAAGAAAATCTGAAACAAAATATTCCAACGAATTTCGTGTTGGTGAAAATCGAGTAGTAGTAGAAAGTAAAGAAATAGCTAACCATTTCAACAAATTCTTTGTTGACATAGGTACAAATTTATCAAGCCTTATAGAACCCTGCCCGGGAACAAAGCCGACTGACTTCGTAAAAAGTAATGTATCACAGTCAATGTATCTGCAGCCAGTTACTGAGCAAGAAGTACTTGACATTGTGTCTGGGTGCAAAAGTAAAACTTCATACGGGCACGATGAGATCAGCATGAAAACAGTTAAGCATATAACAAAGCAAATTGTAAAATTGCTAACCCACATTATTAACAGATCATTGATCTGCAGATCATTTCCAAATGATATGAAATTGGCAAAAATCATTCCTGTATTTAAGTCAGGTATCGTTTTAAATTTTCTAATTAGACCCATATCTCTTTTATCCCATTTTTCAAAAATACTTGGAAAAATATTCAACAAAAGGCTAACATCTTTCATTGAAGCACAACACATACTGTCAGACGGGCAGTGTGGCTTCAGAAGTAATCATTCGACCTCACTAGCTCTAACTGAATTTGTTAAAAAGGTTACTTCTGCAGTGGATAAATCCCAAACTACGATTGGTGTCTTTATCGATCTAAAAAAAGCTTTCGACACGGTTGACCACAACATATTGCTAAGTAAATTGCAATGCTGTGGAGTAACGGGTTTAGCTCTGGAATGGATAAAAAGTTATTTATCCAACCGTAGACAATATGTATGCTACAATAATAGTAACTCAGAATTTAAGGAAATCAAGTGTGGAGTCCCGCAAGGATCAATCCTTGGCCCATTACTGTTTATCTTGTACATAAATGACATGTGTGATGTTTCCAAACTACTTCATATTATTCTATTTGCAGATGATACTAAAAAAAATTACTCTGCTAGTAATATTGATGATGTAACCAATGTAGTTAACAACGAACTAAAACAACTAGGCCTATGGTTCAGAGCGAACAAATTATCGCTCAATATGAACAAAACAAATTTTATAATGTTTAACAATAAAAAACAACCTAGAACAGATGTGCAAATAGTTTTGAATGGAACAGACATTGAGTAGGTAACACACACAACATTTCTTGGAGTAACTATTGATGAAAACCTAACATGGAGAGAACATATAAAAATGGTTGAAACAAAAGTATCAAAAAGCATAGCAGTTTTGTATAAAACTATGCATGTTCTTGATTGTCAAGCGTTACACATATTATATCAATCACTTGTTGAACCACAGGTGTCATATTGCTGTGAGATGTGGGGAAGTACGTATCAATCCAGACTCAAGAAACTATTTCTGTTACAGATAAAAGCTATGCGGATTATTTATAACCTTAATTACCATGATCATACATCTGTATTTTTTCCACAGCTCAAAAATACTTAAACTTCATGATTTAGTTACATACAAGACTATGATTATACTCTGTCAAGGAAATAATCACTCTTTAAATGGTCGGGTTCAAGCATTCTTTAAACCAACAGAAGCTATACACATGTATGGTACCAGACAAAGCAAACTGTTTTATGTTAAAAAAACAAACACCAAAAAACAAACACCACCCCCAGACTACTGTCACTCACTGCCAAAGGTATAAATACGTGGAACAGTTTAGCAAATGAAATAACCCAGCTACCAAATTTAACACAATTTAAAAAAACATTCAAGTTGTCATTACTTACAGCATATTTATAAACTTTTAATTGAAAGTTATGTCAACTAGTTTATTTATAATTACCACAAGCACCACTGTAATAAGTTTATAAGTGAATTGTGAATGCTATTTTGTGTTTAATTTTTTACTTGTATTGCATTTATTTAGTTTGAGAAGGGCATAACACCTTATAAGTCGTATGACTTCAGCTATGTCCCTTCAGCAGCAGCAGCACACCACACTATGCACCTGTATTATGTTGTTGTTGTTTAATAAACTTTCACTTCATATTATTATCCTCGTATCACCAGTGGACTGGCAGAACTCCTGTCTACAATCTATTTTATAGTTACATTGTATTAAATTGGAATTGGAATGTCAATTCCGGAATTGACATTGGTGTTTTGTCTTTAAAAAAGTAGTTGGAATTGGTGAATATATAATTGTTTTTTAAAGTTATTTTCCATTACTTTTTCAATTACATAATGTTACTTTTGAACTCAAATTATTCGTTTCAAATAATCAATAAAATAGTGCATACGGTACATTATATTTGTTTGCCATAATATGCAGAAATTAAGATGTTACTTTTTTTTTAGTATTGCTCTGTTCACGTGCTGTTATTTTGTATTGGTATTTTGTATTTGGGATTGGTTTTTTTACAGTATAATTGATGTATCTGTAATTTGTAAGGAACTGTAATTGATATAGTGTAATTGACCCCAAGTCTGGTTTGAGGTGTGATTTAATTCTCAGATAATGGCTGAAAAATAGCAAGGATTCATTAAAAAATAAGCAGGTTATTTGAAAAGAATGAAAACCAGCATACATGAAAAAATTTACAAAAAATTTAGATTTCCGTTCCATTTTTTAAAAGAATTTCAGACATTGTATTAGTTTAATTTTGTGGGTTCTGCTCCCTGCGTGGTACTGATCTACACACATACCTGTCTCATTTCAGGTTGCTGGATGTCTGTCCCGGGAATCGGACACCGCATGAGATGCAGCTCTACCTAGTGTTTGAACACATTGATCAGGATCTCGCTCATTATCTGGAGAAGTGTCCCGCTCCAGGGCTGGGACCCGACCGGATACGGGTAGGGAGGAATTGTTCTTCTGCAGCTTACACTGTGTGGCGTTTTATGCGCTTATATTTTAGTTGTTTCATTTTCATTGGGACATCCGTTACATTCGAGTTGGGTTGCTAGAAATTTACATATAAAATATAAGAATGAAAGGTATGTTATTATATCAAAAAGTGCAGTATCCGGACATTGAGAGCACTCAAAGTGCAGTATCCTGACATTGAGAGCACTCAAAGTGCAGTATCTTGACATTGAGAGCACTCAAAGTGCTGTATCCTGACATTGGGAGCACTGAAAGTGCAGTATCTTGACATTGAGAGCACTGAAAGTGCAGTATCCTGACATTGGGAGCACTCAAAGTGCAGTATCCTGACATTGAGAGCACTCAAAGTGCAGTATCCTGACATTGGGAGCACTGAAAGTGCAGTATCTTGACATTGAGAGCACTCAAAGTGCAGTATCCTTACATTGAGAGCACTGAAAGTGCAGTATCCTGACATTGGGAGCACTGAAAGTGCAGTATCCTGACATTGAGAGCACTCAAAGTGCAGTATCCTGACAATGAGAGCACTCAAAGTGTTGTATCCTGACATTGGGAGCACTCAAAGTGCTGTATCCTGACATTGGGAGCACTCAAAGTGCAGTATCCTGACAATGAGAGCACTGAAAGTGTTGTATCCTGACATTGGGAGCACTCAAAGTGCTGTATCCTGACATTGGGAGCACTCAAAGTGCAGTATCCTGACAATGAGAGCACTCAAAGTGTTGTATCCTGACATTGGGAGCACGCAAAGTGCAGTATCCTGACATTGGGAGCACTCAAAGTGCAGTATCCTGACATTGGGAGCACTCAAAGTGCAGTATCCTGACATTGGGAGCACTCAAAGTGCAGTATCCTGACATTGGGAGCACTCAAAGTGCAGTATCCTGACATTGAGAGCACTCAAAGTGCTGTATCCTGACATTGGGAGCACTCAAAGTGCAGTATCCTGACATTGGGAGCACTCAAAGTGCAGTATCCTTACATTGGGAGCACTCAAAGTGCAGTATCCTGACATTGAGAGCACTCAAAGTGCAGTATCCTGACATTGAGAGCACTCAAAGTGCAGTATCCTGACATTGGGAGCACTCACAGACTTAACTCCCTGGCAGACCTGTTCATTACAACAATGTTAAATCTCAACTTCCGTGGGAATCATTCAGCCACTTACTCAATGCTATTTCTTCACACATTTCTATAGTCAGATGCTCAGTAACACAACTTTGTGAAATAGACAATGTGGACTGACTAAGATTAAACATTTATGAAAGAGGAATTTAATCACGGTCCTCTTGGCTGAGATTTTGAAATTCTAATCACTGTATCACTCAGGTGGTCAATAATAAATTCTCGCAAACGTAGATACTAATGCCACCTAGTGTTGACCTGCCTGGTTTTGGGATACGTGTAACCTTGAGCATTCGGTCACTCTGTCGAAATGTCGTTAGACCGACTATTGATCTTCACTTCTATTCAAAATATGCTACGCGTATGAATTATAGTGACATATTTTGGATCCGTATCCAGTCAAAGATAATTTAATAGTTTGTTATCATACAGTTTTTCGGAAAAATTAAATAACAATTTGTTTGCATGTCGTAGTCAACTCTTCGTAGGTTTGATTTGTTGCAAAATGAGTCTGAAACAAAATGAGTAAAAAATCAAATATAGGAGGAAACTTTAAAATGACCTAAACCACCTGCTTGTGATGACAGTCACACAGCAGAAACAGACCAAGAGTGTGTTGATGCCAGTTTGGTCTGCAGATTAGTGTCTGCGTTACATAAGCTTCTGTAGATGCCACATTCCAGGCTGGATGGAATATTAACTAACATTGTAAACATAATTGTGCATGGCTGAGGTCTGACAATGGCAATTAAGCCATGTATAGTAGCCAAGAATGTGTCGAAATTCCTTCGGGAACTACATGTTGTGTTAATAGCCATGCAATTGATCATTTAAGGTGTATTCATTCATGCAGTTAACACCTGCATCCAATTTAGAAATTGCATGATATGATTTGATGTAACAGAATTACTCTTGAGTGCCGAATAAACGTATAGGCCAAATAACAGTATAGGGTGGCAAATCGGTCAAATTTAATAATAGTATAGTGCCGAATAACAGTATGGGGGGGGCAAATTGTTCAAAACAAACATTAGTACAGTGCAAACAAATCACTAGTATATTTGTCTTTTTAGTGCCGAAGCAATTTTTTACTCGACGCGAAGCCCTAGTCCCTAGAAAACTATGCGGATCGCCTGTATTTTGGGTTTTTGTGCCGAACATGTATAAACTTTGTTGTGCATATTCGTGTCATCGCAGATATAGTAACCGCATTTTATATATGTGAAAAACCGGGAAATTTTCCATTTTTAAATGGACATTAAAGTTTTATTGAAATGTATAAGCAAGCCCGTTTCAGGGGAAACTGCCACCAGCCGGTTACGACCGGTTTGAGGCACTGTGCACGGCGGCCATTTACGGTCGGTTTACGCGATGATAAAGACATTTGTACTAATAATATACCATGTCGTGCTCCCGAGAACTAAGGATTCTGACGGATTCATCTAATCATGGAATTCTAATGGTCTAATCAAGGCTCCTCAGAAGCACGGGATCCCGACTGTCGTTCGAAAGGATGAAAGCCGTCAGAGGGAGCCACATGCAACTCTAGTTGGGAGCCAGTGATTTTAGCGTGAGCGGCCGTGGATGATTGATTAGCACTAGCTATAGTGAGTGAGAGGGATTGCTCCTAAAAATTATGTCCTGCATAATTTGCCACGATTATCGGAGAATATAGGCTGGCACAAATGTTTAAATTTAATAATAGTATAATGCCAAATAAGGTGCATATAGGGTGGCTTTTTCATCAAATAAATACGCGTATAGGGACGCTTATTCAGCACTCAAGAGTATAGTAATTTTGTGGTAATCAACTTAACATTAGTCTGATTGGGAATAGTTTAAGGGTTTGTCTCTAAGTTAGTTATAGAGAGACATCTTGTAGGTTCCTTTCTTTATCATTAGTTCTCACGTTCCATCAAGAGTTGGCTCGAGTACAACATCTTGATCACTGTTACAGAACACAGAAAAGTTTGGCTGTTGTTACAAGCCTAACAACAGTAAAACGTTTCTGAAGTGGTGTTCCTCTGTACATTGTGAGGATACTGTGTCACAGTAGTTAAATGTTCTTCTTCAATTAGAATTTCTTGCTCAACTTATTTCAGACTCCACGAAAGAATCAAACGTCTCTAGTATTGACTATGACTTGCTAGCTCATTTGTACAATTTTTTTATTTAGTTTTAATGAAATCATCAGACAAATAATCAAATTATATTAACACTACGAAGATTTCCGGAGAAACCTAGCAAATTTTATTTTATGAAGATACATTTTGTAGCCTGATTGATGGCAACACTCAATCAGAATGAGAATGTGTTATGGCTTTATGTAGCTATATGCAGAATTTCAGGTCAAAATATGGATTTCAACCACAGAAATGTGGTAGGTGCATTTACTTTACATCACTTAATTATATAGTAAATCTGTCATCATTCGTCTACAGAACCTGATGCACCAGATTCTAAATGGTGTCGACTTCTTACACGCCAACCGCATCGTTCATCGCGACCTCAAGCCTCAGAACATCCTTGTGACATGCAGCGGTCAGGTCAAACTGGCTGACTTCGGCCTGTCCCGCGTCTACGGGTTCCAGATGGCCCTTACATCAGGGGTGAACAAATTATACTTGTTGTGATTCTGTGAAAGGTGTATTTGATGTAGGATCCTGAAATGTTCACCTTAATCCTTGTTGTGCAAACAGTGTGCAAGCGCGTTCCTCATGGTTCAGTATAATTTAACATTATCTGGATTATTTTACCAAGGAATGTTTTGTATGTAATTTCCCACAAAAAAAATTAGCTACCAAGTTTACATTTTGCACAGAATATCAGGACGTTTTTAAAGTATATCCAGAGTGTGCAGAGTATTAAATAGTTGTGTCTTTTAACTTTTTAAGGTCTCGTAAAGGTCTTAATAATGGGAATTTTCAAAGAAAGTTCTAAAGTCTTATATTTAATTTCACCAAACTAGGCCTAAACATTAGAAAATAGTTTGACAAAGGTGGAACGGACTCCGAATCACTGAGCGATATGCTTCTTTAATCAAATGATACAGTTTGATAAAAAAAACGAAATATGTCTCGTAGAGGGTGTTTTAAACAAAATGTCATTGTTATTTTGTTTTGAATTTGTCATAGAAAAAGATGTTAATTAAAATTGTTTAAAGGTCATAATTCTGATCATCCCGAAGTTGTGCACGCACTGGTATTTGACCTGGTTACTCAGATAGAACATTTCAACCATTGACTTTGAAGTTGTAAGCACCTTTGATATTTGGTTCTGTAACATGGAAACATTGACAGGTGGTGACGTTGTGGTATCGAGCCCCTGAAGTGCTTCTCCAGGACCAGTACTGCACCGCTGTCGACCTCTGGAGTTGCGGATGCATCTTCGCCGAACTCTTCACTCGCAAGTAGGTGCTGTCACCTGGTGGCATTATTTTGTTCATGTCGATTTCATGAAATAACCAGCAGTACTAGAATTTAACATTAATTTTAATCCAGTAAATGAAAAGGCTTCCTGCATTTCGTGTTTAACTAGATATACTCAAATATTCCCTAGACAGTTGACATTTTGTAAATTACTGGAGTAATCTACATTAAAGCAACTGTCCCCAATTTTGTTAAATGTGAGTACTGATCTTGGTAGATTTAGTAGTCAGTTGTGCAAATTCTAAGTTATTAGATTTTGAAATTTAACATGCGTAATAAACAAACAAAAACCATTTCTAATAGACTCCTTATGTATTCCCACAGGCCGCTGTTCTGTGGACAATCTGATGTTGACCAGCTGAGCAAGATATTTGAGTAAGCATTTGGACTACCAGTGACCAGTGGTTAGCAGTCCACCCTCTATGGGGTGTGTTACTAATGCTTGACCACTTATCCAGGGCGCTGCAAAATGTTTGCTTGGACAAGTTGATTGTGTTAATCCAGTGGTCAAATACAAGGTTTTTAATGGCAGATAACAAAAGTCCTCCATGTGGTCACAGTATTTGTGTGCATCATTTAGTTTGGACGTGTGGAATTTATCTAGTTGCTGTCCGAGACTCCATGAATTAATGTGGATCGAATTCATGGAGTATAGATCAGTATTATTGATGATGAAACACAATACTCGTAGACATTTAGTGAATGTTACTTATCGCTGTCGGAGAGTCAAAACAATGGAAGTCTGTCTGAGTTATAATCTGATCTGCCCCTTGTGGTTGCTTGTATGTGTCTGTTACACTAACTTCTAACACACAACTATGGACTTCTATTGTTTTGTTTCCACGACAGATGTTGTTGAACCAAAACAATGAAAGTCTGTCTGAGTTATAATCTGATCTGCACCTTGTGGTTGCTTGTACGTGTCTGTTACACTAACTTCTAACACACAACTATGGACTTCTATTGTTTTGTTTCCACGACAGATGTTGTTGAACCAAAACAATGGAAGTCTGTCTGAGTTATAATCTGATCTGCCCCTTGTGGTTGCTTGTATGTGTCTGTTACACTAACTTCTAACACACAACTATGGACCTCTATTGTTTTGTTTCCACGACAGATGTTGTTGAACCAAAACAATGAAAGTCTGTCTGAGTTATAATCTGATCTGCCCCTTGTGGTTGCTTGTACGTGTCTGTTACACTAACTTCTAACACACAACTATGGATTTCTATTGTTTTGTTTCCACGACAGATGTTGTTGAACCAAAACAATGGAAGTCTGTCTGAGTTATAATCTGATCTGCCCCTTGTGGTTGCTTGTACGTGTCTGTTACACTAACTTCTAACACACAACTATGGATTTCTATTGTTTTGTTTCCACGACAGATGTTGTTGAACCAAAACAATGAAAGTCTGTCTGAGTTATAATCTGATCTGCCCCTTGTGGTTGCTTGTACGTGTCTGTTACACTAACTTCTAACACACAACTATGGACTTCTATTGTTTTGTTTCCACGACAGATGTTGTTGAACCAAAACAATGGAAGTCTGTCTGAGTTATAATCTGATCTGCACCTTGTGGTTGCTTGTACGTGTCTGTTACACTAACTTCTAACACACAACTATGGACCTCTATTGTTTTGTTTCCACGACAGATGTTGTTGAACCAAAACAATGAAAGTCTGTCTGAGTTATAATCTGATCTGCCCCTTGTGGTTGCTTGTACGTGTCTGTTACACTAACTTCTAACACACAACTATGGATTTCTATTGTTTTGTTTCCACGACAGATGTTGTTGAACCAAAACAATGGAAGTCTGTCTGAGTTATAATCTGATCTGCCCCTTGTGGTTGCTTGTACGTGTCTGTTACACTAACTTCTAACACACAACTATGGACCTCTATTGTTTTGTTTCCACGACAGATGTTGTTGAACCAAAACAATGAAAGTCTGTTTGAGTTATAATCTGATCTGCCCCTTGTGGTTGCTTGTACGTGTCTGTTACACTAACTTCTAACACACAACTATGGATTTCTATTGTTTTGTTTCCACGACAGATGTTGTTGAACCAAAACAATGGAAGTCTGTCTGAGTTATAATCTGATCTGCCCCTTGTGGTTGCTTGTACGTGTCTGTTACACTAACTTCTAACACACAACTATGGACCTCTATTGTTTTGTTTCCACGACAGATGTTGTTGAACCAAAACAATGAAAGTCTGTCTGAGTTATAATCTGATCTGCACCTTGTGGTTGCTTGTACGTGTCTGTTACACTAACTTCTAACACACAACTATGGACCTCTATTGTTTTGTTTCCACGACAGATGTTGTTGAACCAAAACAATGGAAGTCTGTCTGAGTAATAATCTGATCTGCCCCTTGTGGTTGCTTGTACGTGTCTGTTACACTAACTTCTAACACACAACTATGGACCTCTATTGTTTTGTTTCCACGACAGATGTTGTTGAACCAAAACAATGAAAGTCTGTCTGAGTTATAATCTGATCTGCACCTTGTGGTTGCTTGTACGTGTCTGTTACACTAACTTCTAACACACAACTATGGACCTCTATTGTTTTGTTTCCACGACAGATGTTGTTGAACCAAAACAATGAAAGTCCGTTTTTATTTGTTAGAAAAAAATAGTGTACTAGACACATATTCAACCATCCACGTGATGCAAGTCAAAATGGACTTCCATTGTTTTTGATTCGTCATCAGCGTCATGTTACATGGTTACAATAAGGGAGTATAACATTGTATAATGTTCTTCCCCTATTGTTCTCTTTACATTATTATATAGGGTTTGATTTATATGTATTGTAAAGAGTTACAATAAATTTGATTTAAAAAAAAAAACAATGGTAAAAAATTACTGAGTATAAAATTGTATGGTAATAATAATAATAATATTACAGTACATTTTTATTTAATATAGACCCAACATGCTTCATGGCATTTAACAACAGAATGTGATATACAGTCGAGCCTCGTTATAACGCGGTAGTAAGCGAGGCGCGTTAGGTGTTCTCATATCTGCCACCATGGAGCACCAAGCCCAAGAACGCTGTCGAAGCCCCGTGTGCTTGCAGCACTGTCTTATACAGGAATATGCAGTTTATGGAACTTATTAAACGAGTATACTAGCATCAACGTGTATTATTTTTAAATGTCACACCCTCTTGACTCTTGAACTGAATAAAACACATGTACGTAAACCGTTATGGAATAGATCTACTACGATGATGATGTACTGGACCAATAGGCCTACGAATCGAAAATAATAACCTGGACCTGAGCAGCTGAAAACGTATATGATTTGACAAACATAGTATGTAAGCTGATAAAACACAGAAAAAGACAATAGGTAGAATTAATAATTGTTTCACTTCGTCTTTCAACCGATCTCGACCGAAGCATAAATTTATTACGCACCACTTAACATCTATTCATCGTTTCATATGCGGATGACGAATTCATATTTTCGCGCACTGGTAGAGCCTTGGGTTAGGAATTTGGCATGTTGGTTTCGATTAAATTTACAATGTAATGGAAGCATGTAATTTCACCTAAGTGTTATGTTGGTACTGCATATTAAATGCATTTAAAACTTTTGATCTGATTCTGATCAAGGCATATTTGTGAATCTCGATTGCAATTTACAAACCGTCGAAGCGAAGCCAGCGACAGCGATTGATGTCGGCGGCAGCGCAAAACAAACAACACGTTGACGCTCGTTCATTGACATTGTTCACCTAATGTTTCTTGAGAATTGTCAAAGCAATTCTAAGTACCATTTGACATTTTCCCCTGGCGGCAGAAATTCGGGGTCCACGACTGGCCGCGTTATATCCGAATCCGCGTTATAACGAGGCGCGACTGTACAAGAAAAAAATTTTAATACATTTTTTTATTATTGAATTAATATTAATTTCATATTTTTAAAACAATAGCTAAATAAAGATGGAGATGAATGTGTTTAAAAGAATAAATATAAAATGTATGTAAAATAGAGAAAAATGTACTTAAATAAAAATGATAATGGAGTTGAAATGTGTTGATATGTTTAGAAATCTGTTACCAGTTAAAAACAGTAACACTAAATAGGCTGAATTATCATGATCATCTGCAGAAGTAAGCATCGGAAGATGTTTTTCTTTATAACATAACATTTGATGTGGTCGCAGTCTTCCACAGGGTTATTAAGTTACCAGGAATGTGCAGTGATGTACTGAGATTGAGAATTTATCGCTGTCTTGTAGGGTGATTGGCTTGCCGAGCCAAGAAGAGTGGCCAGAGAACATCTCCCTGCCGTGGCTGTCCTTTAGGCCGCTGCCCAAGCAACCGTTTCAGCAGCTCATTCCGGAGCTAGACCCGTGTGCCAAAGACCTGCTTGAGGTTTGTGGCTTGCATGTCTGTCCAGGACTCAGTTGAACCCTGGTTCATGTGGAGAACTGTCCCACCCTGGTTCATGTGGAGAACTGTCCCACCCTGGTTCATGTGGAGAACTGTCCCACCCTGGTTCATGTGGAGAACTGTCCTACCCTGGTTCATGTGGAGAACTGTCCCACCCTGGTTCATGTGGAGAACTGTCCCACCCTGGTTCATGTGGAGAACTGTCCCACCCTGGTTCATGTGGAGAACTGTCCCACCCTGGTTCATGTGGAGAACTGTCCCACCCTGGTTCATGTGGAGAACTGTCCCACCCTGCTTCTTGCAAGTTTCACACACTGTAAATCTCCTGCTGTCTTTTAGCCTGCGGTGGTATATTCCACTAGGGTAACTGGCATCAGGCCAGAAGTGTATCCTACATTGCTGCAAGTGACTAGTGCTGTGTTCCATTTGTGTATCGGTATTTTTATACATATACTTGAAGCTTCGAAAAGACGAAAAATTTATTTCCATCATCTATGTTGTTTCGTATATAAATATGTGTTTAATTAATTGAATATGATAGAGAATTTGAAAATAAATGAAACCTTACCTGAAGTTTTTTAGATACACCAGAAATATGTATATCATACCGTATAAAATATACAGTACCTACCATATGCTGTATAGAGCCATATCACAACACTAGAAGTGACAATACCATATTGCTCGGATGCATCATGCAGTATTTTCTAACTTAAAGCTATGCCGTCAAGTATGCATCAAATTTCCCTGGAGTTTGACAAATTTGTTATTTAATAAATTTCAGAAATTTTACATTAAAATATTTAATGTGTTGATTTATGTACGAATTCTTCTGTTTAGCAAGTGTTGAATAACTACTTGAACTTGGCACGAGTTCTCCTCTCCATAGTGCTGATAGATTTTTTTAATTGTAATAAGAAACCTGATTTTATTCTGGACAATAATGGCAGATGTGAGCATGCCTCTTTTACATTAAAGCTTGAATGCCTGTGATTAACATTTATTACAAAATGCATTTTGATCCTAAACTTTACCATCCTGTCTGTCTGTTTGTCTACTGGTGGTACAGTTTTTGATGTTTAATTTTCGTCTTTCAGCGAATGTTGGCATTTCGCCAGAGCACTCGTATAAGTGCGCAGGATTCAAAGAAGCATCCATATTTCTTGGAAGAACAGCCAGCAGGTGGCAGCAGCAGTAGCAGCTTTGTCATGTTCAATCCGATGGGAACATCCTCTCCTGGTTCGAGCGATAATTTCGATGATGAAGAGAGTGGTTCGCCGGTGAGGAACAGTTGCTCCGATTGAACATTGCCACGATTACAGCACAGTCATCACGGATGTAGGTGGAGGTGACTGCCTTCAGGAACGTCACTCCATTTAGTGTTGCCATGGAAACCAGACAGACAGCCTGCACTGCCACAAATTATTGTCTGCTTGGTTTTTGTTGGTGATGATGCTGACAGATGTCATTGCTGGTATGTCGATATATGTCGATTCCACAAAAAATCCCTCTTCAAATCAATTTTTTTACATTTCTCGTTTCCGGTTCATGTCGCAAAAAAATCAAACCTATCTATTATCAACTACAACTTGTTAGTTAGTTTTTTTATTTGTTATTTAGTTTCGGTGAAATCATTGGACACATTTTCAAAGGTGCTATTTACTGACTCGGAATGGACTAAATTAATCGAGGAGAGATTTTTTTATGCAGGAGTTTATTACATTACCTCTGAATCCACAACAGTTTTGACATTTACTCCTGTGAGATCTTAGTTACTCTGGCTTGGACAGTGATAGGTCATTCCCCAGAATATTTGACGTTGAAGGTCATTCCCCAGAGTATTTGACTTTGACATTTCTCTGCCAACAGAAGATGAGCAGAATAGCTGCCAGTCGCATAGGATTAGCTTAAAATTATACTGGTAGACAGGTGAAAGTCAGACATCAGCATTATAAATATATGACCAATTTTAAAGTGGATTTTAAAAGAATTTACATTGGCTCTGCGTTTGTTAGTGATATAGTGTTTGCCTGTTCCCCAAATCAGTGATGACATTAACATTCAGTCAGATGTAATAAAATGTATTACATAGGCATTACATTTACATATGCTTTTTGGAAGTTACCGTAAAATGCCAGTTAAAAGCTGATTAAAACCATATCTAAATCGGGGAATTAGACATTACATACTATTTGCAGGATGGTTTAGCTTCAGCAAAATGTCAATTTCCCAGATCACCATTGCGTGGTGAAATAGTATAAATGGATGTACCCGTTCTAATTGCAGGCAGAACGTTTGCGGAGATCTTAAAATCAAGTTAAAACAGCCGCATATTTAAACTAGGCTGGTCTAACATTCCTTTCCCATAGAGGTTTTATAGCTACTTTTAATTAATTAGTTAATTAATTTTCATAAAAGGTGCAGTGGGCCATGTATGAAACAAGTATGATATACATATGTAGCATATGTCAACAGAAGAAGTCCGGGCAGTGATAAGATACTGTATTCTACATAATAAGCGTACAGTACGCTAGAAAAGAAATTCTGCCTTGGAAAAATTTCAAAAAAATTCTTATAAGCATACACCAAAAGACAATAAGGTAACTGTTTAACACTAGTGGTATAATTTGGTGCCTGCTGTAGAGAACAACTGAAAAGTGGTGCCAACTGGTTAACACCAGATGGCGACACTTCAGTTGTTCCACACTAGTAAAATTACAGTAGTAAAAGGGGTGTACGCTAATTAGGGCATGTTCGCATAATAGATCAAATTAGGTAATTAGAAAGTAAATGCATTCTCCGGGAAGACAACAAGGTCGGACCATTGCATGGCTTCGTTGTAGATGATGTAGGTAAAGAATTATTTTTTTGTAATTTGCAGCAAAAATTTATTTTGTACTACTACAGTTATGTAGTCTCAGATGCGAAATAAAAGTACGTTACACATGTAACCAGCCACATGTTTGGATCTTTTACATCCTGCGCATGGTTCCCATGTAACGTGGCACACATGAAATGTTTTTTATTCCATGGTTTTGAAGCCGCAGAATTCTGTTTCATATCCTGGAAGCAAAAAGAAGCCTGTCGTTTACATTGTAAACAACATAACTTTTTTTTCTCAAAATAAGTGTTGATACATGTTCTCGGACGCGTAGAAGAAGACGTGAAAATCTATGCAATTTGAGAGTTGAGTAATGCTAGGGACTTCGTGTCGGAACTCTTTCTTGTCAGTGGTGATAGATTTTTCTTTTATGTTTCACATACTAGGTGAATGGCCAGTTCATACCTTTTTTTGAATGTAGCCATTACATAATCAGGGGTCATTGTACTTTGAAATAACCTATTTATAATTCCCATGTTTCAACACAGCATTATTCTATGTATGTATTTTTTCTTACCACTTCAACTTCTAAATCATGAACATTATTAAATCATGAACGTTATGCATGCACAAGTTATTCATTTGAATATATTAATGATATCATGTTATCCTTAGCAGTAAAATGGATAATATTTTGAATTTGTATTTCCGGAATGTACCAGTTGTAACTGACACTACTGAAGTGGTACTTACATAATACGTAATTAGAATCATGTTTTAAAAATTTTATGTTTACAAAATTCTTGTTCTAATAGTAGCTTGTTGGGCTACGCAGAATGGCCAGGAAAGAAATTGTATAAGTTGCATTGATTATTTTTTGAAACAGTATTGTGTGTAAAGATTATGTTCACATCAGATATATTATGTTAATCTGCAGTAATTGTGCATTGGAAAGGTGTTTTCCCGCTCATATTGACCAATCAAAGACTGATTCTGGTTTTTTATCAATCATCATATTGTCTCTCCAAAACTGCACCCATGCAATTTTTGTCAATGAAATACAGTAATTAATTGGGAGAAATGCTTGCTTAATTTACTTGATTTGTTGGGTGGTGTACGAAGGAATGGATAATTGTTGTTAAAGCAGATGAACGGATTATGGTTACGTGTGTACCATACAGATTGTTTATCAGATGTCAATATGGATGATGCTGCCAGAAATATCGTGTTTTCTTATGACAATTTCTGCATAGAGACGTTTTCCATTTTGATAATCAACTGAGAAGTGATCATTGTTTTCTATCAGTGTCAGTGAATTGCAAGAAGGGAAACAGAACTGATTTGATTCATTGTGGATTCAGATACAATAATCGTGTTTAATTGATGTTTATATGTACACTGTATTATAGATACAGTTATGTTCTTTATATGGTAATTTTCAATGAAGATGAACGGTGGTTTGTTTGTTAAAGCAATCACATTGAGGGACATTTTCCCTGTGATGCCGATCAAGTGACAAGTAATTCCTGCTTTTCTTTTCAAGAAATTAATGTAATTGCTTACAGCAAAATAATGAACAAGTTATTAAAACATTACATCGTAATAAAACATTACATCGTAATAATGATAACTAGTTATTAAAACATTACATCGTAATAATGATAGAATATGAATGAAATTACCTTTGTGCAGCCCGATGTGATATGAATGACTATATTTGTAGCAAGAACGTGTAACGTTGTTATTTTTCTACAACATATTGGGGACCAGTTCTTTGATGACGTTTACCATCGAGTGTGCAGTATGCATGTGCATGTATGTAGATATTTTTACAAATATATTCTTGTATCAGCGGTTCGTATGTGAAAGCGTTTTATTTTTCTAACACTGGTTTACCTTGTAATGCGTATCCATGGATACACGTTGATCACTGCGTGGCATGGTTGTGTTGTGTAGCCATTGTCCAGTATGTTGACGTTCCAGAGAGGAGCGCAACATATATGCATTCGCCAAAGGGACAGTATAACAGTTTTCATTGGTTATCTGAACGAATGTTTTACGGGGCATTGCGACACCAACTTTATAATGATTAGTAAAAATAATAATAATATCCATACAAAACGTGCCACTATTGTGATCTTTCATCTAATATTATCAAAAATACATGATATGGCGATGAACTAAAACATGTTAGTTTTAAAACATAATTATTATAGAGTCCGCTTTACAGCAGTTAGACCGACCAGTAAATATTTTCCTTTGAAGGTGAAATTAATGTTTTTAACCGAATAATTTATTAGTCTCAAACATTCCCTTTTGTACAGTTTGTGATTGCAAATACAGTATTGCAATAAAGATTAAAATATAATTAGAGATCGAAAAATTTTGCATTTCCGTAATTCCCAACTAGCTACGTACCAGTTAACCAAAGAAAACCATACATTCCCTTTAAAGCGAGATGGGCAAATGGCATTTTTTAGACGAGGCGGTTGTTTTGGTAGTAACACTGTCTTTGTGGTTAAGTTGATGCCAGATGTGGAATAAAGGCTTTTAATATTGCAAACCGGAGCATGGCAATGTCTTCTTTACAGGGATGATCTCAAAACAAAACAACACAAAATTGGTTCGTACATCGAGGTAGTCTTCCCAAAACATTTCTGATCACAGACCATAAGAGTGCTGACTTCAAGCACGTGCAGATAATGTTGCGTTGTCACGGCTAAAGTGCCACCTGGTGACTACGATGTAGCAGTTTCGTGTAGTGTGGTAATCAATGTTTTGTGATATCTACTAAAACAATTTTTATAGCACATTTATTCAGTCATTTTATAAAATTGGCAAGGATCTTGCCGAAAATAAATTTGACATATCACTGGGAACGCTTCTCGAGTGTCTTCCAATTTGGAAGATGTGTGAAACAAATATTGGAACAAGAGTTTTGTTACACCAACTCTGACATTAACTCCGTTATCAGTGTCAGGTCAGTTGGAAATAATAACATTTTGTCATTACCTGAAGATGCCCTTCACCCACTTTATTTTTCATAGCCGCCTGACTGAATTAAAATCGGTTATAGATCGACTAATTTTACAATTACATAGGTACATTTGGTATAACAATTTTACATTTAGGTAGGGGAGACCGTGGCTGGTTGTAACACAGACGTACTACAAACCATACCACTAATCCCAATTATTTTGCAAGGTAGCAGTAAGTTCATAATTAGTTTTAAGTTGTGTTATATCACATGGATCCATTGACAAGGTAAAAAACAGCCTTACAGGCGAGCACCATTCAGAGTTCTCACCCATGTGACTGATATGTCATGTCCAATGGTCTCTAAACGTTTGGTCACAGAATCGACACATTGGCTCTGAAAATGATAGTGTCAGAGAGGTTCTCTTGCTCAAGAACAGGCTCACAGATGACGCGTGAGTTGTCATCGAGCAACTCTGAGACAATTGTGTCCATGGGAACGACTTTATTGCCGTGCGCCGTGCGTACGTGGCGCCTCAGGCTGGCTTTCCAACGGAATGCCGACTTGCACTGACTGCACTGATACAGCGCCGTCTCGTTGTGGACATGCATGTGACATCGCAGGGACCGGATGCACGGGTAGGTTTTACCGCAAACGCTGCAGACGCAGTGGCTGTCTCCGTGGTAGCGTGCTCCATGTTCAACCAGTTTCGCACTCGACAGGTACTCCTGTCCACACCGCTCACACGTGTAGCGCTTGCGCTCATGGTCTGGCACATGCTGGTACTGATGGTGCAACATGACGTGAGACCGTGTCCTGAAGCGCTTGTTGCACACACTGCAGACAAATGGCTTCTCGCCGGTGTGAGTTAGTGTGTGTGTCTTCAGCACCTCGTTGAGACGGAACCTCCTGCCGCATGTGGAACACTGGAATGGTTTCTCGCCAGTGTGACGTCGCTCGTGCGCTATGAGCTTGGCGCGCACCCGGAAAGCAAATCCACATGTCTTGCACACGAACGGCTTGATACCGGTGTGTATGAGTGAGTGAAGTCTCAGGGCGCTCGGGGTCGAGAAGGTTCTGCCACACTCCGCACAGAGATTCACACCACGGTCTCTTGCTTTCACTTTGTACATGGCTTTACGTTTGGTTTGATCTTCCTTGGTCTCCGGGGCCATGTTCCCGTCTGGGTGCTTGTACAACTGGTGGTCAGTCAGCGTTCCTTGCGATGCGTAGACTTTACCACACGGACAGGAAAACTTCTGTTTGTCCGAATGCCGCTTCATATGTCCCTTCAAAAACATAATATCACGTAATGACAATGTGCTATAGGTTATTCCTGCAGAGTATTCAAGTGTGCATCGGGCCATGACCACCCTATGCATTGGCATGTCAAGGGTCTCGAAGGGGAGGCCCCGGGGCACGTCTAGTCATCTATGATACCACGTAGCGACACAGCAAAAATAAAATGTTAGCAACAGGAGACCATGGCCCAATGGCCACCCCCCTAAATACGCTACTGCCCCTTTGGCTTAATTTTTTATTTTTGTTGCACGTCGCATGGTAAACTAAAGGGTGATTAAGTTTGTCATTTCCCCCTTTGTTACATCCTAGATATTCCAACGCCACTGGGCTGTTCACTGAGATAATGAACATTTAAACACTGGTGTAATGCGAAACACACGAGAATCACCCTTAAATACAAATTGAAGCCTAGTGGAAGCTGAGAAATCAAACTAGACAGAGAAGAACAGTGACAGCAAACTAACTCAACTGCACTATCTAATCTGAATTTACATTACATACCATAAAGTTAGATACAATTAGAGACGAAGTAAGAATGTCATATTTTGTTTATTGTCATCTTCTGAAGGCACACAATGCATTCACTCAGGTGAACGGACACATAGGTACAGCACGCCGACAGACTGGCTATGTTGATGCACATGTACAGCCAGTCAGACTAACTAGTCAGATTTCAGAAAATGCTTAGCTTTATTACATCGTGTCTGCCTCCCTAACACTCTCCTCTCAGACAACAGTATAGCAACTGCATTCTGATCAACAATATGAATGACAAACGATATAGATATACCTGTACACGTATATGGAACATGAACGCGGTCAGTCCTACTCAAGTTCTTGAAACGACATTATACCCCCACTGCAATTAGTCTACCCCAGATGAATTAAGAGTGGAACTGTACATCTTCTGGCTTCACTGATTCCATGTGCAGCTCACTCACAACTGGGTTTATTTACTGATTTGGGCAACTGGGACTGTTAAATAATTGTCTGGACCTGAGCTTTCTTTGATATTTGTTGTTTGGCTGTGTCTAATCTGCACAATGCGCTGAGTTCACTGCCAGGTCTGGGCATCCACCTAACTTGGGGCAGTTTAAACAACAGCCTGGAACTGGATGGACATCTTCTTTGATGTTGTCTCACAGTCGTGCAGATAGTGATAACATAAGTTTTTTTTCACTTATATTCCTCATGTAATCGTAATCGTAATTGATTACGTGGTGTAATCACACCACCTCAGCATTTATTCTAACATTTTGATCACCCAAATGTGTTTAAAACCACATTGTTCATAATTTGCCTTTTATTTGTTGATGAATATCGACCTTGTCATTCAAAACATTCGTAAATAGTTGTCAGTAACTTCCAATACATATTGACATTGTTTATCAGGGTCAGGCGTTCACGGGATCACGTGATGGACATAACATTAACACTCACAAAATATACAGAACACGATTTCATGACAAAAATGAACAGACCTTGTACCTTTAAACAAATCCTGTTTATATAATCAACAGCATAAAATTAAGTGACATCAATAGTATTGTTAACGTACCAACAGACAACTAATAGAAGACATGTAATATCCTAACACACTAATATGTATGTATAATACACTAGTATGTTAGGATACTAGTGTATTATATATGATAATACATAATAATAATACAAAACTGATTTTAAGTGTGCGACTTATTAAAGGTCAGAGCATATTTGTACTATTGCATAATGATAACATTTATTGTTGTCATTTATTTACCATATATGGGGCATTTTGTCTCAAATCAACCAAAACAAGAAAATCTTGTTGCACTCAAATTTTGTAATTAAAATTATTTTTTTACCAATTAATCCACAGGTAAATATAACTACACCTGTTAAACCACAGAGCTGTAGCTCGAAGAGTCATGACTATTTCGGTTTTTTTGGATTCTGTAATTTTTGCCACTTTTGAAAATCATGAAGATTTCTTGTTCTACTAAAGATACTAATTAAAAAATTATTTGTGCAAGAACTCTGAGATTTGGCATGCTTACTCTCAATTATATAGATAGTAACAGACATACTATGTATTCCATATCTGTAGATTAGATCTACAATCTGCCATTTAAGTTTTTATGTGCGTAATTGAGCCAACAGGTGATTTTAGACCCATATTTCAACAAAACATGTTTATGAAGGTATATATGATGTTTCTATCTTGATTAGCTTAAATACTGATCTTCAAAGTTGGTACATAGTGAAAAGTATTATAAAGTATTTAGATGCCAAAAATGCTATGTGGCCATGGAGATAAAATTCTAATTTATTTTGTATGAAAGGCAGGTACATTGCCTGTGTAATAATTGGATTCCCTATTCAAATGGCTTCATGGTGAAAAAAATATTTCAAATAGACATATTCTGTGTTTTTATCTAATAAATAGATCACACAATATCAAATCCTATAGTTGATTTTACTATGTATTCCATCTCCAAAATCACTCGTTGGCTCAATGTCGCACATAAAAGCACAAGATGGAATGCCACATATCCTAACATACTAGTGTATTATATCCTAACATACTAGTGTAGTTCATATATAATACACTAGTATCATAGTATGTTAGGATGTATCATACCAGTGTATTATATCCTAACATACTAGTGTAGTTCATATATAATACACTAGTATCATAGTATGTTAGGATGTATCATACCAGTATATTATATCCTAACATACTAGTGTAGTTTATATATAATATACTAGTAAGGATGTATCATACCAGTGTATTATATCCTAACATACTAGTGTAGTTCATATATAATACACTAGTATGTTAGGATGTATCATACTAGTGTATTATATATAATATACTACAATGTTATGATACATGGTAAATAAATGAAAATAATAAATATGATCATTATGCAACAGTACAAATATGCTCTGACCTTTAATAAGTCACACACTTAAAACCAGTTTTGCATTATTATTATTATTATCATCTGCAAACCAAGAAATACACAGTTGAACAGTTACCTGTACACAATATTGAGAAAACCACTGGCTGATGAAAAACTGATGAAAAATGAGATTAGAACATTCTGAATGCGAGACGAATATATGTAAACTAAGGTTCACAAGTTGGCTGTGAACACAGTGGTGGAGTCATCTAGGATCTCCTGTTCGAGCACTGGTTCACATATGACATGTGAATTATCAATATGAGACTCCATGACAGTCGCTGCATCTGGCACAACCTCGTAGCCGTGTACTTGACGTAGATGTCGCTTCAAATCAGAGTTTCGACGGAATGCTGACTCGCACTGAATACACTGAAAGAGCTTCTTCTTAACGTGCACGTACATGTGACTGCGCAGCGACGCTGCATGAGCGACCACCTTTCCGCACAATGTGCAGACACAACGCCGTGCTTCTTCCACCGACGGATCATCGGCATGGTTCCTCAGTTCGTGCTCGCGTAACGTGCTACGGGACAGGAAGACCTTTCCACACTTCGAACACACGTGTTTGCGGTCACTGGTGGGCGTGTGATGCCGCTGCTGATGCGCCATCTGTAGGGTACGTGAACGGAACCGAGCACCGCACACGTCGCACTCGTACGGTCGCTCCCCGGTATGGATGCGTTTGTGGATTGTCAGTGCGTTGCGAACGCGGAATCGTGCGCCACACGTGAAACAAGGAAACGGCTTCTCACCGGAGTGGCAACGCTCGTGCGCGACGAGCGTACCACGCGTACGGAAAGCACGACCACACGTCATGCATGCGAATGGTTTCTCGCCAGTGTGTATGAGCGTGTGGCGTAGTAAAGCACCTGGGGTCGAGAACGTGTTGCCACATTCCCCACACAGGTACCTCCGACGGTGCTCGCTCGCTTTGTGTTCGTTCAGTTCGGTAGCCGTCTCAAACTGTGAGTGACAGATGGAACATTCGTGTTTCTTGTCCATTTTCCCGTTCGGATGATGGGTCTCTCGGTGATGGTGCAGTCCTCGCAGGGTCGTGTAGACTTTGCCACAGGGACAGGAAAACTGCTCCCGACCGACTGAATGACGCTTTGAATGCGCCTACAAAAACACACACAATGTCACTAAGTATACGGACGTTGCTACACCGTCAGGGCAAACTCACTGATGTGACGATGTCTAGCCAATAAACTAGTACGGGAAACTAGATTAGGTCACCTCCTGTCCTCCGTATGTCAGCCATCGAAGACACACGGTCAGAATGGCATTCAGAAAACAAGGCCATTGGCAAAAACACAAAACTTTTTCTTAAAAACAGTGGCAAATTTACTAGTTATAATTTCCATGGGGATGGGTGAGGTCATGTCTAATTTGTGGAGAAGTTAACTGATATTTAGGCTGTCAGGCATTATCATATGCATTAATAAAACTTTACAAATATGTCAACAAACTAAAAAATCTACTTGAATTCGACACGCAAAATTGTTTGTTACAGACCACAAAGAAACAGTACCCACCTTTAGTTTTTCATGGGTGCAAAAGTGGAGACAGTTGACGTAGATTTAATCGAAATAGAAAAGTAATAAAAATAATTGTGCGCGTCAAATTCAAGTGCGTCTGCGGCGCCAAGGTCGACATCTGGAGCACGTGCTCAACCCTCCACCAAATCAACGACATTAAACATATCCATCCAAAACTGTCAAAGGGATCATGTATCACGTGATCATGTATTATGTGATCATGTATCGCGTGCAACAAATGAATACCAAAGGTGTCATATGAAATAAATTATTATGATTATTAATTAAATTGGATGGGCACCGTTTTATACATCATGCTCATATTCAATGCATGGAAGACCCAAAACTGAGTTTAGCATCGTTAGTCACCAAGAAAATTGCTACCCTTTGATGCTTAAATGTCTCCGAACATGAACAAATTATGTCGAATTGCCAGAGATTCAGCGCCAACCCCCAGAGTGGAAAGGGACCGCTGCAAAGTGGTGGATGAGAAACATAGAACAGTTTTTCTACTATTAATATATTTTCTCTCTCTCCATTTTTTTAAACCACCAACCATGTGTATGGTATAAAAAGTAACATGATTGTCCAAGCTGTATCATATACTATACCTTGAATCCACATTTTGTCTGGAACCTTGCTCCGCATTCTTCACAACTGAATCGCTTCTCGCCCGCATGTAGACGTTGATGACACTTCAGAGCGGTGTGTTGATCGAAGCTCTGCCCACATTCACTACAAGTGAACTCTTTCTCTCCGGCGTGTGTCTCGGTGTGCGCAGACAGTGCCTCTTCGCTCTGAAAGATCTTATGACACTTGACGCATGCGAATATCTTGCGGTCATGCTCAAAGACGAGGTGTTCACGAAGCTTATCCATGCTGTCGAATTGCTTCTCGCAAGTGGTGCAGGTGGTGGCTGCGGGTCCGCTGCGCAGGCGGTGCGACCGACGGTGCTGCCACAATCCTGACTTTGTGAGGAAGCACTTGTCGCATTCGTCGCACTGGAAGATCTCTCGGTTGGTCTTGTGTGTTCTCATGTGGTTCTTCAGCACCGTCCTGTTTCCAAACTTCACGCCACATTCCATGCATGTGTATGGCTTCTCGTCTGTGTGGGTGCGTAAGTGTATCGAGAGAGCCGAACGGTAGTGGAAACGGTGTCCACAGATGCCGCACTCATGTCGGAGAATTGGACTTGCAACCCCATCTTTCGGGGTCTGAGTAGATTCTGCCCCGCCATCGCTCTCAATGCCTTTCGTGGATTTCGTTTCTATAGTGCCCGATAGTGACACTACTTCAGTGACATGCTCCACGTCTGGCAGTGTCATCGCGTCACTACACACAGTCGCTACACAGTTCGTATCAGCGTCTATGCCAACGGCCATTTCGCTGGACTGATCATCAACAAGTTTGTCATCTAAAACATCCTCGTTTGTACCAGCATCATTGACTGCATCCTTGTGTCCTTCCTCAGTGTCTCCCTCCTCATCAACAGTCTCTAGATGAAACGCCTGGCCTTCACATCCACCTTTGTTCTTGACCAACTTCAACACAACAGTCCTATCTCCACTGGCCTTGATGGTGACTCCAAAATCACTATTGTCCTTTCCTTTATGGTCAATATCTGGCTGTTTGGACTCACATGTATCTACCTCATGTTTCATCTGAATGGTGTCAATAAACTGCTGCAGTAGTGGCAGCTGCAATGTCACCGTTGCGGTGGCAACTTCTTCCACATTGGACAGGCAGTCGGCATCAACGTTCCCTGTGTAGATGAACTGAAGCACATATTTCCACACCTGACAAGTAATTCCAGGAATGTTCACCAGGTAGCAGCGCTCGGCAATCTTGACAAGTGACGTCTACAAAGAGGTACAATTATGAATTAATTTTATTTTTACGAATGGTAATATAGTGTATGAAACAGCTGAATGTATGCAGCAGTAGGGATAGAAAGAAACTCGCCACATTTGTGGAGACAGTTTGCACATCAATGTGACTGGACAGGGTATTGCCACAATGCAATCTAAACATTCATAGCTGTTACTGCAGATTAGTAATGTACACACATAACCAAAGTCCGAAATAAACAGTCGTGGTCCATTGGGAAAATGATGGCAATAATTAAACAATTTCCTGAATGTTTTACTTCCCCAAAACATTGATTTCTTTGCCTGGTCGCTCTACTAAATATTTTATTTATATTAACACGCATGTTGAAGCATCTGACATGAAAAGTTCGTGGTTGAGCTGTAAACTTGTAAGGCACTTGAAACCGGTCATCCTTTACATATATTAACATAGTGTTAATGTCGTCCAACACCAGTCCTTGTCATCATTCTATCTGGTTGTCACATGGGTTGGTCCATCGAATCCGTGTGGACATTTCCACTTCTACGAAGGCATAATTTTTTTCAAGTTAGGCGAGGATTCCTTATTTTATGATCAGATTGTGGACAAAGCTTTAACCATTTGCAAACAAGTAGTCAGAAGTATTCAGGTGTTGCCGTTCGGTCCGCACCTGACACGTCATTTCACTAATGCTAAGATGTCGTTAAACAACCTACCAAAGCCCAACCCAACATCCTCCCCATGGGAGGAGGAAATGGATAAAGCCAACCACTGGCAAAACTAGGCAGGTTAATCACCCACTTAGTGGATTCAATGGTTTACAGAAGAATTAACGAGAAATTTTTAAACCAAGATCAACAGCCCAATTACACTACAAGGAGAAGTCCTAGATAAAATACAGTCTTTCACATATCTAGGAGCATAGCGGACACAAACGGAGGAACAGATAGTGATGTAAGGGCTATGATGGGGAAAGCAAGGGCAGCGTTCATTGTGCTTAATAAGATATTGAAGTCTAGAGAAATTTCAATACCAACCAAGCTACGCATTTTTAACTCAAATGTTAAGGTTGTGCTTATGCATGGATCACGTGGCGTGCCACAAAATCCATGCTATAGAAAATCCAAACTTTTGTAAATTAATGTCTAAGAAGAATTCTAAGGATTGGTGGCCAGAAACAATTAGCAATGAAGCACTATCGGAAAGAACAAACCAGGAACCAATCGGACATCAAATTAGAAGGAAGAAGTGGAGCTGGATAGGACCTACTCTCAGGAAGTCAACACAACACATCAAGAGACATGGAACCCTCAGGACAAAAGAAAAACGCCAAGAAACACTTGGCGCAGAGAGGTCAAAAGCAGAATAAAAATGGAAAGAGCCGGAAGACCAAAACCGTGTCCGGTGGAAGGGAGACATATTAGGGAGTTGTCCAAGCCTGATAAATATTACAAAGTTATCTTTAGTTCACTAAAACTGGTCCAGATAATCAGAGTTGGTGGTCCTGTGGTCTACTGCCCAGAAAAGTTAATTCCTTGCCTTGGTAACAGATAAGGTTGGGTTTACCTGCAAGACTGGACTAGCTGCTGCCAGAACGCAGGCGTGTGTGGCCAATGACTGGCCATCACTTGTCGCGATGGTCGTGTCACACAAAATGGTGTCATTTCGTAGTTTCTCCAAGCCTGACATCAGAACTGTGTGCCACACTAGGCTGATGTCTCCCATGTTCGCCTGAGCTGCCATCTATACCTGCAAACATACCATTGTTGCCTAATAGCCAACATGACAACTACACCAATATAGAATGTTTGTTCTTGTGTGATAAATCTGACAATTGGGAATAGTTTGTTTTCAGTAAGTTAATGTTGACTTTTTATGTCCTGGAAGAAAAGGGTTTTTCACACAACGCGGATGAAACTAGAAAAAACAGTTAATATATAAACAGTCATTTAGATTCTAGGTTACACTACCATTTTGGTAATATCGGCGTAATACATAAAGTCACTGTGCAAAGCCAAAATAAAAAAGTTTCATAATTGTTATAAATTTTCTAGATATTGTTTCCCTTATGACCAATGATCCAATGCTTATGTCAATGCAAGTTTTTATGCTGTGTGCATTTTGTACTCTTGAAGCGTACCAGATGTGATTTACTTAAGTTAGTACGGCAAAGGTTAGGTGAGCTACTTTTGTACACAGATAAAAAATATGATAAATTAATTAGATATTCATCAAACACATTTTGAAATAGTTTTTTCCCCAACAGAATTGTTCACCTCCTTACAATCCAGAGCAGCCAGTTTCAATACATAAGCCAAGGCTAAAAGACTAGGCCACAAGGTGTATTTGGCCCAGTCGTTTCGACCCACTTCACAGAAATCTGTGTCAGAATTTATTTCCGCTATGGTCGTTTCGGCATGGTCATTTTGGACCACGCTATAGATGAAGTGGTTTGATTAAAAAAGGAAAATTATGATTGTGCACAGAAACACGAAAACATGCTCACACAGTTCTGTTTTCAAGTAAATAACATAATTTTCAACATAATATAGTTTTAGACGTTGTTTTCACATATTTCCCAAGAATTGTTAGAATCGTTCGAAGTAGCGCATTGGTCAACAATTTAGCATCAAAATGTCTATTTTCAACATAATATAGTTTCCATGTACATACTTTTATCTCTCTCGAAATAGCGCACCAATAATTCAACAATCCAGTTTTACTGCACCATTCCCAGTTAGAAGAGTATATACTAGAGTATATACTACATGCTACAGCCTATGACATGTTAAGTGGTGAATTAGAAAGGTACTTAAATTGACCGTATCTCCATCCAAAAGTCCTCAGTCTACGAAATTCTTTAGAAAACAAAGCCGAATAATGCAATCTCCTTTTCCTATTTGCTAAATTTCACGTCATAGGTAGCCTATTTGACCAAAATAGAAGCAGAATTGTACGGGTATCCCGACGCTAGATAGGAATGACAGCGCCCAAAAAACGGCATTTTTTTCAGCGACAAAACCAAAGCAGCGCCGTTAACCAAGTTCCTAACATATTACATTGGCATGGCACTGTAAACTATTGTTCGTTCGTTCAGCTTCCTCCGACAGGAGGCTAGTACTTATTCGGAAGAAAAAGGACATTACTTGCCAGAAAATATAGATACAGACAAGCCCCTTTTATCGCCAATGCGGCAAAACGAAATTTCACCAGTGCGGACAAGAGAAAAACCTAACGATGCTTACTCGATATAACAACTTTTAATAAAGTATTGACTTATTGGTATTGCGTCCATATTCGGAACGAGATGTTTGCATAATAAAACAAACAAATACTAACAATGCTAAAACTAATCCCTCGTCGCAGATCGGTTGCCCCAAGTGTACACGGAACATCATGGTCACGATGGCATTTATGCTGCGTTCGAGTGCGTACGGCGTAGTTTTCGCCTCACGCCAGATTTTGTCTCATATTGTGATCTCATTGGATCTCACATTAGACATGCCATTAATCCGATATGAAATCACACATAGGTCACTGGGATTATAAACGTTTGACAAAGTTAACTTTTTCGAAGAAAAATGATGCATAAACAGGTTTTTGAGACAAATTTTCGTGTATATATAGTTCGACATTAATCGCCAGGTGGCCTTAATGGTACGATATATGAGTGCATTTTGTAAATTCATATTTCATTTTACGGACGTCGGACGTAAATGTGCGCAACTGTTCGTCGTAATCAGTACAGAACAGTAATCGAACGGCCCCGTGATTTTTATACATTTAATGCGTTGCATTAATATAAGCCCCGACCCCGGTGAACTTGCAATTACCAGTCGAGAACTCGAAATTTTAAACGGAGCCTGAGACACAGTATTTACGAGTTCACGAGCATTATACTGGTCGGTGTAATTTTTGCCTTGTGTAATATAATATGCCGTTTTCAAAGAGATCTGAAAAAAACTTTTGCGCTTGGGATCGATACTCGAAACAACTATCAGTTATTTCAGCTATTGAGTGCAAACAGGTTGTTAGAAAAGTTGGTTTGAGTGAACTACTCACCAATATCGACCGACGCAGCGACGAAAATGCGTTCTTCTCTCAAGTTTCAAGTAGTTACACTCCAAACAGCCCAATCTTGAGCTAACGCAGGAGTTTGGACCAACGGCTTTTAATATCTCTTCCGAAAGACACGGGCAAAGTGGGGTGAATGAAATTACCCAAGCTTCGAAACGGCGGAGGTGGAATCGAACCAGTCCTCTCGTCGACAGGCGGGAGCTCTAACCATTAGACCACCGCTCTCCACAAAGTGAGGCTAGCGCCGGAAATTCCAGTAAAATAAGCTAGAGCGTCTTCGAAAAGCCTCACTTTGCGGTACATTTATAAAAATCACGGGCAGTTCGATTACTTTTCTGTAATGATTAATACGAATACTTGCGTATATTTTCGTGAAAAAGTGAAACATGGCGTCTATACAGAATGCACGTCGTACCAGTAATTTACACTTACAATAATGAGCATTTATAAGGCTAGATATAACACTTTTATAGTTTGCCCATATATTAACCCAGTTTTTATCTATTCTGAAAAATCGGCGTCTGCGTAGCTTCATGCGTTGTTGTTTGTTTAACATAACCTCTGCCTCTGGGGTTATTTAGATTAATGTTAAAAAACTGATCTGGGTATGTTCTCTGCCAGTTAACAACTTAAACAGTTTAAATTAAATCTCCTCGTAATCTCCGTTCTTCAAGTCTATAAAGTTTTAGTTGTGTTAATCTTTCCTCGTATGTAAATTCCGTTAATCCTATTACCAGTTTTGTTGCCCTGCGTTGTACTCTCTCAAGTATTAAAATATAGTTTGCATAATAAGGTGACCATGTCTGTACACTATATTCTAGATATGGTCTAATATATGTATTATAAACAATGTTGAACGTTTTACCGTCAAAGTGAATAAATTATCTCTTTACAGAACGCAAAACCACCGTACCCAACAAACAATTTAACGTTATACGAACGTTACGATAACGTTACCTAGAACGTACGATAACGTTACCATGTAACGTTACAATAACGTCAAAATGGAAAGTTTTGTATTCGTTATTAGAACGTTTCCTGATAACGATACATGGTAACCTTCAGAGAACCTTCGGAAAACCCTTATTTAGAAAGTAAAAACAGTACATATGCAGTTTTTCAGTTTTGTTTTTTTCTTCATTGATCCTATACATTCTACACAGAAATAAAAAATCAGTCGTCGTTGTCCTGTCCTGCTCTGCCTGCCTTTGCTGCTGTTGACACCTTGCCTTGTCCAACCTTGCCTGGAAAAAACATAAATTGAATTTTTTTAATACAAGAACCCACATCTGTATGTTAAACCCCCTAATCTGCATATTTTATATATTATGTAAAATCTGCATCATACATTGGACGGCATGAAATGGCCAGGCAACATGAAATGAACACGTCAATAAGATCGACCCATACTTCCACTTAAATTCATTGTCTACAAAGAATAAACAACATAGTGTTCATCTTAAACCGACCCAGTCTGTTCGATTTTATTTAAAAAATAATGTTACACAATATAAATTGCATCAATTATAACGTACTGACAGAGGGTTACAACCCAAATATGTTATATTGAACCATTTCTTTTGGTAAAATTTTAATGATAGGTGATCGCTTGTTGGGTTTCTGCAATAACTTGTTTCTCCCATTTCAAATTATTTGAAATCCAGACATCTAGATCATTCTCTTGGACTGTTTCTGCTAAAACGATATTATTATTTTCGGTTGTCATGGTGTACTCGAATTTTGGATTGTCTTTGCCTATGTGCATCGTTTTACATTTACTAGTGTTGAACGTTAGGCATCATCTATTATTCCACTCACTTAAGTTATCTAAATCAGCTTGTAAGATTTCACAGTCAGATTTGTTTTTTAATATTCTGAATGTTTTGGTGTCGTCAGCAAACATTTTTACATTACTTTACATAATTTAAAAAGAGATTAGTTCCCAATACTGATCCTTGCGGAACCCCACTAATGATATCAAACCATTCAGAATATTCACTTCTTACCATAATTCGCATTTTTTTATCTGATAGAAAATCAGCTATCCATTCTAAAATTTTACCTTGTATTCCATAGGCAGATAGTTTCTGTAATGACCTCTTTTTTGGAACTTGGTCAAATGCTTTTTGAAAATCCAACAAAATAACATCAACACCATCTCCCTGATCCTCATCTTCTGTCCAACTTTCAAAAGTTTCCAACAAATTTGTTAGGCAAGAATGACCCTTTGTAAAACCATGTTAGTCTGGGGTATTTAAATTGTTTTCTAATAAATGTTTTAACATCGCATCCTTCACACAAGATTCCATCAGTTTACTGGCTAGACAAGTTAAACTTACTGGTCTATAATTACCAGCCATAGACTGGGATGGTACTACACCACTATCATCTTCCATTGTAAATACTGATTGAAAGAACTTCCCTAGAACATCAGCTATTTCCTGGTCATTTGTTTTCACCGTCCTCCTTTCTTAAATGTAGTATGACTGCTTTTACCCTTTGCTTACTTGTTACATAACTATAGAAAAGCTTTGGTTTGTCTTTCGTTCTCTTCGAAAGCTTCTTTACAGACTCTCTTAGTTTTCCAAGATGCTTTAGGGTTTGGCTTCTTCCTTTCCCTTAATGGCACATTTTTTTCATTTCCTCTTCAATTTTCAACTTAAAGTATTTCTATCTCACATTTACTCCTTTTGTTTACATTTCTTCTTCCCACTTAACATTATGAAAGGCTGCATTCATAGATGCCATATTCACTTTCCAGTAATCATATCTTTTCCCACCATTTACTCTTGTATCTATAGCCGAGTATGTAATGAATGTCCGCACCAATCCAACATGATCACTTTTCCCCAATGGAGGAATATATTTTAGGTTGTCAATCATATAATCCTCATTTGTGAAAATTAAATCTAACATTGACAGTACATTTCCTTCCCTAAATCTTGTGTTAAAATCAACATGTTGTTTCAGGAATAAGTCCTGTGTTACATCAACAATATTTGCTGGAAGTGAGTTATCACCAGCTTTCAACAAACAGCTCTTCCAGTTAATTTCAGGGAAATTGAAGTCCCAAAAATCAGTAGGTGAGATATACCATGTTTCTTAACTGCTTTGTTCATTAAACTAATAAGCAACTTGGTATTTTGTTCAGTTGACGCCGTACTCTTATATATGCATCCTACTAGTAGTCTGTCCCTCTTATTTAGTGTGATTATACTCCATACGGACGACTCAAAATGTTGTTTAGTTCTGTATATGGTGCCGACTGTAAGCCATTCTCAATGTAGAAAATGACCCTGTTCCACGAAAATCTCTGTATAGGGTAAAACCTTCCATATTAATATCACCTTCACTTTTACCTTCACTACAGGATTCTGTAATGCCAAAAACTAGGCTTCAGTACTGTTACCACCTCTCTAAATTCATCCATTTTATTATTTAAACTCTGCATTTGCATAGTAACAATCAAATAAATAATCTTCTGTGTCCAGAATTGGAATGCTGTGTGCTTTGTTTCTGCTAGTGCTTATGCTTTCTTTTTGTTTGTTTTGCTGAATGCTTACAACTTCTCCCCGTTTGGGGGCAACAGCATGTGACTGTAGCTTTTTGTCACCTGCTGTTTTCCAGCTGTTGCTACGGCTTCCTTTACTTTAGTTGTTGTTTGAGCTTGTGCTCCTGTCTCTCTCTCTTTCCGAGTCTGATTTGCTTTCTCATGGACACCCCTCATGTCATTTTGTCCCTTAGTTCCATCCCTGCGCTTCACTATTTTCCCATCTCTAATCATAAGATCTGTCTGACCCCTTTCTTTCCGCTCTCTCTCTCAGTTCCTTTTGTAACTCTCTGTTCTTTTCCCTCTCCTTATTTGTTTTAGCTGGTGCTAGGTAGATGTTCCTATGCATTTCACTCCTGGCATTTCTTAGCAGTTTTGCTTTGCTTAACACTTTCCTTTGAGTTAGTGCGTAATTAAGTTCCAGTAGTGTTGGCCTTGGCTCATTGCCTGTGCCAAGCCTAGTTATTTCCTCTACTTTGGCTTCTTTCACGCTGAGCTCTTCTAGGATTAAGTTCTCAACTACTTCTTTATTATTTGTTCCTTCTAATTTCTCTGGTACATTGTAGAGAATGAAATTGTTCTGTGTTTTTTCCTTCTGTTCCACTTTCATGTCATCAAGTTTCATGTCAACAACCCTGTCCATGGTATGTTCGACCTCCCCTATTTTCTCACTAATCTGCTCTACCAATTCCGTCACTGCTAGGGTTGAAAAAAATCATGATTTTTATTTTTTTTAATATTAAAAAATCGAATTGTTTTTATTTATATCGGATTTATTTTATTTATTTATTTTATTTTTTAGATTTTTTTAAAATCTGGTATATAGATGTTTACATTTGTAAACTCTTTCAAACATGTTATATTCCAATCGATTTGGGTTCTTGTCTTAACAGATGGTACATGATTTTTGCTTATATAAAGACATTAGACAATGTCCACAAGGCCTCACCCCCTGTAATTGCATAATCTGCCTTGGAAAGGAAAGCATGCTGTGTGTCTGTGGCTGTAGCAGTGGTAATTATTGTTTGCCTATAGGGTGGATTAGCACCTGTCCAGGGCTCTGTGGTCTCTAACCAGAATACAAACTGGTACAGTATTAAACAACTGAGTCAACATACTGAACTGGTAACAACTAGCACAAGCTATAAGTGGACTTTAACTCAGGGCTGCTGTGTTGAAAAGATACTTCCTCTGGAAGACAAGTTTGTGTGGCTTCACTGCATTCAGAAAGGGAATAGCTCAAACATACACAATGCCATAAAATATTTGACTATCAGGCTATCTGGTGACAATGCAGCTACACTTTGTGCTTTTGTATTAAAAACATACAAAACTTTGTTGATCTCAATGCTTGTAAACAATTATTTGTGTTAAATTCATATAAATCAGCGATTAAAAAACCGGAAGTACAAAAAAAAAAATCAAATCAATGATTTTTTTGGGGTGATTTAAATCATGATTTAAATTAATGATTTATATCAAACAACCCTGTTTACTGCACCCACATCTGTCTTTGTTTTGTTGAATGATTTTGACATGTTTTCAACAGTGCTTTAAACTTTCATTAGTCTTTCATTCATGTCTGACTGTTTAGTCCTCACATCATTGACAAATCTTAAACAATCGGTTGGCATTTAGTATAAAAAACATCAGATTATAGTTTTTTTGAGCTAACTACTGCTTTATGCTCTGATTCAGTCATCTTAGGTTTTATGCATATTCGGTGGGTCCACAGACCGCACCACTGGCTCCCCATGGCATGGTCTTCCAGTGGTAGGTCCACAGAATGCACCACTGGCACCCCATGGCATGGTCTTCCAGGGGTGGGTCCACAGACCACACCACTGGCACCCCATGGCATGGTCTTCCTGGGGTGGGTCCACAGACCGCACCACTGGCACCCCATGGCATGGTCTTCCAGGGGTGGGTCCACAGACCGCACCACTGGCACCCCATGCCATGGTCTTCCAGGGGTGGGTCCACAGACCGCACCACTGGCACCCCATGCCATGGTCTTCCAGGGGTGGGTCCACAGACCGCACCACTGGCTCCCCATGGCATGGTCTTCCAGAGGTGGGTCCACAGACCGTACCACTGGCACCCCATGGCATGGTCTTCCTCTCTTACTTCAATTTCACATATAGAAAAAAAATCTGCTTCCCCTTCTGCTTGCATTATTTTTTTAGTGCTGTATGTGCTCGCGTTCAGAAAGGGTCGTTTTGGTGCATGTGCAGAAAAAAAGGGTCCAATTTTCCGTTCCCAGGGCGACTCCGGGACGCCGGCAACGCCCCTGAAAAGCCTAGTTAGTAAAAGTATAGGAAGGAAGTGCACACTAACATTAATTTCTCACCAATACCTCAATATACCATGCCCAGAACTGCTACGCAGTAAAACGTGTAAGTGCAAGCCAATATCATGATAACATTTACGGAGACAAATTTGGAACCAGCCTTAACCATGCGCCTCTAACCATGCACCCTCTAATGCTACCTGACGATTAATGTCGAACTAGATATACGAAATTATGTCTCAAAAACTTGCTTATGCATAATTTTTCTTCGAAAAAACTCATGACGTAGCTAATGTGAGATCCATCGAGATCACAAAATGAAGTAAAATCTAAACACCGACGATTATAAGTTATGGCAATGCCGGAAAATTTTCACCAGTTTTCACCAATCACTAAGATAGGTGTTTTTCTACGGTAATTTAGCGGAACATTTAGACGGATGCTGCCCTGCCAAAATATTAGCGAATCATAACAACTATTTACTAGAGGCAGCGCAGCCCCCCTAAGATAAGGAAAACTTTCAAATTGTACATCATTAAATTATTTTAGCATGTCTTTAATATGTTACCCAATGAAAAACTATTTTCAGTAAACCTAGCTAAGTTGCATTTGAAAAAAATAGTAAGACGATCCAAAGAAACCGTCTTACCCCATCCCTGGGTTCAAAACGGTCCTCTGCCTGGGGCAACACGGTCAATAACCCCGTCCCCGTGGTTTTCGCTTATGTCGATGAACTATTGCCTGACATTAAAATGTATAATATATACATTTGGTATGTTAGTAATATATCAGGCCAATTTGATTGTTAGATTTAATTGGGAGTTAACATATATAATATATACTTTGCAATCCATACATAATATAATATTGGTTTGGTAATATTACACTTTGTTCATATTATCTTTAATATATTAAACATAATTGGTCATATGTAATACATTTGACACATTGTGACCATGTGCGTGTGGGATAAGATATAGGGACCGTCTTACCAAACATGCATTGAGACCATCTTGCCCCACAAACACAACGTGTGTCTTAACACGATATATACAAAACACAACATACTATTGCCCATTTTGTACTGTTTGACCTGCCAACTGATTGATAATATTATCATGTTACCAGTTAAGTTCATGATTCTCACCGTTATATAGTGAGTTTCACAATGTTACTATTGGCAAAATATTAGATCAGTCCATATAATAGTGCACATCAAAGTTTAAGCATACACTTATTTAATTACGTCTGCTGAGTTTTTGGGGTGGATATCAGATAGAAGTTAGCTTCATTTTGCACCAGATTTGGGGACATTCAGAGTTATATATTTTGCGTACTTGATGGGGGGGGCGTCTTACCTCCAGGGGCCGTGTTGCTCCAGGTCACCCTACTTAATAATTATTAATTATCAAGGTCTCGTTTTAAGTGTGTTTTGTGCCACCAGATCTCAAGTCGATGACCTCCAAGTCCAAGTCAAGTCTCGAGTTATTTCTCTGACTCTTAAATAGTTGACTTGAGTCCTTCACGAATCATCCCCTACGATTCGAGTCAACTCTGATACGTGCCATTTTTTAATAATGTAGACAAACCATTTATGTAAATGTAAGCATTTAAATATTATATTATTCGTTTGTTATCGACTGTCTGAAAACGGTTCGTTTTGAGTAAATAGTTTTAGAAAACGTAATAATGCAATGGCAGGTAGACCCTGACATGTAAATGATATTTTTAACAAGTCATCAATTCCCTTATTCACTCACCTGCTCTCTGGAGTATGTCGCATCGAGTTAAATCTTATTAAACGTAAGTATTTGCATTTAACGAACGTGGTTGGTCACGCGTCCCTTTCCCCGCATGATTCAAGCCTCGTTTGCACTACTGTGCACTCATTGTATTACCAGCCTGGCCGAATACTGGCAAAAAAACGACAGCCGTAACATTGATTTGCCAACCTTGGACCAATGTTGGTTGTACGTCGGGAGACACTGCATGGCAGTAGCTCGGTATGCCGACTTTGGTCCAATTATGGTTTGCCAACATTAGACCAGTATAACGCTATTCGCTTGGCAAACATTGACTCAATGTAGGACCGGTCCAGTGATGGGCCAAACAACGGCTCCAGGTTACAATAGTTGGGCCAATATTGGCCATGTGGACGTCCCAACACTGGCCGAATGATGGCGTACCAACATTGGATCAATATAGCACCATACATTTCCATTGATCCAGACATTGGTCCCAGTTGGAAACGCTATATACGGGCTGTAGTTCCATCTGATGATACGCTATGACGGGGACGCGAATGCAAAACGCGTTCAGTTACACGGGATCGCTGCGTTCTAGCCATGGGTAGGCACAGGCGTTTAAAACAAGACTAAATCGTAGAATAAATTAAATCGTACAAACACGTTTGCCAATTAGCTGATCAGTGTCGTTTAGATACAACTTTGCTCCTTTTGTTCACAGTTGCCGTGTAACAAAATGATATTTCGTGTTAAAAACAACAACACAAATTGCCAGGTATGTTTTTTGTTTGTTACAAAAATAGTGTGCTCAGTTTGGTCATATTTCTAATTAAAACAAATGTAAAATTTCACTATAAATTTGCAAAACAACCAGAGAGTTCGATACGATAAATAGGTAGATACTAAACGGGTATTTTAGCTCAGTGTTTATCGGAGAAATATCAGTTCATTACTAGTGCCAATTACAAATTTTGTTAGGGGGATTTAGGACAGTGTTCGAAATGAGGGGGGTCTGGGGATTCTATAACTCCCCATAAGGCACGAGGGACCTCCCATAAGAAAGTCTCACATTTTATCGTACCGATATAATTTCCCTACCGCTGTTGCACATGTTGATGCGTGTGAGGCTACTCTGGTTCGTCTGTGCTAGATCGATCGATCTCGCAGCAAGAACTCAACGGTTTTCTCAGAACTCGACGGTTTTCGCAGAACTCGATCGATCTCGCAGCAATAACTCAACGATTTTCTCAGAACTCGACGGTTTTCGCAGAACTCGATCGATCTCGCAGCAATAACTCAACGTTTTTCGCAGGACTCGACACCATTCTGTTGGTAGTTTAGCTGATTCATTCAGCTCACTCTATTGTCGATCAGTTAATCTCTGTTAAAAACATCGTAAATCATTCCACTGATATCATTGATGAGTGTGTGTTCTGTGGCAAAGGGCGCCATCTATTGGGTGTCTGCAGTAATGCCACAAATGAGTGTCTAGTTGAGGCATATTTTACCTTCGCATTTTACTTCTTAGAATTACAGAGCACTGTGTCTGCAAGCGCATTTCTCCAGTAACAATGGTTTAGACCGCAATTTACAATTTAGCCATTTAGCAGATGCTCTTATCCAGAACGACTTACAACAAGTTCATTCAACCTAAGTTGGTAAAATAACTACAGGTCGCTATGCCAGCAAGTCTTTTCACAAAATAGGCGCTAATAGCCATTACAGTGCCTGAAAAGAAGATTGTCCAAGAAGATTGTTTTTCTGGGGGGTGGGGTGACCACTATTTTTAGGGGACCCCCAAGAGTCAGTGGTCATTTCGAACACTGATTTAGGGCAGTTGTTTGTATCTCCTGAAATCATAGCTAAGAAGATAAAGATAAAGACGATTAAGAATAATAATAATAATTAAACCACCTGGAGTTGGTGAGATGCACCAACACTGCTATCAAGAGGAAATGGTAGTACAAATCAACACGTACCACTCGTTAAAGCTGTCTTGTCACTGAAAGATGGAGAATACCAAGAAATCATATAATATGGTTATGAAACAGCATGGGGTGATTTAACAATATTAGAAACCAGGAGATTAAAATGAGGCCCAATGCAAGTTTTTTTTAACATTGAATGGTTAGGAATATGTTTATAGAAATATTTTCTTAACACTTAAAGAAGGTAGTAGAACTATAAGGCACGAAGTAGCGTTGATAAAAAAATGTATATTGGACTCGAGAAAGTATTGTGGATGAAAAACGAATAGAACAAATCATGTAGGGCTTACTGATTTTATAAAAGCGTACGTGTATAAAAAGAGAATTTACAGACATTTCACTAAATAACCGGCCACACATAGCCGTATATCTAAGTAGCATTGTTGGACTCTCGATAAATCTCTGGCTTCCGTGTCCACTTGCCATCTCGAGCTTGTTGCTTCCGGTGTCAATCATGAAAATTTAATGCTGTTAAAATTTCGACTGTGGCTGAATATCTGTGTTCTCGGTCATTTTTCTCTTGCTTCGGTGCATGGAACCACGCATCCCGAGCAGATACGTTTACTAGAGGACTGACCGCTTCTACGTGTTTTACGTTTTACGTGCATCTGGTTCAACGCCACAACCACCTAGCATGTAACGTATTGATCCAGTCACATATATTGTGAGCACATGGGTTTCAACGACGTCTTGCTAGCATCGCCGGCCGCTGACTCATGCACCTGTCCGTCAGCTCAATATTTTGGCAAATTACACGACAATAGCGGATTGCGATAAGGATGCTCAAATTAGGACATTGCTGGCCAATTTCCGTCGCGACAATTACCAACTTCCCGCGAGCAGGTGTCAGTGACGCGCGCCAGCCTCATTGTCATTATCATTACAGGCCCGCGTCGAATGAGTTCAAAGCGTTGATTGGCCAGTGTGGGCCGACCGGGATTTCTTGTCCTTTGAAGAAGTTCGTCTCCCCGATGACCAGTGCGACAGCCTGGACAAGAAGGAGTTGCACTGCTCGGCGTTACGAGAAACTAACGTTACTCCCACGAGTAACCGTGATTTAGCGTCACCCGCCGAAACCTAATTCAACTAACCGCCTGCAAGACGCAAGAAGGACATTTGACATCGTTCGCTACACCGGGAGAAGACGAGAGAGTTTTCAGTCAGAGTTGATATCTACTTTGCAACTATTTTTATTAGACTCGTTGCAAACAGTTAGGACTGGATTTAGTCGGGAAACAAGTTGTGACTGGAGCTGCCTCACGGCGACGAGAACAGAACTATCGTAATCTATTTTACCCACGCGATTACCTTTTGAAAACATCTTCACGCAGAACCATGCACGACGAACATTGCCTTGTTTTCTGAGACTTCGTTTGTCACTGACAACATGTCGACTTTGACTGAAGATCGAATTCGCTGATTCGCCCACCTGGGTACTGCGAGGTCGAAGGTGTCGCCGAGGATAGCAGCCGAGTACGTGACCATCTCACTAGGCGACTTCACACCACGGAACACCATTGTTATTATCATTGCTAACCCGAGGACGCGTGGAACACAACATATGTATATGACGCATTCAGCTTCGCACGGACACACGCCGCGGTGAACACATCTGAGTTATTAAACCTACATGAGTTCGATAACTTTTAATTGTCATCAGTTAAATGTATATTGTGCACGGTTGAACATGTAATAGTTACATCAAGTCGATACACAGGGCGAAGAAATTTCCCACGTAGCACATAGGCAATGATCTTCTGATGCTGAACCGGAGGAGAAAAGAACGATAAATTCGGCCGAAATCTGATGACCATTTTAGTTGGCTCCAAGTATATTTATGTGTAAGCGATTGTTCTTCTGTTGCTGAACCGGAGGAGAAAAGAAAGACCAAAAATCGGCAGAACTCTGATGAACATTTTAGTCGGCCCCAAGGAACAGGTGTCGATGGCGTTGCTGCATGACCGCGACCGTCTCTGCCGGGCGCCCCCAAGCAGCGAACACCGGCTTTCCGCCTTCACAACCTTGCGGGCTACACCAGTCCATCTACCACCGGCGTCGGGAGAAAGGGCAATTACAAGTGGGGTGGGGTTCGCGACCCCTGCCCCACTCATGTCGGTCGGGATGCTGCACCCGCGTGGAAGAGGGAGTCCAGGGACGACGCTGCCAGTCTTCCCGACGGGCGCCTTTCTCCCGGCGCCCTTCGTTGATCTGCCTCTGACGGCAGCGCTATCTGGACTGTGTAAGTATATGTACAATATATTGTTTGTTTCTTTCTTTCTTTCTTACGTTATAACAACCACAACTTCACATGTCGTCACACGCACAATGCGGTGGTAGATGGACTGGAGTAGCCCTCAAGGTTGTGATGGCGGAGATCCGGTGTTTGCTGCTCGGGGGCGCCCGGCAGACACGGTCGCGGTCCCGCAGCAGCGCCATCGACACCTGCTCCTTTGGGCCGACCAAAATGTTCGCCCGATTTTGTTCTTTCTTTTCTCCGGCTTAGCAACAGAAGAACATTTGCTTTCATGTAAATATGCTTGTTATCAACAATATACTTGTTTTCAACAATACTCGTCGTAACTCGACGATAAACCCACTCACAATCAACCAATTGGAGCACATTTCTTTTCACTTCTTGATGCCATTATGCAGATGGTACGTCTCGAAATACACAGGTAACATTATATTAAAATAGAACAGCAAGATTACCATAGGAATTTGAAACTTCAATACAAAACACTGATGGTTTTACTCTGATCTAACCCTTTCCTGCGGTTTCGTCCCTGATTAGAGTCAAACATGAAATGTTCTGGTGACTCAAGAATGTCTTAGTGGTGTTAGTAGGATACAGCATGATGGAAAACCGTACTATAGACACCAACAATTGCTGATTCTAGATCAAGTTATATCGCGCAACGACGAACGGGTTGCGCTAAAGTTATAGAATTGGCAATATATTATTTGTGTTTTCAAGAATACCAACATTTGTCACCCAAATCAACCGGATTCTGTGTTCGTACACCGGGGTCCATCACTGTCACATACACTGGGGATCCTTCCATCACTGTCACGTACACGTGCTGCCAACCAGCAAATAAACATTTCAGCCTGTGCGCAGCACACGTGTCGTAGTCGGACAATGTGCTATTTCCGCTATTTTTCTGGGTGTAGAATCCTTAAAAAATCACTGGCACTTCATTGGCATACAGTCAATCCGGAAGTCAAATAATTATGTATCCCCGCGTGTATCAAAAGTCGTCTGCTTGCAGTGTCGCGGAGGCGCCGTCGCGAGAACCAGCAGCGCCGCCAACGGACGACGTTCACGAACGAACAGACGCTCCAGCTAGAACTCGAATATGGCCGGGGCGAGTACGTGACGCGCGCGCGCAGACTTCAGGTACGTTATGTTTTTGTAACCTATTATTCCACATTTGTTGTGAAATTTGTGATTTCAATTAACAACTATATATATGATAGTTTAACGCCAATGACGCCATTATTACCATAAGATAGGACGTCAATTTTTGGAGAATCGTTTGCAGTCGTTATGAGGTGTAAAGATACGTTCGTATATAACGCGGTCTCCAGCCCTTGGGATTTTGCACGCCTGGCAGACCTCGTCTTTCCAACGCCAACTCGACTTCTCTGGGAAGCATTCAGCCACGCTGCAGTTACTACTCGTGCACATAGCCATCTGGGAAACCGAAACAGAAGGCCGCGTGCGATGGAGATCCGCCTGCTGTAATGGTGTGGAGCATTTCGAGAAGAAACGTACAGTAGTAGAACAACAGCATTACAGCGACGGCACCGGTCGTTACTACTGCCGTGACACGCGTGAGTAGTGTTAATACTGCCGTGACACGCGTGTGTGGTGTTATTACTGCCGTGACACGCGTGAGTGGTGTTACTACTGCTGTGACACGCGTGTGTGGTGTTACTACTGCCGTGACACGCGTGTGTGGTGTTACTACTGCTGTGACACGCGTGTGTGGTGTTACTACTGCCGTGACACGCGTGTGTGGTGTTACTACTGCTGTGACACGCGTGTGTGGTGTTACTACTGCTGTGACACGCGTGTGTGGTGTTACTACTGCCGCGACACGCGTGTGTGGTGTTACTACTGCTGTGACACGCGTGTGTGGTGTTACTATTGCTGTGACACGCGTGTGTGGTGTTACTACTGCTGTGACACGCGTGTGTGGTGTTACTACTGCCGCGACACGCGTGTGTGGTGTTACTACTGCTGTGACACGCGTGTGTGGTATGTGCGGCCGGGGCTGCCGATCGCAAATTGGCCTGTCCAGTCACCTGCGACCTCATTGAACGTAACTTTGTAACTGGACACCATCATTATCTTTCATTATCTCAAATCACAGCGGCTTCGTCGAATACGAGAGGCTTTAAGAGCGAAATAGGGAGTGAGAGAAAGAGAGAGAGAGAGGGGGGGGAGAGGGAGGGGGGTTATTTCATTGTAAAGTGATTCACACAAAGTGCATCTGTTCATGTGTCTTGGTTCGACGTAGATCACAGAGTGTCATAACCACTTCAATCGTGCAATTCTACACGAACTACCAATATCTGAGTTATGCTAAGTTTCGCCATGTCAACAATATT
>OY759263.1:25851547-25861547 GCA_963662155.1 Lamellibrachia columna | reverse complement strand
TTGAATGACACGAATGAATACATCTACAGAACGAAGTAACAATAAAGTTGAATGACACGAATGAATACATCTACAGAACGAAGTAACAATAAAGTTGAATGACACGAATGAATACATCTACAGAACGAAGTAACAATAAAGTTGAATGACACGAATGAATACATTTACAGAACGAAGTAACAATAAAGTTGAATGACTCGAATGAATACATCTACAGAACGAAGTAACAATAAAGTTGAATGACACGAATGAATACATCTCCAGAAAGAAGTAACAATAAAGTTGAATGACACGAATGAATACATTTACAGAACGAAGTAACAATAAAGTTGAATGACACGAATGAATACATCTACAGAAAGAAGTAACAATAAAGTTGAATGACACGAATGAATACATCTACAGAAAGAAGTAACAATAAAGTTGAATGACACGAATGAATACATCTACAGAAAGAAGTAACAATAAAGTTGAATGACACGAATGAATACATCTACAGAAAGAAGTAACAATAAAGTTGAATGACACGAATGAATACATCTACAGAAAGAAGTAACAATAAAGTTGAATGACACGAATGAATACATCTACAGAACGAAGTAACAATAAAGTTGAATGACACGAATGAATACATCTACAGAACGAAGTAACAATAAAGTTGAATGACACGAATGAATACATTTACAGAACGAAGTAACAATAAAGTTGAATGACACGAATGAATACATCTACAGAAAGAAGTAACAATAAAGTTGAATGACACGAATGAATACATCTACAGAAAGAAGTAACAATAAAGTTGAATGACACGAATGAATACATCTCCAGAAAGAAGTAACAATAAAGTTGAATGACACGAATGAATACATTTACAGAACGAAGTAACAATAAAGTTGAATGACACGAATGAATACATCTACAGAACGAAGTAACAATAAAGTTGAATGACACGAATGAATACATCTACAGAACGAAGTAACAATAAAGTTGAATGACACGAATGAATACATCTACAGAACGAAGTAACAATAAAGTTGAATGACACGAATGAATACATTTACAGAACGAAGTAACAATAAAGTTGAATGACTCGAATGAATACATCTACAGAACGAAGTAACAATAAAGTTGAATGACACGAATGAATACATCTCCAGAAAGAAGTAACAATAAAGTTGAATGACACGAATGAATACATTTACAGAACGAAGTAACAATAAAGTTGAATGACACGAATGAATACATCTACAGAAAGAAGTAACAATAAAGTTGAATGACACGAATGAATACATCTACAGAAAGAAGTAACAATAAAGTTGAATGACACGAATGAATACATCTACAGAAAGAAGTAACAATAAAGTTGAATGACACGAATGAATACATCTACAGACAGAAGTAACAATAAAGTTGAATGTCACGAATGAATACATCTACAGAAAGAAGTAACAATAAAGTTGAATGACACGAATGAATACATCTACAGAAAGAAGTAACAATAAAGTTGAATGACACGAATGAATACATCTACAGAAAGAAGTAACAATAAAGTTGAATGACACGAATGAATACATCTACAGAAAGAAGTAACAATAAAGTTGAATGACACGAATGAGTAAATCTACAGAAAGAAGTAACAATAAAGTTGAATGACAGTTCAACGTGACAGTGCAGGTAAATTCTTTATGCCAATTATTTTATGCCACCTCCATATTTTCCCACGGATCTTTTCATATGCGAAATCGTAAGAGATGTATAAAAAAAATAAAAACCGTTAAATTAAGTAGCATTTCCTGGTTGCTAGTAACAATGATACCAACTGATGGGTTTATCATACTTAAAATGGTATCGTGTTTATCATACTTAAAATGGCATCGTAAAGTTTCTCACGGTCGCATTGAAAATCATACAATTAAGTGTCAAACGTTTTCAAGAATTTAAGAATATCATATCACCCACCACTAACATATTTTCTATTTGCGGGCATAAAATAATCAGTTACCCTAATTTCGAAGTCATATATATATATATATATCCTAAATGATTTTAAGACTACTAAATATCCGATTTTGTCGTTCGTTTAATGTTACACTCATTTTGCACACATACGCACACACACACACAGACACACACACACACACACACACACACACACACACACACACACACACACACACACACACACACACACGCACGCACGCACGCACGCACGCACGCACGCACGCACGCACGCACGCACGCACGCCCGCACGCACGCACGCACGCACGCACGCACGCACGCGCGCACACACGCACGCACACACGCACACACACACACACACCACTCTACGATGTGGTAGCTCGTTTGTGAAAATGTGTTATTTGGTTTTGGTGAAATCATCGCACAGACTATTAACTTATTTGTGACCGGCCCCGGTACAAAAATCAGCTGGAAATGGTAAAAGTGGTTCCACTTCTTTCCTCTTCTTCCACTTGAACATACGTTTGCACTCTTTCATTAAACCAACAGTGTAAAATCAATTGAGGTTTTCCAAACATGGATGTATTCAATGTCTGACCCAGGTCTAATACCATTATAAGCATTGACGAAATTCAATAATGCTCGCGCCTGTCAATTGTCGTCGGCGAGAGTGAACCAGCTGCCGACCTGTGCTTCTCGCGGGTACTTCGTCGACTAATGAATATTTCAGCGCGCTCCACTTCCGCTCTGTCCAACCGGTGACAGAGACAGCAATTAGTGCGAGGAAATAGCGCCGAAATAAAAACTTCGACGTTCATTTCTATGGTAATGATCTCGCGCCACTTTACGTTAATTTGCTACACCGGTTGCCGACTGACTTGCGTCGTGGCGCTGACGGAGCGCCATACACACACCAGGTGGCCTTTCCGTTTTTGATTCGCAGCTCAAGTTTACACTAAGTGGTCTTTCTAGCGTACAGGCCCTGACAGAAACTGGCGCGCCCCTAGTGACAGTTCATCATGTCTTCGCGGTGACGCCTCTTACAATACAATACAATACAATACAATACAATACAATACAATACAATACAATACAATACAATACAATACAATACAATACAATGCAATGCAATGCAATGCAATGCAATGCAATGCAATGCAATGCAATGCAACGCAACGCAATGCAATACAAACAATTCCGTTGCGCTAAAATCCTCGCGAAACCCAATCCCCTACTGATATCTACCAAAGTCCACCGCTGTTCTGCAGTGTCAATTGACTAAAGTTGGGACTGAAAAGGAGTCGTGTTACAGAGGACTCCACTTAGTAGAATCGCGGATAATAGAATCATCCGTTTAGTGGAATCAACATTGCTGGGACGGAACCATCCGTACTCCCGATGTGCCGCTTAATAGAATTACATCCGCCGGTTAGTAAAATCAGATACACACGAAAAACTATACGTTGTGGAGCGAAATAACAGGTTTTTCTGGAACCTCCGAGGATTTTTTACTCGAAAAACAATACATTGTATAGGTAAAACATTACATAAACGGAAATATTACTGACTGATACTGCACTGTTCCCATCATTCCACCACGCTACCTGTTGCAGCAGCGAACGGTGACATCTTTTCACACACAGCAATGCTATTTTGGCGGTGCAACACTGCATTTTGTCTTTGTTTAGGACCAGTTATGCGTCACGTTCAGCGATTCAGCTTTGTTGATAGTTGGACGGCTTCCAAGTGTGGCTTGCCTGGATTCAGGCATTGCTCTACCAGTTTCAAATAATCATATATTATGTAAACGGTGTCAGCCAGTACAGCTAAAACTCACGCCACAATTAATATAAGGACGATGTATTGTACTTGTGAGGAAACTCTTGCCGAAATACAATCAGGCGCTGTAACGGATAAAAGGCTTGTTTGTCTCTGCCAAGTATAGATTTCTTACATCAAAACATTACATGTTGGTGCTGGTTTTCCACTCTCCCAAACTTTCTTTTAAAGAATTTCAGAGTAATTGCTCCTTTTATGATTGTCAGTTTCCACTTACCGAAGAAAATATATCGTGTGGGTTATGTATGGGGCTTAGATGGTTCCAAAACAGAGATAGCTCTAACCGAACGTTCCCAGACTGAAGCGACAGCAGAGTCACTGACATACCGAGGACTATTACTATATTACACATTGACGCGACCCGAGAGCAACGCAGCTACAAACACTTGTCGTGTTTTCCTATTCGTAACGCATGGCGGACCAGATAACTAGATGTATGACAAATATCTAATAAATAATTCGTTTGTGTACGGCAAGTTCCATGCGACTGGCAAATTGATATCAACAATATATCCCCAGGGGAGGAGCATCGTGGCAACGTTGCGCCCACGAGATTAGGGGAAGATTGTCTATATTGAAATGTTGCCTGTATTGAACTAGGCCGTTTTCTCATAACTAGAGAGGGCGATGGCACAGTGGCCCAATTTAGCGACTAGGCCTTTCACGAAAAGTCATCCGGGTGGAGCGAAGTTTACGAAAAGCGTGCATGGTGATAATTTTTCGACAGTCTGTTGTAAATTGATGATGTTGTTGAGGTGGCTTATCAATCGAATGAATGGGGGTAGAAATGCGAAACCCTATCATCATGAATATTCTATGTAGGCATAACCGCGTCTGGGCGTCTTCGTTGTCGAATTGCATATATTGAACCGCCAGGGGGAGCCTGTATTGAATCAGGGGTTCAATATAGAAAACTAGAGGTTCAGTTTAGGGAAAAAGCTATATTTTTCCTTATTGTAACACCATACGTCATTCTGATGTTGATTTTTGTCCATTCTTGCAGAGGAGAATATGGCAGGTGGACATCAGAAGATATGGATCGGGCTGGCTGCGAGTGCCAATAGAAACGGCGATATGGGTGTGAATGCGGTGGAGAGGACGTACGGAATTTCGAAATCAATCATCAAACGTCATCTGAAGAGATCAAACTCGTATGCAAACAATTAAATTCGATATTTCGGACACATTTGTGTTTTCACGGCAGAAATGGAACAACTACTAGAAGAGCATGTCTTGAAGATTGATAGTCGTCTTTTTGGAGTCTCACCCTTGGAGCTCAGACGCAAGGCTTATGATCTCGCGGAACAAAATAACTTAACCATAATTTCAATAAAACGGAGACATTAGCTGGCAAAAAGTGGTATTATAACTTCATGAAACGCCACCCGCGTTTATCGTTATGAGCTCCCGAGCCAACGTCACTTTCTAGGGCCCAAGGCTTTAACCGAGAAAGCTCCACGCAACTGTGGTACTTGCGAAGCTCCGAACCACAGCGAAGATCCACTGAGCAACAATGATGTCGACGCTGATGAACGCTCGGAAAACGATGAATTTACTCGAAACATCAATGCACATAGTGACAAAAATCATAGTTCAGAAATAAACGAAATGGTTTATTTATGTCAGTGAGTGCATGCATCAGGGAATAGTGAAAGCATATCCTGATGGACGATGCTTATTCAGAAGCCTGGCGATTGGCATTAATACCAAGCTACAGGAAGGTGAACGGGATGAGTTCGGACTATTGACTGATCCTATCCTCAAGGTACACGAAACAAATGAAGCTGATTCGTGTGCGAAACTTATCAGCTATATGTGTGTCAATGTTAAATAATTAGAAGACAGTTCTGTAGAAGCCCTTAATGCAGATCTTCCGCGTGGATTATATTTCAAATCCTTAGGGGAGAGGATTGTGAAAGCATGGCAAATCAAACAGATAAGGTCGGCAAATTAAAAATCATATGGATGTTACATATACTCAACTGCCAAATCCATGCCATTGCTGAGAGCGGTGTGATGAAGTACGGGGAAGATTATCAAGCTAGAACACTTCAGACTGTTCGCTACACGAAACTTGGGGAGGATGTTGGACACTATGATTGTTTAATTCGTCCCAAACCAGCTACTACAGTCATCACCCCGAGCATGGTATCGCCACTCCTGCAGCCTACCTGTAAGAAGCACACTAAACGCATGGATCAGTCGGAACGCCTGACATGCAGCCCTTACAAGAAGACATTGGAGAGTAGAACAAAGGAAAAAAGCCTCTTCGTCTCGGAGAAAATGTAAAGAAGGATTTGTTCACTCAAACAAAGAAGTCTGGACCAACAAAAGGTAAAGAACCTTTTGAGAAGAAACGTCGCAGGCGACAGCCAAGTCCAACCTGATGAATCACTAGCAGAATACTTTTGCCTCGTATGCGTAGAACCGTACTCGAATAGCAGGTCTGGCGTGGTTTGGGCTCAATGCTGTGAATGTAAAATGTGGTCTCACGAAGCTTGTACTCCAGGACATTCAGTGTATATATGCCATCATTGTGATGTTTAGGCTCAATGCTCTGAATGTAAAATGTGGTCCCAGAAAAAAAGAAACGGTCACCTTATGTTTCAGTTTTACTGAATAAAAACCTTGTGTCATTAATGGACATGAACATAATGCATTATTTCCAATTGTCTAAGCAACCTTTTTTTCTGTGACAGCCAACACACACGCTGTGACAAACAACCCTGTACATACTGTCTCAGAAGAGAGCCATTTTGAACGACCTAAGTACCATATTTTGAGAAACGCTACCCCAACATTATAAATATCCTCTATATATTTAAATATAGTAAGTTAAGCTTTGTAGCAGCAGAACTTCGGGAACTATTATTACAAATAAGAAAATAGGAAAAGAAAAAAAATGTGACAACCATCCCCTGTCTCCCTGTCAATGTGATAAATGTGTTCAATATGGGACTATCGAAAAGTCTGTCAAGCCAACGATTAACATTTCTGATAATTGTAGTGATGTTCGCTTCATAATAAACATTTAATGAACTGACCATTCGTGTACAGAAATGTCCGTATTAGTTTATATAAAAGATACATGGATACAGTTCAGTGATGCCATTCCTGTACTTGTGCGGATGATTGTAGTTAGTTTACGGACTCATTGGGAATCTCTCCTCTATTGAACCATTCGTTTCCTATATTGAACATCTAGTTCAATATTGAACATCTAGTTCAATATAGGCGACTCGGCTGTTCAATATAGAATCCATTTTTTCTAAATTGAACCGATTCCCTATTTTAGACATTTTCGTTTCCATTCCTACGTAATTCACCGAATGTTTCCTTTTTGGGATGGGTGTGTGCTCTTGTTATATACATAGAGTCCCGAGATTAACATAGCAATGTCTCAGTTTTATTCTACTCATTGCTTAGGGGGGGTCAATATAGACAACTTTCCCCTACCAGCGATTATATCTGGTAAACTCGTGGGCCAGGGACAAATACGGCTCCAGACTTAAACGGTGACAACCGATTCGGTCCATTGTTACAATAAAGGGCCCTACGTACTACCGAAACGACCGCAACCCAGAACGGCCCCTAATCGATTCGGTACATCGTCACAATAAAGGGCCCTGCGTACTACCGAAACGACCGCAACCCAGAACGGCCCCCAACCGAGACGGCTGACAAAAATACCAAAGCGACTCATCGTCAAAAGCCACAGACAAGACAATGACAGCAACACACCAAGTGTCTATAGAAACGGTTTCAACCCGAAGCGGCCCAAAGTGAAATAGGCCCAGACATATTGCGCCACGCAGTGAAGCAACGCCAGAGCTAAACCGGACCGAACTAAACAGGAACTGGCCGAATTCCAACACAATAAGGTCTAAAAGAAATTGTTCTCGCTCGTCTCTAACTCCAGTCGTTTTCCTTGCTTGCATAATAATTTTCATTGGATTCTGATGATATTACCATTTTTTTATTTGCCCCCAAGAAACCTTCGATGATAAGATTGTTCATGGAGTAACACGTCAAGGTAACGGGATATCATTTGTTGGTAACTGTGTTGACACATTTAATTACTAGCTAGGTGCATAAGAATTCCCTCAGAATACTATACGAGAATCTGGCAACATATTAAGAAAACAATATTAGAAAGGTAAATCACATATCCATATAGTGGACTTCCTTGTTATGCATACATTAATAAATATGTCTCAGCGTTGGTTCCTAAAAGAGAGTTAGTGTTCTTATACATATTTTTGCTCGTCACTTTTAAGAATCATTTCGCGAAAAATATTAACCATTTTGTATCCACTACGAAGTGCTACCTAACTGTGTTGTTTTGTTTCGGGAAAATCATCGGACAGGCAATTAAATAATTTTTGGTTGGATCCGGTCAAAATATTGCTAAGAAAAAAAGGACAAAAGTGGTGCGGTTCTTTATATTCCTGTGAACTGTACTATAAGATCCACTTCGGGTCAGAACAATTTGGTTCTAACAAGCGGCTTAATCAACTAAGCGGAATATGCTGTTGAAATAGGGAATGATATATATAATTAAAGGGAAAGTCATGGTTTTGGGCATATGCACCTATTGGATTTATTAAATCATAACCATTTGCAACTACAATTAAGAATATCATGTCAGTGGTTTACCGGGAAAACCTTGCTGAACACACAACATCTTAATGTCATGGGCTGCACCATACTGTTAGAACACCATACGTCATGAGTGCCACAATAGGGCAATATTCGCATGCCAAATGAAAATATATTTGTATACACATATTCTTAAGCTTGCCAATAGGATATGGCTGTTTGCGTCCATACTCAACTTGTGTAACATATGTTGGCCTCTGATTACAAAACTAGTCCTCTTTCTGTCAAAGCAGACCGTTTGTTTGAGACTTTGTGTTTGTTCAAGTTATGCCGGCCTCCCTCAATGCGTTCATGTACTAGATGGGAATGACCAAATAAATGTCCGAAATTAAGAAAATTAGTTCGTTCCTCACTCGTTCATGTTTTGTATCATCACTAACGTTATTGATTTGTGGTTGCTTCAACTGCTGTTTGTGTGTTATGCGCTGTAACATTGCGTTCATAGTAGGCAGGCTACAATGCGTGGTATAACTAATTTATGGTGATCGCAACAAAGAGTTTCGTGTTCAAATAATGATCCGAACGATTCAATCCCCATGGAGCCATATCCGGAGGATATCTACTCGTGACGTACATATTTCATAGAACTGCGCATGCACTTATTGACCGCTCTGGCTAGCATGTCAGCCCCCAGTCAACCGGAGAAATGACCAGAAGTCCCCACTTTTAGAACACATTCTGAATTAACCAAAAAATATATTCTTGATTTTAGTTGCACCTGGTTAGTTTTTATTATCCCTTTTTGGTGTTTAGCTCCCACACCTTTTTGTTTCGCTTTAAGCAAAACGGCTGATTCTGTTTTCTGCGAATCTACAGGAGATGGAAAATTCATGTTTTGTATCATCACTAACGTTATTGATTTGTGGTTGCTTCAACTGCTGTTTGTGTTTTATCAACTGTAAAATGGCGTTCATAGTATGCACGCTACAATGCGTGGTATAACTAATTTATGGTCATCGCAACAAAGCGTCTGCTGTTCAAACAATGACCCGAACGATCCAATTCCCATGGAGCCATATCCGGAGGATGTTTAGTCGTGACGTACGCGCATGCGCGTACCACCCCTGGTTACTACTGTCCCAAAAAATATTGTGCAAGCAGACACAATCGACGTCGCCGCGGTAGACTGCAGTTGCAGTCCGTTTGCGAAGCTCCGTTGACTTGGGTGTAGGTTTGACGAGGTCTGTGCTCAGCCGACAATGAGAGATCCGCTTCCTCTATCGCCGTTACGGCCACCGCCGCTGCCGCCTTTACGTCGAATATCTATGGGCTTCGTCGTTTTTGTGATGCTCGTCAATCATACTGAATGTAAGTTCTGCCCTTATGAAAATATACCGTCGTATTCCATGGTAACATGCCACGGTGTTTTGAAACGGGTAAATCGTGGTAAATTCCATGATACACCATGCATGGACACCATGGTGTTTTGAAACATGGAAATCAGGGTAAAATACTATGGTGTTTTGTAACAGGTAAACCATGGTGAAATATCATGGTGTTTTGAAACAGGTAAACCATGATATACCATGCAATTACCGTACA
>OY759263.1:25831547-25846547 GCA_963662155.1 Lamellibrachia columna | reverse complement strand
TCTCGCTCCGACCTCTCTCCTTCTCGCTCCGACCTCCTTTTCTCAGCACGCTCTTCCCCGTAGCTTCACCGATTGATCACAGGGTTCGCCAGCAGCAGTCGTCCCGGACCGACTGGAGATAGGCACACGTCGACTACTGTGATGTATGGGAGCAGCAGCAGCAGCAGCAGCAGCAGCAGCAGCAGCAGCAGCAGCAGCAGCAGCAGCAGCAGCAGCAGCAGCAGCAGCAGCAGCAGCAGCAGCAGCAGCAGCAGCAGCAGCAGCAGCAGCAGCAGCAGCAGCAGCAGCAGCAGCAGCAGCAGCAGCAGCAGGGCTCAGTTTCTAGCAGGTACAGTATAATACCTTATTAACTGGCTTATTTCAGCTGAAGCGTTCATTCGTCGTCTTCTTTCGGATCGATGGACAACGAGGATCGTCCGGCCGAGTTAGGACATTTCTGACGTAGTAAACTAGGTGAGATGGAAGAAACTGTTGAACAAGTCACCCTTGTTTCATATACTCAAAGTCCCGGATGTGTGTGTATGTGTGCGTTCACAGGCGTGTGCATTTTTTTATAATCCCGAAGTATATGTGAGTGTGCGTATTAGACACATTTGTGTTTACGTGTTTTGTTGTGATGGTTAGTATGACTTGGTGCTTTGTGTAATGTCAGTTTTGTCATCGTTTTTGAGGTTGTCTAAAGCAAACTGTTTTTTCTATTGTTTGCTGCTGTGGATTGAAACTGACGGACTCCCGGAGGGAACATAGCGTTGACGACAACATTTGGTGAACCACGAACAGCCAGGAACCGCGAACAGCCAGGAACCACGAACAGCCAGGAAACACGAACAACCAGGAACCACGAAAAGCCAGGAACCGCGAACGGAAACGTCGCAGTCGATAAATGACATTGTTTAAATCGATTTCATAGTTTGTGATTTCAACCATTTGAATTATAAATACAAACTACTGTACACAACTTTTGACATGTAAATTTATCCGATTTGAATGTAATCATAATATGTTGACAATGAATAGATCATGCGTGCACTGACACCTGTTATTGTTATTTCTTCTGTCAATGTTTCATGAATAGGGGACACAAATCTCGTCAGAGGCCATGTTAGTTTTATGCAAATGTGCCCAGAAATGCTCACTTCCGGCCCCAAACGACACGCTGCCCTCCATCGCATTTTAACCATATACATCATTTGGAATTAAAACTGAGAGAACAAACAATAACACATTTACTGATAGTATTTATTAAAACAACTAGCATTAAAATGTGGTAGCACCAATGTTTTATTTTATAATGACATGGGTACATTTAACCTGTTATGGTGTGCACAACTTTGAGGCCGGAAGTGCATTATTTCATCAACTATCACCTGCAGGCGCAACGGGACCACAACAGTCGGCAACCTCCTAGAATCCTAGTCTCGCTTAACCGACTATCGCTCGCCTTCTTGAACTCGCCGACAAGAGAGTCTGGTTCCGAACACATGACACTCACTCTATTTTGTGTAGGCCTTATCGTGAAGCGCCAGCAGCCAAGAAGCCTCATTATCGAGATTCTACACGATAACATTGTTTCGCATTATTTAACTTTTCATTGTGAAAGTTGTGTCAATATTATCAAAGTTTAAAGTTGATTCGAATTGCATCGTATAAACGGATAAAAGGTCACTCTTATTTGACGGGTTAGCCAAATCCCTGGATTCCCTAATTAATATAATTATGTATGCAGCCAGAATCTGGGTGCATACATAATGTCCATCACATCACAATGAAAAGCACGGTTTTGGATCCATGGGATGAATGACCAACGGTGGCGCCACATCACGGAGCCAGGATAATCTACGCTACGCTTAGCCAGACTCTCGCTATCTATTTGTCTGTCTGTCTGTCTGTCTATCTATCTATCTATCTATCTATCTATCTATCTATCTATCTATCTATCTATCTATCTATCTATCTATCTATCTATCTATCTATCTATCTATCTATCTATCTATCTATCTATCTATCTATCTCTCTCTCTCTCTATATATATATATATATATATATATATATATGTATATATTTATAAGTATATATATATATATATATATATATATATATATATATATATATATATATATATATATATATATATATATATCTAACAGCAGCATACGCCGACCATTTATCCAATATTTGCCGGGTTAGGCAGACCGCTGTTTTAAGCTGACCAAGGCTAAGCCGGTCTGCTTAAAGTTTTGATGTGTTATTTCACAACTAATAATTAGCCAGAAAAACACATTGGGCAAATTGGGACTTGGGCAAAATTAGCATGAATAGTGTTAGTTATTTTTATAGCAATTGATGTTATTAAATGTAACGAGTAGACCAATTGGGTAAATCCATGAGTAGGTAAAGATAATGTAGGTCTTAATTGGTCAGAAGACAAACTGAGAAACCCCTAATTAGCCAGAAAAACACATTGGGCAAATTGGGACTTGGGCAAAATTAGCATGAATAGTGTTAGTTAGTTTTATAGCAATTGATGTTATTAAATGTGTAAACAACGACAAGTAAAGTACTTTGCAAGGTGCCTTCCAGCAACTCAAGTTCTTTGACTTATAAAATAAAAAAATTACAATTCACTTGCATCTAATCAGCAATTTTACCAACATAAATGTCATTGTAACTTTAATTAAATTGAAGTTTTCATGAATTGGTGTGAGGTTAATATATTTTTATTGGGACATATCTTAATTAATGGTAATGTAGGTAACTTTTGTTAAGTTAATTGTTCTTTGTCTGATATACACACACTACACACAGCCTCAAATTTAAAACAACACTTGCACTGACAATTTGTTGTCCTCTAGTTAATTTTGTTTAAAGTAGTGTTTGTACGTTTTAGTTGCATCACCTAATTATGATATTATCTCAACAATGTGCAGTTAAGCCCATTTTGTGGAATTACCTCTGCTTTTGAGGTATTTTCTAGAATGTTATCGTAAGGTAAGGTGGCAGTAATGTGGGTTTCTCAAGTATCATGAATACAACATTGTATTAATCAGCATGACTCATCTTTAACACCTTAGTTGTTAGCCAGTCGCTGGGTTCAAATAGCAAATTATCTATGCATATTTTATATTTGAATGTTTTCAATTGTAAAAAAAACACATGTGAACACAGTAATACATGTTTTTAAGTAGATGATATATTTTTCATTTTACATTACAGTATCGCTGCAGCAGATGAACTTTGGGATGAGGAAACACATTGTCTTCAACTCTTGTTTGAAGACCATTCTCACAGTGTGTATGTAGCTTGTAGAAATCCCAGCATCATCGCATTGAATACAATTGTGGGTACAGTTGCTGTGAGAGAGCAATCTTTCATGTACATGATCTTATTTGGGCAAGGCAGCAGAGAACTGGAAACATACCTACCGACAAGTGACAATCAAGTGACAATTTCACAGGCAGAATTTTTAACATGTGTAATTTTGAAAGAAAAGCAGATGCTGAGCTGCCCTGAGGGGTTTTTGTAAGTCATCTCATGCTGATGACATTGCAATGCTTGTTCCATAAACTAAGGGGATGCAAAGATTGTTAGATGTTTCTTATACTCAAGGATGTGACACTGACAATGATATACTCTTTAATATAGTAAGGTCTCGGATAATGTTCTATGATTGATATTAAGCTTGGTGACGTAGTATGAAAATCTTGGACAAAATGATATCAAATACAAAGAAGTCTTTAGTGAAGATGTAATATTGTTTCTACTCAGGCAACTGAGTAGAACTACTTCTGTACAACGAAGGTGAATAACAAGCTCTATGCAACTTAAATACATTGCAGTAAATTCTATACAGTGTATTTTTGTTCATTATGGGCTAATTATAGAAAAGCCAGTTGTGCAGATTTTTATCGTTTCTTAGATTGCATTGCATTTAGCAATTTGCACAGCCTACCTAGATGAAATGTAGTGCTAGTCTTATGCTTGCTATCCAAGCATTGATTGTTGTAATATTCAGATTATAAAAAAGTATTAGTGCAAGCTGTTTTTTTTATGCAGGATATCTGCATCCACGAACAACTTTGTTCAAAGTACTGGAAATAGGTATGAGTACAACTCCTCTGTACTTTGCATGAAATGGGTACTTGCAGTTTATACACTCTTGTAATCTAGTACAGTGTAGTATTGTTACATGTTTTATTGTTATGTTGACATGATGTATATTCCTGTACTGTTTTGTATGAAATAAATTACTGATTGAATGGTGGTTGATGATGGCTGATTGAAGTGATTAAAAATAATATGGCTCTTCAATATATTACTTCATAAATTCCCTTCTATTGTAATTGGTGGTACTAAAAACATGGATTAAATGGTGCTCTGTTTGTTTTTAAATGCTGTTTATGTCCTAATAATTGGTGACAGGTTGGCCCTCAAAATAGGAGGGAGATGGGATGTTGATACCCCAGCCACACCCCTCCTGACCACCTCAAGACAAGTGAAATTGGATTGTGTAGACATGTAGACAGCAGCACCATTAAAATCAGTGTGGGTATTTATTTGTCAAAACAACAGTGAGTTAAATGTGAATGACAACGCCATGTTGGTTTACAAATTCAGTAACATGGGTTCATAGGCTAGGCATGGTGTTTATACACATACTGTTGCACAAGCTAACACGCTTACTAGCCAGTTTTGATATTTATTACCACTACTTAACTTAATGAATTATACCAAATTTAATGCAAACGTAATAAAAAAATATCACTGGTATACTTGACAACCCTCACAGATTTATTGTTAAACTCCCAGAAAAGAAAAATATCCCGGATTGTAGGTTTTTGTGTGCAGTTTAAAGTTTCTGGTGAGCCTCAATGAGAGGAACAGTTGGAAGTTTTTGGTGACCCTCAAGGGGGATGCAGTTGGAGGTTTTTGGTGGGCCTGAAATCTCCTGGACTTCGAAACTCAAGTTTTCAGGTATACTACGGATTATTGCTATAGTAGACTAGTATAGGTACGTTACCAACCATGTGACGTAACTATCGCTCAGCAGACATGTATTACAAGGCAACATTTTACGAATTGTGAAAACCATTCATTAATAATTTAGGGTAGGATTAATGTTCATATACCATCCGATGTGATCGCAGCTAACCGAATTTGTTTCGAAGAATCAATCCACACAGCCACGGCCAGGCTAGGAAGTTTCCGAGACTGAGTCTGAGTGCCCGTCCCGCGTATTTCCGTTAATCACTAATTGCATATTACATAATTAATAACAACAATATACTATACTGTTCACTTACTATAATTATATTCATATAATGCATAATATACTAAATGTTCATAGTGTAAACATTCCTATGGGCTAGCGAATTGATAATAACCACAGATAGATTAATTATTAATTATGTGTCCTCTTCTAATAACTCGTCCTCGCATAAAATACTGCTCTGTCCGCGATGCCGTTGACGGCCCCAATATCACTCTTGTACTATACTGTATATTAAATATAGTTTTTTTTATCGTATTGAGACATCCCGTATTCAAACAGAAGTTTACTGGTGTCGGCCTTCGATTTCGTTTACATTTCGCAAGTGTTTATGTGACACTATCACAAAAAAGGCTAACAAAATATATACAAATTCCGGTCTCGCTCCGGTCTGCGTAAGTCGGCATCTGTGCATAAAGTTTTTAAGCAGACCGCATTTTTTGTATATAGGTCATTCTTTGAAATATTCCAATGAACCTTTAGTATATGTTCTAAATTAGTTTTACAAATAATGTTCCAACTTCACATCGTTGGAAAATCTACTAAATAAAATATATGCCCGGTCCTCTTAAAGCGGGCCGGTATGCACTGGCAGCCACTGGTCGACGTATGCTGCCTTTATAATTATATATATATATATATATATATATATATATATATATATATATATATATATATATATATATATATATATATATATATATATATATATATATATATATATATATATATATATATATATATATATATATATATATATATATATATATATATATATATATATATATATATGTATGTATATATATATATATATATATGTATATATATATATATATATATATATATATATATATATATATATATATATATGTGTGTGTGTGGGTGTACACACACGCACACGCACACGCAAACGCACACGCACACGCACACGCACACGCACACGCACACGCACACACACACACACACACACAAACACACACGCACAGACATGTATATAGGCCTACAACATCCTTTAAAAACTGTATGTATCATGTTTGTGTTTGTGCGTGCGTGTGTGTGTGTGTGTGTGTGTGTGTGTGTGTGTGTGTGTGTGTGTGTGTGTGTGTGTGTGTGTGTGTGTGTGTGTGTGTGTGTGTTTTTTTGGATGACTAAAATAATGTTCTAGTACACTGTAGTTTTATACAAAATAAAATGACCCTAGAATAAAACAAAATGGACAACTTTTACTATTATTAAAAGTTTACTATTATTACGGAAAAAGTTACTATTATTATTACTGTTATGAGATTCAATATTCGCCATGGCAAAGGTAAGTGTTTCTGCATCGACCAATGCGACGTATATTGGGCCGCGACAACTGCGATAAAACAGTCACGTGAAATATTCATCCAATCATGATTCCACTCTCCCCAACAGTGGTGCCAATCAAGAACAACACCATTGCCACAACGTCGAATAAATTCAAAACGGACAGTTGCGGAGTGATATCAATGATTGGATCTATTCCCTAGGAGTCGCAAACTGCCCACCAGTGGCGCCACTAAGCATTTGCTCAAAAATGTAGTGTCACCAGCCAGATAATATCACTCGTGCTTCCGGCTTTTAAAATCGTTACTTGATTTTAAGGTAATGCCTAGCGTGTACATATGATTTACTTTAATTTTCAAACGATAGGTGGCTTAGTTGACTAAATCGGCGAAAATCTGTTTGACTTTGCATTGCCGAGGTGTGGCGCGATGACTAATCCACTTTATTAATTATTAAGCTATTTTTGATCTTAGCATGAACATCAATAAAGATTAATTAATTTCGTCGGTTACTGATCAACATACTATACAATTAGGGCACACGGAGCTGATAAAGCAAGACGACGGACAGGGAAAATGCTGGTAAAAGGAGTTAGTAGGGTAAAATGGGAAAATGGCTATATATCGAAACCTAATGGTGCCACCTGGCAGAAATATCTTTCCTCTTTCACATTTTTATGTACATTTGTAGAACTATCGAATCAGGTTGTTAGAGAATCGTGCACTAAACAAACACACTAAACAAACACACTAAACAAACACACTAAACAAACTGCTTGTTAAATGCAGTTATGTCTTTGTTTGTTTTTTAAGTTAGCATGAGCGAAAATATACAAAATTCATGTCACATCTTACGTATCTGTATAGGCAAAACGGGTCAGTTGTCCGCGGACAAAATGGGATAGCACTAGCGATGCGCCTTTGCCGACGCAAATTATGTAATGGCCGTTGACATAACGCCGAACCCTAGACAGGCAGACCGAGAAACCGGTGGCCTTGCGGACGTGGACCTAGAGGCTGTCATTCTATCTGGAAGTCCGGATAAAGAAAAAGTAAAAACAAAACAAAAATGCCAGTTCGGTGACGAGTGGCGTCCGGGTGTCGTCCGAGAAAAGAAAACATGGTTTGAGAAGACGACGTCGACGAAACAGGTTGACACATGGAAGGGAAAGACCATCGCACAGCTGAAGCGTTAAAGAGATGAAGATGAAGAAAACAGCTGCATCTACTGCACCAAATTGTTCGCGGAAACAGTCGATGACGGCTGTATCCGGTGCAGTACCCGTATATATAGATGGGACATACTTTTAATGTGAACTATGATCCTCAAAATGATGACAGCCCACGAAATGCCAACATGTTTGCATCATGTGTTAGTTCATAATTAGTTTCACAGTGATTGTACATTCCGACGTGTTCTTCAAATAATCCACCATGAGCTGTGCCATCAACATAATCCACCATGAGCTGCGCCATCAACATAATCCACCATGAGCTGCGCCATCAACATAATGCACCATGAGCTGCGCCATCAACATAATCCACCATGAGCTGCGCCATCAACATAATCCACCATGAGCTGCGCCATCAACATAATCTACCATGAGCTGCGCCATCAACATAATCCACCATGAGCTGCGCCATCAACATAATCCATCATGAGCTGCGCCATCAACATAATCCACCATGAGCTGCGCCATCAACATAATCTACCATGAGCTGCGCCATCAACATAATCCACCATGAGCTGCGCCATCAACATAATCCATCATGAGCTGCGCCATCAACATAATCCACCATGAGCTGCGCCATCAACATAATCCACCATGAGCTGCGCCATCAACATAATCCACCATGAACTGCGCCATCAACATAATCCACCATGACCTGCGCCATCAACATAATCCACCATGAGCTGCGCCATCAACATAATCCACCATGAGCTGCGCCATCAACATAATCCACCATGAGCCTGACTCCTGGTTGAATAATTATCACATCCGATTTCATTTACGCAACAAAGACTATACATTAACATGACCATGCATGAGCATAGATCGGCCACGTGCAAATTAGAGTCACAGCAACAGGATAATTCGGCTTTGCATTTTGTTAAAGAAGTTCGATGCCGTCCCACTATCACATGTAATCTCGTTATACGGAGCTTACATAGCTTCGTGTACTCAGCATATGTTAGGAACCACTAAATAATATATCTCATCTTTTTTGTTGAGCTGCAGCATTTTCAAATAGTTAGAATTGTAACGCTAATGGACTCCTGTCTGACAATAAATGGTATGATTGTACACAATAATGCAAAATACACATACAGAAGTTGTGATACATGACATATCATCATGACAACGACAAAAGTTGTGATACATGACATATCATCATGACAACGATAAAAGCGTCCACGACGCGGCTCAGTCAAGCCTGCCATTAAAAGAGGAATCGATTTGATTGAATCCTAGCAATCACTCTCTGAAGTGTAAAGTTTGAAAAGTTAATTGTCTATTAATTACATAAATATATTATTAAAGTAATACGTTATTATTATTGGCACAAAACAGCAACGAAACCCGGTTATCAGCCGCTTGAGGCATAGACCCGTCAGTTTCATTCAGCAAAAGCAACAGAAAAGAAAACGAAAGAACAGCTTCCTTTAGACAACCACATAAAGACCAAACACAAACAATTATTATTACACAGAAACATCAATTCATACACTAACTAGCACAACAAAGCAGGCAAGCTTAAATACGAAACATGCGCGTCCAATATAACGCCCGCACGTGCGTACGCGTTCCTGAAACGTGTTCTGCCTCTCGTGCAGGTAGACATCGACGTCTGTGGCTGCTCCATCACACCGAAACCGAAACCCAGTATCAGCTTTATAAGTCCGACGCTAGCATTTAACAAGTGATTTAACAAGATTTAACAAGATTGTGACCCAAACATACAAGGTCCTGATCGCAAGTGGACAATTGGTTTATCGAGAGTTCAACAATTACTTCGTCTATATATAGCCCTCTGTGATCAGATAAACATATTCAGCTACTAGCATTAACACAATCATTTGACAGTTTGTTCCATTCATTTAACACTCTCAGTGAGAATGAGTACTTTCACATGTCCAATATACACTTTTCCTTAAATAATGCTGCTTTCTGCCATCTGGTTCTACTCCCTTTTGGTTTAAAGAAGAACATAGTTCTATCAAAATCATCACAGCCATTCAATAATTTGTATAATTTCTATGAATGTTGATCTCCTCTTAGTCTCCTGGTCTTTAGTGTTGTCAAACCACGTTCCATTAAGCGGCTTTCATAACTAAGGTCTCCCAGTTATGGAATCAGTTTAGTTTCTCTTCGTTGTATTCTTTCTTGCTTATCTATATCATTCTTGCGATATGGCCTACATGCAGTAAGCAAATCGATGCCTAACTATGTATTTGTGTAACCACGTCGAACAGCTCTTTTACGATTGGGGCACGACAGTGCTTTATTTGTGAAATATTATACAAAAGCGTCCAGAGGAAATCGGACAACGGAAACAGCCAGCCCGCCATAGAATTTGATTACGTTTGGAAGCAACAATGCCACATTGTTCTGAAACTGCCATGTCATACGTCTGGTTGTGAGTGACAACGATTCCTGTATTCATGCACAATGTCAACATTGTGTTAACGTTAACATGTGGGCGGGGGGGGGGGTCGATGGACTGAAAATCTTCGGTGATGAGATGAAAGAGATCTAGTTGTGAGTGAAAACAATTCTTCTATTCATGCACAATGTCAACATTTTGTTAATGTTGACACGAGTAGCGCAAACACATATGGAATAAATAAAGCGAACAAATCTGGTTCGCCGGTATTTCTTCCATCTATAACTTCTGCCATTTTCTGAACGGGTGGGGGGGGGGTGGCGATGGACTGAAAAAGTCCATCTTTTAAAACTGTTAAAAGTCGGCGATGAGGTGAAAAAGGTTGGGAATCACTGGCTTAGGCAATACCCCCCCATTTTTTATCCATAGTTAGCATATAAGTGGAGATATTGTAAAGTGTTCGAGAGTTGGTCGCCCGCCGGGTCACGTGGCGCCGTTTAACCTTCGAACTACCCGGACGAGTCGCCTAGCTACGCCGGCTCTTGCAGAAGTAGCGCATGCGCATCCATTACTGTGATCGTGATGCCAGTTGCGCATGCGCGAATCCGTTTGTTTCTCTCTCAAAGAAATGGCATCGGCGAGGTGTGGACTAATAGCAAAATCAATCTTCAACCTAAATGCAAATGACGAAGAAAAAAGTAATGCAAAACAGGATGGAGAGGAAAGGTGGACGGACCTACCAGATATTACAGATTCCAATAGTAAGTGGGTCCTTCAAACGTACGGAATAATTTCTATTTCTGCTGTATTAAAATTGGACGTTTACGTGAAACAGTCGCTTAATTAATGTAATCAAATTGCTTTAGCCCGAAGTGATTCTGTTGAACGGCGTCCACTATAGTAGGGTCAATCGTCGTTGGAACGCTGCATGATACTACATCATATATATATATATATATATATATATATATATATATATATATATATATATATATATATATATATATATGATGTAGTATCGTTCCAACGACGATTGACCCTACTATAGTGGACGCCGTTCAACAGAATCACTTCGGGCTAAAGCAATTTGACTACATTAATTAAGCGATTATTATTATTATATATATATATATATATATCATATGGTAGAGGTAGGCAATAATATAAAAATGTGATGTCTGATGTCATCATTAATGCGTAATTATGACGTAATGTTATCGCATTAGTTAAAGGTCCCTCTTCAATTCGATTTTTTTGCTCGTCTCATTTCAAATTCATTTTGCGAAAATTCAAACCTGCCTAGTATCCACTACGACATGTTTGTAAGTAGTTTTTGTAAAATAATCAAACTATTAAATTATTTAAAGCTTGATCCAGCATTTATTTAAGTTAAAATGGAAACGCTGAAAACTCATGTATTTCGCCCTTAGTGAAATATCATTCGCCCATGATCCGCCTCGCCCCATAAAGTGTTTACCGTTTTAAACATTCTTTCGATGATTTAAAAAAAAACGCACTTTTTAAAAATGACTGTGGATATTACGTAATCTATTCATACACTGCATATTTGGACATCAACGAACCGGATTCGCGATAGGCTAAATCAGTTGAAGATGGCTTTTAATTAGATTATTATTGAAAGTGCCTGTTGATTTCTGTCTGGTGAATGCCAAATAATAATTGTCCGTTCCTGTGTGCCAACCAGCGTGAGGTGAAAAAATTCACTAATTGTATGCCGTTTAAACATCATAATTTAGCCGATATCTCCATGTGTATATATATGATATGAATGTCTATATAGGGTAGCATAAATACGATGGACTGTTAAAGTGTAACCAAAGGCATTGTTGCGGGCCCTTGCACCTATAAAAGTGCATAAAACTAGCCATTTGCAAATATAATCAAGACTATCATGCAAGTGGTTTACTGGGAATCTGTTCTAAAAGTGCGCAAACTATTGCGGGCGGGCTGGTTGGAAGCTGGTTGGAAGCTGGTTGGAAGCTGGTTGGAAGCTGGTTGGAAGCTGGTTGGAAGCTGGTTGGAAGCCCACGCGATATGCTAGATTTTGTTAGGCCCATTTTGAAGATTCGTCGCACGCACGCACGCACGCACGCACGCACGCACGCACGCACGCACGCACGCACGCACGCACGCACGCACGCACGCTCGCTCGCACGCAGTGATTGTTGTGTGTCAAATCACAGTTCGTTCGTATTTTATTACAAATGCTTTCATCGTGAAATGTGAAATCTGTGGATTTCTATTTCTAGGTAAATGCTGATAGTGATAGTTTTCTATCTAACATTTAAATACAATTTTGTCCGATTTGCTGCTCTGATCCATAAACATCCTCTACAATACAAGTAAATCGTGAAGTCTAGTCCAAGAGAATGTGCAACCAAGCGTTGTACTGTATGTCACGGTAAAATGACATGTCGCTGGACTGTGTTTTCAGAAACAAGTTCGTGGACATTTTTTGGAGTTTTGCAGAAAATCATGGATAACAGCACGAAAGGTACGTGTCTACGCATGCACGCATGCACGCACTCACGCACACACGCACACACGCACACACGCACACACGCACACACGCACACACGCACACACGCACAATTGTAAATTGGTTTATTCCAAACTGCCCATATTAGTAGTACACCAGGAACACATCATGTGGTAAAACCATAAAGCTCTTGCGGCTAATTACAGAGAATACACGTGCAACATCATAACCTGTATTTATCAGTTGACCTGACGAAGAGGGCAAACACGAAAGCGGAACTGAAGTTGCAGCTAGACTACGTGACGAAGATGTATCAGCGCCAGGTGGACATGCACGCGTTGAGGGACGAGTCGAACCCAATAGCACAACTCGAGCTCGTCCGCAACATGGCCATACCGCTCTCAGCAAAACATGTCCTCAGGTGGGAAAGTGAAATGGCTGTCGCTCTCAAAGCGAAACTTATCCTCTGATAGGTAAAACGTATCCTCTAATAGGTAGGTAACCAACAGTGGCAACATGGTTATCACATTGAAAACGAAACATATATTTTATCCTCAGGTAAGAAGATAACTCGCAGCGGCAACATGTTTATCACATTGAAAGCGAAACATGTATTATATCCTCAGGTAAGAAGGTAACTAACAGTGGCAACATGGTTATTACATTGAAAGCGAAACATATATTATATCCTCATGTAAGAAGGTAACCCATAGCGGCAATATGGTTATCACATTGAAAGCGAAACATGTATTATATCCTCAGGTAAGAAGGTAACCAACAGTGGTAACATGTTTATCACATTGAAAGCGAAACATATATTATATCCTCAAGTAAGAAGTAACCAACAGTGGCAACATGTTTATCACTTTGAAAGCGAAACATATCCTCCTGTAGTAACACGGTTATTTCATTGAACGCAAAAGGGGAAAGTGACCCGTAATAAGTTTGGATCAATTAAAAAAAATTCAGTTATATCTATAGTGGGTCATCATTTGTAATTACATTGATGATTACGCCTATCTCACAATTTTTTATTATAAATTCAATTCTGATCAACTTGAATAATAAAACTACACGTAGAGGAAGGCACATGTGTAATAGCTTTTACATTTTCATCACGGTAATCAAAGCCGGCCTACGAGAAAACGCATAAGGCATTATACGGAGTTTTTGCAGAAACACAAATTATTTAATTTCTGCTACATGACGTGCTATGGGCGAACGTCACTCCGTGTTACAGAAGGAAAGTGACGGATCAGTGTAGATTGGATATCAGAAAATACTCATTCTCAGAGGACAATAAATGAATGGAACGTATTATCTACAGATTGTGTAAATGCTAGCAGCGTGAATACGCTTAAGACAAAATTTACATATATCCCAGAAGAGTGGGTTACACAGAGGTGAATAATTCTTGGACTCTCGATAAGCCAATGGCTTCCTTGTCCAACTGTCATCTGGGTATGTTGCCTTGGATAGCAATCTTGTTAAATTTTGTAAAATCTGGTTAAATATGTAATGAAAGAAAATATGTCGACGTTCGCAGTTCGCGCGGAATCAGAGCAAACTAAGTATTACTCCAACCTACCTGTTTTAGGTTTGTGTCCGTACATCGCTTCAGCTACATATATTGGTGCACGCTGCCTTTCGTTTATTGCAGAGACTATTGGAACTTGAATGACATAAAGGCAGGGAAAAGTATCATGGGACAACACAAGAGGGTAAGAAATAAAGAAAGAAAGAAACAGTGTATCCACCCTCAGTCACCCACTTGTATCCACCCTCAGACACCCACTTGTGTCCACGCTCAGACACCCACTTGTATCCACCCTCAGTCACCGACTTGTATCCACCCTCAGTCACCCACTTGTATCCACCCTCAGACACCCACTTGTATCCACCCTCAGACACCCACTTGTATTGTACTCAGCTATATATTTTCAGCTATATACATTCAGCTGTATATATTCAGCTATATACATGCGTAATTGTTTTTTAATTATTGTGTTTTTAACCAAATATTGTCTCGTTTGTCGTCGGACAGTTCATGAAAACGGTGAAGGAACAATTGATGGAAGCGAGGGGAAGATTGGAGATCTGGTCCAGTTCCTTAAAAACAATAGAAGGTTTGTTACAACGGATCGACTGAAGCGGTTGATATTTCAATAACAGTGTGATGATATTGTTCTTTGGACATATTATTGTGGCTACTACTACTACTACTACTACTACTACTACTACTACTACTACTACTACTACTACTACTACTACTACTACTACTACTACTACTACTACTACTACTACTACTACTACTACTACTA
>OY759263.1:25816547-25824047 GCA_963662155.1 Lamellibrachia columna | reverse complement strand
ACTACTACTACTACTACTACTACTACTACTAGTACTAGTACTACTACTACTACTACCACCACCACCACCACCACCACCACCACCACCACCACCACCACCACCACCACCACCACCACCACCACCACCACCACCACCACCACCACCACCACCACCGCAGGCAGTGAATGTGAATCATATCCTGTACTCTGCGCCTAAAGCCATAGGGATACCAACGTCTGTACATAGATGGGATACATGGATGTCAATGAAACCAGACAATTTTGCTGTTTGATTACTTTCACTTTCGAGTTGTGTAGTCCGTTTGCCAAGCTATGTGTGTAGTTTAAAATCCAAACAGGGTTGCTTTTCCAAGTGCATTCGAAGTGTGCTAAATTGAGTTGTATCGTCGGTGCGCCTGATTAAGAGTGTTTTGTGTTCTTGTAGCATTCTCTTCTACTATAAGTTTCGATGTATGAAGTGGATCGGAAAAGGCTCGTTCAATATTCCAAAGAACGTTCTCCATCTGGTCTACTGCCAGACCCTCTGCTGGTGGGTGAACACACACAAACCTATATCTTCCGCGAATAAATAGGTCTTCCTGTGCGTTCCGCTTGTCGGTATATTTGGTAAAATTAAAGTTCTTTGTTCATATTGCCACAGTACTTCGCATACGTTATCTCCAATATAACATCTTTCACCAAGATTACGACACACACATCCAATTTGCAGACATGACAATGTACAATTGTATTACCAATCACTTGTTTTTGCCCTAAGACGTCCACAGTACACCTATGTAAACCTGTGATACCTTTCTTCACTAGGTGTAAACGTACATCGCTATTACATTTCCGTATTCCAGTATTTTATTTCAGCTGTTCTAGTGGCTTCATTACACAGAAATAAAAATGTGGTCTCTCGATACGCCAACAAAATTTACTCTCATTTGAACTCAGCAAATATGAATTTTTCTATTGATACGAAGCATTCGAATCCACTTTAAACGTCGATTATATTGACACAAGCTACATAAAAATAAAACGGATTTAATATTTAGCACCGTATTGTCAACAAAAGGGTTTGTGCTCGTCGTGACATTTCATCAGCTCCTGGCGCGAGTTGAAAGTCGCGCCTCGCGTTGCATTGTCAGAATTTTTGCGAATCAATAGTCGCACCTCACATTGTAAAGCACACGTAATTTAGTTGCGCTTTGTCATGCAACAAGGTACGTGTCGCCAATTAATCGGACGATTAGCTCGTGTGAACCGGCCTTCATAAACCCCACACTGTTCGCTGCACGCAGTCTAAGCTCTGCACTTTGAATTTGTTTAACGATCGGATGAACCTTCCCTCATTTCCGTTTTAAAATGTTATATGTTTATGTATATTGTGTATGCACTTTACTTTATTTGTGTTCCTTATTTGGAAATAAATGAATTCATTCTTTGGTTGATTGGTTGGGTGATTGAATGATTGATTGAATGAATGAATGATTGGTTGATTGATTGATTGATTTTTTGATGGATTGATTTTTTTGATTGATTGATTGATTGATTGATTGATTGATTGATTGATTAACTGACATGAACGGAATGATACAAGAGTGGACGTCCACTTTCAGGCTTTGTTTCTTCTTCGTCCCGCTGGTTCCAGCCATTGCTATCGTCAAGTGTGTGTTTCTCTTCTACTTGCGCAAAGTACGTCAAATCACTGCGTTGTGGTATATTTCCGTTTTGTTTGATTTAAAATCACGGTCATCGTCACTGCTGCCAACAAAACCGCCATATCGTTGAATCGTCATCGTCATAACCGTAGAACGTTTCCTCCGGGAGATTCGTGGTTCGAGAATACGAACTTGGTGGAGTCACGCAGAAACGTCAGTAATCCCACCGGGTGATTTCAACGAACACTACGGATAATCTAGGAATATAGATATCAATTCTTGTTGATCATACGCACGATCGTGGTATATTCGTGGCGGCAGTTGTCTGAATTTTGTTGTAGTAGTTATAATACCTATAATCCCTCTGGACAGAGAAAGCTTGCTTTTTTCATCGAACGCTTCGCGTGCTGTATTGAATGAACGATATTATACAAGTCGATCGTGAGCTACTGACTTCGTAGCAGGCAGTGATAGGTGGGACATTCTCATCAAATGCGCCTTATCTCTGGTACAGTTGTCTTTCTGTGGTGTTGAAGAGAGAAAACCTTCAGTGCCTGCTGCAGGAGCCATCTATCTGTACTAGGTGTTCTCGTAGTATCGCCCACCACCCGGGAAGCAGGGAAATGTTGACATGCTAGTCAAAAGCACATAACGTCTGTGGTCATGCCATACCTCGGTGTTTAGCAACCTGCGTCCACCGTCCATATCCTGGTCGGTGCTGATTTCTCCATAGAATATATATGGACAGACAACTATGCAGTTTATAGAACCTCCTTAATTTGGTCATTCCACGCGACAGCTGTATATAGACTTGACGGACTTGTAGGCCGAGAAATTTAAGACATGCAACAGGGTACTTCGGCATTTACGAACTAGATGATTCACAATTCGGCTGCAAAAATGACAGTGACTCGAATACAGTAGCACATAGTAATTCACCATCGTCATGGTTTACATGCCATGGACACCGTTACCATCATGGTTTCCATGTCATGTCAGTCACCTCCTTCGTGGTTTCCATATCATGTCCATCACCACCACCATGGTTTCCATGCCATGTCCGTAACACCCATAATGGTTTCCATGTCATAACTATCATCATCATCATGGTTTCCATGTCATCTCCATCGTGGTTTCCATGTCATGTCAATCACCTCCTTCGTGGTTTCCATGTCACGCCCACCACCCCCATCATGGTATCCATATCAAGTCCATCAACACCATCGTGGTTTCCATGTCACGCTCATCACCCCATCATGGTTTCCATGTCATGTCCATCACCTACAGCATAGTTTCCATGTCATATCAGTCACCACCATGGTTCCCATGCCATGCCCGTCATCTCTATCATGATTTCCATGCTATGCCCATCACCATCTTCATTGTTTCCATGACATGACCTATCACGAGTTCCAAGTCATGCCCTTCGCCTCTATGACGTCACTGTTTCAGTTCGCGTGTCTACACCTCTACGAGCCGGCGAACCACCCTTTCCAGGCATCCAGCGCGGCCTATCTATTCGTGTGGGTGCTGATGGCCTCTTTCGGGTTGTCTATTGCACCAATACTCTTCGTATTGTTAAAGTGAGTTCTCCCGGGCAGACCTGACATCATCTGCACGGTCGGCAAGTTATAACATCTCCTTTCGTGTCCGATTACGTCATTCTGTGATCATGTGGTCTTCACTAGAACACTCATTCTAACTCGCTTGTCTTCTTGTGGCAGACATCAACCCATGACCATTACATAGTGAAACAATACGGTTGTTCATGAGTTAAACACAGAAGCGCTCTCGGGTCTTCTAAAATACTCAGTTTCTTGACAGCATTTCGATCCGATCGGACTGTTCCATCTACCATTGCTCTGTGTCAGTCTACGGTTTAAATTCTAGTTGCTTTGGATGTTTTAACTACATAACCTACCTAGTCTTTTATATTGTGGAATTCTTTGATTTGTAAATATATACTTGTTGTTGTTATTATTATCTTGAAAGCTATGGCGTCATCCGCAAACCTTGGATCTGCACATACGCCATTCTACCTCTGTCATTTCCCCCCACCATTAGGTTGACTCCGTCGCGAGGCTGTGGACCGTTTCGCCTGTACGAGCACATGTACAGCATAATACTCGTGTGGGCGGAGACTCTGTCGTCATGGCCGAGACACATCGTCAAGACGATGGCTGCCCCCGTCTTCATTGTGCCGCTCTACCTCATCACAATGTGAGCCATCATGTCTGCCTTCAGTCAGTCAGTCAGTCAGTCAGTCAGTCAGTCAGTCAGTCAGTCAGTCAGTCAGTCAGTCAGTCAGTCTGTCTGTCAGTCAGTCAGTTAGTCAGCCAGTCAGCCAGCCAGTCAGTCAGTCAGTCAGTATGTCAGTCAGTCAATCAGTCAAACAATCAGTCGATCGATCGATCGATCGATCGATCAATCGATAAATCAGTCAATCAATCAATCAAGAACGTTTATTCAAACAATTTAGTCTATAACACAAACGAGTTAAGCAAACTCGTAAAATAGCTATAATGTCATGTTACTCTCTTGCTACAATATTCAAAGCAGCTAAATATATATTCATCAACATCCATTAATGGCTACAAGCAAATATGACAACATTGGTATTATTATTATCATTATCATTATTATTATCGACAGCCCCGTTGGCCTTCGTTAGCACGGCGCCAGCCCTGTGATCTAACACATAATGACACACCTGATATACGAATACCTTTATTTACGGTTTTAACAAACATAGCATACATTAAAATATAAATACGTCGAAACAGTGCAGTAGTCTTTTAACACTAGTTATACATTTGTTGCTCACACACTATAGCAAACCATGTTCAATGTCTTATGCGCGTTTTCTAAAACCATAAATATTCTTGCGCAAGATTGCGCCCTAGTTATCAACTTAACCATTGTTATCAAACTGTCCCATTTGTAGTGTCCTAAAATGCGCCTATGTGTGTTGTTGTGGGCAACGTGAAGTTTCAAATAAATGCACATAAATAAATTTGCCAAAAACTGGGAACAATAAATTGTGCAGTAGAAGGCATAAAATAAAACCAGTTTTATTTAATAATTGTGATTAAAAAATAATACTTTTAGTTAGCGTGTAGTAGAGCATATACTCGTGTCGTAGCTGAAGCCGTGTCAATTGTGGTGATCTGTTTCGCATGAGTCGTGTTTCTTTTACTTTGGAGCTGTTTGCCTGTGTTCTTTACGTTGACATGCTTTCATAATTCCACCGCATCACGATTGTGTTATTCGTGGTGCATTATAACTGTGATGTTATTCGTGGTGCGTTATAACTGTGATGTTATTCGTGGTGCGTTATAACTGTGATGTTCTTGCAGAACGCTCCTGTATTATTTCAAAGGCAAAGCTACCAGTAACTATAAGCTTGCTATGGAGTACAAATATCAGATGAAAATAGTGAGTATGACTGCTACTGATTAATTATATTTCCATATTAAATATTTGAGAGTTGCATGCATGCATGCGTGCGTGCTAGGACGCGTGCGCGCGTATGCGTGTGTGCGTGCGCGCGGGTGCATGCGTGCGTGTGTGTGTGCGTTCGCGAATGGGAGGATAACATATCGTGTTGTTCCCTTTCTAGCCAGGTTCACTGTGTGATACTCTGTGTTGTGTGCGTGCGCGCGAGTGCGTACGTGCATGCTTGTGTATGTGTGTGCGTGCGCGTGCGGTCGTGCGTGTTATGCGTAAATTCAGAAACATCAGTCGACGTTTGTGTTTTCTTGCAGGGCGAGGCCGATCGAGAATTCTTGCAGCGCAGACTCAACAGCGCCGTCTGAATACAGCTCTTCGACGAGTCCAGCCGTCGAAAGAAACAGAGACATACAGACAACCATATATGCTTTATATATTCTGCGATACGCAGACACTAAGGCAGAACGACAGACAGAACGACAGACAGAACGTCAGACAGACCGACTGGACGAACGAATGGCGACGAAAATCAATCTCCGGGCGAAGAAGGAATGACAAGTTGGCTTTCAAGTCACGCAAACATACACGACATTAAACATACCAAAAAGACAAATATAGGATTTAAAATATGACCCGAACGTATTGCGCAGCTACCGAAAGTTTGGTAGTGGATGATTGTTTTGACGTTATGGACTGTTAAAAACCGATGTGGACCGAGTCGCAATAAAATGTCGAAAAAATGACATGTGCGTCTCATCCTTGACAATTCCTTTTTGACGTGTCATTGCGAAGATTCGAATCTTGCGACAAGTGAAACTGATGCGACGTTCGTCGATAGCAAAGAGCTACTTGTAATTACTAGATTGGGATAGGCATGGTGGATCGTATATCATCGGCGCCAATTTGCTGATTACACGAATAGCATCTAAACGAGCATACACTGGCGAGCATTTACGCGTTTGTCACTCGCACGCTTTTACTGCAACTGATTTATGTCAAATAAACCAATTTGGTTTAATACTGACATCCCAGGAGAACGATGTCAGTGGAGCTGGTATTTTCCGACGGCGCCTCACGTCGATTATGTATGCGTGTTCTACAGCTACAGATGCAAGCATGCAACTGTTCCCCTTGTGTCCAGACCCACGAAACGGCGCAGTTTATGTATATTTATTGTTATTAATGTCAACGTTGTTAAGACGACACGCAGTACGAAATTAGAAACTACGTTGCAAATAACAGTGGAGATTACCCAAAAGAACTCGTGGCTCCTCTGGTGGATAATATAACGATACATTCGACAACGAACAATCGAGTATCCACGGCGCAGCCTATTCAATCCTAGTCCCTGGTTTCTCTACATGACAACCAACAGCGAACAGCAACATGTCGAAATTCGCTCTCTGGCGATTAAGAATACGATATTCAGGGTATGCTCCTTTGGCTGGGAAAATAGATAACATTGCAGTTGTTATCATAAAGCATTCGTTTTAAGATAAATGTTTAACCAGATTTTACCAAGGCAAGCTGGTCACTACATCACATAGAAGAACCAATGTCAAGATTCATGTTGTGGACACCCACACATCATGGCAAGTAGACACCCACACATCATGGCAAGTGGACACCCACACATCGTGGCAAGTGGACACCCACACATCATGGCAAGTGGACACCCACACATCGTGGCAAGTGGACACCCACACATCGTGGCAAGTGGACACCAACACATCATGGCAAGTGGACACCCACACATCGTGGCAAGTAGACACCCACACATCATGGCAAGTAGACACCAACACATCGTGGCAAGTGGACACCCACACATCATGGCAAGTGGACACCCACACATCATGGCAAGTAGACACCTACACATCGTGGCAAGTAGACACCCACACATCATGGCAAGTGGACACCCACACATCGTGGCAAGTGGACACCCATACATCATGGCAAGTAGACACCCACACATCATGGCAAGTGGACACCCACACATCGTGGCAAGTTGACACCAACACATCATGGCAAGTGGACACCCACACATCATGCAAGTGGACACCCACACATCATGGCAAGTGAACACCCACACATCATGGCAAGTGGACACCCACACATCGTGGCAAGTTGACACCAACACATCATGGCAAGTGGACACACACACACATCATGGCAAGTGGACACCCACACATCATGGCAAGTGGACACCCATACATCATAGCAAGTGGACACCCACACATAATGGCAAGTGGACACCCACACATCATGGCAAGTGGACACCCATACATCATAGTAAGTGGACACCCACACATCATGGCAAGTGGACACTCACACATAATGGCAAGTGGACACCCACATATCATGGCAAGTGGACACCCACATATCAAGGCAAGTGGACACCCACACATCAT
>OY759263.1:25786547-25814047 GCA_963662155.1 Lamellibrachia columna | reverse complement strand
AAGACACAGAGACAGGCAGATAATCATCACATACATACGTTATACTAAGTTAGTATAGCGTATGTATGTGCTCTCATTGTTAGTATTACTAAAAATGACAGCACACCGGCAGTTAACATTGGTCGTTTCCGTTCTGCTCCAGTAAGTTACAGTTGTTGACAACTTGTAGGACGTACTAATGAATTAATTCAAAGCTGATGAGCGTGCTTGATGCGAAACAGCAGTGGGTGCCTACTGCCTATGCTACGCTAATACACATCGATTGGCATGCTGTGGATACGTCCACGCGTTTGTGTGCGTGCGTGCGTGCGTGCGTGCGTGCGTGCGTGACTGCGTGAGTGTGTACCGCTGTGACCTCTCCCTACCAGGTCACTGTTATTTGGTAAACAATCACGGTGCTCACTTCCGCCATAAGAGGATATAAATCAAATTCCTCTCAACACGCCATGCCTAATTACATTAATCAATGCTCATGCGTCGCTTATTCGGAATTACATTACATGGAAGAATTGTCCGTTACGAGATTGGCGAATTGATGCATTGTGTGTATCGACGAATTGCCATAGTGTATCTAGAGGGGCAAATACATTTCGCCGGTCAAAAAACGTACGACGCAGGAGCAGTTATTGTATATGGTGTTTTTCAAAATGTTTTATTTGTCTTCGACAAAGATATATTTCTATTTGGTAGTTTTTTTTAGAAACGGTCAGTTGATGCTTTCCCGGTCATCCTAGAACATGCCTTATCTGACGTCATTGTGTTCTCTGCTATGAAGAGCGCGAATCTGGTTCAATCACAAATTTGCTAAGTCATCGATGCTTAACCATAATCTGAGTCGTCTTTGGCACAGAGCATTGTTACGGTGAAAACATTTGCAGACGAAACCTCAGGGGCAGCAAAAACTACCGAATGTTACTTTGGTAAACCTCATGGCTAGCTGGTTCAAAACAACACCACTATCCCCGTGCTGTGCGAATAAATTAATTAATATATAAGTCTAAGGTTATCGTGCCTATACCAACGCCTTCAAGCAAGCACGATGTTGGCGATCATGTCGGCGAATCGCATGCCCTTCGCCTTCGCCTCCTCGGACGTGTCGGCCACGAGCCCGAGACAGCTGCAGTTGATCTCGCTCAACACCAGGTGTCGCTGCGGGTTGCTGCTGGGAATCTGGCTGCTGGTGGGGGGCCCCTCGGCCTCGATGCAGTCGACCGACCACCAGTAGGGGATGTCATCGATCTTCATGATGGTCCGGATGTCGCGGGACCACTTCTCTACGGCGTCCACCATCTTGCGATGTTCGTCGAGCTTCAGTATCGTGTAGATGGCGCCGCTGCGCAGCGTCGCGGTGAAGGCGTTCTCGTCGACCGGCCGCTTGTGCACGACCTCCAGCACTTTGTCCTTGCTGAGCAGGAAGCGGAACTCTCCGTCGGCGATGAGCGGCAGGAACGGCATGCTGATGGCGTCCTCGCGACACAGCTCGACGAACTTGGCGAGCACGGCGCCGCGCGCCACCTGCGGATGAATCGTTGTTTTACGTCCGGGTTCATGGCATACGAATAAAGTAGAAGCGATTTTAAGACTCTCGATCTCGAAAACATTTTTACGATTACGCGAAAATCCTACCGTAGGTCAATGACATAATATGCAACAAATTGTGCCATAGTGATAAAGCCAATAATTAGTTTGCGTACGGGATGACAAAATCGCAATATGGTCGCCTATGAAAAACAAATAATGATCTGTGCCCACCTCCTCCGTCTTCTGGTCGTAGGCGTCCGTCATGACGATGACGTCACTTCCGGGCAGCGACTTGTTCTCGAGCTTCCAGACGCCGAGTCCCGTCGATCCGCGCATCATCTTCAGTACACGCGGGGCGCTGTCCCTTGGCAGGATACGGTCGATCGAGCCGCTCGCCGGGTTCTTCATGTCATCGTACTTGTGCAGCGCGACGTCGGCGACACCCATCGACGAGCCGGCCAGCTCGTACAGGATCATCTTGCTGCCGAGCCGGTCCATGTGCTCTGGCAGCGGGCCGAACAGACAGCCCGCCTTGTTGAGGCCGTCCAGGAGCGAGACGTACTCATCAAGCGATAATATGCCGTCGTAATCCATCGGGTTGACGCGCCCGAGGAACGCCGTCTGCGGATAGGTCGCCGTCAGACCAGCCGCCGAGTCCTTGTTCGTAATGAACAGCACCTCGGACTCGACACCCTTCTTGCGGAACGCCTCCACCAGCCACGGAGTGTCGCGCCGATATTTCCCGCCCGGCGTCGACGGGTTCTTATCCTTCGCGGCCTCCACCTCCAACACGAGCACTCTTTTCCATTTCCCCATCTCGATCCCGAGCCGAAGTTTCCCTGCGATCTATGGTAACGTCTATGTGGCCCGGTGCGGCTTGGTAGAAATGCTAGCGTAGTCTGAAAGTCTAGGCGCCAGTTCGGCAGACCCTACTACTGCATAATGAGGCGGATTACCAATCCGTTGCGTTTCCAGAGACTCGCTATATATAGCCAAGGTCGTCCGCATGCCTCGCGCTGGGATGCGAAAGTCTGACACAAACACGCTAACCTGCTTCAGTGCGAATACGGGATATGTAGGGACTACGTTGTTTTGCAGCTGCGCTGGGTAAACTTGTATTCGATATTGTGGCTAAATCACGATGTCCAAACGTTAATTTCTCAGTTCATATAGCTGTATACTCAAATATACCACAGAAAAGAAATGTTCATTAATGTACCGATAACTAAGCACAGTCTGGATACGATAGGTGTCTTACTTGCACGGAAGGATGGATAACAATTAGCTAGTATAGATATTATTAAATTATATATGATATATCCAATACATTTCACAAGGCTTCTTTCTACTATCGAACCATCCAAAACATATGACGTTTCGCTTCAAGTCGACCACTCCTATACTGTTGTTGTTGCTTCTGTTGTTGTTGCTGCTGCTGCTGCTGCAGCTGCTGCTGCTGCTGCAGCTGCTGCAGTACAATAAGTAAGTACAAGACAAGCTCTCCAACTGCAGCGTCGCTAGTCGCTAGTCGTCAGGTGACGACCTGACGGCTAGTGACTAGTCTCAACGATGAATTCTCGTAATCCAGCTGGCCATTTACCTCAATTAGGATTCGTCCGCCATTACCCATAAAGAGTCCCCGGGAAAGCGGGGATTGTGTGAGACGTGTGGAAGAGTTCCGCACTAACATTTTAAAATCAGTCGCCCGGCTGGGTCGAACTTGAGGGTGTCAGCTGTCTGTGCGGTCTTCTTTATAAAACGATGTACTTAATGTTCACGAATTCCACACAGCAAGTTTGCTAATGGATGTTAACTGTGCTTGGAAGTGTTTAAGTAGTAGGGCACATCTTCCCGGAATCCAAAAGATACGATATATTGGCCGCAAACTTGGAAATTAATTGTGGTCTCACCCCATCAGTCTCAGTCGTTATAATCAAACTATGGGCTGCAAATTAAGACTACGCGTGTTCGGTTCCAATCGGGTATGTTACCCGGCGATTGTTCGTCGCCATCAAATGAGGCACCCCTGTCTAAGTAATCGAAAACATTAAAACGTCACTACATCATCCCTGAAGTTATCCCAAAAATATGGAAATAAGGCGCAATCCACTAATTCAATTTACTAGGTGATCTTTGTGTAATGTCATTTGAAAATAAGGTGTGGATTGTAGCCTGCCCTGACGACAGGGGAAACACGTGATTGATGACGTCATCATTGAGGATGTCGTGTACAGTTACTGGTGTTTAGCACCTCCTGTTAAAATGGTAATGAAATTGCACTAAAGCGACCCGATGGACCATCTACGACATACAAATCGGCGATTATCATCAATACATCTACATAAATTGCAAGGTTAGAAGAAGGTTGTGTCCCCAGTGTCAGCGTTGTTCATTTGGTTGAAGGATGTCATGACAACGGTAGCGCGTGGCTAACGTTATGTGGGCTAAACTATTATTAACTACAATGGAAGCCAATTATTTCGACTCAAATCGTAGCCATAAATTACCATTATTCAAATATTACCAGTTGGGTATCTTAATGATGATAATAACGAAATTGTGTACTAAGACGTTTCTCCTTAAAGTTTATTCAACGACATATCTCATGCATACAGATTAATCGATATCAACAGTGCCTGTTGTGAATGCAGCATTACTGGAAGGGAATGTGAGCGTATAGGTAATTAATCTAATCGGACATGTCTCGGTGGACAAAGTCTGACCACGTAAACAGAACTATTTGATTTCTGATCATATTTACACGACACAAAATGTACTTGACTGATGAGTGTGTATTGGATCAGGCAATCACGTAGTTATCTTCAAGATTGCGTTCTAACGTTATGACGATGGCCCTAAGTCTGAAACGACTTGACGCATTGGTATGACCATGGCCACAAGTCTGACAGGAGTTGACTAATTACATGTTAACTTTACATCAATAATCACAAGTCCGAAACCATTTGACCCATCGCGTTCTACGGTTATGTCCATCACAGTATATGCGACTAGTTGTAGTCGAGTGTGCTATCTTTTTGCTTGGCGTAAAACCTCACAAAAACGCCGTAACATTCCTGTTGAAGCTGTCGTCATATATGTTGTATTTTGTTGGTGCAAGTTGAAGACCAACAGAGCCGCTGGATGTTTATAGAGCCACGCGTAACTGGCATGCATGCCTCGGCTTATTAACGGTTTATGTTGCCGACGGTGTACGGTGTATTAACGTTTCCTTGTCATGCTCATAACGAGCATGTCCAGAGGTAACGTGAAACAAATGCTTGCAGCGACCATCAAGTTGGTCTTCTAATGATGGTAAGATACACAAACAGTATTCACGGGAGATAGATGTGCGTGGAGCACGTTCTCTGACCAAATTATCTCCAGCCCATCAGGGTCGCAGGATCAATATTTCAATGAGTTGTGGGTTGGCACTTCAACAGTAGGTGGGTCAATGGTTCAGTGCGACACAACACAACAAGACAAGTTCGTAGAATGTTGGCCGGTAAAGAAGATATATTTGCGATGTTATCACCAATTGGTGAATTATGTTAGATTTCGCAGCCACAAAAAGCGGAAATATGTGAACATGGTAAACCAGCCGCTTCCTGTCACCCGAATGATAGTTTGTGACGTCAATATATCGACGTGTTCCCAAGAAGATATCATGATATATCGACATCATATGCACATGGGATGTTACGGCCTCCTCCGTCCCTAATCAGGATGCTGATTCGTATTTGACGATCCCCTTAAGCTCAAGTGGTCAAAAATGGTTGAAAAGGCATTTTTTCCATGTGCCGATTATACCAACGGGGTGGTTACCTTCAAAGTTAGGCCCTATTTCACAGTTTATATTCCGTATATATTACGAGTAAAGTTAAACTACATCTAGATGAATCCAACAACAAAAAGGTATAGGTACGTTCTTGTACGTTCTTGTACGTCTTGTACGTTCTTGTATATCGCTGTATCCAGTCATTGGAACTGTTCACATTCATTTCACGCTTTACATTTACATTTACTGGCAGACCTGTTCATTCCAATTTCGACTTCTCTGGGAAGCATTCAGCCAGTCCAGGTACTCATTTATTCAGCTGAGTGAACTGTGGCAACGTGTGATGAACAAAATTGTCAAAGTTTCGAAACGGCAGCAAGAGGATTCGAACCCGGGTTCTCTCGACAGAAAGCCCGATATTCTAATTGCTACGCTACCGCTTCCAACATCATGGCTTAGTTTAATAGCTCATTGTATAATTACAACGTCTCAGTCCAAATGTAGTCTAACATGAATCAGATGTGTATATTCTATAATTGTATATTTTCCAATTATCTGGCCGCACAACTGCAATCGATAAAGTAGGTTTATGTAGTAAGTCCGGAAGCTCATTCCTGATTACGATCGAATATATGAATAAACACATGGATGTTAATATAACTATGTAATTAATTAATGTAACTAATTAATTTGTTTCCGAGTGGAACTGTGATCACATTGGAATGGCCCGGCCTACTGCATGTGAAGTACACACGAACGAGCGCGCTTAGGTCTAGCGCGTTGTATGTGATCGACGGTACTTTTTTGGCTATCCATAAGAATGTAGCAACAGACGGGCCGACCTAAAAACAACTGTAAATAAATGCACATTGGCTTGGTTGCCAGTCTAGTATTACAGTAAGTATTCCAGCAGCGACAAGGCGCTGACGACTACTGTTTTTAGGCCTACGACTGCGCAAATCGTACAGTATGAGGTTGTGTGACGCGACTGCATCTCCAGGCGCGTCATTGTGTGAGCGTGCGAGCGTTCGTGCATGCATGTAGATATACGTCCTTGGCAGCATGGCGGCTGTTGCACTAGTGGAATATGTCAATACAATGTCTTAACCATAGCTTTCGATTGCAGCTGATGTACATACATGCGTGCGTGGGTGCGTGCGTGCATGCATGCATACATACAAACATACATACAAACATACATACATACATACATACATACATACATACATACATACATACATACATACATACATACATACATACATACATACAAACATACATACATACATGCATACATGCATACATGCATACATGCATACATGCATACATGCATACATGCATACATGCATGCATGCATGCATACATACATACATACTTACATACATACATACATACATACATACATACATACATACATACATACATACATACATACATACATACATACATACATACATACATATATACTGGTTCCCTTCACGGGCCTAGAATTTGAGCAAAAAATCCGGTTCGAAATTAGCAGTTCGAATCCAGGCCCGGACCAGGCCCGCAAAAATATATCAAGCCAAACCCGGCCCGCATGTTTTGTCAGCAAAGCTCAAACCACCAATGTACAAACGATAAACCTATTATCTTATCATAAAAAAGAAACAAATAACACGTATTCATAATACATGGTGGAATGCCATGAAACGTCAACACATGGTCTCTTCGGATACTGCTACTTAAAAACGTTTGAAAATCTTTATAAGCTGTCTATTGCATTGTACGTGTAGCGCATGGCGTGTTGTTTCGCACCAAACAATTGTCCATACACGAGACACCAATTCTGCTCTGCATAATTTAATAAAGTGTCCATTTGGCTATATTTCTAAATGTTCCTCTGATTCATTTACGTGTGTAAGACCAGTGTACAGAAACTTAAAATACAGTCACTATGACCGAACCGTCAACTTTCCGTGATTTCAGACTCTAACTCAAAATGGCACATTTTTACGATTTCTTTCCAGTGGTATTTTTTTCGTCTGCATTACGAATCCCAAATTTAGGACTGCTCAAAAGGTAAAAAAAACATTGATACAGATAATTAATGTCATGTGGGGTTATGACGTATGTGACGAATTGATCAAAAAGAAAAAAATATCAGTGGTGGTCAATAAAAACGTCTGCCTTACGAATCCACTAAGAACAATCGTAGCAAGAATACTTATGGAGATAAGTGAAATATACTGCATTACAAGGAAGTACGTTGGGCAAGGCACCGTAGGAAGTACGTTGGGCAAGGCACCTTAGCAAGTACGTTGGGCAAGGCACCTTAGGAAGTACGTTGGGCAAGGCACCTTAGGAAGTACGTTGGGCAAGGCACCTTAGGGAGTACGTTGGGCAAGGCACCTTAGGAAGTACGTTGGGCAAGGCACCTTAGGAAGTACCCATTATTGGATACAACACTTCCAGACGAGATTCGTAACGCAGATCGGCCCTGTATATGCTTAAATTGTGTGAAATAGCAGAAATCGTGTCCTTTCGTATTGTTATATGCAGCACAACGTTTACTTGTTTACTTTTACAAGATGGATTCATTAATGTATATGTTTAGATACACAAATACAGAAATAGTATCTTAGAAACACAGGGTGTATTTTGATAACTGACGTTGATGTATATTGTTCATTTAGTGAGTTAACCATTGTTGTCTAGCTCAACAGAGATAACTAGCGCAGTTATAGTCGTCATAAATGGTTAATTATTGCCCCGAACAGATACGTATAGCAGATAGATTCGTGAGGCGGATCGGCCCTTCAGGAAACTCACTGTTGGGAGTGTATAAAAGTGGCAGTGATGACAACCATGTTGTAGTTTGTAAGACAAACTTCACAAAACCCAGAATGTACGTATGCTATACAGGGGGTAGAATGTACGTATGCTATACAGGGGGTAGAATGTACGTATGCTATACAGGGGGTAGAATGTACGTATGCTATACAGGGGGTAGAATGTACGTATGCTATACAGGGGGTAGAATGTACGTATGCTATACATGGGGTAGAATGTACGTATGCTATACAGGGAGTGGGAAGGGGACTGTGAATTCCATTTATGAGTTGACAATGAATTCCATCTGCCACATACGTTCTGTGTAGATTAGTTATTAATTATATATTTATAGTTCCATTTCTTCAATCATCAACATGGTGCCTTACAAGGCCGGACAACTGAGAAGTTGGCAAACATTGTTGTTTTGGCAGATACTTACCGACAGCTTTCACATCCCGCCTTTACTAAAGCGCGAGCCGGGATTAAATGTGTGCGTATTACGGCAGCGTCAGAAAAGATTGAAGCCAGCCAAGAAATAATATTTGTCTGAAACACGACGCCCATCAATGGTCTGATGAAGGTGCAAACCCTGCCATTCGAGGAACCTACTTCGTCAGGAAAACATCACGGTACGATACCTGCTGCTATGTAAATGAACAGCATCATCTGTGCTGCCCTGGATGGCAGGTAATTGGCGACCACGTACGTGTACACGGTAGTGCCCTGCGCGGGGCTATAATTTGAGCCCAAGCCCGGCCCGCAATTAGCAGTTAGAGTCCAGGCCCGGCCCAGGCCCGCAGCAATTTTTCAGGCCCGGCCCGGCACAGGCCCGCAAACTAGAATTTAGGCCCAGGCCCGGCCCAGGCCCGGCCCAAGCCCGACCCAGACCATGAATGTTTGGCCCAGGCCCGGCCCGGCCCGGCCCGCAAGTTTCAGGCCCATACCCGGCCCATACCCGCGGGCCAAAGAAGGGTAAGCCCGCGGCCCGCAAGCCCGCGGCCCGCTAAGTTTAGAGAAGATAAAACTTTAATCTTATAAGAAATACGAAACACAAATAAACTGTAAAACAGACTTATTGTTTTAATAAATAAAAAAAATATATATGAACATTGTATAATGTTTACTACTGAAATACTAATGTCAGTTGTTGTTTAGTAGTGTCTAACTAGTAGCTAGTACTAGCTACTACTATATGCCACCCACTAGCACTGACACCCAGTGGCATTTCCAGCAGGCCTGCAGTCACTAGCCTGAGACAGACCAGGTTGAGACATGTGTGAATTAGTACAAGTGTGAATGAATCAGTACTGGGGAAATTGTAGATACTAAATAGTAGTCACTAGTTCACACAATTGAAAAATACCAATTACCAACTGTCGTGGGTACTGGGTACTGGCACTACCGGGCAGTGGGCAGTGGCTGGTCATTCAGGCGGGCAATATTTGGAGGGAAGACCTAGACAATAGAATGTCCAATGGTTTTGGTCAAAGGGTGATTAAGTTGATGGTTAATCATGGCTTGATTGCCTCTGCAAACATGTCTAAAGTAAATATTTGGGGCTGGCTGCTTCCAGCCAGGTGAACTTAAGTGGCCTGGTATGGGGTCATTAGATCTATGCAAAAGGGTACATTCATGCCAAAAATATGCGGTTTACAGAGTCTACACACCACGGATTAAGGGATAGGAAGTTAAGTTTGAGCTGAAGAAGAATGACGGGAAATATGCATTAACGGTGATGAAGCCAGTGAAACAAGTTCCACTACTCCAGTCACAGTGTCTTGGAAAGCCAGTTCATGTTTAAAGAATTACAATGCATATATATGGGCATGATACTATGCATATATTTTATATGAAGTGTCTCTATTAAAATAATGCACATTATTAAAATGATACCATAGGAAGTTCCATTGTTGAAAAGAGGTTAAACTGCATTCCAATGTATAAACCACTAGTGTCATTTATAATTCCATGCAAGGTCTCAATTTGCCACTATATAATACTAAAGAAATAATTTTAAGCATTCATTAAACGGAATTACAATTTATAATCAGTTTTTATTAATAATAAAATTAATAATCTGGATTTTGTATTAATATTTTTATTATTATGTCCAGGTCCAGCCCAAGCCCGGCCCGGCCCTCTCACACTAGGCCCAGGCCCGGCCCAAGCCTGATGTGTTTAATTTTTTTCAGCCCAGGCCCGGCCCGGCCCGCGAAATTATGTAGAGGCCCGGCCCGCAGGCTGCGGGCCGGGCAGGGCAGGGCAGGGCACTAATACTAATACACGGTACAGTTTCGGAGGCAGTTGAGAACCTCGTGAACACGGATACCGTATCGTGGCCGACACAAGACACAGTATATGGTTGACAGGGTTGGAGAGACATGGGACAGAATGGGAGCGACTATAGAGAAGAAGGGACTGACACGAACAGGACGGGGAAGGCAACCGACAGGACAGGACAGGACAGGACAGGACAGGACAGGACAGGACAGGACAGGACAGGACAGGACAGGACAGGACAGGACAGGACAGGACAGGACAGGACAGGACAGGACAGGACAGGACAGGACAGGACAGGACAGGACAGGACAGGACAGGACAGGACAGGACAGGACAGGACAGGACAGGACAGGACAGGACAGGACAGGACAGAAAAGAGACAGGGCAACAACGTGAAAGTGTGTGTGTGGGGGGGGTGAGATGCGTCTAATAATATCCCTTGTATGTCTGTGCTTGTATAACAAAATAACCTAGTGCTTTTATTCGGTCCAGGCCCGGCCCAGACCCATTCACACTAAGCCCAGGCCCGGGTCAAGCCCGAAATGTTTACATTGTTTCAGCCCAGGCCCATAAAATGTGAACCCAAGCCCAGTCCTACCCGAGAAAATTAGTGGAAGCCCGACCCGGCCCGCAGTGCACTTATGCATACATAAGTGTAGGCTAACGTGCGTGCATACATGCGTACTATAACATGACTACAACAACATTTACTGACATTCGTTTCAGAATCGGGTCAATGAATATTCGAGTGTTTTTGATTAGTTCGTCCGCCATGGACCATTGCTAACGGTGGCCGCAAATACGTTATGACTTCCGCACGTACCATCGCCTGTTAATGACACGGCTTGTGTGGCGCAACGAACTACCGCGTCTAATAAGTTTGATTGAATGAATAGTAAATAACCAGACATCAATTAGTGATGAATACTATGAATACTAAATAATGTCACGGTTATGTGTGTGAAAACCTTGAACTCATAAATTCAGAATCCTGATTACTTTTACACTTTAATCCGTGTATGCCTCCTTAACAACAAGCAATCTGTATAAAGACACAAACATTTTAACCAGCAAGGAGTGGTCGCAACAGTTCGCAAACAAAACCTACTGCATTACATATTGTTCGTCACCACGCTTATTAGAAAAGTGGCGCCGCCTAACGAGCAAAACTTGTATTAATGCATTGCACCGTGTTGACGGTATTGAGGATACCAGTGTTGGTCAGAGTTGCAAATGTGGATCATTGATTACGGTTATTTGATTGACAATTCGAAGTCCCCACACACCCTTATATGGAGGTGGGTGGTGGTTTGAGCCATTACAAAACACGTTTATAATTTATGAGATTACCTTTAGACCGCCTACCACAATTCGTGGCACTGTCATTAGTATTTTATTAATAAAGCCGTTTGTAATTATCAACATAAATGCATATTTTGGAGCTAACGCTCCTACTCGTGTCCACATTCCTAAGTACGGCCTAAAGTAATAACCACAACGTCAATTCTACGTCAATAATTTTTTAATATAATGATGACGGATCTCCGTGTACACAAAGTCATGTAATCACCCCTGATGGATCTCCCCGAACACAAAGTCATGTAATCATCCCTGATTGATATCCTTCAACACAAAGTCATGTAATCAACCCTGATAAATCTCCGTCAACACAAAGTCAAGTAATCACCCCTGATGAATCTCCCTGAACACAAAGTCGAGTAATCACCCCTGACTGATCTCCCTGAACACAAAGTCATGCAATCCCCCTGATGGATCTCCATCAACACAAAGTCATGTAATCATCCCTGGTGGATCTCCCGGAACATAAAATCATGTAATCGCGACTGTTGGATCTCCATGAACACAAATCATGTAAGCACCCATTATACTGTAAGGAACGCAAAGTGCCACTGCCAAAACTGTCAAGATTAACACAGAGCTCATACTTATATAGTTATATCAGAAACTTTACGTGCACGTTTTCTGATGTTTCATTCGCCCTGTTCTACACTCCGCCCTTGGTAGAACTCCGTGAACACATATAATCACTTGGTTCTACATTTAATCATCTTATTATAATCCGCCGTGAGTATGTTTGTATGATTGAATGTTATTACATTCCTCCTAAACTCGGGAGTACATTTTCAGGGGTCCATCTACGACCCCACGGTCGGGTCGTCTCAGTTTAACTTTTTTTCGAAATTCACCCCTCTATTACCCTGTCTCCGAACCATCGAATTACCCTCTGTTGTTATTGCGTACAACTGGCCACAACGCTACGCAACAGTTACGTACAATTGTTGACAACGTCATGCGTCTTTTTTCGATTGTCCAAAGTGACGTCATACAAAGGCAAGGCGTCGCTACACGTTGCTGTAGGTGTCAGTATTACGTCGCAAACTCGAGAGATATTGACTGGAAACACCAAAATGCTAAGGCATAGATGGATATTTCTGTGATAAAGTTTTTTAATAGTAGTAGCCACAATGTCATGAACAATAAACGTATAACAACGTAACAGCCTCTGACGTTGTAGCACATTGACGCCACATTGCGGGGTCCGGGTACACTAAGACCAACAGCGATGTCGATAACGGCGCCATCTCACGGAATCTGTGTAATCGCGGCTATCGAGTTTCTCACTAAGTGACGAGCCTGTATCTATTAAAGGAACTGGGTGGGGCTAGTGTAGCTTAGCTAACTCTCGCTCTCTTTCGTGATCTTCTCAAGATAAGAGTCTGGTTCGACACACGTAGTTTGACTGTTAATGTCAGGTGGCGTCACTGATCTGAATCATCTGACTGATTCATGTTGATGCTATATTTCGGTTCAATTTATTTAGTGTCGTTTGTTCCGTCGTTGCCGTTTGCTGGGCAGTCTGTTGACCCACATTCTGGTCAAACACCTGGGTTCCGTTACAATAGCAAACGGTGGTGCCACCTCACGGAGCCTTGTTGATCGAAGCTTCAGTGGGAGAGGTTCAGTTTCGATTACCCAGGCTCCGTGATGTGGCGCCACAGTTTTTAACTCTCGCGATTTCATTAAGTGTTATTACTTAAATTTTGCTTAACTGGATTGTGCCATTGCATGTGGGGATTTCTTGCTGTCTTTCTGTAATTTAGATTCATTAACGTTTAATGATAATGTATGCCTAATGCATTTTGTAGCATTTGCACCAGGGCTCCTAGAGGACTATCACAAAGACAACAAAACAAACGGCTCTTTCCAGAGCCCCAGCTCTTATTAAAGAGTTTGCTATCTATCAATTCAGTGATATTGGCAATGTTATGCTGGCGGCATTTTTTCATATGTAACTTATGTATTTGGATAATAAATTAATTTGGTTTTATTCAATCCTATGTATACACGTGTATGTTGTGTCTCTAATGTTTCAATGCACCTTCCATTTTGTGTGTGCAATAAACACGATACAACAATAATTGATATTAGAAATATACATTTCCATATATATTTTTCAATTTTATACGTATAAGCCATATATAAATCATCCATATGTACATCATCACTATTATATTTCTGAAAATAAACACTTCCTATTAAGTAAAACAATCATGTTTGTTATGATGAATTTTATGACGAGTTACGCCTTCATAATATATTATAGATATACATTTCCATATATGTCCTTTAATTTTATACATTTAAGCCATGCATACATCATCAATATATAAATCATCACTATTATATTTATAAAAAATAGACACTTCTTATTAACTAAAACAATCATGTTTAACTATATTAACTTATATAGTTTAATTATATTAAATTATGTAGTTATAATTACATATCCTTCAATGTTATACATTTATTTTGGCTCCTTAGCTATACTCGTCATAAAACCCATCGTCACTATTATATATTTATGAAATTAAACGTTGCCTATTAACTACAACTATCGTGTTTTAACTATGTTAAACAACATTTAAACAGTTCATAAATAAATAGTTTTGCGTTGCAACAAAGCGCACTTTTAATAATTAAATGTTGCAATGATCAATTGATCGTCGTCAATCCTAATTCAGATATGGGGATTTGTGAAATGCCGGCGCCAACATGAAGGCGGAAGGAAATTACAGGTGTTGAGCGCGCATAAGTCGTGACAATAAACCTGTATTAAGAGTTTTGCCGATTAGTTTCCCGTATCCCACTATCGCTCGGCTTCGTGAATCCGCCGAGAGAGAGTCTGGCAGCAGGGTCGTGGTCTCGTTGTTACTCCCTGTTACCACCCCATTTTGTGTGGGCGTTCCCGTGAACACCAGGAGCCAATCAGCGTCATCATTAACATTGGTTTTGCCTGATTTTACTGTTCAGAATCTGGGTGCATACATAATTTCCGCCACAATAAAAAGTACATTCTGCGTCCAGGCGATGATGTGTACGGCAAACGGTGGCGCCACAGCACGGAGCCTGGATAATCGAGGCTATCTCGCGATAGCTTTTGATCATTTAGTAATTGTTATTGAAAACCATCCGGTTTGTCGGGAATTTCGTTAACCAATCAAATTGACTCTAATATTAACTCATAAGTTAAATAAATAAAAGAAGCTGTGATTAATGCTTAAAACTGAGTTCGTTTTGTTTTGTATGTATAACTGCCAAATTGTAAACGCAATAACTTCTGTGGCCGAACAGGTGTAGTAGTTGGGTTTAAAAACCGCTACATTTTCGACGCGGTTTGAATCCAGGAATCCACTAAGATGAAAGGTTATTTCTTGTACTGTTTTATTTTAGTGTTGTTTTTATTTTCTACAAAAGCTGTGTTATATTAGTAACATAATTCCGTTTTCGAAAACACAGATATAACAATTGCAATTGTATACGTAGATAGAGTGTCAAATTGTATTAATCCGAACAGTGGTGCCATCTGACGGTAGATGTTAAACTATGTGCTTGCGACCAGACTCCATTCTCGCCGAGTTCAAGAAAGGCGTACGAGAGCGAGACTAACACTTACATGTTTCCGTTTCAGCTCACTTGGTCCTTTCTCTTACAATCCGTCATCACATGTTGTGTAAAGCAAAATTTTGCATATGGGTATGGACACCTACAGCTGATAAAGGTGTCACCAAATGTTCCGTACAGGGAAAGCAAGATCACCCCATTTATAGATGTGATAAATCAAATAGACTGAGATGGTATGGTCATGCGAAGAGAAGATGTTATAAAGGTGAAGACGACTGGACTGGATCAACAACATCAGCAGCCACCTGGAGGGAAATAAAAGCAGCTACAGCGAGGTTATAAGCACAGACCGAAACAAGAACCAGGCAGCGTGAAGGAAGTTGATTTCTTGCCACACTGACTGGAGTTCTAGTTTCACTTTGATTCCTAGCTCGACTAGGACCCGGTGAGCATATGAACACCTACCCTTGTGTGTGTGTGTGTGTGTGTGCGTGCGTGCGTGCGTGCGTGCGTGCGTGCGTGCGTGCGTGTCTGTTAAAAAAAAATTGTTTTACCTTAGCGGAAATAAAAAAATTATCACTTGATTCTTCATTTCCATTTTATACGGCAACTGCTATAAAGCCACAATAGGCGAGTGTTCTTTTTTAATATTTCCACTTTACACATATTGCGTGCTGGACTGGAAATTAGCATATATTGTAGCATGTTATGTTGTAGCATGTAGCATGTTATATACATTGTTATTTATATACTTGATAATGTGATAAGCCAACGACATCGAAATATATATATATATATATATATATATATATATATATATATATATATATATATATATATATATATATATATATATATATATATATATATATATATATATATGTATATATATATACATACATATATGTGTATATATATATATATATATATATATATATATATATATATATATATATATATATATATATATATATATATATATATATATATATATATATATATATATATGTACAACTTTATGCAAACGCACTCACACGCACAAGTGCGGACGCGCACGCACACGCACACACGCATGCACACACACACACACACACGCGCGCGCGCGGAGTGTTAAACGATTATGATACAAAATATTTTCCAATTGTTGTGAAGATTGAGTAACGTTTTTAACGCATCCTTTTAAATTGTATTAAATACAAATTGTTTCTGCATTTTGAAGATCTCCTTCGCTCGGTGGTATATCTTATAATCGGCTTCCAACGCCGTCCTAATGCTGTAGTCGTCCACTAAGTAGTCAGCGTCGTTATCGTCATCGTCTAAGTCCTTATCGTCGTCACTTTCTGTGTATTCTTGAACACTGTCTTCTTTACGCCTCTCTCGGTATGTTCTATTGTCTAACCTCTTAGTCGGTTCAGTGCTTCTCGCTAATGCGCAATTCGAGAAGGGAATCTTGAAGGCAGTCTCAAGCAGCTTCGCGCTGCTCTCCACAGCGTCATCGAGAGCGATCACGAAGAACCATTTCTCCAAATTCTCGATGACGTAATCGAGTAAATAGTCATGGTCTGCGGCGTTTAGCTGTTCTAGTTCACGTTTCTGCCGGAACCAACAAGACACGGCAAGCGAATCTGTACCACCCGGCGTTGTTCGTTGCGTACACAAACTCGGGTTGGACACTAAGTGTTGGAATGTCAGACTCCCATGATGCAACAGCCATTGGCGTAGCGTCACGTTGTTTGCGTCGATCGTCGCGCACATCGTATCGTCAGCCTTCTGTGTCGTCGCCGCTCGACAGTGTCGATACATCGACACCGCCCCATGAAAGGGATCGTAGAATGCACTGAAGTACGAACAAGGCACGCTGCCGTTCCGGCATGAACCGAGTGAATGTAGTCCGTGCCGGAAGTGCTCCGCGCCTAGCGTCATTTCCGTCGCACCGTTTCCGCCGTGACGACTTCCGTTTGCGAAGCGTTCCACGCAACTATTGAACGCATCGCCGACAGACGCAGGCTGGCGCACGAATACGACAGCGCTGCGGCGGACTGCGTCAATCGCTTCCGGTGAGCGTTTTCTGCCGCTGAGAAAATAATTCGGCAGTGCGTTGTGTTGTTCGAGCCACGGGAAGCGGTTATGAACTGTGGTCAACATGACAGACCGCTTGTGTTTCAGACCCCGGTCTTCCTGAGCTCGGATGCTGCTCAGTGACCTCACGATTCGACCAATTCGCTCGTCCGACCTACAATGACAATACAGATGAAATGCTGAGACGAGGTTGCAGGTACGCACACGGACGCACAAACGCACATATTATATATATATATATATATATATATATATATATATATATATATATATATATATATATATATATATATATATATATATATATATATAAATATATATATATATATATATATATATATATATATATATATATATATATATATATATATATATATATATATATATACATATATATTATGCACGCACACATGGACGCAAACACGCACACGCACACACACACACACACACACACACACACACACACACACACACACACACAAACACACACACACACACAAGCCCGCACGCACGCACGCGCGCACGCACGCACATACACAGACACACACGCGCACGCACGCACGTATGCACGCACATTCTGTGTCGTCCACCATGAGTTGACATGTATCCATAGAAGATGTAATCGGCCATTTTACCTCAACTAACGTCATCGCATTATATATAATAATTATATGTAATCACACTGCTACATTACTATTCCACTAACTAAACTTCCTACACAGTTACTCAAAGTTTCAATTAATTAGTATCGTATTGCTTGCAATTAATGCTACGCTGCTCAAAGCAAATACAACACAGTCGTTATTTATTAGTATTTTATTTCAAATCAGATGTAAGACTACTCTATCGTGAGACATCACACAAACAACGATACCGTCTGCCCATAACGGCGACGTAAACGTCACTATAAACGCTAACAACTATTGGACAGCATCCGCCGTGAGTAAGCTTAGAGTGACGGTAATGACGACAGAGACTTTACTATTAGAGCCAACAGCTATAGTTGAGAGCATCCGCCGTGAGTGAGCTTAGAGTGACGGTAATGACGACAGAGACTTTACTATTAGAGCCAACAGCTATAGTTGAGAGCATCCGCCGTGAGTGAGCTTATAGAGTGACGGTAATGACGACAGAGACTTTACTATTAGAGCCAACAGCTATAGTTGAGAGCATCCGCCGTGAGTGAGCTTAGAGTGACGGTAATGACGACAGAGACTTTACTATTAGAGCCAACAGCTATAGTTGAGAGCATCCGCCGTGAGTAAGCTTAGAGTGACGGTAATGACGACAGAGACTTTACTATTAGAGCCAACAGCTATAGTTGAAAGCATCCGCCGTGAGTGAGCTTAGAGTGACGGTAATGACGACAGAGACTTTACTATTAGAGCCAACAGCTATAGTTGAGAGCATCCGCCGTGAGTGAGCTTAGGGTGACGGTAATGACGACAGAGACTTTACTATTAGAGCCAACAGCTATAGTTGAGCGCATCCGCCGTGAGTGAGCTTAGAGTGACGGTAATGACGACAGAGACTTTACTATTAGAGCCAACAGCTATAGTTGAGAGCATCCGCCGTGAGTGAGCTTAGGGTGACGGTAACGACGACAGAGACTTCACTATATAAGAGCCAACAGCTAATGGAGAACATTCTTCGCGAGTAAACTTAGAGTGACTATAACGGCGACAGAGACTTCACTATAGGAGCCAATAGCTAATTGACAGCATCTGTTATGTGTAAGCTTCAGCGACTGTACCATGCCCAGTCCATTTTACCCCGGACTCGACCACCCTGAATCTATCCAACAGCGGTTTGAGTGTGTTTTGACAAACCAGTATTTAGTTGTCAATGATTGTGCAACGTAAAACGTGCATTCGTGTAACGAGACACTCAACCCGATATCGTTGATGTGTGTTAACAAGTCGCCGTTGTCACAAAGACACAACAGAGACCGGCCTAACGACCAACCCTTTGATAAGGCTGTGTAGGAAATACGAAAAATGTTGCCAGTTCCTAAGTATCTATCATCTATGCTATAAAGTAGCTTGTGGCTATGTCTGTCTGTACGTTTCCTCATATCTCCGACAATTTCGCACGTATGGGGCTGAAATTATGTAGGAATTTTAACGGAGTCCGGTCAATATTAATGTAATAGTTTGTTCGACGAATGCGCGTACGGTAAATACAAAAATTGCATAAACAAACTAGCATGGTGTAATGAATACAGATTCAAGTTTTCGCGAAATGAGTCTGAAACGAGCGAAAAAAAATCGATTTGCGGAGGGACTTTTAACGCTGATTCCCTGGCGGCATTGAAATACGGGTAAACACGGGTTGATGCTATACACTGAACAGACGGCGCGAACTTTTTGCGTGGGTACGTCTCTTTGCCGGTGTTGGGTTATTTATGAGTGACGCTACGTATTGTGTTCAACTGACGAGTCTCCATATGCCGGGACAATGGCACAATGCAATAAATAGCCGTGTTTTCTTCGCCATTCAGCGTCGTTTATGAATGGCGGCATTTTAGCACGCCTGCTTAACAAAACATCTGGCGACGTTCTGTTGTCCGGGCGAACGATGCGTTTAACCAATTATGCGCCGCCGAACAAACGTATCGGTCAGGGTGAATATTCACACACAGCCAGGGAACACTTAGATACGCCTGTCACGCGAGTGCACAGATTTGTATCGGACCCTGGTACAATAACTCGGGCTTTAAAAAAAAATCGAAATTGCGGTGCATTGATCTTTTCCCGAGGGGTGTGGTTTTGGTGAGGGTGAGAGAGAGGGGGGAGGGAGGGAGGGAGGGAGGGAGGGAGGGAGGGAGGGAGGGAGGGAGGGAGGGAGGGAGGGAGGGAGGGAGGGAGGGAGGGAGGGAGGGAGGGAGACATATAGAAACAGACACAGAGTGAAACAGGAGCGAGATTAGTTCCCACTACTAACATCATAAGTCACGCTGGAGACACTCTGGCGCGTGTCTGCGGGTGTCGGGCGCCATATGTGCGTAGTTTGTTTAACCATCTGCCTCGCTCCCCCCTCCGCCCCGCGTGTCGCGGTAGAACTCGTGACGCCGTTGATCAAAATGATTTACATCCTTACGTACGACAACCTTGTGTCTAACATCTGCGTTGTAGAATACACTGCCGCTTGAAATGAAATACGTTTATATGGAATTATGACTGGAAAAAATTCAGACAAACTGGTGGACATAATAATTATTTAGTACTAAAGTCAATGATGCTTGCGTCCAATTGTTGTAAGACAATATTCTTGTTTCGGTAGTTGTCGTGGGAAGACATAACGAGGAGATTGAAGATTGAAGGTACAATGTGGGAGAAAACGCAGCCCATCAACCATATATATATATATATATATATATATATATATATATATATATATATATATATATATATATATATATATATATATATATATATATATATATATATATATATATATATATATATATATATATATATATTTGCCATTCAACTTAATTCTTGCTCCAGCCAAAGACGTTGCAGAGGCGGAATTATAAACATATTACCTGGAAACGCAATAACAATGCAAGAAAAATGTAAACACAAAGCGGTTTGCAAACAAAACTAATCAAGTCATGTTCTTCAAGAAGACAGTTTTGCCATTATTTTATTAAATGAACGAACGAACGCACGAACGAACACACGAACGAACGAACGCACGAAAGCACGCATGTGTCAGTGAGAATGGTGCTCCAAATCTGACATCTCTAGCCGCCAGCCACAGAAAGTGGGGAAACATAATATGGCGAGCATACTTCAAGACGTCTTGATGAGGCGACGAGAGGAGAGTGTTGTCAGTCGTGGCAGACAGCAAGACCTGCCAGCCACCACGTGATATCTCACTTCCTTCTCACGTGTCGGACTCGGCGCCCGGGGATATCCCGCCTCGCAGCCGTGAGCAACTCTGGCGAATGCATGAACATTAGCAAGACACGTTACATGTAGAACTCTCCCACAATGTGCGCAGTGTCCTCGGACGCGTCGTCGCTGACGTATGAGTTGCCCACCACACGCGACAGCGCAAGCGAAATCACTGCGCTGTCAGGATTGATTCATCAAACTCCTAACGACCTTTGTGCGTCGCTGACAGACCGACTGTCGCGCGATTAGATGGCGGGTCGGATAGCGCTGACCCGGGGTGAAAGTAGCGAACACCCCCTCCGTGTCGGCACGCACCGAGTACCTCCCATGGAGCGGGCACGCTGACAGCGCCGCCGGCTCCAACGTCGACAGGTCTCACTTACGGGGTCCCAGTTCCTTCAGGCATGTCATTATTAAGACCGTGCGATTTCTCTTTTAACTATAATTACGCGTATCGTCCTTACCGGGTGGTTTTCCCATTAAATTGTTTGTGGGCATTCAGAAAACCTTTGTAAATTGCCGGTTTTAGCAGAACATCAGCGGTGCAAACAGTGACGATTGAAACGTTAAATTTCGCCCCGCCAGAACAGCTGGTGCCTTTAGTGGATGTTGTCAGTCACTTGTTGGGATTCCATAGCATACCAGCAACTAAAGTACTGATGTACGTACAACGACACACAACGTTGTGTACCTCGGTGTGATAGCCACAGTGTTCTGATGATTGGTCCTTACCACAGCTAAAAGTCAACGTTGATTTCCGTTTTCCAAAAAGGAGAATGTAATTGTCACTTTTTACTATAAACCCAATTTCCATTTCAGTGGCGGCACATTGTGTTGCAGCACCGCTTTTCGTAGATCAATTTGAATGACGTAATTGTGCTACTGACCTCTTCCTTGTCAGTGCATGCCTACTATATGGCGCCACCAATTCAATATACATGTGGAAAACGTTATTTGTAATGGCAGGTGCACTAGATGACACCACTTTTGCTAGTATGTAATATTTCAGTTTGAATTACTTCAATTGTTCATTGGGCCAGAAACGGTTGCACATATTACACCGACAGTGGCACCGACATCACCAGCGACGACGACGACGACGACATCACCAGCGACGACGACGACGACGACGACGACGACGACGACGACGACGACGACGACGACGACGACGACGACGACGACGACGACGACGACGACGACGACGACGACGACGACGACGACGACGACGACGACGACGACGACGACGACGACGACGACGACGACGACGACGACGACGACGACGACGACGACGACGACGACGACGACGACGACGACGACGACGACGACGACGACGACGACGACGACGACGACGACGACGACGACGACGACGACGACGACGACGACGACGACGACGACGACGACGACGACGACGACGACGACGACGACGACGACGACGACGACGACGACGACGACGACGACGACGACGACGACGACGACGACGACGACGACGACGACGACGACGACGACGACGACGACGACGACGACGACGACGACGACGACGACGACGACGACGACGACGACGACGACGACTACGACGACTACGACGACGACGACAACGACGTATTTTGCTAAGCTGGTTGGGGGACAATAGTTCACACTGATTGACACATAGCGGGAGATCTATAAAAGATTGATCCGAAATGGCGCATAATGGTGAAATATAATCTATCATGGTAAAAGGTTCATCCCACCCACTGATATCAACTCGTATTGAGTGGCATGAGATGCATTACCGCAGCCGCGGGGACACCTGCTTAAAGCCATAGATCCGCGACTGCCTCTCAATATGCAGTTAAACAGCAGAAGTTTGTACCGATAACACAGTTTCCGTTATCCGCATGGATCTATACTATACTATGCTATACTATACTATACTATACTATACTATACTATACTATACTATACTATACTATACTATACTATACTATACTATACTATGCTATACTAAGCTATACTATGCTATACTACCACTTGAAATGAAATAGGTTTGTATGAAATTTTGACTGGAAAAATACCAGATATACTGGTAGACATATTAGTAGTAAAGACAACAGTGTTTGCGCTTAATGGTTACAAGACAATATTCTAGTTTCGGTAGAAACCATAACGAGGAGATTGAAGATAACACAATAAGGCGTGATACCTTAGGATCGCGCATGGAATCAGGGCACGCTTGAAAAGTAAACCTTTGCTTGACGGCCGGTCTACCTCCCAGTGGATATGCAGTTGCCGGGGCGAAGCTATCAGCAGACCCGATAAGATATGAGTAGCCATCTGGTTTGTGTTGCGTACTTTCAACGCAAGCATGCACTTCCCCAATAGAGACTGTGATAACAAAATGTCAGCAGTTTATCTAGTTTATTTTACAGCGAATGTACATGGATTAAAACAATCTGGTGCAGACGAAATGTTGTTTGTGTTTATTCCAGGAATTTTTTTTAATGTGCATTGATGGCTTTTACTCAATGGTTTTAATTGAATGAATTGATTTATTTATATAATTGTTTTATTTTTAATTTATTTTTATTAACTTTGTTTTTGTAATGACACCTTTTACGTAGGTATTTATTTATGTTTTATTTTGTCTATTGTTTTGACATGTATAGTTTATCTTCGTTATATAATTGTGTATGTAAGACTGGATGTGATTCATGGCCCATTGAAAATCACGCGGTAAACGTGACTTGGTCACCATCGTGAAATAAAGCTTGTACTACTACTACTGCTACTGCTACTGCTACTGCTACTGCTACTGCAACTGCTACTATTGCTACTACTACGACTACTGTTTCCGCTATTTATTTGTTCATTGTTGACTATTATGGCCTTTTTCGGACAATGCAACCTTTTAACTTATATTTACTTAAGCGCCATCCAATTTACCATAATAAGACAAGAGGTGGGAATGAAGAAACTTCTGAAGATGAATTGGGTATATAGTGGGGAGCAGACTGCGATGGGCAGGACACCTACAGAGAGTGAGTGAGGAGAGATTGACAAAGAGAGCAGGGAAAGCTGAAGAAGGTGGTAGAAGGAGAACCGGAAGCGTTCAAGACCAACAGTAAAATGGAGGGTTATAGTGTTAAGAGATCTCTCGAAATGGCAGAGGTGAACCGCCGGTTATACCCGAACAGCCGAGAGTGAGAGAGAATGTCAGATGTTCGCGATAGTTGGAGACGACCCGTTGAGAAGGCGGAACAAAATAAGCGATGTGATCCCCACCCTGCAAGGGATCAGGAGGAGGAATAGAATCTGCCATACATAATCTTAAAAAATTAACTTATTGACTAGTGACACTGTTATTTACTGGCACGTCTTTCTATCGACATCCCGATGGAATGAAACAGATTTGATATATGTCTATAAATGTCGACCTATTTTCAACCTGACAAGGTGTAAAGTCACGTACCCCTCTAGTTATAACAGGGAGACAAGTTGTGTATAAACGGATTGATGACTAAGTAAGTGAGAGCGGACACATAGGTCAGCCTCCTAGAAAAGTCTATGTCAAACCAGACTGTCCCAGCAGAAAGACTACAGCTATATTAAAAGAACATATATATATATATATATATATATATATATATATATATATATATATATATATATATATATATATATATATATATATATATATATATATAGAAAGCCGACGGTTTGTTCTAGAAACATTATAATTACATAAAAAACAGGGAATATTCCGTTAACCCATCCAGGGAGAGTGTCCATGTATAGCATTGTGTGAGTTATCCAAGGATGTCCAGAATAGTGATCCATCGCCAAGATAACTCTGCTGACATATAAGGACATGCCCTCCCTTCTGGGAGGACTCATCATGACTGTACCTAGCACACGAAAGCGTATAAATGGATGCCAAAAATACAGTGAGTTATAGTTTTGGGAGAGAAAGAGATAACAGTAGAAGAGTATATATTCAGAATTGCACAGCAGCTAAGACAACGAATTGTACTGATGATGAGATGTTTTATAAATAAAGGCGGTTTTGCTATGTTATGGTCAACTTGGACTTCTGTTATGTGAAGGGTAAGTTTCTCTGTTACTATTATTAGTCAATTGAGTTAGAGCCTGGTAAGCTGAATGAAGTAGGTTGATCCGGGAACTGATTTCAACGATTAGAGTAATGGCGAAACTTACCCAGGAATGTATAGAGCCATGTCATAAGAAACTTGTGCCCATGCAGTTCAAAGGGGCTCAGAACATCGGCTGTGGACTATTGTATTTGCACGTGTTTCTATCGACATCCCGGTGTGATGGAATGAAATGTATTTAATATATGTCATGAGCGATAATTATACGACGTCATTTCGGTTTATTAAGGCCGGTTAACACGAACGATTAATTGCTCAATTTGTCGGTGTTACATATACTTTAGTGTTTTGAACCTAGGTTCCAACACTCTAGTAGAGTGCTGTCAACCTAGATTCAAAACACCACAGTGCCCAAATAAAAAGTCTTCGTTTTAATCGTGTTATCATAAATTGTTATTCTATAGTTATTTTATAGTTTCAACAATATATATTCTAACATCTTCACCGGCCAAATATCCTTTAATCAGGCTCTGGTCCAAACAAATGTTACCTGCCTATAAATATCGACCTATTTTCAACCTGACAAATGGCTCTAAACATCGGCTGTGGAATATTGTATACACATTTTCTCGCCAACCATTCCACGCACTCGTCTGCCGCGGCATCGTGTTATATAACGCCTCGGGTATTTCGTCTCGTTGCCGCGAACCATATATACACCAACTATAAATCGCCGTGAGATTGAAGCCAGAAACAGTCTGCGCCTCGGTGAGAGCCTCCGTTATCGTTCACGACCGCAACTCGTGTCACTTTTTCTGCCGGCCGGGTAGTGCAGTGTTGACGCTCGACACACAGATCGTGCCCCGCGTTTACACAGCTCGCAGGCGCCGTTCTTTCCAACCTATGCTGTCGTCGAAGTTTTATGATAAAGTTTGTTTAAAGCCAGTGAGTCAGTATCTATTACGTGTATTGCTTTGGCGTTCATATAACGCGTCTGTTGTTCCAGACATTTATTTTTACTTACCCGGCATGTTTCTTTGATTCGACCAGGCGTTTGACTATAGATAAGAAATAAACGTCTTAACGAAGCTGAAAGGTGATGGAAAATGGAAACGGCAAAATTACTGTCCCGGTTTTGAAAAATTACCTTAGCGGGGCGTAATAAAAATTGATTTGCCTTGTTTTGTTTATCAATTCTAATAAAATATTGTATATACCATATATATATATATATATATATATATATATATATATATATATATATATATATATATATATATATATATATATATATATATATATATATATATATATATATATATATATATATATATATATATATATATATATATATATATATATATATATATATATATATATGTGTATGTTCATTACCATGAACACGTTAGACGTTTGCCTAACCTCTCATACCAACTCAGGTATGACACTTTTAACATGCCGTTATTCCTCGTGTGAAAACATTACGTTCTTCGGAATGGTGGATTAGTGTGATCGAACGCTTAGAAATGCCACGAAAATCTGTAGACACAAGATACATTAGCTTGATGACAGCGATCAAAGTGAAGTTATTGCTTGCATAGTTTTCGAATTCTCGTTTGCTTGTACGGGCGCCTTTGTTGCCTGTGCGTGAAGACCGACATGCGTACTGTAATTAGTAGCAATTACGGTTCGTTAGATTGCGGTGTCCGGATAATGAAAACGCGTTCGGCAAACGGAGGCAGACTCTGGTGTAATGAAGTACTCGCTACGAACCCGTTAATAACTCGTTCATTGCGCACGATAGCGCGTTCCAAATGCGTCTGCAATGTTATACAGCAGCAGCAACTGTAACGGGAAATATCCGCACGAACAGGACGACAACTCAGTTAACGCGAACGGGATTACCGAAAGCAAATATGTGGTACAGGGTATATAATCTGCTAAACATTTTTGACAGTCAATCACTGGATATAGGCCCACCTCGTAGCATATGTGCCGTCATATGTGCCGTCATATGTGCCGTCATGTGTCGTTTTCATTTCGATCTCCGTGTTTGTTAAGGAAGTTATATGCTACTATTTGCAAAAAAACACTGCAAATGGTCGGACCGCAATGGTT
>OY759263.1:25484047-25781547 GCA_963662155.1 Lamellibrachia columna | reverse complement strand
TAGAATTTACCTTTTTTCTTTCTTTACCTTTATCTTTTATATTTCATCGTGTTGTTAACTGACTTGATCCACGGCGCTTGGTAACGGCTTGATGATTATGATTGAGATTATGCGTAAGCGGCACCACAAGTCAATTTGACTCCTAGCCATCAACTATATAATAGTCTAGGGGTAACTATCGGGGATAGTTCTACTATTGCGATAGTTGATTAAAATGCGAATCCGTGAATGACGCTGCTCTAAACGTCTATTATTGATGCTAGGTCGATAAATAAATGCAATTATCCAAAACTAATTAAACATATTGTGTTCTATTATTACAGTGACACAAATAGTCTGGATGATTTGTTTTGCCAACAGCCGTTACTATCGATAGTTCAGTTTACTATCGATAGCATTGCATCGTCACATCAACCAATGTGATGCATCGATAGTGTTTTGTTACACCCCTGTCATGGTCCCCCAACAGGTCGAGGAGCACCACGGTATGTGCAAGACAGCTGTGGAAACTTGACGAATGACCGTTTCGGCTTTCGTCTATACAGTGTCGTTTTAATGGTCGTATAGTAATGACAACAGAATGCCACAATCGTGGCATCAAGATGGACTGTACATGTCACGAACCTATACGGAAGTATTAAATCGAGTCGGAATAAAAAAGCAACTCTTCAACAAACCACAAACTAACATTGTTTGGGCGCATCATCAGACAGGAAAAAATGCAAAGGGAAATATTGGTGGGGATGGTGGAGGGTAAAAGAGGCGTGGGAAGACCAAGAGCGAAGACATCAATGCGAGGACGGGGAATTGAAGTGATCAGAACGGCACAGTGCAGACATGAGTGGTGATCCCAGATAGTCGACCTCCCGAGAGTCGACCTCCCGAGAGTCGACCTCCCGAGAGTCGACCTCCCGAGAGTCGACTTCCCGAGAGTCGACCTCCCGAGAGTCGACTTCCCGAGAGTCGACCTCCCGAGAGTCGACCTCCCGAGAGTCGACCTCCCGAGAGTCGACCTCCCGAGAGGAGATGGCGCTACATGATGATGAATAAACCAATTGCTGATTTGTGCACCTGAAGCTTGCTGATTTGCAATGTGATATTGGGCAATCTTGTTAAATAAGGCGAAACATATTGCAAATGTCGTTGTGTCTCAATGATTACAACCGCATACGCAATGCCAGCGGTGGACACGTGACTCCTCAAAACCTAATTTTAATCGTACAACGGACAGTGTCCGGACCCACGTTTTGCTACGTAGTACGTGATCGTATTTGCTTGTCGCTAACTAACGTGACTGACAATTGATATATTATTTTGCTTTCAAAATTTCCGTGTTTATTATCACTATCAGTGGCAGGTGTACCCCCTCCCCGTACTGGCTCAACATAATTCTAGCGAAATCACACCTAGCACATGTTGTATTCTTCCCCCGAGTATGAACCTAATCCACATAGATACAGCACGGCCTAGGTGGTACAGGATGACACATTGGACAGTATGTATAAGCATCCATTACGCCTCGATGTTTCCGGGTCCAAACCCAGTATATAATGTTGTATTCTTCCCCCGAGTATGAACCTAATCCATATAGATACAGCACGGCCTAGGTGGTACAGGATGACACATTGGACAGTATGTATAAGCATCCATTACGCCTCGATGTTTCCGGGTCCAAACCCAGTATATAATGTTGTATTCTTCCCCCGAGTATGAACCTAATCCATATAGATACAGCACGGCCTAGGTGGTACAGGATGACACATTGGACAGTATGTATAAGCATCCATTACGCCTCGATGTTTCCGGGTCCAAACCCAGTATATAATGTTGTATTCTTCCCCCGAGTATGAACCTAATCCATATAGATACAGCACGGCCTAGGTGGTACAGGATGACACATTGGACAGTATGTATAAGCATCCATTACGCCTCGATGTTTCCGGGTCCAAACCCAGTATATAATGTTGTATTCTTCCCCCGAGTATGAACCTAATCCACATAGATACAGCACGGCCTAGGTGGTACAGGATGACACATTGGACAGTATGTATAAGCATCCATTACGCCTCGATGTTTCCGGGTCCAAACCCAGTATATAATGCTATAAATATGTTATCAACGTATCGCTCTCTCTCGAGAGGAGATTGTATGTATCTAGTGTCTAGGACGAGTAAAGCATCCCGTCTTTGTATTTCATAAGTAAATAAGCTGTCAGTACCAGTAGGTCGTCGAGTGGGCTGCTTTACGCTTACACTTCACATCACAATTGGTTCTTAGGTAAATAAGGCTGAGTTGGACAATGGAGTGGTAGGCCATACACCACGTTCTTATAATGCATAGTTGAACATGTAAACTATTACCTAATGCATATCAAACCGTGGCCAAACATTTAAAATCAAACACCAGTCGATTGAAACAGTCACATACACGCATGCATGCATGCATGCATGCATACATATACATACATACGTACATACGTACATACGTACATACTTACGTACGTACATTACATATACATATATGCACACACATAAAAAATATATATTACTAAATACATATTAACTTAACGGCATTAATGTCTAAGCCATCCACCGATACGAATGCCAATGTGTGTACGTCACCAGCGATGCAGGAATTTCGCATAGACCACTAACTTACTTTGTCCACGTAAAGGCGGCTGGAATATTACGTCAATCATCGGACGCGCGTTCCATCTGCTGGCCGCAAAGCCAACCGTCAGCACTGACGACTCAGCCGCTACATAATATATATCATCACTTAGACGGCGTTTAGATTCACGTGAAATCACTCGACGACTCGACGTCTGCTGCCGCTCAAGAGCAACCCGGCTAGACTCGTCTGACGCATTCAACAGCGGCGCCAAACTGCCAGAATACCGGCTCGTTGAACGTGACGCGGCGAACGTTGACCGGGTGGTGACAACGACGACACCGGCGGTAGGCGATTGAGCGACGCGGAGATGTCCCGCGCACGCCTGTCAGTCAACCGGCTCGTTAGCGACAGCGCGCCAGAGGGAGATAGACATCTCGACACGCCGCGAGCACATTGGCGCGCTCAAACCAAGCAGTCACGGCACTCTTTCAAATCGTCGGGTTTTTGTAGTTTCTCAACTTTCTGGCGTACGTGTTCAGTCGGTATTCTTTGGGTGAGTACTCCCGTGCGTGCGTGTGTTTACTTGTTCGATTACATAGTCGATTGTAGCTACAGTCATCATGTTTCTTCGATACAATGCTTCTTCCAGAGATGTCGTTTGGATACCCTTTGTTTATACAATATGTCCGTTTGCTAACATATCGTGTGCGAACATGCATAGTAAATAAAAGGAAATATAACACACCAAGCTAAATAGTGCCACATTTCCAAGCTATTTCTTGTTTGTTTTCTCTTTTGTTGAAGTTCTAAATATATAATTTATAACTGTCGTACGATGTTACATAGAATGTTAGATATTAGGTACCGCTTAACATCTATTTAATCTTGCAAAACATGTATATGTGAAAGTCTTCGTTTACTATGAATTCCTCCACCCTTTTCTCGATTTAATTTTTTTTATGAAAACACGTGTCTTTTATATATATATATATATATATATATATATATATATATATATATATATATATATATATATGTGTGTGTAATTATATATAATATATTTATATAGATACAAATATTCTATAAATATATAATTATATATATAATATTATAATATATATATAATATTATATATATATATATATATATATATATATATATATATATATATATATACACATACACACACATATATATATATATATATATATATATATATATATATATATATATATATACATAAACACACATATATATATATATATATATATATATATATATATATATATATATATATATATATATATATATATATATATATATATTGTATATGAATATATGGTATGTGAATACCAAAACTATTGAAGCTGAAGTGCTAGAATGAAGAATAGTACTCTCGACAGATGTTTTATTATTTATATCCAATTTAATTGTTACGGGTTGCTTAAATGAACAGGTAGTATTTGAATGGCTCAGCTTTGCAGGTTTGCTATACATTATTGTAGTGGTCAATATCACCTAACCTAACTTATGGTAAATGCGTCGTTATACTTACTAGAGTAACTACGACCGAAGAACGTTATTTGTATAATTACTGTTTACCGGCACTCGAATGACATTGGTCATACCAATGGGTCTCTATATTTCTATATATCATTTGCTGAGTTGGACGTGTTCCCAACTTTAAATTAAGTGTTCTGTTACGTAAAATATATAACCCCCATAAATATATTGGCATTAAAAAAAAAATTCTCAAGAAAACGAAACGTAGCTGTGGTGAATTATAATGTGTTGGCTTGGCACTCAGAAACCCGCTGACCAAACCCAGGACTGTCTGGTAACGTGACCACATCACAGGGTTCAGCCTACTGTTATATACGTTTCCCATTGGTGACCATGTTAACGTTTTGCACGATTATAAGAAAACGAGATCATCAAAAATTCTTAATCTTCTTAACTGCCGTTGTCATCATCTTATTGACGAGCTGATCGAGTTTAGTCAAAATCACATATTTCTAACTCTTTTAAAATGCCTGAACGTGCCACACCCGTCAATGTTGACCAATTTCTGCATCTTTCAAATCATCTAAAAATCCACAGTTACACTGCCGGAATGTTCCACCAGTAAACTTGCCAATGTGTCTGCTCAAATGCAGTTATGTCAGATAATGATTTTTTTTAAATTACACATACTGTGCCCTACATTCGGAAGGAAGTATAACTGAGGCATGATCCCATGAACCCATGATCCCATGATCCCCACACGAGTACTGACCAGGTAGCTGACCCAGGTCCATGTCCGGTCACGTGAGCATCCGGGTATGGCTGTCTGTCTTCAGGGCGTCACAGCTGGCCCCAGAGAGATACGGACGGGCTGTCCCAATTATTGCCAATTCATAATAAATATGATACATTAAACGTTATATAACCCGTTGTGTTTCCAGTCATAAACGACAGCAGTGCCGGATTTAGAACAGGTCAGACGCTCAGGGGTCTTCACAAAATCATTTTATGGGGGCCTGACTACACCTTTTTTTGGGTCATGGCTAACTGGCTTTGGGATAAAACAATTACGTGACTACTATGTGATGGCATGACAACTGACAAGATTTTTAGATGCCGAACTTGCTCGTGTGTATTTTCTTACACAGGCACATAACCCAACGGTTTTGTATTAAGCGGGTTACCACCATTTCCGGCTTTTTTAATTAATCAAACCGTGTTCGACAAGGTGGCGTATTATCTCCATATTTATTTCTAGTATATGTGGATGTCATTGCGCCTATTTCCTGTGGTCTTCAGGCTTTGCTGAATATATGTTCTAACTTTGGTTTTAAAAAGATATCATGTATAATCCTATAATATTGATATGTATGGTTGTCAACTTACATGGCTTTCATAAAATAATGTTCAGATGTTTACATGAACAATAGCAAACCTGAATATGTTAAGAAGGCCAGATATGTATAGTGCAGTTATTTATAATGATGTAGATATGGTAATCTGTGTAGCTTTCATGCCAGGTCTAAGAGCATCATTAGAACATGTTACAACTGTTTTGTTGGCGTAAAACTGCATCTATTTCATGCTTATCGTTGCACAATATATTGTTCCAAGCTTTGGGTAAATGTTAACAAAGGAGACTGATTTGAAAATTTAAGTTGCCTATAAAAACATGCATCGGCGGATTTTAGGACACAACAGATGTTGCCAGTTGTATGTTTGTTAGCAATTCAATCAAAAACTTTGACGCCCTATTGTGCAATAAATGTTATGATTTTAGAAAACAGGGTTAACATTGACAATTATTTTATAAAATGTTTGATCAATTGTATTGATATTGTTAATGGACCCACGTGGTCTAGATGGGAAATATCAGTTTATTGTGTACAGCGGTGATTTTATATTCCATATATATTCCAAATATGTATATATATATATTATTATTATTATTATTTATTTTATTATTAAAATTATTAATATTTTAATGTGTTTATATTTTTGCTTATGTAAATTTTTTTTTACACATAACAAACCTAATTTATATTTTTTACATAATTATATTTGACGAAGATGTAGCCATGTCAGAAATTTCAGGGTAGGCGATTAGACAGAACATTGGGAAAATAATACGAAAGTGACTCCCTCTAGCGAATATTTTACATTTCTTCAACAGGTATTGTGGCACTCCCCAACACTCACCATATGGTCCATATCACAACAACTTACATAATACAAAATGGACGGCTGGTGAAGTCGTATGAACGATTGGTTGGCAAGGCAACGCCAATGTTGTATACGACTTGTTACGACATTGCAACTGTGCTCTTGAGTAACGTAACCTAGTTTTAAAGAAGGGCTTTTATTTCAATACGATTACTATCCACAATTGAAATTGAAATATTTTAGCAACAAATAGGAATATACCAGATGAAATAAAGACGTGTCAAATGGAAGTTGTGGCAGGGGTGATGTAATATATATATATATATATATATATATATATATATATATATATATATATATATATATAATTATATATATATATATATATATATATATATATATATATATATATATATATATATATATATATATATATATATATATATATATATATATATATAATTATATATATAATTACGTGTGTGTGTGTGTGTGTGTGTGCGTGGGTGCGTGCGTGTGTGTGTGCGTGCGTGCGTGCGTGTGTGTGTGTGCGTGGGTGCGTGGGTGCGTGCGTGCGTGTGTGTGTGTGTGTGTGTGCGCGCGCGCGCATGCGTGCGTGCGTGCGTGCGTGCGTGCGTGCGTGCGTGCGTGCGTGCGTGCGTGCGTGCGTGCGTGTGTGTGTGTGTGTGTGTGTGTGTGTGTGTGTGTGTGTGTGTGTGTGTGTGTGCATTCCAAGTTCCAAAACAATCAACACATACCACCACTACTAATTAGCATTATCGTAATACCGAGACCTATAAATAAATCGGTAATAATTATTTATAGATCTCTCGACTAGACCTGAGTACGGCAAACAATCCCGCCTTGCGAATAACATATAGTCTCTGGTTGGTCTAGCAGTACACTGACGACGTGTGAGGAATGTAAGCGATGATTCACCGCTACCATGCGCACATACGTCAGCCTTTCTCGTACACAGGCGAAGCGGGTGGAACGGTCGAGAACGCCTGGTTACATCACGGCCACGGCTTTATATAGCGCTACATTTTCCACCGCTGTCAGTGAGCACCGCAGATTGCGGGTAAGGAGTAGCGTTCGAGAAGAAGACAAGGGTTCGACTACAACATTACGCGAGACACAGGTAGCGTAAAAGTGTGTGAATGATTATTCAGAAATTGGATTATTAGCCTACCATTCGAGGCTTCGAGGCGGGACGACACATGTGTCGTTCTATTTACAGAAGGGTTAACATTGGCCGGCTGCTATTGCTTCACTCTCTTAACGTTGCCACTAGTTCCTATGTAGGCCTAGGCCCTATATACGTTGTTCTTTACCATAACATTTGCCACGGATACAGGGGGGTCTAAAACCTCCCTCCGTGGGCTAGGGGGGTCTTGAGACCCCTAAGATCCTCCTAGATCCGCTGCTGATCTATGTATTGCCTTCGAATGCAATATTGACAAATTTAACCCACCAAGATAGTCGATTGTATGCGTCACGTAGCGTCCCCAGTTAATCTAGCCAGCATATCATAATATTATGCTATACAGTATTCAGTCGATTGATAATTCATGCACAACGTCGATCTGTTTTCAGGCTAAAGATGGCAAAAGCTCCAGCAATTGGTATTGACCTTGGCACCACTTACTCGTGTGTGGGCGTCTTCCAACACGGCAAGGTTGAAATCATCGCCAACGACCAGGGCAACCGTACGACGCCTAGTTATGTGGCCTTCACAGACTCTGAGCGCCTCATTGGAGACGCAGCCAAGAACCAAGTGGCCATGAATCCCACCAACACAGTGTATGATGCAAAGCGTCTGATCGGGCGGCGCTTTGACGAACACGCCGTCCAGTCGGACATGAAGCACTGGCCTTTCCAAGTCGTCAGTGAGGACAGCAAGCCAAAGATGCGTGTTGAATACAAGGGTGAGAAGAAGTTGTTCTTCCCGGAAGAAATCTCGTCCATGGTCCTGAACAAGATGAAGGAAACAGCAGAAGCTTACCTTGGCATGGTAAGTGTGTCTTAAAACATGTTGTGATTTTCTTTAACTCCAACATCATACAACGCACATCATGATGACAAATGATCATTATCATAACTTGATGAAATACGGCAGATATATTTATTTTCTGTGGATATACTTCTTCAATGGTTGAAATTAAAACATTGTTATTATTATTGTTTATATGATACCTAATAAAAGAATAGCCTTAAAATTTAAGCAGTTTGAAGTGACAATATAATTCAAAGTTTCTTGATGTTACTTATTAGCAATGCCAATAACTGTAATGCAGTAGAAATTGTTCATATTGCATGATATCCATAACAAAGAATACCTTATTTGAGAAGAGCATCAATGATATTTGTATTGACATGTGTATGTTGTATATATATTTCAGACTGTGACCGACGCGGTAGTGACGGTGCCTGCCTACTTCAACGACTCACAGCGCCAGGCGACCAAGGACGCCGGCACCATATCAGGCCTCAACGTTCTACGAATCATCAACGAGCCGACGGCCGCAGCCATAGCGTACGGCCTGGACAAAAAGATCGGTGGTGAGCGCAACGTGCTCATCTTTGACTTGGGTGGCGGCACATTCGATGTGTCCATCCTTACAATTGAGGACGGCATCTTCGAAGTGAAGTCAACGGCTGGTGACACTCACCTGGGAGGTGAGGATTTCGACTCGCGTCTCGTCAACCACTTCGTGCAGGAGTTCAAGCGAAAGAACAAGAAGGACATAACAGACAACAAGCGAGCCGTGCGACGTCTGCGGACGGCGTGCGAACGTGCAAAACGCACGCTGTCGAGCAGCACACAGGCGAGCATCGAGATTGACTCGCTGTACGAAGGCATCGACTTCTACACGACGATCACCCGTGCCCGCTTCGAGGAGCTTAACGCCGACTTGTTCCGTGGCACCTTGGAGCCGGTGGAAAAGGCCCTGAGAGATTCCAAGCTGGACAAAGCCAGCATCAACGAGATCGTGCTGGTCGGTGGATCGACCCGCATCCCCAAGATCCAGAAACTACTGCAAGACTTCTTCAATGGCAAGGAGCTCAACAAGTCCATCAACCCCGACGAGGCCGTCGCATATGGAGCAGCTGTGCAGGCGGCCATCCTTCACGGGGACAAGTCGGAGGCCGTGCAGGACCTGCTGCTGCTCGATGTCACGCCGCTGTCCCTCGGCATCGAGACGGCCGGCGGGGTGATGACAAGTCTCATCAAACGCAACACGACCATCCCGACGAAGCAGACGCAGACGTTCACGACCTACTCCGACAACCAGCCTGGTGTCCTCATCCAGGTGTACGAGGGAGAGCGTGCCATGACCAAGGACAACAACCTGCTCGGCAAGTTTGAGCTGACCAACATCCCGCCGGCGCCGCGCGGAGTGCCGCAGATCGAGGTCACCTTTGACATTGACGCCAACGGCATCCTGAACGTATCGGCGACTGACAAGAGCACAGGGCGCGAGAACAAGATCACCATCACCAATGACAAAGGTAGGTAAATTGTGGTCCGGGTTAAACAGCCAGTGGTGATGATGAATACCTTTATGATTTACACCTACACGATGGTTGCCTTCACTGGCCCGAATCACCATCGAAGTAGTTTCAATACTTGTCAAATTATTTCTTGCTTCTGATCATTTACTTTCAGTTGGATTACAATTTGCTGCAACGTGCACATTTATTTTTGCAGGCAAATGTAATTGGAGGTTTTGTCGTATATTTTGTTTTCCCTCTCCTTCCGTCATAAAATATATTTGTGGATAATTACCTAATATTAAATGATTTTGTTTGTTTGGTGTTTAAATGTATTCCAACATTCCATAGTAATTCTCTTGCGCAATTTAATAATATGAATAATACAGCGCCACATCCAATACAGTTAACATCGCTTTACAGGTAATTATATAAATTAGTATATTATGTTAAAACAATAGTTAGCATCATCAATAAAATTAGATATAATATTTTGGTTTAAAATAATTAAGATGGTCATGTCACTATAACCACGAACCATAAGGAAATGTATAGAAGCATGACATAAATAATATTGAAGAACAAAATAATCACATCCGGTTGTACTGGATGTGACCAGCCGGTGTACCGATGACTGTAGTGTGCGTTGGTTACAGGTCGCCTGAGCAAGGCCGACATCGAACGCATGGTGCAGGACGCCGAGAAGTACAAGAACGACGACGAACAACAACGCGATCGTATTCAGGCGAAGAACGCGCTCGAGAGCTACGCCTACAACATGAAGTCGACGGCGGAGGACGACAAGTTGAAGGAGAAACTGAGCGAGGAGGATCGCAAGAAGATAACTGACAAGTGCAACGAGGTCATCTCTTGGCTCGACCACAATCAGGTGAGGCTCGACTCTGAAGAAATCCTGTGCAGTTTGATTACGGCTGTTCTAGCCAAATATGCCCAAATCTGCTTGCAATAATGCAGACATTTACCATTCTTACAGTTGTGTAAATTGTTTGCACTAATTAGCATATTGTTACCCTCTGCCTACTGAGATAATCTAACGGGGCATCCCCTATTGGAAGCTGTGTCCTAGCATATGTTCGGTGCAATCAAATTCCACTACCAAGGAACTAATATTGATGATACCATTATGAGAAAGCCGTTGGTAATTGACGTGTCTAAAGATGCATTAAATAACAAATTACATGCACTATTCTTATTTTGGTTCTGTATGTACGTTCTTGTTAATATTAATGCATGTAATAATGGTGTATGTTTGTTATCTTATGTGACTAAAATGTTTGTTATTTTGTGACTAAATTGTTTGTTCTTTGTTTACAGACGGCCGAGAAAGAGGAGTTTGAACATCAACAGAAAGAACTGGAGAAAGTTTGCTCGCCAATCATCACCAACTTGTACCAGTCTTCGGGTGGTATGCCGGGTGGTATGCCGGGTGGTATGCCCGGTGGTGCTGCACCAGGCCGTGGGTCCGGTGATGGACCTACCATCGAGGAGGTCGACTGAGCGAGCTTGCTTCTCTATATGTGACTGCAGATCATGAGTAATAGATTTGTCATGAGAAATGGACAGATCGTGATTTACTGTACGATGGACAGATCATATGTGATAGTTTCTTTTGTACTGCTTTTGTGTGTTATGCCATTGTATTCTTTTCAACAATGCTGAAAACCGTATATGCACACACACACACACACACACACACACACACACACACACACACACACACACACACACACACACACACACACACACACACACACACACACACACACACACACACACACACACACACACACACACACACACACACACACACACACACACACACACACACACACACACACACACACACACACACACACACACACACACACACACCCACCCACCCACCCACCCACCCACCCACCCACCCACCCACCCACCCACCCACACACACACACACACACACACACACACACACACACACACACACACACACACACACACACACACACACACACACACACACACACACACACACACACACACACACACACACACACACACACACACACACACACACACACACACACACACACACACACACACACACACACACACACACACACACACACACACACACACACACACATATATATCTATATATATATATATATATATATATATATATACTCAAATGCATTCTACTAAAATGTTTGTATTATAATTTAATATAATGTACATTAAATGAATGTCGACTGTCTTTGGAAGATTGTCTGTTGATGTGGTGCTGAATGTTGTGAATAAAACAATGTCATATACAATGTCAATATAAAACATCTTCGTGCCTCCTCAATTTGATTATTTTTTCGCCTCATTTCAAATTCATTTTGCGAAAATTCAAACATACCTAGTATACTCTACGACATGTTACCTCGTTTGTGCAACATTTGTATGTAGTTAGTATTTTTGTGAAATCGTCAGACAAACTATTAAATTACGTTATTTAATTCTGCTTGAAGTGAAAAAGGAAACGCTGAAAACTCCTAAAAATGTCCTAACTTTGTCATGTGATCGGCGAGAGGATTGAAGTTACGCCCATGATCAGCCTTGACCCCATAAAGAGATGACCGTTTTGGATATCCACTATTTTGAGTATCTAACGACTAAAGTCAATTATTTCGATAACTTAAACAAAAATACGCACTTTTTAATTAAACCGACTGCTGATATTAGTTAAGCTATTCACACACTACATATTAGGACATCAACGAACCGGATTCGCAATAGGCTAAATCAGTTGAGAATGGAGTTTTAATATTGGTGAGGGAAGAAATGTATCTAATATATGGGACGAGTAAATTATTAATACAATCGATTTTAGTTATTTGTTAAAATCACGACTGCGACGAAAGGTAATCAGAATATCAGTGGAGTTCATATTCAGGCCTATCGCATTTCAATAATGGTCAAGGCAAACGTTACCTCAGCGAGTAAAGTCATTTGTTACCGGTTGTTCTCCATATCCAGTCAATGTATTAACATTGGTTGAGTCACTTGCTTGTAACTGCATGAGGGGTTGTGGCTTGAAGTGGGAAGTTAGTCCTAAACATTGGTGGGAGGTGTCCTCTCTAAATTGGAGGGCAGTTGACCCCGAAGTCAGATGGAGGTTGGCCACAAAAAACAGGTGGAGGATTTCCGTTCCTAGCCTGATTGTGGAGTCGTTCCACTAGTTCACTACGAAGTGATCCTGGTTTTCAACGAAACCGGCCATTCACATACACAACTGATAATAAAATATATTATGTTCTTCAAACCCTTGTTTTGCGCGCAAGGCCACTTGTTCTGCCGCCTAGCTGATAATAATGACATTAAATGTTTACACGTGCGTAGACATAACGTTGGGGAAAACAATACGAAAGTGACTCCCACTAGCGAATACTTAGTATATCAAATTACGTTGTGGCAGGATGATAATCATGATCAATTTTGTGCACAAGGCCACTAGTTCTGCCGCCTAGCTGATAATAATGACATTAAATGTTTACACGTGCGTAGACATAACGTTGGGGAAAACAATACGAAAGTGACTCCCACTAGCGAACACTTAGTATATCAAATTACGTTGTGGCAGGATGATAATCATGATCAATTTTCACGAATGCACGGAAATTGGTATACTATTTTTCAACGTCATAGAGGGCGCAACAAGTAACGCATTGCTACAACTGTGAAATAGATTACTAACTTGTGTAGTTGTGGCTAATCAGTACATTAGAGACAGGATATAAAAACTATATTAAAATAATTATAAACAAATTAGTCAATATATAACTTATAAAGAGACAGTTAAACTCGGCATAGTAAATGTATACTTAATAATAGTTAAGACATCATTGAAAATATTGCGTAACTAATGCCAGAACAGAGATTTCAGTCATGAAAAATGCTAAAATCGAATGTGATTTGACTACAATTGAGACCAGGACACTAAGAGGAAATCAAACAGATGTTTCTAAAATATGCTACGGTTACGATGAAACTGGTAAAAACATTTTCATCAAACGTATACTGATTGTGTAAATGTAGTAATGTGAATGTTTAAAACATAATTGAAAATCCACTAACACATATTTTTTTGGAAATCATTTGAAACGGGTATATAACCAGCTTAACATTGCAAAAGTTATCAAAATATCAAACTTTTTAGTAATTACAGGCAAATCTCTGTTTACCTTGTTTTTCGAAACTAAAAGAGCGTCTAATGTACAATCGGGTTGATAATGTTCTTACTTATTGCAATATAATAACTGATGACAAGTATGGATTTCTGAAAAAAATATGCAACATACAAGGCTATAATCAATTTAATAAATATAATATCAACAAACATTGATAAAAGGAATTATAATATAATGCTCTCCAAAGCATTTGACACCATCGACCAAAATATATAACTTAACAAAACTGTTATGGAATACAAGGGGTTAACCTACAGTGGTTAGAAAAGTATCTAGACACCAGAAAGCAGTTTGTGTCTTCTAATCAAACTGACTCTGCATCAAATATATTCAACTTCATTTAATTTGCAGATTACACAAATATGTTTCACTCACATAAAACATGTAATATGCTTATTGAAGAAGACAATGTAGAACTTAACAAGTCATCGGCATGGCTTCATTCTAATAAACTATCATTTAACATACAAAAACAATTTTATAATTTTTACACCTGAAAAAGATACAACAAACAGGTTGTTGTACCTAAAATAAATGGAATTACTTGAAATCATGTCACATAAACTACATTTTTAGGCATCTACATAGAAGAACTTCTAAAAAGGTAACTGGATATTGACAATGTAGTGTCTAAAATTGCACCCATTCTAGGCGTGCTTTATAAATTACAGCAATGTTTGCCAGTCTATATATGAAAATGTGTTACAAATTAAAACCCTCAACTGATTCAGCCCTTCTCGAATTAAGTTACTTGGTATTCAATTTGTAATGTGTAAATACTGTTATAATGCACGCAGTGAGTTTACTAGAGTTCGTAGTTGAATCATCGAATGAATTGATTTTGATCTTAACTTGTGAAAGAGCTAGCATATCATAGTCGCTATTACAGAAAGGTTCATTCACAAATTGTACAAACACATATTATGTTAGTTTCAGTGGACATTTTCATCGAGTGTTTAAATCAGTTATGAGTTAATCCAGTAAGTTTTGGTGTTTGTTTAGTATTCTTTTATGAGTTAGGACGTAGTCATACAGAGGAAATAAAAAAATAAATATTTTAATAATATATAATAGTAGTAATATTATCTGAAAATCTAGTATAACATTACATTAAATGCCATAAATCACACACCATACATTTGTATATTTCAGCTGGCATATTATTTTTTGCAGATACAGCAGGTTTTAGTATTACATTTTCTCCATGACAATTTTTGTAAGATCGTTTTCTTGAATATTGTTTCTAATTGTGGTATTACATGTCTGATACTGTGGCAGCAATATATTGTATTAGTTTGTTCCTGAGATTATTTATTGTATCGGTAAACCGTTCGGGGGCCCTTCGTTGTCTTTTTGGCCTGGGTGCCACATTTTCATCAGCAATGAACATGTCTTTAAAATAAAATATTCTGGAACGGTTAAATTTTTATGTAGGTAAAAAGCTTCCTGGATGACAGTTTAAAGAGGTCGTCTGCTTTTAATAGTTCAAGTTCTTTAAGTAGAGGTGTACTATATGAGATATATTTACTGTTTGAGATAGAGCGAATCGCTTGTTTTTATAATTTATTTATCTTTGTGTCAATTTTGCAGCCCCATGTTAGTATACCTTAAATTAGGGGACATATATATACCATAAATTAGGTGACATATATAGCGAAGAGTATATTATCTTTAGGATGTTCACTGGTACATATTGTTTTAATCTAGAGATAATTCCACATATCCTTGATAATTTGTTGGTTATAAAATTTTGGTGAGGAGACTATGTTAAGTTGGAGTCTATTATAACTCCAAGAAATATAAATTGTGTCACCAGTTCAATTGACATATTATTGATCTTAATGTTGGGTACTTCACCGTCCTTTAATGATGGTCTCTGTTTATGGTGAAAAATCAACAGCTTTGTTTTTTCAGCATGCAGGGACAATTTATTTACTGTTAACCAGTCCATTATTTTTAGCTAATTCTGAATTTATCTTGTTGGATACATCTGAGTTATTAGTTTGGTTGGTTGTAAAGGTACTTAGTGTGTTCACCAGGGTGGTATCATCTGCTTACATTATTGGAAAACATTTTTACTTGCTGTTGCTAAATCATTAATGCATATTAAAAAATAATAATGATCCTAGAATTGAACCTCCTGTAATTATTGTTTCTAGAGATGATTTCATGTTGCTGATTTCATGTTGCTACATATTGTTGTCTGTGTAGTAGATAGCTTTTAAACCATTCTAATTCAGTGTTTCTTATGCCATAATGTTAAAATATTTTGATAAGAATTGTATGATCAATTGTACCAAAAGCCTTCTACATATCTACAAATACTGCTAAAATTAAGCCGTTGTTGTCAAGGTTTAAGTATATTCGGTCAATTAATTCAGATATGGCCAGTTCAGTAGAATATTCAGCTCTGAAGCCATACTAATTTGGGTGTCGAAGTTTATTAACAGTAAGTTAGTGGAATGTTTGAGTATAAACTATTTTATCAAAGATTTTTGATATGCATAGTAAAAGTGATATTGGTCTGCAGTTGTTGAGGTTATGCTTATTATACTTTTTGAAGATGGGAATAACTTTAAAAATCTTTTAATTATGAGGGAATTTTCTACTAAGTAGAGATTGGTTAATTATACTGGTGAGGAGTTTTGCAATGACATTAACAGAAGCTTTTAGTAGGATTGAAGAATTGTTGTCATTTCCCATACTGCTTTTTGACTTTAAGTTTTTTATTATATTTTTTATGTCATTTTCTTCAATAGGTGTAAATTGGAACAAAGTTTCACGTTTTCTGTTTTTTTAAGTATGATTTGAACCCGGGTTTTCCATTAGTATTTAATTTGTTTGCAAGTTGTGGTCCAATATTTATGAAAAAGTTGTTGAATTGTGATGCTATTTCTTTATTATCTGTTATTTAGTCTTCATTATTTGCATTAAAGTATGTTAGAAATTGTTTATGTATTTTTGATTTATTGATAACATCAGCTATATTTTCCCATGTTTTCTTGATGTCAATTCCTGTATTTACTGACTTGTAGGTTTTAATAAGCAGCCTTTGCATCTCGTTTTAATTTTCTTACTTCTTTTGTTTTATTTTCCAGCTGATTTTATTTTGTTTATATCAGAATTTGGATTTGTTGTGTATACTTCTAAATATAAATTGTCATGCTTTTTAATTTTATTAATGAGATCGTAAGTCATATATTTACATTTAGTGTGTTTATATTTATCAAACTTTATTTTTTTCAGTGGGAAGTGATTGTTCATCACCTCTTCTAGTTTGGTAGAAAATTTTTCATCATACGATAGTAGTGGATCTGCAGTTAGACTGTGATTAAATACTTGAGGCTAGTTTATATCTCCTAGTATTTCAATGAAGCCAGCTATATTTCTTCCTGTGTATGATATGTTTTCTGTTAAGCATATATTTTATTGATATTATAATTAAGTGTAACAAATATTGCCATGTGATCTGAAATTGTTGTGGATAATATGCAACTGTCTGCGTTAGTAAGAGGGTTTGGTGAGTTGCAGTATATTTGGTCTAATAGTGTTGCATTTCTGGTTGACATTCATGTGGGTAGTGTTATAACGGGTAAGAGGTATAATTTTGCTAATGTATCACATAATTATTGAATTTTTTTATTCGAGCTAATTTTCAATAGATCTATGTTGAAATCTCCTGTCAGTATTACATTTATTGCACCCCTGTTTATTTCTAAAAGTATAGGATTGAATTCTTGCATAAATAAGTCAATTGATTCATGGTAGTTGTTGTTGTTTGGGGGGGGGAGCTTGTAGATATTACAATTTGTTATTTTATTATTTCATTCATCAACAATATCTAGGCATATGGCTTCTCATAATGAGTATTTATTATATTATGTGCTTTATAATTACAAATGGTGATATTATTTGAAACATATGTGACTAGCCCTCCTTTCTTAGAACATTTGTCTGTGGATTGTGAGCTGTCATAGTATAGTTTTTTAATGAGATGTTGTGTATCTGTGTTTATTCCTATCCTCGCTTCCTGTATAAAAGTATAAACATTACATTTATTTGTACATCTAATTCTGCAAGACTACTTATTAAATATCTAGTTCGTAAATTTTTTTGCTCAGTGAATCAGGCTTAAAACAGTTAGCTTATTTTTGTGTCGTTTTAGAAATGCCTTTAAATCCTCAACATTATGATATTTTGTTTTAATATTAGTGCAGCTGTCACATGGGTCTGTGTTTAGAATATTTGTTAGTAGCCTGTGTATCTTACGAATTCTTCAGTGCTAACAGACATTAATCCGAGAGCAATGGCTAAAAATTATATTAATTTGGTATCTTAGAATCTGCCCATCATTTAATCGATACTATTCGTCATCTAGAAATGTATGGCCTCCAATGTATGATTTATAATGCAGGTTATATATTATACTATGTGTTTTTTTAAATACACATTGGTACATTTGACTTGTTATATATTTTACATCATAGACATAGTATTTTCTGGGTTTAGACAGTTGATTAGTTCTGTGTGTTTTAAACCACTTTACTTTTGTGCAGATAACATCTGCATAGGTTTATTGCTCATATTAACGTGTGCTCCGTTGTAACAGACAATGTCATTCAGGACTTCAAGCCATAGGTGTACTGTTCACACTAACGTGTGCACCGTTGTCACAGACAATGTCATTCGTTTATAATCCTGTTTGTAGTAACTGTTTGTGTAGTTCTTGGAGTTGTTCTTGTTGTGTTTAACACTTGTGTAGACCTCGAAGCTCTTGATCGTTTGTGATTGTAACTTTCTTACCGCTTGTGAGCAGGCACACGATGCTCCCGTTGTTGCTACGTTAGACCTTGAAGATGTCGTTTCTCGGCGCGTAGGACGTCAGCTTGATTACGACGGCTCTGTCGGCGCAGTCGTCAATGCATTTTTTTGTAAATCGAGAGAACCCGGGTTCGAATCCTTCTCACATTGCCACAGTTAACCGATTCTGTACAGATCACGGGAATATAATTACATGTTATTTAAAAACGCACAATGCTAACAACGAATTGCGTATACTGTATACTTAAGAAATCGCCTCTTTACAACAAAACACAGTCAGACATGGTATCTATTTTTATTAGGCTACATGTTAACCAGTACAAATTCGCAACTAATAATGTAAGGGTCTGGTAAACACTTTTTGTGAGGGGTTAACTATGTTAGCATATAATAAAAAATAACGCGTACAATGGCAAGCACGAATAACAGAAATTACAATGATATACCAGAAAATAATATAAAAAACAGCGTACAATTAATAGGTCGGAGTTCAAAGTAAGCGAACAAAATCCTTTAAGCGGTTAATCAGGTGGATTATGATGATGATTATGTGGGGCCCCTCATTGTGCGGGGCCGGGCACGAGTGTACCATTTGGACAATGATTACTCCTGCACTAGTCACGGGTGCCTACACAAATGTCCGTAGTTTTTTCTATATGAATAATTTATCCTGACCAATAATCACACAGTAAGCACACAGGTCATGCAAACATGTATCATCAAAGGTAGAATGATCAGACAACATTTTGTTTAAGTGCAGGAGTTAAAGTTGCGCAAGGATGGATTGACCTAACATGAATAACGTCAGGCGGCATAAAACAGGCTGCTGTTTACGTGACTAAATATAAGTAAAACGTATATATTGCGTGGCCAAAGTAGAGGGTTTCACACGCCAAAATTAGTTATTTTCTAAGCGAGGAAATGTGCAGTTTTGTTAACAGGAAGATACTTAAATGCACACACATTTACGTTTCTCATAAAGCACTATTATATTGTTTGAACTGCGTTATTTATTAATTTTCAATGACGGTGTGTTTTATTTGTGACCGTTTTCTGCTACGGTCTCAGTTTCATCTCGACTTTCTTGAGCGAGTACGTGAGTCCAAGCCAGTGATTCCAAATGACGCCTTTGCCGAATGTAGTGTTTCCGCCACCAAGGTACAGACCATTCAAGTTGGAATCATGACAATTACTGTACCACCAGGCTCCGTTGTACCTTCGTGCACAGGATACTTTTGCCAGGTCATTATCACGGTCCTTCGTGCTGAACGCCATGCCAGCATGCACACTGAGTGAATGTCCTGCAGCATAAACTTAATCATAAACCCGCGAGAATTGTTCATTGTGAACATATAACAGAACAAATTATGATAGAACCAACTCTGTTTTCGTGATTTTAATGTAAATGTATTAAAATACACATCTTCAACACACACACAGTTGACTCTTTCCTTTTAAAGGGCGCACGATATTTACAGTCGAAAATATTAATTGCAGGGAAACTTATTTTCTGCGAACACAGATAACGGACAGAATTCACGGAATCGATGGTTTGAAACGGAATTAACCCTTTTCGAAAGGAAATTACGTGATCGCGGAAGACGGATATAATATACGGAATCGATGGTTTGAAGCAGAATTTAACACCTCAAACTAAAATTCCAGTTTTTATAAACGGTATTGTCAATACATGAGTATGCTTTTCTCGACATCGAGGACGAACCGTGGCATTTAAACATCGTGAAGCCGAACTAAGCATGAGTCGTGCAACCGCCCTGCACTCTTTTTGTACAGCTCTGACGTACAATTTGCGTACAACTAAAACTTGCTTAACATCACTGGAATTATGATAATATTTTCTTTATATAAATTATATAAAACTTGGCAAAGGTATTCGTTTTCTTTATGGGTTAATCGCGTGGTTGATAAAACGCGCAAGCCATATCGTAGCTAGGAAAAATCCCCGCTCTCGCCGCTTAGTAGTCTATATCGACAATTAAAAAGTTCACAATAAAACATCAATAGATTGTCAGAATTAATTGTCGACCATTTAGACAAGTGTTCTGTGACTTTAAAATAGTATTTAGAAGTGCTGAAAGTATATTTCATCCGATCTTATCTTGCCATTCATCAACACACAGCAGTAAACGAGTGCGGAAAGTGCTAAAATAGCAACAGAATTGCCTCCCGTTCGTTGTCTACTGATTTCGCGCAGTGGACAAACCATGGTTTATCGACTGCGCGCAATCAGTAAACTCAATGATTTACTAATTGCTTAATTTGCATTAACATTCACAACAAAATAAACGTAAAAAGCAATAATTATTAAATGTAATGTATCATGATTGAAAACGGGGCCAAGTATAGTAGTAGTATTTATATAAGCAATTTTGTTTGTCACAAATAAATGTAATCGGGGTGTAATTTGTGTATCGAATTCCCATTTTGAAACTTTCTCAAAGTAACAACAACAATTACCTTTTAAAGTATTTAAAAAAGTAAATTTTCCTTTCATGAAACATAGCGCACACCTACATGATGGATAATACACCACCTATTTACCACAAGTCAAGGTCTGTGCCATACGCGTTTCGAGATAAAGTGGAAGCTGTGATAAACAGGTTGGTACAAGAGAACGTTATAATGAAGGTAGACCACACTGACTAGTCTGTTCCCATAGCGGTGGTGCCGAAAGCGAACAAAACCGTGAGAATCTGTGGAGATATCAAGGTAACCACCAATCTGTGGAGATATCAAGGTAACCACCAATCCGAATGTTGAACTGGATCATTACCCATTACGCAATGTGGATGATTTCTACACGTCACTAGCCAGTGGTAAAGTATTCAGTCATCTTGGTGTACTGCACATACCAGCAGTTGGAGCTGGATGCCGAGACACCACATTATTTGACCTTGAACACACACTAGGGAATCTATATTTACCTGCCACACGGAGAGCCTCAACTACCTTCCTGTTGGTTATGGATCAGATCATCAAGCTATGGACCATGTCATCTGCTTGCAAGTTGACAATTTGGTCACGGCTGAGACGGAGCAAGAACATATCCATGTTTTGGATGAAATACTCACACGCATAGAACAGTGTGGAGTTCGTGCAGATCTGGCAAAGTGTTCGTTTGCTTAGAAATCAGTGGAATGCATGGGTCATCGAGTGGATGCAGAGGGTATCAATCCAACATATGAGCAGCTGAAAGCGATCGCAGACATTGAGGCACGTTCATACATAGGGTTGATCCACTAATATGCTCAATTTGTACTCCGGATGTTTGTCGTTCTGCGAACACTACATCAATTGCTGATGAAGGAGGGTAAGTGGAAAAGTAAATACTCCACAATGTAACGAGGCCATAACCCAGTGCAATGAGCTGCTGTCTTCACAACAGATACTAGATGAATATGACAGACGTAAGCCATTACGGTTGACTATATATGCTTTACCGGTAGTAGTCGGTGCGGTGTTTTCACACATCTTGGAGGACGGAGACAAACGTTTTGACGATCATCTATGTAATTAACCAATTCAATCAGTATCACAAGCCGTTATTGACGATCCTCGGCCCCAAGCCAACTGTGCCAACATTAGCAGCACAACGGATGCAGCGTTGGGCTCTCATGTTACAAGCAATCACCTACGAGATAGAGTACCTGAAGTCTGGGGATCACGGGGGCGGCGATACACAGTTGCGTTCGCAAACCACGTAGATACAAACCAACAAGTATACTTCACAAAACGCTATGAGTTGTCTACAGAATAAGGATGTATGTTGTGTGGTTCATACGTTGAGATTACATCCACTTCTCACCAGGTGAAGTTAGATGATCTCCACGCAGAACACAGGTCCAATAACCAAACCAAAGTGTTGGTGAGCAGCTATGTTTGATGGCCAGGAATGGATGCGGCTGTCGAGAATATGGTGGACAAATGTGCTGTATGTCACTTGGTGAAGAAATTATCAGCTGCGGCACCACTACATCCTTGGCCATGGCCCACATGTATATGGCAGATGATCCACATTGGATTTGTGTAGAAGGATGGTGTGAACTATCTGATCGTTGTTGACATACATTCCAAATGGTTGGACGTTGTATCAATGACGTCTGCAACAGCGGGAATATCATTGATGTTCTCAGAGTGTTGTTTTGTTTTCATGGTATTTCTGTTGAGATTGTAACCGACAATGGACCTTCACCGCTCTTGATTTCAAGACACACACACACACACACACACACACACACACACACACACACACACACACACACACACACACACACACACACACACACACACACACACACACACACACACACACACACACACACACACACACACACACACACACACACACACACACACACCACACCACACCACACCACACCACACCACACCACACCACACCACACCACACCACACCACACCACACCACACCACACCACACCACACCACACCACACCACACCACACCACACCACACCACACCACACCACACACACACACACACACACACACACACACACACACACACACACACACACACACACACACACACACACACCACACCACACCACACCACACCACACCACACCACACCACACCACACCACACCCCACCCCACCCCACCCCACCCCACCCCACCCCACCCCACCACACCACACACCCACACCCACACCCACACCCACACACACACACACACACACACACACACACACACACACACACACACACACACACACACACACACACACACACACACACACACACACACACACACACACACACACACATGGATATGATCTAGATCTGGCATACCCGAATGGATCCGTAATCTTCGAAAACACTCCACGGGAAACCACATGCACGACACATTCGCCACACTCAGCCACACTCAACCATACTCCATCAAACTCCGCCGCACTCCGCTAATTTTGCTCATGCGACGATACGTCGGGAAGGAAGGAGCATGACAATTTAGATCTGTAACGAATCCTACACATTTAATCGTGTAGGGTAATTGAACTAATGGTTATATAGTCGGGTCGAGACCGTAACGTACAGCAGAACAAAAAGTTAAAATGCTTTAGCTCATGTTAGGTCAGATAACTAACTTCTGCCCAATTGTCTCCAGAAGCACATCAGTGAAAAGCTCTATCTCGATATAATAGTTTATTCTGACAAAGTCGTTCGCCTAAATTTTGGGTTTCAAGCAACGTGCGCGCACTTTATCGGTTTGGACGAGATTCGCTTGGAACCAGAATAACGTCCTAGAGATTTATGGCAAGGACTCGAGGCATTCGTGGAATACAGCCTGCTACGAAACAACGACATATCCCACTACGGTGAGGTCATTGTGGACGACGAATAATTAACTCCCACATTAGACAATCTTATCGTTCTCACATGGTTGATATTAGTTTGAGACTAATGGACTGTTGCATCGGTTTCACTCTCATGAACCGCCTGTATTTCACCAGTCGATAATAACACGTGTTTCCTCCGAATTCGGTAGATTCATTGCTTCTTGTTAATAATGTAGAATTGTATAATCAAGTTTTGTGTGAGCGTGCGTGCGCACGTCCGCGTTATATTTGTGTACAAATATATGCATGGCTACATACATATTTGCAAACATGCACGCACGGACATAACTCGCATACGGGTGCACAACTTTCGCGTAATTACCTGCCGTTCCGCTGTACGCGTCAAGTGAAAGTCTGTACTTGTGATTTTCGTCGGCAACCGCGAAGCTCGAGTAAACAGCATATTTGGTGGCGCCCTCGAAGTCTTCCAGGTCGATTCTTAGTTTGTACTGTTTTTGTGCAGTAAGGGCGTGCAGAATGTCATTGCCTAAAACATATACAGTTTATCTCTTGCAATGAAAACATATTAGCTTTGTCTTTCTGTTGCTGCCTGCTTGGATAGTATATCTATCTATCTATCTATCTATCTATCTATCTATCTATCTATCTATCTATCTATCTATCTATCTATCTATCTATCTATCTATCTATCTATCTATCTATCTATCTATCTATCTATCTATCTATCTATCTATCTATCTATCTATATATATATATATATATATATATATAATGGCGCCTGGAATTGCGTTTTAACGTTTTAACAACATTATTCAAACTAATATGTTGCACACATTATATATATATATATATATATATATATATATATATATATATATATATATATATATATATATATATATATATATATATATATGTATATATGTATATATATATATATATATATATATATATATATATATATATATATATATAGCTCTACCAAAGTGTGATCTATCTATCTATCTATCTATCTATCTATCTATATATATCTATCTATCTATCTATCTATCTATCTATATATATATATATATATATATATATATATATATAGTATATATGTATATATATATATATATATATATACGATATATATATATATTTATATTTATATATATATATATATATATATATATATACAAATATAACATAGACATTTCAATAGCTATGTATAATACTAAATCTTGAACATTACTGAGCAGACTTTCATGACATTTTCACTTTGACTTATTCATCAGAACTTGCTTTATTATCATAGAATGGAAGTATTTACAGTAACCTATTCAATATGTTAATATTACTGAATAAATGTATTTTGTTTATCCAATAATGACTGTTTTTTATATTAATCACATTAATCGTATCTGTCATTGGCGTTCAACTATTGTTCTACATAGTTTACACTTCAAAATATACGGTCAGTAGTCGTTTCATTTAAAGTAATTTGATACGTGTTCGGGGAAGTGTATGTTCGTCTGTTTAACAGTATAACGCACCCTAAACTGGCTATGTCCACGGCTATTTTGGCGCCCGGCTGAGCGGCTGGACTTTCCGTCTCAGCAGTAGCCTTCTGGCGGACGCTTTTTATTTATCTCCATCGTGGACAACCTGTCTTCTGCGTTGAAGCAGCCTGACCGATACCATGGAACTTCCAAATGTGAAGACGGATGGCCCCTTCACCTTGACACCGTGTTTTGGTCATAATCCGGGAGATTTTTAGTGTCTGCCATGCATCCATTCTGCCATTGTTGCCATCACTTCAACGAATGTAGTATAGCGTTCGGTTAGTGTAGTGACTTCTGCGTTATTCCAGTTGCAAAATTCCTGTGCAGTCGGTTTTCATCCCTATAATTATTACATCGGCTCTTCTCTTTTTTCGCACACCTCAAAGTAAACTCAATCACCCCTGATATCGAAGAAAGCCTTATGCTTTGTTATCAAACCTTTACCCTTATTCATGACCTTAGCCCAAACGCTAACCCTACACTTCTGGATTATGAGCCGTCGTTTCACCGTACATGACGTTTTGTTTGAAGTTGTTTCTTCACACGCCACGTCGCCACCAGGTGTCCACTTGGAAATGTAGTTCTTAAGTAAGTCCATTCCAGCGGTTCCGGTAAAAACGGTACTCGTAAGTAGTTAGTGGAAGTTTCTGACACCCCCATTGCGGCGGTTACGCATGAACGACTTCAAAGGAAAATACCCGTAATATCGCCCACCCACCGCTTCGGGTTGCGCGCAGCCAATCAGAGCGCCCCCTGACGGTTGTAGCCGAGCGCAGTGCCTTCTGGGTAACCTAAGCGCCCCCTAGCGACTGGAGGAGGAATGAAAGATAACCAGGAGTCATCGATAGTGGACATAGGAACAAAGAAAATACACGTAATATCACCCACCCACCCACCCACCCCACCCACCCACCCACCCACGCAACACGTGACCTTGACCTTAACCCTGACGGAGTGACCAGTCCGAGTGGCGAGCTAATACTAACTGGACGCCCGAACGACTGGAGTTAACTGTAAGCCGAAGCGTTTATCCAGCTGTGAGCCGTAGCGCGAGATCAAAGGACGCCAATCTGAACAATGTAGCAAGGGAGTCGAGCTAATCAGTGAAAAAAACTGCAACTATGTTGCAGTGACGACATTGATGTGGGACCGAGTCATGTTATAGCCGGTTATATGGAGTGGACATAAGACGTAATAAAATTAAAACTGGTAAAGATAAGGTGATGATGTAATATGTATTAATGAGCCGACATGCATGGCTATAATATAACCGCTGGACGACGGAAATCGGACCGTTCATTAAAGAAAATGTAGCAGGGCGAAAATGGACTATGTGTATAATATGCACACACCAGTGCAAGGGAAACGAGAACGCAATACAAGACGGGAATGTATATAAACTCAAGCAAAATGTAATATATATATATATGAAACTGTTAAATATAATGCGATGAAGTTATATGTAATAGGTAGCCGACATGCGTGGCTATAAGTTAACCACTGGACAATGGAAACCGGACCGTTAATTAAAGAAAATGTAGCAGGGGAACATTGACTAAAGTCTCTTGCCATACGCATATTTTCGTTATATGTCAATATTGTTAAATAGTGCGCTCTTACACTTTACCCATACCTCCTACAGTTTACCCATAATTCCTACAATTTACCCATAAGTCTCCTATTGAATAAGAGTACAAGGACATTTGATTAAATATTTGAAAATAATGACACAATATCGTCCACAAACGTTAGACAGAGGACTCTAAAGTCTCTTGCCATACGCATATTTTCTTTATATGTCAATATTGTTAAATAGTGCGCTCTTACACTTTACCCATAACTCCTACAGTTTACCCATAATTCCTACAATTTACCCATAATTCTCCTATTGAATAAGAGTACAAGGACATTTGATTAAATATGTGAAAATAATGACACAATATCGTTAACAAACGTTAGACAGAGGACTCTAAAGTCTCTTGCCATACGCATATTTTCGTTATATGTCAATATTGTTAAATAGTGCGCTCTTACACTTTACCCATAACTCCTACAGGTTACCCATAATTCCTACAATTTACCCATAATTCCTACAATTTTCCCATAATTCCTACAATTTACCTAGCACACATATGTAGTGAAGTGTGTTTGTTCGTTCACCTAGCTATAAAAAAGAACGGGACTTTAGTTTCAATAGTCACTGTACCCACAGTACAGAGCTGGAATACTTAGTTGATGTACCCACAATACACAGCTACAGTACATAGTCACTGTACCAACAGAACACATCTAGAATACATAGTCACTGTATCCTGAGTACACAGCTAAAGTACATAGTCAATGTACCCACAGAACACAGCTAGAATGCCTAGTCACAGTACCCACAGTACACAGCTAGAATACATAGTAACTGTACCCACAGTACACAGCTAGAATACATATTCACTGTACAAACAGTACACGGTTAGAATACATAGTCACTGTACCCACTGTACACATCTAGAATACATAATCACAGTAACCACAGTACACGGCTAGAAAACATAATCAATGTAACCACATTACACGGCTGGAACACATAATCACAGTAAATTCATAGTCACTGTACCCACAATACACAACTAAAATACATAGTCACTTAACCCACAGTACACAGCTAGAATGTATAATCGCTGGACACACAGTACACAACTAGAATACATAGTCAATGTAAGCACAGTGCACAGCTACAGTACATAGACCTGTACCCACAGTACATGGCTACAATACATAGTCACTGTACCCACATTACTCAGCTAGCGTACATAGTCACTGTACCCGCAGTGCACATCTAGAATATAAAGTCACTGTACCCACAGTACAAAGATATAATACATAGTTACTGTACCCACAGTACACAGCTACAGTTCATAGTCACTCTACCCACAGTACACACCTAGAATACATAGTCACTGTACCCATAGTATACAGCTACAATTTATATTCACTGTACCCACAGTACACAACTAAAATACATAGTCACTTAACCCACAGTACACAGCTAGAATGTATAATCGCTGTACACGCAGTACACAACTAGAATACATTGTCAATGTATGCACAGTGCACAGCTACAGTACATAGTCCTGTACCCACAGTAAATGGCTACAATACATAGTCACTGTACCCACAGTACACAGCTACAATACATAGTCACTGTACCCACAGTACACATCTAGAATACATAGTCAATGTATCCAGAGTACACAGCTAATGTACATAGTCACTGTACCTACAGTACACAACTACAATACATAGTCACTGTACATACATTACACAGCTAGAATACATAGTCACTGTAACCAGAGTATATAGCTATAATACTTAGTCACTGTACACACAGAACACAGCTATAGAACATATTCACTGTACCCACAGTACACAGCTAGAATACATGATCACTGTACCCAGAGTACACAGCTAGAATACATAGTCACTGTACCCACAATATACAGCTACAACTCATAGTCACTGTACCCACAGTACACAACTAAAATACAGAGTAACTCAACCCATAGTACAAAGCTAGAATATATAATCACTGTACCCACAGTAAACAGCTAGAATACATAGCCACTGTACCTTCAGTACACATGTAGAATACAAAGTCACTGTACCCACAGTCCACAACTACAATTCATAGTAACTGTACCCACATTACTCAGCTAGCATACATAATCACTGTACCCACAGTGCACAGCTAGAATATAAAGTCACTGTACCACAGTACACGGCTAGAATACATAGTGACAGTAACCAAAGTACACAGCTACAGTATATAGTCACTGTACCCACAGTACACAGCTAGAATACATAATCACTGTATCCAGAGTACACAGCTAAATTACATAGTTACTGTACCCACAGTACACATCTAAAATACATATTTACTGTACCCAGAGTACACAACTAGAATACATAATCACTGTTCCCACAGAACACAGCTAGAATTCATTGTCACTATACCCACAGTACACGGCTAGAATACATAGTCACTTTACCCATAGTGTACAGCTAGAAAACAAAGTAACTGTACCCACAATATACAGCTAGAATATATAGTTGCTGTACCCAGAGTACTCAGCTACAGTACATAGTAACTATACCCACAGTACACAGCTAGCAAACATAGTCACTATATCCAGAGTACACAGCTAAAGTACATTGTTACTGTACCCACAGTACACAGCTACAGAACATTGTTGCTGAACCAATAGTACACAGCTAGAATGCATAGTTACTGTACCACAGTACACCGCTACAGTACATAGACACTTTACCCACAATACACAGCTAGAACACATAGTCACTGTATCCAGAGTGCACAGCTGTAATACATAGTTACTATACCCACTGTACACAGGACACAGCTAAAATTCATATTCACTGTATCCATAGTACACAGCTAGATTACATATTCACTGTACCCACAGTACACAGCTAGAATATGTAGTCACTATACCCACAGTACACAACTAGAATACATAGACAAGGTACCCACAGTACACATTTAGAATAAATAATCACAGCAACCATAGTACACGGCTAGAAGACATAATCAATGTAACCACAGTACAGGGCTAGAATACATTGTCACTGGACCCAGAGTAAACAGCTACAGTATATAGTCACTGTACCCACAGTGCATAGCTAGAATACATAGTTACTGTACCCACAGTATACGTATAAAGTCACTGTATCCCCAGTACACATCTAGAATACATAGTCACTGTATCCAGAGTACACAGCTAAATTACATAGTCACTGTACCCACAGTACTCAGCTAGAGTACATAGTCACTGTACCCACATTACACAGCTATAATACTTAGTCACTGTACACAAAGTACACAGCTGTAATACATATTCACTGTACCCAAAGTACACAGCTAGAATACATAGTCACTGTACACACAGTACACAGCTAGCATACATATACATTGTACCCACAGTACACAGCTAGAATATATAGTCACTATACCCAGAGTACACAACTAGAATACATATTCACTGTACCCACAGTAAACAACTATAATACATAATAATAATCACTGTACCCACATTAACCCACTACAATTCATAGTCACTGTACCCACATTACTCAGCTAGCATACATAGTCACTGTACCCACAGTGCACACCTAGTATACAATGGTACTGTACCCACAGTACACAGTTAGAATACATAGTAACTGTTCCCACAGTACTCAACTTTAATACATAGTCACTATACCCACAGTACACAAATAAAATACAGCTATAATGCATTGTCACTACATCTCCAGTACACGATTAGAATACACAGTTACTGCTCACCCAGGACACTACAGCATGGCAGCCTGTTATACAGCAAGACAGCCTGTTATACAGCAAGACAGCCTGTAATACAGCAGGGCAGCCTGTAATACAGCAAGACAGCCTGTAATACAGCAAGACAGCCTGTAATACAGCAGGGCAGCCTGTAATACAGCATGGCAGCCTGTTATACAGCAAGACAGTCTGTAATACAGCCAGACAGCCTGTTATACAGCATGGCAGCCTGTAATACAGCAAGACAGCCTGTAATACAGCATGTTCTACCGCTGTCTGCGTACGCGTAACCCCACTTTTTCCTTCCGTGATGGATGCCCGGCGTCGTTAGTTGAAAGTTGCCTGCCGCGTTTATCAGTTTTCTGATTACTGTGGTATTGTTCCGAGGCTGACGTCAGTTGTCTGGCTTATTTCTAGCATGGTATATAAGACGGCTGAGATCGTCGTGTCGTCATCACAACCGCCATTATTGAGTTCGTAGCAACTTACTGACTATATATTCTAGATGTGTACTAAGGGTGCACTGGTCATGTATTCTAGCAGTAACTGTGTATTCTATTTGTGTACTGGAGTTGTAGTGACTATATCTTACAGCTGTGTGGTGGAGATACAGCAGCGACCATGTATTCGAGCTGTGTCCTGGGTGAGCAGTAACTGTGTATTCTAATCGTGTACTGGAGATGTAGTGACAATGCATTATAGCTGTATTTTATTTGTGTACTGTGGGTATAGTGACTATGTATTAAAGTTGAGTACTGTGGGAACAGTTACTATGTATTCTAACTGTGTACTGTGGGTACAGTACCATTGTATACTAGGTGTGCACTGTGGGTACAGTGACTATGTATGCTAGCTGAGTAATGTGGGTACAGTGACTATGAATTGTAGTGGGTTAATGTGGGTACAGTGATTATTATTATGTATTATAGTTGTTTACTGTGGGTACAGTGAATATGTATTCTAGTTGTGTACTCTGGGTATAGTGACTATATATTCTAGCTGTGTACTGTGGGTACAATGTCTATGTATGCTAGCTGTATACTGTGTGTACAGTGACTATGTATTCTAGCTGTGTACTTTGGGTACAGTGAATATGTATTATAGCTGTGTACTTTGTGTACAGTGACTAAGTATTATAGCTGTGTAATGTGGGTACAGTGACTATGTACTCTAGCTGAGTACTGTGGGTACAGTGACTGTGTAATTTAGCAGTGTACTCTGGATACAGTGACTATGTATTCTAGATGTGTACTGGGGATACAGTGACTTTATACGTGTACTGTGGGTACAGTAACTATGTATTCTAGCTATGCACTGTGGGTACAGTGACTATATACTGTAGCTGTTTACTCTGGGTTCGGTGACAATGTATTCTAGCCCTGTACTGTGGTTACATTGATTATGTCTTCTAGCCGTGTACTATGGTTGCTGTGATTATTTATTCTAAATGTGTACTGTGGGTACCGTGACTATGTATTCTAGTTGTGTACTGTGGGTATAGTGACTACATATTCTAGCTGTGTACTGTGGGTACAGTGAATATGTAATCTAGCTGTGTACTATGGATACAGTGAATATGAATTTTAGCTGTGTCCTGTGTACAGTGGGTATAGTAACTATGTATTACAGCTGTGCACTCTGGATACAGTGACTATGTGTTCTAGCTGTGTACTGTGGGTAAAGTGTCTATGTACTGTAGCGGTGTACTGTGGTATAGTAACTATGCATTCTAGCTGTGTACTATTGGTTCAGCAACAATGTTCTGTAGCTGTGTACTGTGGGTACAGTAACAATGTACTTTAGCTGTGTACTCTGGATATAGTGACTATGTTTGCTAGCTGTGTACTGTGGGTATAGTTACTATGTACTGTAGCTGAGTACTCTGGGTACAGCAACTATATATTCTAGCTGTATATTGTGGGTACAGTTACTTTGTTTTCTAGCTGTACACTGTGGGTAAAGTGACAATGAATTCTAGCTGTGTTCTGTGGGAACAGTGATTATGTATTCTAGTTGTGTACTCTGGGTACAGTAAATATGTATTTTAGATGTGTACTGTGGGTACAGTAACTATGTAATTTAGCTGTGTACTCTGGATACAGTGATTATGTATTCTAGCTGTGTACTGTGGGTACAGTGACTATATACTGTAGCTGTGTACTTTGGTTAATGTCACTATGTATTCTAGCCGTGTACTGTGGTACAGTGACTTTATATTCTAGCTGTGCACTGTGGGTACAGTGATTATGTATGCTAGCTGAGTAATGTGGGTACAGTTACTATGAATTGTAGTTGTGGACTGTGGGTACAATGACTTTGTATTCTACATGTGTACTGAAGGTACAGTGGCTATGTATTCTAGCTGTTTACTGTGGGTACAGTGATTATATATTCTAGCTTTGTACTATGGGTTGAGTTACTCTGTATTTTAGTTGTGTACTGTGGGTACAGTGACTATGAGTTGTAGCTGTATATTGTGGGTACAGTGACTATGTATTCTAGCTGTGTACTCTGGGTACAGTGATCATGTTCTATAGCTGTGTTCTGTGTGTACAGTGACTAAGTATTATAGCTATATACTCTGGTTACAGTGACTATGTATTCTAGCTGTGTAATGTATGTACAGTGACTATGTATTGTAGTTGTGTACTGTGGGTACAGTGACTATGTACATTAGCTGTGTACTCTGGATACATTGACTATGTATTCTAGATGTGTACTGTGGGTACAGTGACTATGTATTGTAGCTGTGTACTGTGGGTACAGTGACTATGTATTGTAGCCATGTACTGTGGGTACAGGACTATGTACTGTAGCTGTGCACTGTGCATACATTGACAATGTATTCTAGTTGTGTACTGCGTGTACAGCGATTATACATTCTAGCTGTGTACTGTGGGTTAAGTGACTATGTATTTTAGTTGTGTACTGTGGGTACAGTGAATATAAATTGTAGCTGTATACTATGGGTACAGTGACTATGTATTCTAGGTGTGTACTGTGGGTAGAGTGACTATGAACTGTAGCTGTGTACTGTGGGTACAGTAACTATGTATTATATCTTTGTACTCTGGGTACAGTGACTTTATATTCTAGATGTGCACTGCGGGTACAGTGACTATGTACGCTAGCTGAGTAATGTGGGTACAGTGACTATGTATTGTAGCCATGTACTGTGGGTACAGGTATATGTACTGTAGCTGTGCACTGTGCATACATTGACTATGTATTCTAGTTGTGTTCTGTGTGTCCAGCGATTATACATTCTAGCTGTGTACTGTGGGTTAAGTGACTATGTATTTTAGCTGTGTACTGTGGGTACAGTGACTATGAATTTACTGTGATTATGTGTTCCAGCCGTGTAATGTGGTTACATTGATTATGTTTTCTAGCCGTGTACTGTGGTTACTGTGATTATGTATTCTAGATGTGTACAGTGGGTACAGTGACTATGTATTCTAACCGTGTACTGTTTGTACAGTTAATATGTATTCTAGCTGTGTACTGTGGGTACAGTTACTATGTATTCTAGCTGTGTACTGTGGGTACTGTGACTAGGCATTCTAGCTGTGTTCTATGGGTACATTGACTATGTACTTTAGCTGTGTACTCAGGATACAGTGACTATGTATTCTAGATGTGTTCTGTTGGTACAGTGACTATGTACTGTAGCTGTGTATTGTGGGTACATCAACTAAGTATTCCAGCTCTGTACTGTGGGTACAGTGACTATTGAAACTAAAGTCCCGTTCTTTTTATAGCTAGGTGAACGAACAAACACACTTCACTACATATGTGTGCTAGGTAAATTGTAGGAATTATGGGTAAATTGTAGGAATTATGGGTAAATTGTAGGAATTATGGGTAACCTGTAGGAGTTATGGGTAAAGTGTAAGAGCGCACTATTTAACAATATTGACATATAACGAAAATATGCGTATAGCAAGAGACTTTAGAGTCCTCTGTCTAACGTTTGTGGACGATATTGTGTCATTATTTTCACATATTTAATAAAATGTCCTTGTACTCTTATTCAATAGGAGAATTATGGGTAAATTGTAGGAATTATGGGTAAACTGTAGGAGTTATGGGTAAAGTGTAAGAGCGCACTATTTAACAATATTGACATATAACGAAAATATGCGTATGGCAAGAGACTTTAGAGTCCTCTGTCTAACGTTTGGGGACGATATTGTGTCATTATTTTCAAATATTTAATCAAATGTCCTTGTACTCTTATTCAATAGGAGACTGATGGGTAAATTGTAGTAATTATGGGTAAACTGTAGGAGGTATGGGTAAAGTGTAAGAGCGCACTATTTAACAATATTGACATATAACGAAAATATGCGTATGGCAAGAGACTTTAGAGTCCTCTGTCTAACGTTTGTGGACGATATTGTGTCATTATTTTCAGATATTTAATAAAATGTCCTTGTACTCTTATTCAATAGGAGAATTATGGGTAAATTGTAGGAATTATGGGTAAACTGTAGGAGGTATGGGTAAAGTGTAAGAGCGCACTATTTAACAATATTGACATATAACGAAAATATGCGTATTGGGTGGGTGATATTACGTGTATTTTCTTTGTTCCTATGTCCACTATCGATGACTCCTGGTTATCTTTAATTCCTCCTCCAGTCGCTAGGGGGCGCTTAGGTTACCCAGAAGGCACTGCGCTCGGCTACAACCGTCAGGGGGCGCTCTGATTGGCTGCGCGCAACCCGAAGCGGTGGGTGGGCGATATTACGGGTATTTTCCTTTGAAGTCGTTCATGCGTAACCGCCGCAATGGGGGTGTCAGAAACTTCCACTAACTACTCTCGTAGTTACGAGATGGTTTTTTCCATATCGTCTCTGAAAATTTGCTAAGTGATAGGAACCATTCGTACTTACATCCGAAATCATATTGTCTACTTGCATAAATTAGCTTATCAACCTAGGGAACCAAATATTTCTTCAAAACCGTTATTCTGGTTGTTACAGCTTAACATGCACTTAAAGTAATTATATACAACACACATAAAATGCTTGTTGTCAAAGACACATGTAGCATACTTATATTCTACATCTTATTCATCAATATCAACTTTGCTCTTATATTTTTTATAACTGAATAGTATATTTGTGTGACCACAATTATATATATATATATATATATATATATATATATATATATATATATATATATATACATATATATATATATATATATATATATATATATATTTATATATATATATATATATATATATATATATATATATATATATATATATATATAATTGTATATATATATATATATATATATATATATATATATATATATGTACATATACATATATATATATATATATATATATATATATATATATATATGTATATATATATATACATTTATATATATATATAAATACATATACATATATATATATATATACATATATATATATATATATATATATATATATATATATATATATACATATATATATATATATATATACATTTATATATATATATATATATATAAATACATATACATATATATATATACATATATATATATATATATATATATATATATATATACATATATATATATATATATATATATATATGTATATATATATATATTTACATAACTGAATAGTAATATATTCTAGAAACACTACTTACGTCCTCGCGGAGGCAGCCGTGAGCATTGGTCACGTGGTTGGCACATCGCGAGTCAAGTTACGTTGTGTTTAAATGTTGTTGTATTGTACGAAGTCAGTTTAATAAAACTGTTGCTTAGTTTGGTAAAAATCATCGAAATTACTGACTTTGATCGTTAGATATGGATAACTTGCGAAATTGTGAATATCTTTATGCTATTGTATATGGAGCCGAACCAAGTTCACCAAAACTAAAGAACAAATGTGTACAAAGGCCGTAGTAGATACTATAGATAGGCACATTGTTTTCTCGAAATTATTCTCAAAAGAAATGAGCTAAACAATTGGATTCGATGAGGAACCAAAATCGACCACAAATATATTCCTTCTAGTCGATATATGTTTTACTGCGAAATACGTTTGAAGTAACATGTGCAAATGTATAGCTAATACTTGTTTCAATGTGAACTTCAGCTCGTTTATGTGTTTCGTTGGGCAGCATTAGAGAAATCATCGTTTTTTCTTTCTTGCTATACCAACAGGTTGAGTGGGTTTACTATTAATCGTTCACCCACCAAGCCAGAATTCACCAGACACGTCGCCGAATCCTTCCTTGTAGCTGGCCCAGTCGCGGTAGAAGTCGACAGAGCCGTCCTGTCGTCGCTGGAACACCTACACGTGAAAACGAACACCTACACTTGAGAATGAACACGTACACGTGACAATAAACACCTATACGTGACAAGGAACACCCACACGTGAAATCGAGCACCTACACGTGACAACGAACACGAACACGTGACAATGAACACCTACACCTGACAACGAATACGTGACAATGAACACCTACATGAAATTTTTATCACATCCTCCGCGCCAACTTCCGGGGAAGGATCTGCACGCCAAGCCTAGCCCTGATCCAATACTTGCCAAATCACAAGGACCGCGGGTGGACATTTGATGAGGATGATGATGATTATGATGATTACGATGACGATGATGATGCAGATCTTGTAATTGACTGGATATCTTGGCCATCTGCTCCTGACAGTAATGAACTCGCTTAGTGCACATTCAAAAAGCAGATGAAAATTCGCGAGTGTCTCTTGGACTAAGATGTGTGAATGCTCTGTGTCGATGCAAATTGTGCATAAATATAAGCCATATTTCTGGCGATGATGCTGAGTGTTATGGATGAGGATGAAGAAATTAATTGAACATTTACCGAATGTCAATAATGCTCGCCAAAATCATAAACTAACTTGTGCGAGTTATTTACGTAAACCATTGAAGCATATTGATTCTAGCTATAAACAAAACTTGGTATTTGCCTTTTATAACCTTGTTTGAAATAAATAAATAAATAAATGTGCATGATATAAACACAAGACAAATACAGATGTTTGCATTTGACTAGCATTGATGGCCAGAAATCAACATTTAAAACATCACACCAATGACATTTGCAACATTGTTGTCCATTGATTTGAACTGAGTATTCATTTATCTGCCTGTTTTTATTGTGTATGTGTGTGTGTGTGTGTGTGTGTGTGTGTGTGTGTGTGTGTGTGTGTGTGTGTGTGTGTGTGTGTGTGTGTGTGTGTGTGTGTGTGTGTGTTTGGCTAGATAGTAAGACGCTTTAAACTGATACCAACCAAAATGCCACCGTTTCAAAACAATGTACCAGTGTACCACGCCACCATCTTTAAATGATATGTTCAAAGGAAAACATTTTAAGGAACTGTGCAATGAAAATGGCACGTAGTGGATTTAGAACAGGTGGTAGGGAAGTCAGATTATATCAGACCGATATGTTCTATGTGTTTTCCTACCAGCCAGCCGCCGCCGTCCGTCTCCATGTCACAGTAGACCGATACGAACTTCCTCTCCTCGACCAGGTAGATCGCATACACGCCACTTTTGTTGTAACCGCTCTGCAGTACATCGTCGCAATCTTTGGCAGGAAGACGTTGTGTCAACACTGGACGAGATTAATTAAATTAATCAAGCACGACCACATCACACTAACAAATTAAACTAACGATAACTTTACAAAAATGTTTTACATTTGTATGTGTTATTTTGTATTTAATAGATGCAGGCAAGAAAGGGTTGTAAGTCGTAATGCATACACACTGAAGCAAATAAGGTGTATGGAAGCATAGACGACCGACCGACCGACCGACCGACCGACCGACCGACCGACCGACCGACCGACCGACCGACCGACCGACCGACCGACCGACCGACCGACCGACCGACCGACCGACCGACCGACCGACCGACCGACCGACCGACCGACCGACCGACCGACCGACCGACCGACCGACCGACCGACCGACCGACCGACCGACCGACCGACCGACCGACCGACCGACCGACCGACCGACCGACCGACCGACCGACCGACCGACCGACCGACCGACCGACCGACCGACCGACCGACCGACCGACCGACCGACCGACCGAACGAACGAACGAACGAACGACCGACCGACCGACCGACCGACCGACCGACCGAACGAACGAACGAACGAACGACCGACCGACCGACCGACCGACCGTCAAAGGAATCCTTTATGTTGCAGCGTCAACACACGACGGTGGAGCTCGTATCATGATACCAACGTAATGCCATAATAATAATGCCGGTCCTACTGTAAAATATACATTTCCACCTGTAAAGTCAGCCGATCGTCATTTGACTGTAAATAACATATATATATATATACTTCTACGTGTAAAAACAAATAGGATGAAAAAGTCTATTACCAGTAAGAAAAATGTCAATCATACCTTCCTCAAGTGTAGCTATCTTTTCTTTCATCGTGTTTTCCAGCTTAATCACATATTCCTGTTGTTGTTCCATTGAGTCATTGAACTGTTGCTGCAGCTGTTCAATTGAGTCTTGGTGTTGTTTCTCCTGTTCCTCCAGTGAGTCTACATATTGCTGGTGCTGCCTTTCCAGCCGTTCTACAGTGTTCTGCAGGCGAGACAACATCACCGTCAACGCATAGACGTCGTTTTCGTTATTGTCATCAAAACAATAGTTCGTGGTACATTGTGACACGGTTGGTGTTAAATGTACGACGCACACGATAACCCACACTGCCAGGAGACGTGTTGCTTGTAAACACATAACGGTGAGTATAAGACACGTGTTATGAACGCTGTAGACGGCACTCAGTTGTCGCAGTCTCTGGAAGTAACTGCACTACGTCTCGGCCAGTCTAGCTGGTGTGTGCGTCTGGGATCGTGACAAATAAATTTCTAATCGAACGACTAATGAACTTCCTGTGGCAGGGTTCTTAGCTACACCCTATTTCAAAATGTTGTCGAGGCCATTACTCTCTTTGTAACAATGAAACGCAGTTAATAATGTTTTTCGTTTGAGAAAAAACCAATAAGGATATTTTTTAATGTCATGGTGTAATATTTCATCAAGACGAGATAAATAAGAACTGGCGGTGTTTTTGTTCGAATGACACAATATTTACAAGGTTGCTATTGTGTCGGTTTCATATTTGTATTGTATATTTGTGTATTTGTATTCGTGTTGAGTGTCATTCCCTTTTAAGTTAAGGATTAGTTGAATAACTTCTGTTAAACGTGCCACAACTGGGTAGGTTAAATCGGGTTAAGCGTCCCCCATCACGTTCACAAATTGCAAACTCTGAACGTCCCAGAATCTGTAAAGTTTTGCGAAGAAATGTCGATGACGACCGAAAGGATGTTGCCGCGGAGAAGAAGAAGAATAGCGGGGGACGCCGAGGATGCCGGCCTGTCATGTCACTGAAAGTGCAAATGAGCCGAGTGCAGATTCAGATTGATCGATCGATTCCACCGGGAGATGAGACATAGAACTAGTCACATGATGGAGATGAACGACGTCCGTGTATAAAAGGAATGCATCGCGGGATCGATTGTCGACGGAAGTACAACTCGTACTTCAAATTAGAGAGTCGGAAACAATTAGTTTCAACAAAGAATACAGCGTACCAACAAGACAAACCGGTTCTCTAGCCACACGGAAGTATTTGATTATGACTTTAACGAACAACTGGGAAACATAACTAACATTACATTTCAGAGTAGCCTTTTATATACTAGTGCAAACCTATGGTAACTGTTAATTGTTCTTGATCGCTTTTCGGTGCTGGTTCCTTTTCACAAGCTTGTACCAGTGACGACCATTTCGTGGATGGATGTGACATTAGAGAAATATGTGACAACATTTTGTTGCAAAGGGTGTAGTTCGCCACTGCGCGACGAGGATGTTTGTTGATACAACTAGAACACCCATTAGTAAAACAAGCGTTCGTACCAGTTGACCCATTGTAAGCTCGCCAGATGTAAGTTGATTAAAAATCTCTGGCGCTGCTCGTTAGGTCCTTATAAACACGGTTCTTATATATATATATATATATATATATATATATATATATATATATATATATATATATATAATATATATATATATATATATATATATATATATATATATATATATATATATATATATATATATATATATATATATATATATATATATATATATATATATATATATATATATATATATATATATATATATATATATACATATATATATATATATATATAAATGGGAATATGCGACGTTTGATTAATGATTGGTCCATTGCTAATTTATTCTATTATGCTAATAATAATTGTGAAAGCATACGGAGTGGATGCGCTTTGCAAATTTGTTTTTCTCTTATCGAGTTTAGCGAAATTTTTGCGCTTCCTTTCTCATCGATCTTTGAGCAAGCTGATTTATGTCGAGCAAGTTGAACGAGGTGATTGTTGACGACGCTCAGTGAGCAAGCAGTTGAGTGTTTTCCTTTGTTCTGGTTTCGCCATTTTGTTATGCGACGGTCTTTGTTTGCATCGTGTTTAATTTCACCGTCGGCCAGTAAATGTGTTGGTCGGCGAATTCGCCGGTTAGTGGTTTTGATTTTGGGGCATAGTCATATTTATTGGCTTGGCGAGCATGCACGGACGAGAAATCCGGCCGAGCTGTTCACCGATTTTTGGGTACGGGACCGGAGTTGCAAAGTAAATTACTTGGGAATTCGGGGGGGGGGGGGGCACGCTACCCTTCCTTTCCTCGCCAGCGGCCATGACGCGTATCGCTACGTCTCACGCGGATGTCTGCGTTCTACATTTCAGGGGTAATGACCTAGATGCTGGATCTGCTCCCGATCCAGTACTAGTGGCGCTTGACATCCAGCGTTTGGCCGTTAAATTGCTTGGTTTAGGCGTCAAACAGGCCGCCGTTTGTCAGGTCATACGTAGACGTAAATGGCGCAATTTCAGTTACGAGGAGGGTGCTGCTCGTGTAATCCAAGTCAATGACTACCTCGAACATTTCAGTAACGATTCCGTAGGGATCTTTTTCTGGAGGCATAAGCGCCTTTGGAATAGCATCCGCCCTGTCTTTCGCAGAGACGGAGTCCATTTTAGTGACATCCGTAATTTCAGATTGTACCGCTCCATCCGAGGAGCCGTCGTAAAAGCTGTAAAGCAGGTCACTGATGGCGGTGTGTAGCAGAATGGTCATGGGTCGAGTGTTTTTCCGTTATAACGGGGTTTAAATCGCCTGATGAATAAATTTGAGAATAGTCATTTCATTTCATGCCACCACTTATTTCTACCATGATTCTTTTGTTGTGCTGTATATGTAGCAGACTGGTAATGTGATGAGGCGAAGGGTAACATAACGTACATTGTGGGTCATTGACTACAGATCGCCGTCACGCCTATGGCGGATTGTATATGTTGCGTTCTCAGTTACTGTGTTATTGGCTACGTAACGTGCATTATCATGCTATACGGCTTTGTTCATTGTCATGGGATTTTTGTTGTGCTTACGTACTGTTCTATATCCATGTTACGTGGTGTGCTTGGTCACACTATAGTGTCATGATCAACCTCATGGGATTTATGTCGTGCATCGTCACGTTTTATGCTTCGTCACTGTTTTATCCATGTTACGTAGTGTGCCTTGTCACACTGCAGTGCTTAGATCACTCTCATGTGATTTATTGTACTGCGTCGTCACTGTTTTTATCCATGTTACGTAGTGTGCATTGTCACATTGCAGTGCATTGATCACTGTCATGGGATTTATTGTCGTGCGTCGCCACTGTTTTTATCCATGTTACGTAGTGTGCCTTGTCACACTGCAGTGCTTAGATCACTGTCATGTGATTTATTGTACTGCGTCGTCACTGTTTTTATCCATGTTACGTAGTGTGCATTGTCACATTGCAGTGCTTTGATCACTGTCATGGGATTTATTGTCGTGCGTCGCCACTGTTTTTATCCATGTTACGTAGTGTGCCTTGTCACACTGCAGTGCTTAGATCACTGTCATGTGATTTATTGTACTGCGTCGTCACTGTTTTTATCCATGTTACGTAGTGTGCATTGTCACATTGCAGTGCTTTGATCACTGTCATGGGATTTATTGTCGTGCGTCGCCACTGTTTTTATCCATGTTACGTAGTGTGCCTTGTCACACTGCAGTGCTTAGATCACTGTCATGTGATTTATTGTACTGCGTCGTCACTGTTTTTATCCATGTTACATAGTGTGCATTGTCACATTGTAGTGCTTTGATCACTGTCATGGGATTTATTGTCGTGCGTCGCCACTGTTTTTATCCATGTTACGTAGTGTGCCTTGTCACATTGCAGTGCTTAGATCACTGTCATGTGATTTATTGTACTGCGTCGTCACTGTTTTTATCCATGTAACGTAGTGTGCATTGTCACATTGCAGTGCTTTGATCACTGTCATGGGATTTATTGTCGTGCATCGTCACGTTTTAGTGCATCGTCACTGTTTCTATCCAGGTTACGTAGTGTGCATTGTCAAACTACAGTGCTAGATCTTCATGCAGGTTCACACATGGGGAGATAAAGTTTATCTAGTTGGTCCTGCTGTTGTATTGTTGTTGCAGAATGGCACGTGCTAAGGCTACACGGGGTCGTCACCCAGACAAACTCGTGCTCGATCAGCACGCGCACGAGCAGCTACAGTGTCTGCTGCCGCCCCGATGTCTGCTCCTGCCGCGGTGTCTGCTGCCGCCCTGATGTCTGCTGCCGCCTCGGCAGCTCCGGCAGTTGTCTCAATGGGGGCTCTGCCACCTGAATGTGCGATTCGGGAGCATTTCGAGGATGCTCCTAGTCTTCAGGCGGTGGTGCGAGATGCGCAGGAGCCAGCCTTGCCCCGGAGCCAGTGGGAACGCGACATGGAACGCCGCGTGGCATCGTCTGAGAGAATGCTCCAGCAGATTCACACCATGGTGATGGCTTTGCACCCGGCGCCAGCTGCTGGTTCCGCGCCTGCTGCTCTGGGCAGTGCCGCACAGGTGACAGCCGGCCAGGGTCCAGGTACGCCGGAGTGGGGGCACGCTTTTCCGGTGCAGCTAGTCGAGACGAATCATCCTGCCCCGGAGCAGCCGTTGCCATTTGGTTATGGTGCCAATGACAATGTCGCCCCCTGGCCTACTGCCGACTTTATGCATGTTCCAGGTAATGAGGTTTTATGGTCTCTGCCGCGGGCCACGCAGGAATTGATGGCATCATGCGCATCAGTTTCTTTGCCACTCCATGCCCGTATCCCCGATGCCCTTACAGCAAAGATTTGGGCTGGTGAGTTCATCGACCTGTCCCGCCTCATTAAGCCCGACCAGCTCCAGCAGCATGATTACGGCCTGTCGGTACAGGTCGCTACCGGTAGCCCCACTTTCTGCGTGTCTCCGGCAAAGGCCAAGCCAAGTGAGACCCTGTCTTTTCCGTTGTGGATGCAAGCATTCCAAATGTATATGTCCGTCTATTTAACGCAGCCCGCTAACCTTCCTTGTGCCACTAAGATGTTAAAATATATCGAGGTCGTTCGAGGCCTTGCACAGGAGGGGGCCGATTGGCGATCATACGACCAAGTTTTCAGGTGCATGCGGTACCGGGCGGGGTGGGCATGGGACCCGATCAACTGGGAGCTATGGCTGAAGGCATCTCAAACTAAGGCAGATCTGCTGCAGTCCCCAGGGTCCCCCTTTCCAGGCAAGGGCAGGGCCCGGCCCCCAACTGCCAGTCCCTGCTTTGCATTCAACCGGGGAGACATGTGTAACAAGAACACGTGTCGCTGGATGCACAAATGTAGAGTTTGCGGGGGGTCCCACCCATCGATTAGGTGTTTCAGCAGACGGGCAAAACAACAGCGCCCAGGTAACACACCTCCGCCCGGTCCCCCAGCTGGACCCTCGACCGCCACTGACTCGCCCGCTTGGGCTAGGAAGTAAGTTGCCCTCACCTGTGTCCCCAGAAGCACTATGTAGTATTTTAGATGGTTACGATAACAATTTAGTATTTTAGATGGTTACGATAAAAATTTAGTGGTATATCTTTTGCATGGTTTCACTCATGGTTTTCAGATTGGTTGTGTTGGATTGCCCCTACAGCGAGGGGAAGTGGTAAGTAATGTTAAAGCTGCTGACGAATTTGCAGAAGTCATATATCGTAAGTTAGCAAAAGAGTTGGCATTGGGTCGCATACTTGGGCCTTACGATGTTCCGCCAACTTGTCTACGGTATAGGATTTCACCCCTAGGTGTTGTGCCGAAGAAGTCTCCCGGAGAATTAAGGATGATACACCACCTATCATTTCCTGAAGGTTCCTCGGTTAATGATTTTATTCCTAAGGAGATCTCGTCGGTTCAATACGCAACGATCCAGGATGCGATTGATTTCATACGGCATTCACCGAAGCCTGTTTACATGGCTAAGGCGGATGTGGAATCAGCATTCCGTATTACTCCGGTCTCTCCAGCGGACAGGTCTTTGTTGGGTTTTCAGTGGAAAGGGAAGTTTTTTTATGGATGCTGTCCTTCCTATGGGGTGTTCGAGCAGTTGTGCGATCTTTAAATTTTTCAGTACCGCGTTGTAGTGAAATTAGGTGTGACGGGAATGATGCATGTCATTGACGATTTCCTGTTGTTGGCGCACTCAGTTGAAAAATGCAGTCACGATCTCATGGCTTTTGTTGCTCTTTGCAAACAAACTGGGGTCCCACTGGCACCTTGTAAAACAGTGGGCCCATCCTCTTCCATCCCTTTTTTGGGCATTATCTTGGATGCTGTCCATATGGAGGCTCGGCTTCCTGACGATAAGTTAGAGAAGGTCAGGTCATTGCTTTTAGCTTTCCAGAGTAAACAGAAAGTTACTTTTAAGGAACTTTAATCACTAATTGGTGTTCTGAATTTTGCTTGTTCAGTTGTCGTCCCCGGCAGGGCCTTTATGCAGCGGCTGATAGATTTGACGATGGGCGTGCACAAGCAACATCATCATATCCGCTTGACCCGGGAGACTAAACTTGATCTCGGTGTATGGTTGGATTTTTTTTTTCAGTGGCAGGTCCTTCTTCTTGGACGACAGTTTTTTTTGACAGATCACTATCTCCAGCTGTACACGGATGCAGCAGGTGGTATAGGGTATAGCGCACTGTGTGGGTCAGAGTGGTTTTGTGGTGAGTGGCCAGTGGCATGGCGATCATTCAATGTCGCGGTGTTGGAGCTGAATCCTATCATGGCAGCAGTGCATGTTTGGGGTGAGGCCTGGGCAAACAAAAGTGTCTGTTTTTTCGCGGACAATGAAGCCCTTTGCACCTATAATTAATAATCAAACATCGCGTGAATCACACATCATAGCGTTACTGCGTCCACTTGTATTGGCATGCTCTGGTTGATAAATTGTCATGTTTACAGGTGGACGAATTTCGAAAACTGGCACTCTGTGGAAGTACCTTAAATTGTGTCCCCGGCAGGCTTAGATATTCTTTAGACAAGCTGCTGCAGGCCTCCTTAGCTCCATCATCTAGGGCCCATTATGAGCACGCTTGGAAGAAATTGGTCTCGTTGGGCTTACCAACTCGTCTGCCAGTTTCGGTACCGTTGATGTTGCTCTTTATTGCACATTTGTATGCCAATGGCTCTGCCCCAACATCCATTGTTTCCACTGTATCAGCGGTGGCTTATTTTCACAAAATCAATGGTTTCCATGACCCATCTAATTGCTTTATGGTATCTAAGTTGTTGGCAGGAGCTCGTAATTTGGGAACGGTCCCTGATGTCCGCCTGCCTGTCACACTCCCTGTACTCAGCTTGGTGGATGCTTTACCCACCGTGTTTGCATCTCGGTATAAATGTCTTATGCTCCGAGCCATGATGGTACTGGCATTCAAAGCTTATTTGCGAATAGGGAAAATGGTACCTCGATCACGTGGCACGATACGTGGTTGTTTGCACATGGATGATGTTTTATATCCAGGGAGTTGATCACAATTTCTTTCCGGCGTCTTATGCATAGTGCGAGGCAAGGTCACCAATCCCTACAAGTGAGAGGCGAGTGCATTCAGGGGACTATAATCTACCCCGCTTCTTTTTTTGCGACATTTCCAGCTGGCCAGGGGCAACGTGCAGGCTTCTCTGTTCGCATACCCAGATTGCTCCCCAATGTTACGTAGTGAATTTGATGTGTCATTGAAGCGACTACTTGGTTTTTGTGGCTACCAAACTAGTGCTTTTAAGGGTCACAGCTTTCGTATTGGGGCAGCCACTGCAGCCGCACTGAGGGGCGAGTCGGATGCGCAGATCAGCGGTTATTTACGGTTGGTGGGGTGATCACATGTGTCGGTGACCGGCGAATTGGCCCCACCTTTGTAGTTATTCCAGTCAGAAATAGTGTATTTTTAAGCAGGTAGTTATATTCATAGACTGCGTAATAGCATGTAGGGCATTATGCTATTTGGTTTAAGGGTGTTCTATGACAATAGTAATGGCATATAAATTATATATATATATATATATATATATATATATATATATATACATACATACATACATATATATATATATATACATATATATATATATATATATATATATATATATATATATATATTTTGACTACCAAAAATCCATTGCAATTGCATGTCAACGGGGGACAAAGAAACAACAAAGGTCAAAATTATATATATATATATATATATATATATACATACATACATACATACATACATACATACATACATACATACATACATACATACATGTTTTTGTAATTTGCTATCGTTACATGGAAGTACGTAAGTGTAATGTTTGACCACGTGACATGTGTATATATATATATATATATATATATATATATATATATATATATATATATATATATATATATATATATATATATATATATATATATATATATATATATATATATATATATATATATATATATATATATATATATATATGAGAAAAAGACAGGGGTAGAACAAAATTGTACTAAGAGAGAACGAATTCAAACTGCGTCGTCTTCATGATCACTGTGCTCTGATTTGTTTAGCGGTGTCACGGGAGCGTTTAGTCAGGAATCCAGGTGTCTTTGCACTAAATTAGCATGATTAACCTAATGACCCTCCCGTGTTTTGCTCGCGTTGAAGCTAGCTTAAAATCCTGTATGCAACCGTGGTTGCATGCTCTCATATATATATATATATATATATATATATATATATATATATATATATATATATATATATATATATATATATATATAAAAATATATATATATATGTATATGTATATATATATATATATATATATGTATATATATATATATATATATATATATATATATATATATATATATATATAATTTTGACCTTCGTTGTTTCTTTGAGAAGCGATATGGTTCCAGTTCTCCATCTCCGTCCCATCCTCCCGCCGGACCGTCATCTGCCCTGGTCCGCCAGCTTGGTCTAGGAAATAGGATGTCTTCCCCTGTTTGTCCCACAGCGCTTGCAATTTAGTTATATATTTTGTTGATCGATTGACCTACGGCTTCCAGATAGGCTGTGTGGGTGTGCCGCCACCGCCCACTTATGTGATACGTAATCTGCAGTCGGCCGACACTTTTCCGGGGTCATAGACCGTAAACTAAAGAAGGAAATAGCGCTAGGTCGGATATTAGGGCCACATGATGTTGTGCCATTTTCCCCAATTACAGGATATCTCGTCTGGGCGTTGTGCCTAAGAAAATCCTGGGTGAATTTAGAATGATTCACCACCTGTCGTATCAAGAGGGTTCTTCAGTGAACGATTTTATTCTTAAGGAGATGTCTTCAGTGCAGTATGCCACTATTCAGGATGCCATTTATTTTATTAAACGTTCACCGCATTCTGTGTATATGGCTAAAGTCGATGTTGAATCTGAGTTTCGCATTATGCCCGTCTCACCAGATGAACGCCCTTTGCTGGGATTTCAGTGGCTAGGGAAGTTCTATATGGATGCAGTTCTCCCAAAGGGCTGCTCTAGTTGTTGTGCCATTTTTGAATGTTTCAACTCGGCTTTGGAGTGTGCTGCCAAGCATAAGTTGGAAGCGACTGAAGTAGTGCATGTGATCGATGATTTTCTCTTTGTGGCCCATTCCGCGGGTAAATGTGAACATGACTTGATGGCTTTTATTGACCTTTGCAACCAACCTGGGGTACCGCTTGCGCCCGGTAAGACTATAGGTCTCTCTTCTTCCATCACATTTTTGGGGATAATCTTGGATGCCGTCCGCATGGAGGCGAGACTGCCCGACGACAAACTGTTAAAGGCCGGGGCTTTACTCTTAGAGTTCACACGTAAATAGAAGGTTACACTTAAAGAGCTTCAATCCCTCAAATGTGTACTGAATTTTGGGTGTGCCGTTGTTGTCCCAGGTAGGGCCTATCTGCGAAGACTGCTCGACTTAACTATGTGATTATTTAAGCCGCACCATCACATTCGCTTGACACGACAAGCTAATTTAGATCTGGGGGTATAGCTAGACTTTTTGACACATTTCAATGGTAGGTCGTTTTTCTTGGATGAACACTTTCTTACAGGTTACTACTTACAACTGTACACAGATGCAGCTGGTGGCATGGGTTATGGGGCGATTTGCGGGCCAGAGTGGTTTTATGGTGTGTGGCCAGTAGCATGGCGTTGCTACAATGTGGCTGCTTTAGAATTGTATGCAATTATGGTAGCAATGCATGTGTGGGGTTCTGTTTGGGCTAACTAGAGTATATGTTTCTTCACTGACAACGAAGCCCTTGTTCCTATTATTAATAAGCAAACATCGCGGGAGCCCCATATCATCACATTGCTATGTCCACTGTTATTGGCGTGCATCAGATTTAATATTAACTTCGCTGCATCCCACATACCAGGTCGGTGTAATATTCTCGCTGATAAACTGTCGCGTTCACAGTTGGACGAATTCCGTGTGTTGGCGCCCTGGGGGACGGTCAGTCCAAGGGAAGTGCCGTACCATGTATCCCCAGCCGGCTTAGTGATTCTTTAGAGCTCGTGCTGACAGCGTCACTAGCACCGTCATCCAGGGCCCATCATGTGCGCGCTTGGAAGAAATGTGTAGCCTTTTATGGTTCGACAGATGTTCCCTTGTGCTTGCCAGTTTTTGTTTACATGATCTTGCTGTTTATTGCGCATATATTTGCATTAGATTTGGCTTTCTCGTCCATTGCGTCAACGGTTTCAACTGTGGCTTATTTCCACGAGGTTAATGGGTTTACTGACCCATCTAGTGCATTTTAACAAGATTTAACAACACTGCCATCCCAAACAACAAGTTCCAGATGGCAAGTGGACAAGGAAGACATTGGCTTATCGAGAGTCGAACAATTGTCTCATCTCATGTTTAGCCCGCTCTTAGCAGATATATATCAATTCTATTTTTAAACATATTCACACTACTAGCATTAACACAATCATTCGGCAGTTTGTTCCATTCATTTATCACCCTCTGTGAGAAAGAGTACTTTCTCATGTCCAACCTACACTGCTCCTTAACTAATGCTGCTTTGTGTCCTCTGGTTCTACTGCCTTCTTTAAGTTTGAAGAACATATTCGTATCAACATCCTCATAACCGTTCACTATTTTAAACACTTTGGTATCCTCTTAATCTCCTGGTATCTAGCGTTGTCAAACCACATTGTAATAAGCGGCTTTCGTAAATTAAGGTCTCTCAATTCTGGAATTATTTTAGTTGCTCTTCGTTGTATTCTTTCTAGCTTGTCTATGTCCTCCATGCTTGAATACAATATTCTAAGTGTGGTCTAACTAAAGTAACAATCTTTGATGTGGCACTTTATCCAAAGCTTTCTGAAAATCTAAGTAGACAACATCCACTAGTGACCCGTCATCTGCCCACTTTCTAATTTCTTCAAAAAAACATAAGAGATTGGTTCGACATGACCTTGCTTTAATGAACCCATGTTGAGATGTATTTATTAATTTATGTTTTATAAGGCATTCCACCATGTGGTCTCTAATTAATGTTTCAAGTAATTTACATACAACTGATGTTAAACTCACTGGTCTGTAATTTTCTGGCTTGTTCCTCGATCCCTTCTTAAATAGCGGCGTTATGTTTGCTTCTTTCCATTATGAAGGAACTATTAATATGTCTGTTCCGTCCGCTTTCTAGATATAGATGTTTCAAAATAAATGTTGTGTTTCTACTGGTACAGTCCGGTTCTCATATCACATTTCCACGAAGCTGATTTATTGTTCAACTCCCACTACTAGTTAATTTCCTCATCAACCCATTTAAATAAACCACTTATCCACCTGCTAAAGCTAAAGGGGTACATGCCGTTTACACTATGATACAGCGATGCAAGCACAGGTCAGTGACATCCACGCTGCATTACAGCAAGAACCCACTGGAGACGACCTTGCACATGTTTTATCAAACAAATGCGATCGAAAAGGGCCTCTGTAAATGCAGATGACTTAATATTGAAAAAAAATATAATTAATGAGTTGACATCTAGTAGAGTTTTGAAAGAGTTACAAATATGCAGTATGTGCAATTTCCAGTGCTGCACAGCGAAATGCTGTTCCTCATCAGTATTCTGCGGAGGGCTAACTTGAAATGCTTTACAATAGGGTTGTTGTTCCTCCCTCCTCTGTGTCTGGGTGATAAGGTCAATGCTGATGTTGATGAGTGATTTCCTCGCTGCTGCAAAACCAAATTATTGCCGTTTTGCCACGTCCTGCTCTCCGTGGTCTGCCCTTGTCGTCTTTCAAGTTCATTATGTAGTCATATATTTCTTCCAGAAATTGTTCCCACTCCCTCATATTTTCTAAACACAATGGAGGTTTGATCCTCTTCCATGTATAGTTTTCGTGTTTAACAGATTGAAAAGCTATCAACTTTTCGAAAGAAATGTGTGGTTTCCTCACTTCCTTCTTGGCCGTATATTCTCGGAGGAAGTCTGTGGCATCGGCCACTGACGAACTGATGGTCCGTGCTACAACACGGACATTCATATTGTGCACGTAGTACTCAATGCGCGTTTTGCATCAAACACAACTGCGTTGACATTGATTCCGGATTTGATCAACAAAGCTAGACAATCAGGCGACAGTGTGCTTCCAATGTCCTGTTACGCTTACAAACACCAAAGCTTCAGTGGATAAGTTGTCGTCAGCGTCAGGTAATCTGCAAATCCAACATAACGTCTGCCAACTGGTTCACCGACGATTTCTTTGTGAATTGCCATGGCTTCTAAAATGAAGACGCAGTCTTTCATCCATGGTTTGCTTTGGTAGGAGTGTCGATCACCTGTGTGAGAGGCTCATAATCGACGAAAGCTGCCCAACTTCTGATGTCGATTGGGTGTGGCAAGTGTAGTATTGTTCTGACGTAGTCGTATGCCTTGGGGAGTAGTAATGTAGGGTGAGTGCAAACTGTTTGATTTGTTCAGTATATTTGTTCGACCTTGTCGATCCTTGGTAAGTTGGTTTCGATAGATGTGTTGGGCCATTCCGACAAAGTTTAACATGAGTTGAGAAGGACTGTCATTTTTTAAAATATTCTGCTATTTTCTTCTAACCTCTTGATTCAAGATCTTTATTTTCCGTTTTAATTGTGCAGTTTTCTCAAGCATCTTTGAAGATAATAGCTGGTCTTGTATTGCGTAACTATGTTCTGTACTTAATCTGCGAGACCCTTTTGCACGAACATCATGAACTTCTACCACATATGCCTACATATGACTCAGCAGGGTGCTGTCTTACGTTTCTCAGTTTCTGTTGTTTCGGTTGCAGGTGGGAAGGGTAGTTGGAAATGGAGGGAACCAATCATCGAGTCGTCTTCCAATCTTGTTTGGACGAATCACAAAACACTTCTACTGAAAACATTCAGTGCAAATAAAACTGTTGTTTGTTTGAGTCCAGCCTTTCCTCCTCATTGCCTGAATCCATGGTGCCCGATGTTCTGGCCTTTTCTTTACGTCTTGGCATCTGCATGTGACAATAAGTTGGAGGTGGCAGGTTGCCATGGTCCTAACATTGGTGGGAGGTGGAAGAGATGGGACCACTGCCACACACCGCTCATCAAACATGTTGGTAAATAATGCGTCGTACTAGGTCTGTATATAATAACATGAATATTAAATCATTTGTTGTTAAGGTATTCATCACACTTACATAATTTACTATGAATTAGCACATATATGCCAGATGCAATGTCGTCTAAAATTGTTATGCTACTAAGTTGATGGCTCTATTGTTTGTTCATGATGACAGTCAACTAAACAAGTTTTGTGAAATTAAGGATTCTTACATGTGAAACAAGATGTTAGATCCTGTTTTCTGTAGATTCGTACAGCTGCAATCGACACAGGAAATAACCACATTCGTTGTCCCACATGTGTATCCAGCATAGCCTCCAAATATCGTGGAGAGTTAAACAGTAATACATGCTGCTCACTCCAGTATCAACAAACCCAACTGCACACACTTATTAATACATTTGTTTTTGATTGAGTTATCACCATGACAATATTCAACAGTGCAGGGGCAGCAACCCTTCCCGGGATCTGGACACGCTACCACATGGGAAGGAACTTAGCAAATGGAATTCCACCCTCGCAAGTGCAGTGTCCTCCACATAACGAGAAACAAACCTGGTGGACAGCATGTAAACATTATCTACAATGAAACCGTCCAAATTGTATAGCCAGATGGCGCCACATACATTAAAGCACCACCACTTTAACACGATTCCGGCGACAATTATGATAGTGGGTGTGTGGAAGAGAGTGGGACGTGGGAGGTTGACCTGAAAAAAGGTGGGAGCCGGGAAGTGGGTTAGTGGGAGGTGGATTCTTAAAATTGGTGGGAGGTTGACCCCCAAAACAGGTGAGAGATGGGATGATGGCAAGCCTATACAGGTGGGAGGTTAGAGGTTGAGACCCCTGCACACCATCTCATGCTAGTGTATATACAGCGTACGTCTAAATTATTAGGATTATCGTCGACTAGCTGAATTAATAAAGGTAAAACCACACGTGGTTTTTTGTGTGAAATTTAACAGTTTGAGAGAGTGGGATATTTAGTAGCGGGTTGGTGAGACGGGAAATTGGGTCGAACATTCGATATCCCGGATTGGGCGGTGCTTCCGCATAGGCTGAAGTGTAGGATTCTTAAGTGGACGGATGTTACGTTGCTGTGAAGTACAACTAATGATAGAGCGTCTTGGTACCCATGTTCGAGAACAAGTATAAAAGGCATTATGTTATGGGTTAATCGCGTGATTGATAAAAAGCCCAAGCCATATTGCAGCTATAACAAATTCCTGTTCTTGCCGCTTAATAGTCCAATCGCTTATTAAAATGTGCGCCATAAAACATCAACAGATTATCAGAATTTTCGGCCATTTAGAACATTGTTCTACGACATTTAAATAGTATTGGGAAGTGCTAAAATACATTTCGCACGATCACGTCGTCTCATTCGCCTGCACGCAGCAGTAAACAAGTGCCGGAAGTGCTAATACAGCAAACAGAAATGCCTCCCGTTCGTTGTCTGATATGTCTACGCGCAAACAGTAAATTATGTAATGCACTAATTGCTTGATTTGCATGAAGGTTAAACATTCACAGCAAAATAAACACAAAGAGCAATAATTATTAACCGTACTGTGTACTGACATAGAAAAGGGGCAATACATGGTAGTATCATCTTTATAAGCAACTTTTTGCCAAAAATAAATGTAATTTGCGTTTTTGAAACAAAGCACATATCTACATTATGGATAATGTACAACCTAATTTCCACAAGACAATGCCTTTACCAGTCCCACTTAGAGATAAAGTGGAAACTGAGCTAAGCAGGTTGGAACAAGATAACATTATAAGGAAGGTAGACCACACTGATTGGTCTGCTCCCATAGTGGTGGTGCCGACAGCGAACACAACTGTGAGAATCTGTGGAGATATCAAGGTAACCACCAATCCGAATGTTGAACTGGGACATTACCCATTACGCAATGTGGAAGATCTATTCGCGTCACTAGCCGGTAATAAAGTGTTTAGTTAACTTGATATATTGCACACACACACACACACACACACACACACACACACACACACACACACACACACACACACACACACACACACACACACACACACACACACACACACACACACACACACACACACACACCAACAGTTGGAGCTGGATGCCGAGTCAACACTATGTGACCGTGAACACCCACAACGGAATATATCGCCACGTACGTATGCCATACGGGGTAAGCAGTGCTCCAAGTATCTTCCAGTCGGTTAAGGATCACATCCTGAAGGGATGGATCATGTCATGTGCTTGCAAAAATGCATTTTTATCAAGGCTGAGTCGGAGTAAGAACATATCCGTGTTCTGAATGAAGTACTCACACGCCAGGGTTACACATAGATGAAAATGGTTGGACTCTCGATAAGCCAATGGCTTTCTTGTCCACTTGCCATCTGGGCCTTTGGCTTGGATGGCAAATCTGTGTTAAATCTTGTAGCTGGCCCAGACGCGGAAGAAGACGACGGAGCCGTCCTGTCGACGTTAGAACACTTACACGTGACAACGAACACGTAAAAATGACAATGAACACCTACGTGCAGTGTTCACCACATCCACCGCGCCAACTTCCGAGCAAGGAAATGTATGCAGCCTAGTGCAGAACAAATACTTATAAGGACCGCGGAAGGACATTTTATGATGATGATGCAGACCTTGTAATTGACTGTGTGTCTTGGCTATCCGCTCCTGACAGTAATGAACTCGCTTTCTGCACCTGCAAGAAGCTCCAAAAACACATGATAAATCATGTGTATCTCTTTGGTCAAGGTGTGTACGATTGTACTTTGACAAGTAGATCTCAGGTAAGATCAAGAGGCGGTTGGTGAAAGTCCGTGCACAGCGTCGCCAGGTGTACGTAGATCACTACGGGTTAACTGCTCAACATTCTTATCGGTCTGTAGCTGAGTATACAATGCATGTGACACTGGATTTGTTGAAATCAGGCAGTGTCCTTTCACATCCATTTGCCAAGGAATCGATTGGACGTAAAGTAGGAATTTGATTTCACTATCTCTATTGTTTACTCATGTTGCGATACGTTGGTGAGGAAGATTATACAAAGAAACGATACATTCCGGATTTGTAATAACATCCTGTACATTTAATCATGTAGGATGATTGGACTCTTGGCAATGTTGACCGGTGACGTTTATGCTAAAGAGGAAGCAATATTATAGATTAGCATGAGACAGTAACGTGGTGTCACCAGTTGTATTAGTTTGAAACTAATGAACCGTCGGTTGCTATTATATTGTAAAGCGTATCTTTGCTATTCGATAATAAAACGTTTTCCCGTCCAAGTTTTGTATGTATGTATCCACGTTTGCATGCATGAATTATATTATATAATCACCTGCTGTTCATGTGAACGCTCCAAGTGAAAGTTGGTACTGTTGGTGATGATGATGCCTTGTAATTGACTGGATATCTTGGCCATCTGCCGATGACAGTAATGGTCTCGCTTAGTGCACCTTCATAAAAGCTAACAAAACACATGATAAATCACGTATGTCTCTTTGGTCAAGATGTGTACTATTGTTCTTTATCTATGCTAATTAAGCTGTCAAAACGAGTTGACCAAGAAGACCATTGCTTCCTTTCTTTCAGTAAAAGCGAAGTTGGGCTCAGAGCGATGAACCGTCGCAGGACACTTTCATGATTTAGGGATTGAGAAATTAAACATGCGTGATAGTGGTTTGTGCAACGAGGTACATACGTGGAATGTGTTACATTGTTAGCCCACTGGTCAGGTGGAACACGGCTGATCGGTGTTATGTAATATGCGATTATGTACTTATATCAATCAGTGGTGCGCTGTTAAAGAAGCGTTGCAAAATTCTCCTATAGGATCTACCAATAGCATAGTTAGCATAGGATCGCTATTACACAGTACAGTTGTCCTACACTAGCACTGGTGTGTAGCTTTAGAGAAAATGCGGTGTAATGGAGGAAACACACATTGACATACGGGATGGATACAAAAGGTGACAGGAGAAGTATATGAGAACGATGCTGAGACCCCATTGAGACGGCCAATTGAATGTTCAGGATCAAATTAGTGAAGTGTTGATGTTATGTGACGGAGTTAGGTGATATAGGCTTTTACTTAAGCGGAGAAGGGGAAGGAAACCAGACTGATTTGGTGGTGCACGGATGTGCGTATTTACAGTGCGACGGGCCGAAGTGAGCCAGACGTAGACAATTATTTGGCAAAGCAACGCAGTTGTCCCCGGAGTATCGGGCTATTGGGTGGAATTGAGGCACATAGCTGAACCTGGAAATGGCGTTTCATGTCAACCGAGAGCAAGCGATCTTCGTGACTTGGGAAAGGGACCGCCCGGTCACACCGCGCAGAGATACACCGCCCGTCGTCCGGCGGGACCGCTGCATGGACGTCACCGCCCGAGAGTCTCGTACTGCATATATATCGAGAACTCGATGGAGAACATTGTGGCGTCCGCCGTTGATGTACTGTTTATATAGTGATTTTTAACTACCGATTGTCCTGAGCATAGGAACTGTGTTATTCAAAGGCTACAGTGTTGTAGATTTCTTTTGACAGACCAAACGCGTCCATGGTTTGGAGTAGCCCTTATAGTAGACTCGTTTTATTTGTTATGTTACCCGATAGTGAATACAATTCACGTGGAAATTCATATGTGTTCGTCCTTTCTATGATTAATCTGCCGCGCTAGATATTACAATCTAAATACACAACAAATCAAGTCTTGCTCCACCTGGCGTTTTGATCGACGTCTTACGATAAACAAAGACTGTCACCATCGGCTGAAACCATACGCACATGCACACAACGTAAGGAATCGTGTGTTTCTCTAATTATATACGTTTTTTTTTCTGTTTCATTCCTTTGGTGTATGTACTTTGATGGGCTATTTGTGAAGGTGTGGAGCGATGTGCGAGACGAGTAGATGTGGCGCAGCTGGATTTGCACAGGGCGGTGTCGATTGGCTAAAAACAAACTACATAACATACACATGTACTGTGTGTGTGTGTGTGTTTGTTTGTGTGTGTGCGTGCGTGCGTGTGTGCGTGCGTGTGTGTGTGTGCGTGCCCGTGTGTGTGTGCGAGTTCGTGCATACGTGTGTGTGTGTGTGTGTCTGTGTGCATTCGCGCGCGTTCATTCGTTCGTGCATGCGTGCGTGTGCATTAAATCAACATGTCTTTCATTAAACGTAGTCGCATGTAGTGTAGTATAGTTTACCTATTTTGTACTGATCACGGGAATACAATTACTTATTATCTAAAAATACGTAATATTAACAACTAAATGTGTACATTGTATCATTAAGAAATCTCCCCTTTACAACAGAACACACTCTGACATAGTATCTATTTTGATAGGCTACATACTAACCATTCTTTATGCAGAGCCAGGCAAGAGTGCACCACTTGTGCAATGGTTAGTTTTTTCTATATGAATAATTTATCCTGACCACCATTCACACAGTAAGCACACAGGTCATGCAAACATGTCCCATCAAAGGTAGAATGATCAGAATTTTTTTATAGAGCAGTAGTTTAAAGTGTTCCGCAAGTATGGGATGACCCATGTTACATGAATAACTTCAGGCGGCATAAAGCAGGCAGCTGTTTACTTGAGTAAAATTAATATAAGTAAAATGCATAACATGCATCGCGTTGAAATACACTAAAGACGAGAGTGTCACACGCCAACAGTTTTGTTAACAGGAAGATATTTGAAACAAATTGTCACAAAACACTATTGTCCTGTTTCAACTGTATTATCTTGATAACTTATTTAATTGTCACTAACGGTACGTTTTATTTTAAACTTTTATTTAAAAGATTACACCATTCGGCAAGAAATACGTAAAGACAATATATACGACAACGTTGTGATTCTTCATTCGGCGGTATTTCGATATTCATAACTGACTTCTGCTACGGTCTCAGTTTCATCTCGACTTTCTTGAGCGAGTACTTGGTTTTATGCCAGTGATACCAATTGATGCCTTCGCCATTGGCAGTGTTTGCGCCACCAAGGTACAGACCATTCAAGTTGGAGTGATGACAGCCTTTATACCACCAGGCTCCCTTGAACCTTTGTGCACAGTGCCAACCTGGCACGTCATTGTCACGGTCCTTTGTGCTGAACGCCATACCAGCTTGGTATGTGAGTGAATCTCCTGCAGCATAAACAATGTCATCAACCCGCGAGAATCGTTCATTGTGAAAATATAACAGAACACATTATGACAAGATCAACTCTGTATTCGTTATTTTAATGTTAATGCAGTAAAAGGACTAACATGCACAACATCAAGACACACAAACTTGAATGAACACTGTACCACGTATAACATATACATATCAGTTTGATAATTTAAAAGAAGCATTTAAAACGTCAGACGGAGCCCGGTGACGTTCGGGTAACCTTTATCTTTACTTTACGAATATCTAGACTCGTTCCTTTTAAAGCGCGGATGATATTACAATCGAGAAAATAAATTTATGGGAAACTGATTTTCAGCGAACACACAAAACAAACGGAATTCACGGAATCGATGGTTTGAAACGGAATTCACCCTTTTCGAACGTGATCGCAGAAAACGGACAGAATAAACGGAATCGATGTTTTTTAAACAGAATTGAACACATCACACTGAAATTCCAATTTATATAAACGACATTACAAATACATGAGTATGTTTTGCTCCACATCGAGGACGAACTGTGGCATATAAACAGCGTGAAGCTGATCTAAGCAAGGAGCATGACACGCGACAGCCACGCACCCTTTTTTGTACAGCACGCACGTACAATTTTAATTTGCGTACAATTAAAACTTGTTTAATATAACTGAAACTATGATAATATTTTTTTAATATAAATTATATAAAATTTGGCAAAGGTTTGCGTTAATTTTATGAGTTAATCGTGTGATTAATAAAGCGCGCAAGCCATATCGCAGCTAGGACAAATTCCCGCTCTCCCCTCTTAGTAGTCTATGCCGACAATTAAAATGTACACCATAAAACATCATTATATTGTTAGAATTAATTTTTGACCATTAAGACAATTGTTCGGTGACATTTGAATAGTACATCGAATTGTAGAAAGCACATTTCGTACGATCAATGCATGTCAATCGTCAGCACGCAGCAGTAAACGAGTGCCGAAAGTGCTTAAATAACAAAAAAATTACCTCCCGTTCGTTGTCTACTGTTTGTGCGCAGTAGACAAACCATGGTTTATCCACTGCGCACAATCAGTTTATTCAATAATGTACTAAGTGCTTGATTTATATTAGCATTAACAACAAAAAGAACAAAAGGAACAATACTTATTAAATGTAATGTATCATGATTGAACTCGGGGCCAAACATGGAAGTAAAAAAAATTTAAAGGAATTTTTTTAGAATTAAATGTAATTGGATTGTAATTTGTGTATCAAATTCCCATTTTAAAACTTTCTTAGATTAAAAACAATTACCTTTTTAAGTATTTCAAAGTAAATTTGCCTTTTTTGAAATATAGCGCACATCTACATGATGAATAATACACAACCTAGGAACCACAAGGCAAGGTCTGTACCATGGGCACTTCGAGATAAAGTGGTAGCTGAGCTAAGCAGGTTGGAACAAGAGAACATTATAAGGAAAATATACCACACTGTCTCCTCCCATGGTGGTGGTGCGGAAAGCGAACAAAACCGTGAGAATCTGTGGAAATATCAAGGTAACCACCAATCCGAATGTTGAACTGGATAATTACTCATTATCCAATGTGGAAGATCTCTACGCGTGACAATTATATGGTAAAGTATTTGGTCAACTTGATATATTGCACATATACCAGCACTCCGCCACACTCCGCCACACTCCGCCGCACTCAGCCGCACTCCGCCACACTCCGCCACACTCCGCCGCACTCCGCCGCAGTCCGCCGCACTCCGCCGCACTCCGCCGCACTCCGCCACACTCCGCCACACTCCGCCACATTCCGTAACCGGAGTATCTCCCGCAACACTATTCTTAAAATTCAGATTGCGAAATAGGTTTAGTCTAATGAAACCTCACATGGCTAAGGACAAGGAACAAAAACAGCAACCACGATCGCAGCGGTGTCAAGCTTGGAGAATTGGTTATTGGGGACCCAAGTCCTGTGCATAACCATCGTGGTGGTAAAGACAAGTGGATCTCATATATGATCATTACAGGTGGTCGGGACCACTCATCTTGTGCAGGTATGTGTCTGCAGAAAAAAATCAGAACCATCTGTCAAGGAACCAAAAAGTAGGAATGTAGTTTCACCAACACTACTTTTACTCATGCGGCGATACGTCGGGAAGGAAGACACAAAAAGAAACAGGACAATTTGGATCTGTTACGACTCCTATACATGTAATCGTGTAGGGTGATTGGACTGATTGTTATATTGTTGGGTAGCTGTTAAGCTTAAGAAGAAGCAGTATTAGATTTTGGTATGAGACCGTAAAGTACAGCCCAACAAAAAGTTAACATCCTTGAGTTCATGTTGGGTCAGATAGCGAACTTCTTCCTAATTATCTCCGGAAGCACACTAGTGAAAAGCTCTATATCGATAAAATACATCTGATAAAATACATCTTTCGCCTTTATTCTCGGTTTCAAGCTTCGGGCGCGCACTTAATCAATTTGGCCGATATTCGCTTGGAACCAGAAGAACGTCCTGAACATGTATAGCCTGCTACGAAACAACGGCATATCTCACTACGGCGAGATCATTGGGGACGACGAAGAATTATCTACTGCATTAGAAAACCTGATCGTTCTCACATGGTTGATATTAGTTTGAGACTAATGAACTGTTGCGTCGATTTCACTCTCATGAACCGCCTGTCTTTCACCAGTTGATAATAAAACGTGCTTCCTCCGAAGTCTGCAAAATCATTGCTTCATGTTAATAATGTATAATTGTATAGCTAAATGATCACGTGTTTTGTTGTGCGTGTGTGCGTTCGCGTATGTGTGTACACATGTGTGCATGGCTACACACATACTTGCGTGCTGCACGCACGAATAAAACACGCATACGGGTGTACAAGTTTTGTGTAATCACCTGCCGTTCCGTTGTACGTGCCAAGTGAAAGTCTGTACTTGTGAATTTCGTCAGCAACAGTGAAGCGCGAGTAAACAGCATATCTAGTGGCGCCTTCGAAGTCTTCCAGGTCGATTCTTAGTTTGTACTGTTTTTGTGCAGTCGCGGCGTGCAGATAGTCATTGCCTAAAACAAATACAATTTATCTTTACAAATTAAACTTTCAACGAAAACAAATTAGCTTTGCCTTTTTGTTGCTGTCTGCTTGGGTCGTATATATCGCTCTACCAAAGTGTCAACTATCGTTAGAATGTGTGCAATATGTTTTTTTAAATACATTTTTGAAAACGTTACTCGTAACTTTAATCGTGTTTGTCACAGTAACGCGCAGTTGTCGTATTAAAGGAAAGTATAAAAAGGCACATGATTAGTTTGCATTTGTTTACCAGGAACACAAATTAGGTGTACAAAAAGGACATTTAGAAAAGTTAATGTAAATGCATGCCCTGGTGATGCGCATTTTTATGATAAAGTTGGACTGATAATAAACACAGCTAATAAATATCCATGCACTCCACAAACAAAAATACACTAATAAACTTATAGTATAGATATATTTTCATCATTGTTTTTATGTATGATAAAAATAGCTTTATACATCTAAACTGATAATAATTAATTCTACTTTTGTGACGATACCACATAACACAATGTATACCACTACACATATATACACATTTAACTCAGAATTCTCTCTCTCTCTCTCTTTCTCTCTCTCTCTCTCTCTCTCTCTCTCTCTCTCTCTCTCTCTCTTAGTCATATTGATCATAGTATGAGAGTATTTGGAGTATCCTATTCAATATTTAATTAAGTATTACGGAACAGTCAACATTATCTTCGTAGATGTATTTTTATCCAATAATGAATGAAAGAAAGACATTTCTTGAATATGAATCACACTAGTCATCTCTTTCAATGGCATTCAACCTTTGTTCTATATAATTAACACTACATAAATAAATGTATTTTCAATTAAAGTAATTTAATACGAATACAGTGAGGTGTAAAATACATTTATATATAAATAAATATATATATATATATATATATATATATATATATATATATATATATATATATATATTAGGGTGACCCGCACAAGTACAAAACCTACACATCGGCTGCTATATGTTTTATTACTATATGGCTAATATGTCAGTCGAGAGTATCATCTATGATTTGCGCACCATTTCAAAGGACGAAGAAACAGATGTCCTAGAATGAACAGTGATGTCGAAACGCAGCTTACGTCTTCGCGGAGGCAGCCATGAACATTGGTCGGGCGTCAATTCACGTGGTGCTCAAATGTATAGTTTGTGAATAATTATTGTTGTAATGTACGAAGTCAGTTTAATAAAACAGTTGCGTACTGTTGTTAAATGCGTTAGATGTGGATAACTTGTGTATATCTGTATGGCATTTTATGTGGAGCCGGACCAATTTCACCAAAGCTAAATAACAAATTTGTACAAATGTGCTAGCATTCCTTAGTAGATACTATAGATAGGCTAATATTTTAGCGAAATTATTCTCAAACGAGACGAGCGAAAAAAAACATTGGATGTAATATGTCTATTATGCAGCCAATACTTGTTTCAATGTGAACTTCTGCTCGTTAGTGTTTTTCTTTGTGCAACATTAGAGAAATCATCGTTTTTTTTCTTGCTATTCCAACAGGTTGAGTGGATTTAGTATTAATCGTTCACCCACCAAGCCAGAATTCGCCAGACACGTCGCCGAATCCTTCCTTGTAGCTGGCCCAGTCGCGGTAAAAATCGACAGAGCCGTCCTGTCGTCGCTGGAACACCTACACGTGAAAATTATCACTTTCGCGTGAGAACGAACGTGATTCGTGATAATGAAAACCTACATGAAATGTTCATCACATACTCCGCGTCAACTCCCGAGCAAGGATCTGCACGCCTAGTGTAGAACCAAGACTTGCCATCTCACAAGGACAGCGGATGGACATTTGATGACGATGATGAATATTATGATGATGATGATGATGCAGACCTTGAAATTGAGTGGATGTCTTGGTCATCTGCTCCTGACAGTAATGAACTCGCATAGTGCACTTTCAACAAGTAGATGTCAAATCACGATAGTCTCTTGACCTAAATTGTATGATTTCTCTGTGTCAATGCAAATTGTGCATAAATATATGCCACATTTCTGGCGATGACGCTGAGTGTTATGGATGAGGATGAAGGAAATAATTAAGCATTTACCGAATATCACTAATGTTCGCCCAGATCATAAACTAGCTTGTGCGAGTTATTTACTTTTCCAGCCCTTTACGTAAATATATGAATAAATTGTAAGATTTGCATACAAGACAAACACAACAGTTTGTTTTAGCCTTGCTTTAGGGAGACACATAATATTGCCACTAATTGACATTGAGAACACACATAATATTGCCACTAATTGACATTGAGAACACACCTTTGGTGAATTTTATAATATTGATGTGGAGCGTATGTACTAAATATTTAAATTACATTGATACATTTGTATAATAGTTTAATTAAATTTATACCGAACATTGCATTATATAAGTAAATCCAGGAGTTCACCCTTTCAGCGCAAATCTTACCTACATCAATTCACCGCACTGAATATAATTTAGCCAGGTTTGTTTATATAATATAGATAATAGGCCTTAAGCGGATATCAACCACGACGCCATAGTATCAGAACTATAAATATGACCACCTTACCAACCAACCGCCGCCGTCTGTCGTCATGTCGCAGTAGACCTTTATGCTTTTATTGGCCGCGACCAGACGGATGTCGTACACGCCACTGGCCAAATAACCTTCCCTCTTCAGGTCAGCGCAGTCGGTGGCAGACGGGCTTCCTGTGGTAGCTGATGTCGTAGCTGTAGCTGGTGTAGCTGATGTCGTACCCGTAGCTGGTGTCGTAGCTGATGCACACGTTTTGTTCAAATTCCGAAGATCTAACATTTTTCGAAACAAACGAATTTTCATTAGATTATCAAATTTACTAAAGCACGACCGACCGACCGACCGACCGACCGACCGACCGACCGACCGACCGACCGACCGACCGACCGACCGACCGACCGACCGACCGACCGACCGACCGACCGACCGACCGACCGACCGACCGACCGACCGACCGACCGACCGACCGACCGACCGACCGACCGACCGACCGACCGACCGACCGACCGACCGACCGACCGACCGACCGACCGACCGACCGACCGACCGACCGACCGACCGACCGACCGACCGACCGACCGACCGACCGACCGACCGACCGACCGACCGACCGACCGACCGACCGACCGACCGACCGACCGACCGACCGACCGACCGACCGACCGACCGACCGACCGACCGACCGACCGACCGACCGACCGACCGACCGACCGACCGACCGACCGACCGACCGACCGACCGACCGACTGTAAAATATACACTTCCACCTGTAAATATAGCATATCGTCATTTTATTTTAAAATGTATAATATTACATACTTCTATGATAAAGCAAACTACCAATAAAGAAAATATAAATCATACCGTGCTCAAGTGTAGATATGTTTTCTTTCATCGTGTTTTTCAGCTTAATCACATATTTCTGTTGTTGTTCTAATGAGTCATTGAACTGTTGTTGCAGCTGTTCAATTGATGTTTGGTGTTGTTTTTCCTCTTTCTCTAATGAGTCTACATATTGTTCGTTCTGCCGTTCCTGCCGTTCCACAGTGTTCTGCAGCTGTTCAATTGAGGCTTGTTGTTGTTTTTTCTGTTTCTCCATTGAGTCTACATATTGTTCGTTCTGCCGTTCCTGGCGTTCCGCAGTGTTCTGAAGCTGTTCAATTGAGGCTTGTTGTTGTTTCTCCTGTTTCTCCATCGAGTCTACATATTGTTCGTTCTGCCGTTCCTGCCGTTCCACAGTGTTCTGCAGCTGTTCAATTGAGGCTTGTTGTTGTTTCTCCTGTATCTCCTGTTCCTCCAGCCTTTCTACGGTATTCTGCAGGCGAGACACCATCGCCGTCAACACATCGACGTCGTTTTCGTTATTGTCATCAACACAATATTTCGTGGTACATTGTGACACGGTTGGTGCTAAATGTACGACGTACACGATAACCCACACTGCCAGGAGAAGCGTTGCTTGTGAAAACATGACGGCGTATAGATATATATATATATATATATATATATATATATATATATATATATATATATTTATATATATATATATATATATATATATATATATATATATTTATATATATAATTTTTGATATACATATATACATGCATTTATATATATATATATATATATATATATATATATATATATATATATATATATATATATATATACATACGTATATATATATATATATATATATATATATATATATATATTGAGATATACATATATATATATATATATATATATATATATATATATATATATATATATATATATATATATATATATATATGTGGAAACATAACTAACATTGCATTTCAGAGTAGTCTTTTATATAATAGTACAAACCTATGGTAACTGAGAACTTATCTTGTTCGCTTTAAGGAGTTGGTGCCTTTTCACAAGCTAGTACCAGTGACGACCATTTCGTGGATGGATGTGCCATTAGAAAAATCTTTGACAACATTAATTTTGTTGCAAAGGGTGTAGTTCGCCACTGGGCGACGAGGATGTTTGTTGACATAATTAGAACACCCATTAGTAAAACAAGACCGCTGAGTTCTTATCAGTTGACATTGTAAGCTCGCCAGATGTAAGGTGCTAAAAAATCTCGTAAGCTTCGCCATTACTCACTGAAATCATTAAAACAAATTCCCGGATCAACCCACTTCATTCAGCCAGGGCCTAACTCAGTTGACTAGTAAATACAAATAAAGAAATTTACCCCTCCATAACAGAAGTTCGCTATATCATAACAGTTTTATTCAAACAATATCTCAGCATTCTCAATTCGTTCTCTCTTAGTACAATTCTGCTTTCGTACAATTATGTTATATATATATATATATATATACATATATATATATATATATATTTATATATATATATATATATATATATATATATATATATATATATATATATATATATATATACTACTGGTTAATGTCCTCATCAATCCGTTTAAATAAACCACTTATCCCCCTGATAAAGCTAAAGGGGTACATGACTTTTACACTATGATACAACGATTCAAGCACAGGTCAGTGGTATCTCTACACAGGTCAGTGACATCCACGCTGCGTTTTGGCAAAAAACCGCTGCATTTTGGCAAAAACCCACTGAAGGCGACCTGGCACATATCTTGTCAAAGAAATGCGATCGAAAAGGGTCTCTTTCAATGCAGATGCCTTAATACAAAAAATATATAATTAATGAGTTGACATCTAGTAGAGTTTTGAAAGAATTACAAATATGCACGATCGCACGCTCGCACGCACCCACACATTATTTATAGTACTGAATCCTACCCCGTAGCATCTTATTTTGCTCGCAATAAATGTGACCACTAGGGAAACACGGAATGTTATGTACCCCCAAGATAAAAGCGAAAATATATCTCTATTATATGGATATTTGAGAACATTTTTAAAACGTTTATACTCGCTTACTCACTCACTCAGTCACACAGTTACTCAGTCCCTCACTCACTCACTCACTCACTCACTCAATTAGAGCGTACTTGGATACATTAATTTTAGTGTTTGACCTTGGGGATCTGATGGATTCTGGAACAGCTACATATGCTGCGTGGCACCTTGGCAACATAGACACCGATGCAGGTGATCCTCATTGTGTAGAGATACCATAATTTTCTCCATGGCGTTAACGTCGTCGTCATCTGTAAGTTGGGTGGGGATTGAAGCTGCAGAGATAGTTTCCAGTGGATTTCAAGGAGTGGCTCTCAAAGGGATTCCTAGAAGTATGTGCAATTTCCAGTGTTGCACAGCGAAAAGCTTTTCCTCATCAGTATACTGCGGAGGGACAACTTGAACTGCATTAAAATAGGGTTGTTTTTCCTCCCTCCTCTGTGTCTGGGTGATAAGGTCAATGCTGATGTTGAAGGGTGATTTCCTCGCTGCTGCATAGTCAATTACTGCCGTTTTGCCACGTTCTGCTCACCGTGGTCTGCCCTTGTCGTCTTTCAAGTTCATTATGTAGTCATATATTTCTTCCAGAAATTGTTCCCCCTACCTCATATTTTCTAAACACAGTGGAGTTTTGATCCTCTTCCGTGTATAGTTTTCGTGTGTAGCAGATCGAAAAGCAACACACTTTTCGAAAGAACTGTGTGGTTTCCTCACTGCCTGCAAATTCCTCCTTCGCCGTATCTTCTCGGAGGAAGTCTTCGGCATCGGCCACTGACGAACCGAACTGATGGTCCGTGCTACAACACGGACATTCATGTTGTGCTTGTAGCACTCAATGCGTGTTTTGAACAGTTTGTTGCGCCCCTGAATACTCCTGCAGAGTATACAGGGTTCGATGTATTGCCACCTGATCAACTTCTCGTCATGCTGGATAGTTTCGTAATCTCCAAGGAAGAAAATTTGGTCATATGGCACACATCGAATAGAACATATATTTTGTCTTCGGGACGGACACGGTGGAAGAACCACGGTCTCACATCACAATCGTTCAACTTACAGCCAGGTTTAACACCTGTTCTTTAATTGCCGAATGTTCCATCAAACACAACTGCTTTATTATTGATTCCTGATTTGATCAACAAAGCCAGACAATCAGACAACAGTGTGCTTCCAATGTCCTATTACGCTTACAAACACCAAAGCTTCAGTGATTAGGTCGTCGACATCGTCAGGTAATCTGCAAATCCAACATAACTTCTGCCAACAGGTTCACATACGATTTCTTTGCGAATTGCCTTGGAGTCTAAAATGAGGACGCAGTCTTTCACCCATGGCTTGTTTAGGTATGAGTGTCGATCACGTGTGTGAGAGGTTCATAATCGACGAAAGCTGCCCAACTTCTGATGTTTGATGGGTGTGGCAAATGTAGTATTGTTCTGACGTAATCGTATGCCTTGGGGAGTAGTAATTGAGGGTGAGTGCAAACTGTTTGATTTGTTGAGTATACTTGTTCTACCTTGTCGATCCTCGGCTGTTGGTAAGTTGGTTTTGATAGATGTGTTGGGCCATCCCGATAAAGTTGGACTTGAGTTGAGAAGGACTGTAATTGTTTTTTAATATTCTGCTACTTTCTTCTAACCTCTTGATTCAAGATCTTTATTTTCTGTTTCAATTGTGCAGTTTTCTCTAGCATCTTTGAAGATAATGGCTGGTCTTGTATTGCGTAACTATGTTCTGTACTTAATATATGAGCCTCTTTGCAGGAATATCATGAACTTCTACCACATATGCCTACATATGACTCAGCATGGTGCTGTCTTACGTTTCTCAGTTTCTGTTGTTTCGGTTGCAGGTGGGAAGGGTAGTTGGAAATGGAGGGAACGAATCATCGCGTCGTCTTCCAATCTTGTTGGGACGAACCACAAAACACTTCTACTGAACATATTCAGTGCAAAGAAAACTGTTGTTTGTTTGTGTCCAGCCTTTCCTCCTCATTGCCTGAATCCATGGTGCCCGATGTTCTGGCTTGTTCTTTATGTCTTGGCATCTGCATATAACAATACGTTGGAGGTGGCAGGTTGCCATGGTCCTAACATTGGTGGGAGGTGGAATAGGTGGGACCACTGCCACACACCGCTCATCAAACATGTTGGTAAATAATGCGTCGTACTAGGTCTGTATATAATATCATGAATATTAAATAATTTGTTGTTAAGGTATTCATCACACTTACGTAATTTACTATGAATTAGCACATATGTGCCAGATGCAATGTCGTCTAAAATTGTTATGCTACTAAGTTGGTGGCTCTAATGTTTGTTCATGATGACAGTCAACTAAATAAGTTTTGTGAATTTAAGGATTCTTACCTGTGAAACAAGATGTTAGATCCTGTTTTCTGTAGATTCGTACAGATGTAATCGACACAGGAAATAACCACATTCGTTGTCCCACATTTGTATCCAGCATAGCCTCCAAATATCATGGAGAGTTAAACAGTAATGCATGCTGCTCACTCCAGTATCAACAAACCCAACTGCACACACTTATTAATACATTTGTTTTTTAACTGAGTTATCACCATGACAATATTCAACAGTGCAGGGGCAGCAACCCTTCCCGGGACCTGGACACGCTACCACATGGGAAGGAACTTAGCAAATGGAATTCCACCCTCGTAAGTGCAGTGTCCTCCACATAACGAGAAACAAACCTGGTGGACAGCATGTAAACATTATCTACAATGAAACCGTCCAAATGTTTTAGCCAGATGGCGCCACATACATTAAAGCACCACCACTTTAACACGATTCCGGCGACAATTATGATAGTGGGTGTGTGGAAGAAAGTGGGACGTTTGAGGTTGACCTCAAAAATGGCGGGAGCAGGGAAGTGGGTTAGTGGGAGGTGGATTCTTAAAATTGGTGGGAGGTTGGCCCCCAAAACAGGTGGGAGATTAGAGGTTGAGACCCCTGCACACCATCTCATGCTAGTGTATATACAGAGTACGTCTAAATGATTAGGATTATCGTCGACTAGCTGAATTAATAAAGGTAAAACCACACGTGTTTTTTTGTGTGAAATTTAACAGTTTGAGAGAGTGGGACATTTAGTAGCGGGTGGGTGAGACGGGAAATTGGGTCGAACATTCGATATCCCGGATTGGGCGGTGCTTCCGCATAGGCCGAAGTGTAGGATTCTTAAGTGGGACACAAATAGTGGACGGATGTTACGTTGTGTGAAGTACAACTAATGAAAGAGCGTCTTGGTACCCATGTTCGAGAACAAGTATAAAAGGCAACGTGATATTGCTATTATCTGATGGGAAGGGCGTAATGTGGAAAGTTGGTATACCCTCTAATCTTTCAACAAACTGGCAACAGTTCCTGCGGATTGGTGCCAACAAGATATAGTTGTTTGCTTTCTTGACAAAGCACATCACACATATGGTAATCATTAAGCGGAAATCTTCAGTGTAAGTGACCCCCATTAATGGCGAAACTCTTCCGTCTCAATGCCACCACCAAAAAATTGTCTGACGAAGTGTAAATCTTCAGTCTCACTGTCTCAGCGGCCCATCAAAGTACGTCTGATCAAGCGAAACCGTCCAGTCTCAACGGCCCCAGAACTGTGTCTGACGAAGCGTTCAGACACATTTTTAGTGTCAGTGGCCGCCCCCCCAAAAAAAATTAAAACATATGCCCAAGTCGCACTGTCAACTTTGTCTCAGCGGCGCAAAACAATTATTCCGATGAAGCGGAACTGTACAGTTTTAGCGGCCCCAGAAAATGTCTGACGAAGAGGATCGCTTCATTAAGCAATATTTTGCCCGAAGAAGCGAAACATTTCAGTCACAGCGACTGGCAAATTTGTTTTAATAAAGCGGAAATCTTCCGTCTCAACGCCTCCTCCCCACCCCGCAGAAAAAAATGGTCTCAGGAAGTGGCCATTAAAATTGTGTTTTGTGAAGCGGAACTCTTTTATCTCATCGGACCCCTACAACATTTTTTTCTCAGCGCGAGGGGTGTGTACGCACCCAACGCACCGCCTCCAGCCGGCGGGCCTGATATATACTTTGTGTGTGCGTACGATGACTATCTGTGTCTGACGACGCGGAACTGTTCAATCTCAGTGGCCGCCCCCCAAAAAGATGTTGAAAGATGAAAGCACACGATCCGCGTGGAATTCTTGAAGTTTTTCGTGGGTTACTCTACAGATACAGAGGCGTCCGTCGCCGGAAAAGACTTCCGAAATATGCACGACGAAGCATACGATGGTTCTGCGAACATGACCGGGAAGATTATTGCTTTGGTGCAGGCAAATAACACAAAAAGGGGTGTAAACAGTCATGTACTGATTGTGTGAATATACCATGAAAACCCCACACACGGGAGGTCACTGCTCTTGTAAGGCCATTACACCTTTAAATAATAAGGTTTGGCTTTGTAACAAGGAACTACTATATTTGTATGTATGTGTGCGTGCGGGCGAGCGTGTGTGCGACCATGCGTTCGTAGTGCGTACATGCGTAGTGCGTGCGTGTGTATCCTGCAGACATTTGGATAACTAGAAATTCTGCCACCTGGTGGTTTTTATTGGACACCCCAGTTTTCCGGGGCTGGATGCACCCATGACACACTGACACGAAAATCATTCATTGTGACCATATCGCAGATCACATTATGATAGGACCAACTGTGTAGTCGTTATTTTAATGTTAACTGCTGGTGTTAATGCCGCTAAGTTACTTAAATATACATATTTCAGGCTCATGCGCTTGAACGAACGCAGTGTTAGGTATACATTACACCTATTTCGTGATATTTGTGGAGATCGCGACATGTTTCGTGGAATTAAAATTGAAAAATCGGACGGAGTCCGTCACGCTCGGGTAAACTTCATCCTTACCTACTATGGCTATGACACAACCGTGGCCTTTTAAAATTGTTCTTTAATTGTTTTACAAGATGATATGTCATTCTTTGGGGTATCCCAAAATATAGATCAACATGCATTTCATATATGTAATATATTGTAAACATGGTTTTATATATAGACTCTTTCTTTTTAAAGCAGATAAGATCTAATTACAATCGAGAAAATAAAGTGTTGGGAAATTGATTTTCAGCCAACGCAGAAAACGGACGGAATTCAGAGAATCCATTGATTCAAACGGCAGTCACCCTTTTCGAACAGAAATTCCGTGATCGTGGAAAACGGACAGCATATACGGAATCGATGTTTTGAAACATAATTCAACACCTCAAACTGAAAAAGCAATTTGTGCAAACGACATTACAAATACAGGAATACATTTACCACCACATCGATTTTAATTTGCGTACAATAAATATAAATTTGTTTAATATATCTGAATCGGTGATATTATTTTCTTTATATTAATGTTATGAAACATGGCAAAGGTATGCGATTATGTTATGGGTTAATCGCGTGATTGATAAAAAGCCCAAGCCATATTGCAGCTATAACAAATTCCTGTTCTTGCAGCTTAATAGTCTAATCTTAATAGTCTAATCGGTTATTAAAATGTGCGCCATAAAACACCAACAGATTAACAGAATTTTCGATCATTTAGAAAATTGATCTAGGACATTTAAATAGAATTGAGAAGTGCTAAAATACATTTCCCACGATGACGTCGTCTCATTCGACTGCACGCAGCAGTAAACAAGTGCCGGAAGTGCTAATACAGCAAACAAAAACGCCTCACGTTCGTTGTCTGATATGTCTACGCGCAAACAGTAAATTATGTAATGCACTAAATGCTTGATTTGCATGAAGGTTAAACATTCACAGCAAAATAAACACAAAGAGCAATAATTATTAACCGTACTGTGTAATGACATAGAAAAGGGGCAATGCATGATAGTATCATCTTTATAAGCAACTTTTTGCCAAAAATAAATGTAATTTGCGTTTTTGAAACAAAGCACATATCTACATTATGGATAATGTACAACCTAATTTCCACAAGACAAGGCCTTTGCCAGACCCACTTAGAGATACAGTGGAAGCTGAGCTAAGCAGGTTGGAACAAGATAACATTATAAGAAAGGTAGACCACACTGATTGGTCTGCTCCCATAGTGGTGGTGCCGACAGCGAACACAACTGTAAGAATCTGTGGAGATAACAAGGTAACCACCAATCTGTGGAGATAACAAGGTAACCACCAATCCGAATGTTGAACTGGGACATTACCCATTACGCAATGTGGAAGATCTATTCGCGTCACTAGCCGGTAATAAAGTGTTTAGTTAACTTGATATATTGCACACACACACACACACACACACACACACACACACACACACACACACACACACACACACACACACACACACACACACACACACACACACACACACACACACACACACACACACACACACACACACACACACACACACACACACACACACACACACACACACACACACACACACACACACACACACACACACACACACACACACACACACACACACACACACACACACACACACCAACAGTTCGAGCTGGATGCCGAGTCAACACTATGTGACCGTGAACACCCACAAGGGAATATATCGCTACGTACGTATGCCATACGGGGTAAGCAGTGCTCCAAGTATCTTCCAGTCGGTTAACGATCACATCCTGAAGGGTTGGATCATGTCATGTGCTTGCAAAAATGCATTTTTATCAAGGCTGAGTCGGAGTAAGAACATATCCGTGTTCTGAATGAAGTACTCACACGCCAGAGTTACACATAGATGAAAATGGTTGGACTCTCGATAAGCCAATGGCTTCCTTGTCCACTTGCCATCTGGGCCTTTGGCTTGGATGGCAAATCTTGTTAAATCTGTGTTAAATCTTGTAGCTGGCCCAGACGAGGAAGAAGTCGACGGATCCGTCCTGTCGACGTTGGAACACATACACGTGACAACGAACACGTACAAATGACAATGAACACCTACGTGCAATGTTCACCACATCCACTGCGCCAACTTCCGAGCAAGGAAATGTTTGAAGCCTAGTGCAGAAGAAATACTCATAAGGACCGCGGAAGGACATGTTATGATGATGATGCAGACCTTGTAATTGACTGGGTGTCTTGGCTGTCCGCTCCTGACAGTAATGAACTCGCTCTCTGCACCTGCAAGAAGCTCCAAAACACATGATAAATCACTTGTATCTCTTTGGTCAAGGTGTGTACGATTATACTTTGACAAGTAGATCTCAGGTAAGATCATGAGGCGGTTGGTACCACTCATTTACTTGGTGCAAGTCCGTGCACAGCGTCGCCATGTGTACGTAGATCACTATGGGTTAACTGTTGAACATTCTTATCGGTCTGTAGCTGAGTATACAATGCATGTAAAACTGGATTTGTTGAAATCAGGCAGTGTCCTTTCACTTGTGTGTGATGAGAGTGTTTGTCAAACAGAAAGAACCACATCCATTTGCCAAGGAATCGACTGGACGTAAAGTAGGAATGTGGTTTCACTATATATATTGTTTACTCATGTTGCGATACGTTGGTGAGGAAGATTATACAAAGAAACGATACATTCCGGATTTGTAATAACACCCTGTACATGTAATCATCTTAGCAATGTTGACCTAAAGAGGAAGCAATATTATATATTAGCATGAGACAGTAACGTGGTGTCACCAGTTGTATTAGTTTGAAACTAAAGAAACATCGGTTGCTATTATGTTGTAAAGCGTATCTTTGCTATTCGATAATAATACGTTTTCCCGTCCAAGTTTTGTATGTGTGTATCCACGTTTGCATGCATGTATTATATTATATAATCACCTGCCGTTCAGGTGAACGCTCCAAGTGAAAGTTAGGACTGTTGATGATGATGATGCAGACCTTGTAATTGACTGGATATCTTGGCCATCTGCCCAAGACAGTAATGGTCTCGCTTAGTGCACCTTCAAAAAAGCTAACAAAGCACATGATAAATCACGTGTGTCTCTTTGGTCAAGGTGTGTACTATTGTTCTTTATCTATGCTAATTAAGCTGTCAAATTGAGTTGACCAAGAAGATCATTGCTTCCTTTCTTTCAGTAAAAGCGAAGTTGGGCTCAGAGCGATGAAACGTCGCAGGACGTTGTCATGATTTAGGGGTTGAGAAATTAAACATGCGTGATAGTGGTTTGTGCAACGAGGTATATGCGTGGAATGTGTTACATTGTTAGCCCAGTGGTCAGGTGGAACACGGTTGATCGGTCTTATGCGACTATGTAGTTATATCGGTCAGTGGTGCGCTGTCAAAGAAGCGTTGCAAAATTCTCCTATGGGATCTACCATTAGCATAGTTAGCATATGATCGGTTAGAATATACACTGCGCTATTACATAGTACAGTTGTCCTACACAAGCACTGGTGTATAGCTATAGAGAAAATGCGGTGTAATGGAGGAAACACACATTGACATACGGGATGTATACAAAAGGTGACAGGACAAGCATATGAGAAGGATGCTGAGACCCCATTGAGACGGCCAGTTGAATGTTCAGGATAAAACTAGTGATGTGTTCATGTCATGTGACGGAGATAGGTGATATAGGCTGTTACTTAAGCGGAGAAGGGGAAGGAAACCAGACAGATTTGGTGGTGCACGGATGTGCGTATTTACAGTGCGACGGGCCGAAGTGAGCTAGACGTAGACAATTATTTGGCAAAGCAACGAAGTTGTCCCCGGAGAATCGGGCTATCGGGCTATTGGGCGGAATTGAGGCACATAGCTGAACCTGGAAATGGCGTTTCATGTCAACCGAGAGCAAACGATCTTCGTGACTTGGGAAAGGGACCGCCCGGTTACACCGCGCAGAGATACACCGCTCGTCGTCCGGCGGGACCGCTGCATGGACGTCACCGCCCGAGAGTGTCGTACTGCATATACAGCGAAAACTCGATGGAGAACATTGTGGCGTCCGCCATTGATGTACTGTTTATATAGTGATTTTTAACTACCAATTGTCCTGAGCATAGGAACTGGGTTATTCAGAGGCTACAGTGTTGTTGATTTCTTTTGACAGACCAAACGCGTCCATGGTTTGGAGTAGCCCTTGTAGTAGATTCGTTATTTGTTATGTTATCCGATAGTGAATATAATTCACATCGAAATTCATATGTGTTCGTCCTTTCTATGATTAATCTGCCGCACTAGATATTACAATCTAAATACACAACAAATCAAATCTTGCTCCACCTGGCGTTTTGATCGACGTCTTACGAAAAACAAAGACTGTCACCATCGGCTGAAACCGTACGCACATGCATACAACGTAAGGAATCGTGTGTTTCTCTAATTATATACGTTTTTTTCTGTTTCATTCCTGTGGTGTATGTACTTTGATGTGCTATTTGTGAAGGTGTGGAGCGATGTGCGAGACGGGTAGTTGTGACGCAGCTGGTTTTGCACAGGACGGTGTCGATTGGCTAAAAACAAACTACATAACATACACATGTACTGTGTGTGTGTGTGCGTGCGTGCGTGCGTGCGTGTGTGTGCGTGCGTGCCCGTGTGTGTGTGCGAGTTCGTGCATACGTGTGTGTGTGTGTGTGTGTGTGTGTGCGTGCGTGCGTGCGTGCGTGCGTGCGTGCGTGCGTGTGTGTGTGTGTGTGTGTGTGTGTGTGTGTGTGTGCATTCGCGCGCGTTCATTCGTTCGTGCATGCGTGCGTGTGCATTAAATAAACACCTCTTTCATTAAACGTAGTCGCATGTAGTATAGTATAGTTTACCTATTTTGTACTGATCAAGGGAATACAATTACTTATTATCTAAAAACACGTAATATTAACAACTAAATGTGTACATTGTATCATTAAGAAATCTCCCCTTTACAACAGAACACACTCTGACATAGTATCTATTTTGAAAGGCTACATACTAACCATTATTTATGCGGAGCCAGGCAACAGTGCACTACTTGTAGAATGGGTAATCCTGCACTGGTCATGGGTGCTTACAAAACGTCCGCAGTTTTTTCTATATGAATAATATATCCTGACCAATATTCACACAGTAAGCACAAAGGTGATGCAAACATGTATCATCAAAGGTAGAATGATCAGACATTTTTGTTATAGTGCAGTAGTTTAAAGTGTTCCGCAATTATGGGATGACCCACGTAACATGAATAACTTCAGGCGGCATAAAGCAGGCAGCTGTTTACTTGAGTAAAATTAATATAAGTAAAATGCATAACATGCATCGCGTTGAAATACACTAAAGACGAGGGTGTCACACGCCAACAGTTTGGTTAACAGGAAGATATTTGAAACAAATTGTCACAAAACACTATTGTCCTGTTTCAACTGTATTATCTTGATAACTTATTTAATTGTCACTAACAGTATGTTTTATTTTGAACCTTTTATTTAAAAGATTACACCATCCGGCAAGAATTACGTAAAAACAATATATACGACACCGTTGTGATTCTTCATTCGGCGGTATTTCGATATCAATAACTGACTTCTGCTACGGTCTCAGTTTCATCTCGACTTTCTTGAGCGAGTAGTTGTGTTGATGCCAGTGATGCCAATTGATGCCTTCGCCAGTGGTAGTGTTTGCGCCACCAAGGTACAGACCATTCAAGTTGGAGTAATGACAGCCCTTGTACCACCAGGCTCCCTTGTACCGTTGTGCACATTGCAGACTGCGCACGTCATTGTCACGGTCCTTTGTGCTGAACGCCATGCCAGCATGGTATGTGAGTGAATCTCCTGCAGAATAAACAATGTCATCAACCCGCGAGAATCGTTCATTGTGAAAATATAACAGAACACATTATGACAAGATCAACTCTGTATTCGTTATTTTAATGTTAATGCAGTAAAAGGACTAAAATACACAACATCAAGACATACAAACTTGAATGAACGCTGTACCACGTATAACATATACCTATCAGTTTGTTAATTTAAAAGAAGCATTTAAAAAATGAGACGGAGTCCGGTCACGCTTGGGTAACCTTTATCTTTACTTTACGAATATCTAGCCTCGTTTCTTTTAAAGCGCGTATGATATTACAATCGAGAAAATAAATTTTAGGGAAACTGATTTTCAGCGAACGCACAAAACGGACGGAATTCTCGGAATCGATGGTTTGAAAAGGAATTCACCCTTTTCGAACGGAAATTCCGTGATCGCAGAAAACGGACAGAATAAACGGAATGGATGTTTTTTAAACAAAATTGAACACCTCAAACTGAAATTCCAATTTATATATACGACATTACAAATACATAAGTTTTAATTAAAACTTCTTTAATATCACTGAAATTATGATAATTTTTTTTAAAATTATATGAAACTTGACAAAGGTATGCGTTTATTTTATGAGTTAATCGTGTGATTGATAAAGCGCGCAAGCCATATCGCAGCTAGGACAAATTCCCGCTCTCGCCTCTTAGTAGGCTATGCCGACAATTAAAATGCACACCATAAAACATCAATAGATTGCTAGAATTTACGACCATTAAGACAATTATTCGGATACATTTAAATAGTACATCGAATTGCAGAAAGCACTTTTCGTGCAATCAATGCATGTCATTCGTCAGCACGCAGCAGTAAACGAGTGCCGAAAGTGCTTAAATAGCAAATAAATTGCCTCCCTTTCTTTGTCTACTCTTTGCGCGCAGTGGACAAACCATGGTTTATCCACTGCGCACACTCAGTAAATTCAGTAATGTTCCAATTGTTTGATTTACATCAGCATTCACAACAAAAAGAAAGCAAATAACAATACTTATTAAATGTAATGTATCATGATTGAAAACGGGGCCAAGCATGGAAGTAACATTTTTATAAGCAAGTTTTTTTTTCAGAAATAAATGTAATCGGGGTGTAATTTGTGTCTCAAATTCCCATTTTAAAGCTTTCTCGCGCACATCTACATGATGGATAATACACAAACTAGGAACCTCAAGGCAAGGTCTGACCGTACGCATTTCGAGATCATGTGGTATCTGAGCTAAGCAGGTTGGAACAAGAGAACATTATAAGGAAGGTAGACCACACCGACTGGTCTGCTCCCATAATGGTGGTGCCGAGAGCGAAGAAAACTGTGCGAATCTGTAGAGATATCAAGATAACCGCCAATCCGAATGTTGAACTGGGACATTGCCCATTGTCCAATGTGGAAGATCTCTACGCGTGACTATTCGGTGGTAAAGTGTTCAGTCAACTTGATATATCATACCAGCAGTTGGAGCTGGATGCCGAGTCACACAGTACTGGACTGTGAACACCCACAGGGGAATCTATCGCTACCTGCGTATGCCATACGGGGTAAACAGTGCTCCACGTATCGGTTATGTATCAGATTTTGAAGGGATGGATCATGTCATGTGCTTGCAAGTTGACACTTTGAACGTCTCCATGTTTCGGATGAAATTAGTGGAATATCTGGGACATCGAGTGGATGCGGAGGGTATTAACCCAACATCTGAGAAGCTGAAAGCGATCTCAGACGTTGAAACACCAGGAGACGTCAAGCAGTTGCGCTCATACCCGTATATGTATCGTGCTACGTCCAATACATCAACTGGTGGTGGAGACGCGTATGTGGAAAAGTGAATACTAAAAAATGTGACAAGGCCATAACCTAGTGCAATGAGCTGCTGCTTTTACAACAGGTACTGATTGATTATGACAGTCGTAAGCCATCACGGTTGGTTATATATGCTTCACCGTCGGTGTCTTCTTAAACCATGGAGGACGGAGATAGACGTTTTGACGATTATTTATGTAATTAACAAATTCAATCAGTACCTATAAGGACGCTTGTTCACATTTATCACTGATCACAAGCCATTATTGGTGATCCTCGGCACCAAGACGACTCTGCCAACATTAGCAGCACAACGGACGCAGCGTTGGGCTCTCGTGTTACAAGCGTACACCTACGAGATAAAGTACCGGAAGTCTGGGGATCACGGGAACACCAGTGCACTGTAGATAAAATTCAACATGTGTACTTCACAAAGCGCAAGGAGTTGTCTACAGAACAAGGATGTATGTTGTGTGGTTCACACGTTGAAATTACATCGACCTGTCACCAGGTGATGTTAGATGAACTCCGTGCAGAATACAGGTGCATCAACCAAACCAAAGCGTTGGTGAGCAACTATGTATGGTTGCCATGAATGGGTGCGGCTGTCGCGAATACTCCACCGCACTCCGCCACACTGCGCCACACTGCGCCACAGTCGCCACACTCCGCCACACTCCGCCACACTCGTCACACTCCGCCGCACTCCGCCGCACTCCGCCGCACTCCGCCGCACTCCGCCGCACTCCGCCGCACTCCGCCACATTCCGTAACCGGAGTATCTCCCGCAGCACTATTCTTAATATGCATATTGCGAAATATGTTTAGTCTAACGAAACATCACTTCGAGAAATGGTCTTTGGAGACCCGGGTCATGTGCATAACCATCGTGGTGGTCAAGACAAGTGGATATCATATATGATCATTACAGGTGGTCGGGACCACTCATGCAGGTCTGTGATAATCAGAAAAAAATCAGATCCATTTGCCTAGAAACCACAAAGTAGCAATGTAGTTTCAACAACACTGCTTTTACTCATGCAGCGATACGTCGGTAAGGAAGATACAACATGAAGCAGGAGAATTTTGATCTGTTACTACTCCTATACATGTAATCGTGCATGGAAATTGGAAATATGGTTATATTGTCGTGTAACTTTTCAGCTTAAGAGGAAGCAAAATTAGATTTTAGTATGAGACCGTAAGCCCAACAAAAAATTAACATGCTTGAGCTCATGTTGGGTCAGATAGCGAACTTCTGCCCAATTATCTCCAGAAGCACACTAGTGAAAACTCTATCTCGATAGAATACGTGTGTCAAAGTCGTTTGTCTCTATTCTCGGTTTCAAGCAACGGGCGCGCACTTTATCGATTTTGCCGAGATTCGCTTGGAACCTGAAGAACGTCCTGATTTATGAGAACGACTTGGGGCATTCGTGGAATACAACCTGCTGCGAAACAACGGCATATCCCTCTAGGGTGAGGTCATTGTGGACGACGAAGAATTAGCTCCCACATTATATAACCTTATCGTTTTCACACGGTTGAGATTAGTTTGAGACTAATGAACTGTTGCATCGGATTCACTCTCACGAACCGCCTGTCTTTCATAATTCGATAATAAAACGTGTTTCCTCCGAATTATGTAAACTCATTGCTTCGTGTTAATAATGTAGAATTGTATAGCTAAATGATTACGTGTTTTGTGCGTGCGTGTGTGCGTTCGCGTATGTGTGTACACATATATGCATGGCTACACACATACGAACAAAACACGTATACGGGTGTGCACGTTTTGCGTAATCACCTGCCGATCCGCTGTAAGCACCAAGTGAAAGTCTGTACTTGTGATTTTCGTCGGAAACTGCGAAGTTCGAGTAAACAGCATATCTGGTGGCACCCTCGAAGTCTCCCATGTCGATTCTTAGTTTGTACTGTTTCTGTGCAGTGACGGCATGCAGATAATCATTGCCTAAAACAAATACATTTTATCTCTGCAACGTAAACGTTCAACGAAAACAAATTAGCTTTGTCTTTCTGTTGCTGCCTGCTTGCGTCTTATATATCGATCTACTAAAGTGTGAACTATCGTTAGTGCAACATGTTTTTTAATACATTTTTGAAAACGTTACTCGTAACTTTAATCGTTTTTGTCACAGTAACGTCCAGTTTTCACATTAAAGGCCCCATACGTTGAAGGAAAACATAAAAAGGCACACACATGACATGACACCCTGGATAACCTCAAAAGAATGTGTTGTCTTCTGCGTTGAAGCAGCATGATCGATAACATGAAACATCCTGGGTGAAGACGGATGGCCCCTTCACAATGACACCGTGTTTTTGGTCATAATTTCATGTGTGATGGTAATTAACTAAACTTTAACACTATGCATCAATAAATGAAGGGTAATTGCCTATTCAAAAACAAATTTTCACTAATCAAAAAGTGGTTACTTGTATGCACAAATAATTTTTTATTGATGTATTTCCATGTACATGAGTTTCGCAATGCTTGCTTGAAAACATGACTCTTGACCATCAAATCAAAAAAGACACACACGCACACGCACACGCACACACAGACACACAGAGACACAGACAGACACACACACACGCACGCACGCACACACGCACACACACACGCACGCACACACACACACGCACACACACGCACACACACACACACACACACACACACACACACGCACACACACGCACACACACACGCACACGTACACACACACGCACACACACACACGCACAGACCCACGCACACACACACACACACGGATGAGGAACCAAAATCGACCACAAAATATATTCCTTCTAGTCGATATCTGTTTTATTGTGAAACACCTTTCAAGTAGAATGTCGAATTGTGCAACTAATATTTGTTTCAATGTGAAATTCTGCTCGTTAGTGTTTATCGTTGTGCAGAATTAGCGAAATCATCGGTTCTTTCTTTTCTTGCTATACCAACAGTTTGATTGGATGTAGTATTAATCATTCACTCACCAAGCCAGAATTCGCCAGACACGTCGCCGAATCCTTCCTTGTAGCTGGCCCAGTCGCAGTAGAAGTCGACGGAGCCGTCCTGTCGTCGCTGGAACACCTACACGTGACAACGAACACGTACACGTGACAACGAACACTATCGCGTGAGAACGAACACGTACACGTGACAGTTAACACTTATAGGAAATGATCACTACATCCTCTGCGCCAACTTCCGAGCAAGGATCTGCACGCCAAGCCTAGTGCAGAACCAAGACTTGCCATCACATAAGGACCGCGGGTGGACATTTGTTGACGATGATGATAATTATGATGAACATTGTATTATGTAAGTGAATGCAGGAGTTCATACTTTCAGCGCAGATCTGACCTACATAAATTCACCATACTGAATATAATTAAGCCAGGTTTGTTTATAGAATATAGATAATACGCCTTAAGCGGATACTAACTACGACGCCATGATATAAAAACTATAAATGTGACCGCCTTACCAGCCAACCGCCGCCATCTGTCGTCATATCGCAGTAGACCTTAATAGTCTTATTGGCCGCGACCAGAAGGATGTCGTACACACCACTGGCTGAGTGACCTTCCCTCTTCAGGTCAGCGCAGTCGGTGGCAGACGGGCTTCCTGTCGTAGTTGACGTTGTACACGACCGACCGACCGACCGACCGACCGACCGACCGACCGACCGACCGACCGACCGACCGACCGACCGACCGACCGACCGACCGACCGACCGACCGACCGACCGACCGACCGACCGACCGACCGACCGACCGACCGACCGACCGACCGACCGACCGACCGACCGACCGACCGACCGACCGACCGACCGACCGACCGACCGACCCACCGACCGACCGACCCACCGACGGACCGACCCACCGACCGACCGACCGACCGACCGACCGACCGACCGACCGACCGACCGACCGACCGACCCACCGACCCACCGACCGACCGACCCACCGACCGACCCACCGACCGACCCACCGACCGACCCACCGACCGACCCACCGACTTACCAGTAAGAAAAATGTCAATCATACCTTCCTCAAGTGTAGATATTTTTTCTTTCATCGTGTTTTCCAGCTTAATCACGTATTCCTGTAGTTGTTCCATTGAGCCATTGAACTGTTGCTGCAGCTGTTCAATTGAGTCTTGGTGTTGTTTCTCCTGTTCCTCTAGTGAGGCTAGATACTGCTGGTGCTGTTGTTCCAGGCGTTCCTCGGTGTTTTGCAGGCGAGACACCATTGCAGCCAACGCACCGACATCGTTGTCGTTATCGTCATCAGAGCAATATTTCGTGGTACATTGTGACACGGTTGGGGTTAAATGATCGACGCACACGATAACACACACTGCCAGGAGACGTGTTGCTTGTGAAAACATGACGGTGGGTAGAAGGCTCGAGTTATGAACACCGCAGACGTACACTCAGTTGTCGCAGTCTCGGACTCAAATCGAACTTCCTGTTGCATGGTTCGTAGCTACACCCTTCTTCATAATGTTGTCAGAGCCGTTACTCTCAGGTGGAATCTTCACCAGCAAGACTATATGGGCAAACGTATGCAGCGTACCGATTGGAAACGCATTATCATAGACGGGGGTCCATGCAACAATGATTAGCAGTTAAAAAACGTTAATCGTTTTACAAAATAGGACAATAAGGGTACCTTAAGGCATGTCATCAAGACGAGATAAATAAGTACGGGCTGCGTTTTAGTTCGGATGACAGACTATACATATGGTGATTGAATATTTGTATTGAGTATATATTGTGCATTTTTCACTCCATAAGACAGACAGACAGACAGACAAAATCGTTTATTTATCCATTTGTACATAGTATTACAGTAACTGTAATTCCTATTAATTAATATATTTAGTACAACGTGGATTTGGGAGACTCCTATTAAGACTAAAGAAGTCGCTCTCATAGGAGCCACCTTGGTACGTTTTCATTGAATTTATTGTATATTTCCGCTTGTGTAGATTAACGTTAACACGTACAGCTAGATTAATTATTTATTATTGACCATGCGTGCAAGTGTAGCAGTTAACTTCGGTGCATATGCATACATAGCTTTTTATAATAATTTTTTTAGCATAAGATATATATCCCTGTAAGCTGTGTGTGGTCACCTTATCTTTTAATATGTCTGGAGTATTGTTGATGATATGTGGTAAATTATATTTCAGACACTTTTTTGCAAATTCGTGTTGTGTTCTAAATGTGTGTATTTTGTTGTGTTTACGCGTGAAATGATTATGTATGTGTGTATTCTGGTTTATCGGCCAGCTTTGTAAGTATGCTGGTAATTGTTTGTGTATGAATTTATAATAAAATCGTAGTATCTGTACTTTAAGTAAGTCTTCAACCTTTAGAACAGAGAGGCTTTTAAATAATGGTTCCGTATGTGAGTTATATTTGGTTACAGATATTATTCTAATTGCTTTCTTCTGTAATTTTATTTTCCTATTACACTGATAGCCCCAAATCATTAGGCAGTAATTTATGTGGGGTAATATTAATGAATTATACAGTATAATTCTGATACTTTTTGGTAAGACATGCTTCAATTTGTTTATAATTCCGATTGTCCTTGAACACTTATTTGCTATTTTCTCAATATGTTTATTCCAATTTAAATGTGTGTCTAATATTAAACCTAAGAAGTTGAAATGTTGGACTCTTTCAATGTTTACACCATCTATTGTTAGTGTTGGTACTGTTACCTTTTTGTTTGGCATTTGAAAAATCATATATTTAGTTTTGTTGATATTTAATGTTAATTTATTTAATTTTAACCATTCTGCTATGTTGTGTAGTTCTGTATTTATCATATGTTCAGTATTTGGATTGTTTGTACCATTTGTAAAAGACCCGAGCGTACTTACTAGAGAAGTATCATCGGCATATGTAATGAATTTAAAGACATTACTGGCTTGTGAGAAATCGTTAATATATATAATGAATAACAGAGGACCTAGTATTGAGCCTTGTGGGACTCCCGTGTTTATAGGTAAGACATTTGATTTTATGTCATCAATTTTTACAAATTGCTCACGGTTTGTTAAGTAACTCTTTAGTAATTGTAATGCTGATGGTTCCAACCCATAATGTTCTAATTTTTTTAAGAGGATTGTGTGGTCAAGTGTATCAAATGCTTTCGATAAATCAAGAAATATACTGATGGGTAATTGGTTGTTATCCAAGTGTGTAGTGATCCTATCGACTATTTCTAGAGCTGCATATTCAGTTGAATGGTGGGGTCTGAATCCATATTGACTATCAGACAGTAGTTTTGTATTAGTAAAATACATGAGTAATTGGTTATTCATAATTCTTTCCAATACTTTTGAAATAACAGGCAAAAGGGATATTGGTCTATAATTTGTGAATAATGTGGGATCATTTTTCTTAAATATAGGAATAACTTTTGCTACTTTAAGTTTGTCAGGAAATTGTCCTGTGTTCAGCACTTGATTTATTAATAATGTTAAAGGTTTCACTATATCTGGTTCAATAAGTTTTAATAATTTGCTGGATATTCCATCACAACCATAGCTATTTTTATTTGGAAGGTTATTGATTATTTGTGATACGGATTCCTCTTGTATTTCTGTGAATCTGAAACCATTTGTATTCTTGTTTTTGAGAAATTTAGTGATATTATTTGCAGTTGTACATTGTATGTTTTCCGCAAGATTAGGGCCTGTTTCCGTAAAGATATGATTAAATTCATTAGCTATGTCAATCTTATTAGTATATGCCTTGTTATTTTGTTTAAAATATGTTGGAAATTGCGTACTAGATTTGTGTCTTGATATCATTTCATTAATTGCTTTCCATGTATTTGCTGCATTAAATTTGTATTTGTCGAAAAGTTGTACATAGTGTAATCTCTTTGCTTCACGAATGTTCTTCTTAAGTATTACGTTGTATGTTTTTAGATTAGTGCAACTTGTGGTATATTGTGCACAATCAGGATCTAACATCTTCAGTTGTTTGTATAATTTATCTCTATATTTAATTGATCTTAATATACCTTTCGTTATCCAGTTTGATTTTTTATGTCTGTATTTGTGGAATTTGACAACTTTGGTTTGTATGTGTTTATTTTTAGTCGTTTCTATTATTTGATCTATAAGGTTATAATTGGAATTTGTATCAGCATTAGGACTCTTATCCATTTTGCTATAAATGTCTGCTGCATGAATGTCATGTTTAACTTTTAATAAGGCTTCATTAGTTTCCATGTGTATCTTAGTTGTTTTAGGATTTAATTGTTTGTTTTGTGTTGTGTCCATAAAGATAAAATAGGGTTGGTGATCTGAGAATTGTTTTATGAGTATACCTGCTCTGCTCTCTAGAATTGTTTTTGTTAATTTACAGAAAAGATTATCTATTAGTGTACCGTGTTTTTCTGAAAATCTAGTTGGTAGTGTAATTTGGGGATACATACTATGTGATGTAAGAAGATCAAAGAAATCACTGATCAGTTCATCTTCATTTAACTTTAGCAGGTTTATGTTATAATCACCGGCAAAAATTACATTGTGTTGTATTTGGTCTAGGGATGATAGCAGTAGTGAAAATTCTGTTATAAACTGTTTCAGGTTATCAATTAGATTCCTTGGAGGCCTGTAAATATTTCCTATTATTGCTGGTTTGGTCAAACCACCTTCACTTACTTTAATAATAAGCCCTTCCCAAAGTTCATAGTTGTTTAGATTTTGAATCACTTCGTATGTATATTTTGAGTCAACGTATATGATTAGTCCTCCCTTTTTACTGGATGTTTTTCCCTGTGTAATGCAATTGTATCCTTCCAGCTGTATGTGTGAGAAATCATCATTTTTAGATATACAACTCTCTTGTAGGCTTATAACACTAAGTTGAATATTTTCAGTTTTTAATTCCTCTACGAATGCCTCTAATTCGCTAAATTTGGCATTAATAGATTGTATATTTGAGCTTATTATGCTGAAGCAATTTTTGTTCTTTTTACACAAAGCATCAAATGCATCCGAATCAAAATATGAGGATAGACGTATGGGTTTTAATTCATTTAATTCATTAGTCTGATTTGTATTATCATCTAAGATATTATTTAAAAAGTTGTTCTGTAAGCCACCCAAATACTGTAGAAATGATTCATCCGATGTCATTTAGTGTTCATAGTTTACTTATGTGAACTGTGCAGCATGATATGCGTCAGGTGATTTCTTGATACATTATATCTTGTATACCTCATATGCATCATTTAAAAATGTTTCATGTTGATTGTGCGTATGTTTGTATGTGTTGTAGCGTGATAATGTTATGCTCTTGTGGATGTTATTCGAATTTGATGTTATGTATTCTGCACCAACGAAGATGCATACATGAGTAAACATAATAATAAACGTTGTCTGTGTAACAATTGTTGTCAAAGAAAAAGAAAAAAATGAGTATTTCAAAATTAAGTATGAAAAAAAAAACATCATAGACATCGATCGAACTAACTGTTCGGGGAGTATTAAGAATTAAAAGAATAAGGAGAGATCCTGTTCAAGCCAGAATACATTAATAATATAATGTGTTATAACTAATATGCTGCAATCTCTGGCCCGATAATCATTATTTCATATGTCACTTAGAATGTTCAGAGGCACAGTAGTAGCAACTTTGAATGTTCAAGAATATTTCAGAATAATGTTCGGAGCCGTTTAATATATATTTAAGTCTTTGGTCCACATAATGCCACTACACAAAATGTTGGCAGTTGGCACTAGTGGTGTTACCTGTGGCTTCTGTCCAAGCGATCGGTCTACGAGAAGGTGTAGGTGTTCAGTGTACAGTGAACAAGGAATGTTCAGATCCATTTAATACATGTCCAAGTCTTTTGCAGAGTGGATTTCTTTGATCATTCCGGTGTTTGTCTTTACGAGAACTCTTCCTGTATATGTCCAACAATCGTTGATTTTGTTTTCTTTTTTGAGTGATCTAGCTTTGTATGCTAGTGCTGCCCTCTTCGATGTCAGATCTTCGTTGATATATACTTGTTCGTCTCGATGGTGCTGATTGTGGTTCTTCAGTTTGGTTCGTGACCGATACACGTCGTCTCTTACCGCCTCGCTACGAAAGCGCACTATGATCGTGCGTCTATGGGGGCGATCACGACTGTCAGTCTTCTGGCCGATGCGATGGCTTCTTTCCAGATCGGAAGCGCCTAAGTTATCGATTCCCATCTTCTTAATTGTTGTAATCACTAGATCGTTCGTTACTTCGTTTGTAGTTTCTGGGATGCCGGAGATGCGGAGGTTAGGACGACGCGTGTACTGTTCGCGTCTGTCTGCCTCCACCTCCAAGGTTTCCACCTTCTCCTCCAGTGTGCGTATTTTTGTGGTCAGGGCGGCAGTCACTCTCTCCATGTTCTCGAGTCGTACGTTTAGTTTTTGGGCAACGACATCGGCGATTTGTTCCGCAAAGTTCGCGATAAAGGATTCGTCCCTCAAAATTTCCATAAGTTTGGCCGTGGTAGAGTCGTCGCTCGAAGCACTGTATTTACGCGACTTCGGCCCCATCGTATTGTAGTTGGCTGTTTAGGTGTTTGGAGCTGGACTTTGGCCGCTCAGTCAGTCAGACAATGGGGCGCTAGCCGTTACGCATCAGTAGACACTTTCTGGGCGATAATGCGGTTCCGAATCTATGAACATCGCATCCAACAAGAGTTTGTACGTTGGCGCATATTATAGGCCTAATGCTTCAGATGAACAAAACCTCAACTCACTTGCACAGTCATTAGCTAAACTGCTTCATGACAGCAGCCATGTATGGCTAGCTTGTGATATGAAACTGCCAGGCCTGGAGAGGCCGTCGACTGGACGCGGACATAACTCGTGTGAACATAATGTTTCCTGCAAATGCATTGGATTCGTGCAACACATATTTGCGTAAAATACTATAGGTTCCGATATACATAGCAACTGGGTCATTGAGGTTATGGTTGACTAAACATCCAATGCATTCGCTCATTTTCAACGAACCGTGTCGACGAGCCCGTACCAGTGTGTACAAGTAGCGCTGGATTTACAAACGAACGGGGTTTCGGAGGGTCAACCTATTCAAATGGTGATGACATACTAAGAGTGTACAACACATTACACGAAACATTGATTTTGCAGGTTACCTAATGGCTGTATTTCAATGACAAGTAATGAGTACTAGTAAAAGAACAAAGATAAAGTAATGCTTTGTCAACAGATCTCGGCTGACAGAGAATAGTCGTTGGGATGTAACCATAGATAATTTTGTTTATTGCCACATACATTTAAATAATTTAAACAGTTTATATTTTGTTATGCATGGACGACTGCGAACCTAGGAACTAAACAGCGAACCTCTGATTCGTATCTCTGTCCCTCCAGACAGGAGTATAAACACCTTGCATTAGCACAGCCGAACTAGACATGTTCGAATCGATACGTTCGATCAAAGCTACAATGACATACGCATTGTCTTTGTATTCTCTGTGTGAATAATGCAGTACTACCGGCATTCTTGGTGAATGTCATTCCCGACTCATTTATGGGTAAGTTATATAAATAGTGTTACACGTACTACAACTGGGTAGGGTAACATAGGTCAAAAGGGCCCCTTGATGTAATACGCCCCATCACGTACGCAAAATAAAAATCTGAAAGTTCAGCAACAGAAAGAAAGCTCAGCAACAAGAGATAAACGTTATGAAATGACTGTTCTTTTTTATATACAGTTTGATTTAATATTTCGCCAGTTGTGAAACTGGTGCAACTCACTACATAAAGGTGTAAATAATATATAATAACGAACTTAATTGATGGCATGATAATATTAGCATTCCTGTGAGAGGTCAAACAATAAAACATGGGCGACGGTTTGTTGTGTTTTTGTATACATCGTGTTAAGTCACGCACTGTCAAACCACAGGTACTCGTGGTCATAATGCACAAAATGTAATACACATGCCCTATCACGTGTAAAACATTCAATAATAGTCAATAATATATATATATATATATATATATATATATATATATATATATATATATATATATATATATATATATATACATATATATATTAAATATTAACTTAATATATTACTATTTGTATGTACCCATTGTATTTTCAGAGAATGGTTAATTTCTGTTCACATACACAATATTACAACGGGGAAGTTATTGCACCGACCGACAATTGGTCGTCTTAACTCATGGTTGTTTGGGTAATCCTATTATTTTTCAAAGGTAACTCACCCAGGTTGTATATTGCTGAACAACGTTTTCAAACACTCTTATCTGTCTACAATATGAAAACATTACAGACATGCTAATATAGTTTCATTGTGTACAATTCAGAGCATTTCGTTAGGGGGTCGCGCTGCTCCAGATTACACTAATGTAGTTTAATATGTAAATGTGATATAGTTTAAAACAGATCATTGCAATGTTGTTTCAGGTAAATTACAATGAAGATTTACTTTCGCTGCTTAATAATGTCCGTCTTGAACTGAACGCTGAACAAATAAACAATCAGCTAAGCGGCTATATATAAAATAATAAAAATACACTGTAAGATAAATTTGCTAAGCTGTTGTTAGATTGAGTAATCAACGGAGCGTTATCGAGAACAAGGAGCTTTAACGAGAACAAGGAGCGTTAACGAGAACAGAGGTGTCAACCCTGAATGGTGCTTACCGGTAAGACTGGTAATAGAAATTCGTAAGATTGCAAACGAGCCCGTATGATTACCTACGTCTGCCGGATTGTAGCGCAAACGGAGCTCGCCATGCAAACTGGACTACATTGATTGGATATCACGATACTTTGTTTCAGCAAAGCCCACGTTCACAATAGTCATCAGTGTAACTGGCCACTGGGACATGTCACTTGACCGAAAGGCAATATTCAGGACCGTGCCAGTGCTTTAGGCGATACTGAAATAATAGTCGATTTGACATTCCTATGTGTTCAATACACCAACCTAGAAATGTTCTTTCCTATGAATTTTTATTGTTGATTTGTAATCTAATGGGGTCCTAGAACAAATTCAGCTTGGTTGCCCAAATGGCAAGTATGGGCAAATCTCGTAATCTGCATAAATCCAAGATGGCCGCCAGACGCCGTCTGGAAAATTAATTTTCGAACCACTTGTCTTAGAATGATGTATAATACGTCTTTTTAGGGGTTTTCGGGTATGTAGAATCCATTTTTGATGTTATTTTTTGAATTTCAGGTCAAGGTCATGTCAAATTCAAGATGGCCGCCCAACGCCACCTTGAAAATTTAACTTTTGAACTACTTGCCATAGAATAATGTATAATGCGTCTTTTTAAGGGTTTTTAGGTATGTAGAAGACATTTTTGGTGTTATTTTTTCAATTTCAAGTCAAGGTCAGGTCAAATTTTTATTTGTTATAGAGATCTCAAATCAGGCCTAATCAAATAATAATTTTCTTTCTTTCATTTTCAAGATTCGAGATGGCTAATGCTGATGGAAAGTGCCTGCTCTCAACCTGCAGCAAATCTGGACCACTCCAAACATTCAAGCTACAAGCAGTCTAGAAATTCATTGAGAGCTCAATATTGAGGCATGACGATGAGACCCGTAATAGAATGCAGGCCATCTTTGACTCCCAGGGAGAGCAAGCATCAGTCGAACTTCATAAAAACTGTTATTGCTCATTCACCTCCAAGGATCATATAAAAAAACTTGTGGCTAAAAAGAGGAAGGAAGGTTTGATAGAGAGCGATGACGCACCAGTTGCCAGAATGAGAAGGTCACAAGTGATAGACTTCGATTTCAAAAAACAATGCTTGTTTTGTGGTGAAGCTTGTGAACCTGTAAATCCTAAACATCCTGATAGGTGGGACAGGGTAGTACAGTGCGGAAAAATGGGTGTCAAAGATGCTCCACCTTTCAAGAATATTGTATTGCAATATTGTGAAGATCGTAATGATGCGTGGAATAGGGAAGTTGCCCTACGTTGTCATGGTGTACATGATTTATCTGCAGCTGAGGCGCAGTATCATATTCGATGTTATGATGGATTCAGAAAAATCCCTGCTCATACAGACCAAACCTCAAAGATTGATGATGAAGCTTTGCAATTGCTTGTTGACCAGATGTATACTAATCGAAAGATATGTACTTGGACATCCATTGAACTACATGATAAGTATGTCGGTTATGGTGGTCAGTTGACACGAAAGCAAATGTTTACCAAACTGGTTACGCATTTGGGTGATGATGTGGTAGTACTTAGCATTGAGGGTTGTGCATCCATTGTTGGATTCCGTGAGTATGTAAGTAATATCGTGAAGATTTCTGAAGTGGACACCGTAGATGAGGAAAACGAGGATGCCTTGGTGAGAAAGATCACGACTGAGGCTCGTGGTATTCCATTCAACAACAAAAATATGATCTTGGTGATTTCACCCACGCCAAAACAAAGCAACAAACCAGTGCTACACTGCTTAGATTAATATCAAAGCTCATAGCAAATGGTGAAGTCACAAAAGCATCACTGAGTTTATCGCAATCCATACAATATTGTATTACTAACACACGTAACCAAGCAACACTTGGGTTGGGTGTCAAACTACATCATAAGTTTGGCAGCAGTGATCTCATTCACATTTTACATGAACATGGATACTCTGTATCATATGATGAGGTACTACGGTTCCGCAAGTCGGCGGCGAAGTATGTCAGTGATGATGCTGCCACCCTTCATCGAATGATGGGACTTAGTCGGACAGTCGGAGTCATATTTGGTTGGTATGACAATTTTGACTTGTTGGTGTCAACTCCAAATGGTCGCCGTGAGACCCACGCCATGGCCACAGAATTTCAGGTGCACCCAGCCGGGATCATCGAGAACTGCAACACTCAGCCTGGGATTAGTACTCTCATAATCCCTCGCCTCACAACCAAACAATCCAAGTCTGTGGGCAATAACAGGGCCATTCCACTTATGCACTATATGCAAATATGCTGACGTGTGTGCTCAACAAGCCAGTTTGGTGGCTGCGCAAGAGAAGGACACACAGTGGCTCAACAGCCTGTGTCAGGAGCAAGATGCTATGGAATGGAATGGCTTCAACAATCAGCAATCCAGGAGCCAGGGAGTACTCAAACCTGCAAACACTTATATGTTTGGTCCTTTGATTGACGCACCACCCTCTCACCCTGACACCATATTAACAACACTCACTTACATGCAGAAGTCACTGGTTGATATAGGGATGGAAAAAGTCCATCTTTGCATGGACATGCAGCTGTTTGTGATAACTAAACAAGTGTGCTGGAATCAGCCCATACAGTTCCATAATGTAATCATTCATCCTGGTGGGATGCATATCATACAGTCATTCATTAGTTGCATCGCAAAGCTGATGAAAGGTTCAGCATTGGAATCGTATGTGGCTGCAGCATATGGAGGGCTGAGATGTATCTTCAATGGGAAGTCCTGGGTGAAAGACATGCGGGCCTTTCGGGGTGTATCAGCCGCACTCTTGAAGCGATATTTGTCAACAGGAGAAAAGACATTTGAGCAAATAGAGCAGTATCTAGACACAGCACGCCTGCATCCAACTGGCCGGCACTGGGTGGATAACTTCCTTCTCCCAACACTCCTTGTTCACCAGTTTGAGCGTGCAGAGAGAGAGAGGGTGACATCCATTTGAAGCAGCTGACCATGAAACGCATGATGAAATACTTCTTCCTTGCTGGCCATGTGCAGTACGCCCGTTATCTCACCCAGTACCTGCTGGAGATGCGTGCGCTTCATGCCGAGGACATGGTGGACCTTGTCTGTCGGCACCATGATGGATACTGGAATGCTGTCTCTGCCGACCAGTTTGGAGAGCAGACTGCTATCAGGATTGGCAAGGGAGCTCTTAAGGGCATGACACTTTCTGCTGATCTAGTTAGTGAGTGGATTGACGCCTTCCCTATCACCGTCCATGTGTCAGATCGTCTAGACTATATCTGTTCTGATTATACACCAGGTCTCACTTCACAGAAGCAACACAAGGAGGAGTTGAAGCACCGACGCACCTTGGACGCACATGATCGGGGTCTCATTCATGCAGAGGTAGAGAAGTACCCACACCCACTAGAAGATAACCGTCCTTATCTCTACAATCCCGTAACTGGCCAAATTGCCTCCACTGATGTGAACGTGGCAGATTCAATTATGATTGGAGAAAAGATGGAGAGCAATTACATTGCCAATCTCCCCGATGGTTTCTACAACGCTATCAGTAGCCAAATCGAGACGATGTGTGCGCTAAAGGCACATGTTAAAGGCAACAAGGCCAGGCCAATAATATACCTTGAGAAAATTTTTCTCCGGCTATTAATGATTGGACAGCAGCGGCAAGTGGAGCTTGGACCTCTGTTTGCCTACGAACTGTGTGCAGTGCCTCCAGCGCTCATTGATGGACATGGTTGTCTCCGCAAAGCCAACAAATCAGGTTTGGTCAAACGTCTCGGTGTGGTTGAGATCTCGCCAAAATCTGCTGACACTGTCATCGTGGATGTTTCACAGCTGTTCTATCATATGGTGTGGCCACATGGTGGCAGCCCCTCAGATGTTATTGCATCCATCCAGGGTCGTTTGAGTCACTATTCAGATGTTACTAAGAAAATCGTTGTCTTTGACAAGTACCAGGATGTCTCTGCTAAGGACCACGAGAGAATGCGGCGGGCTAGTGAAGTTGTCATTGACTATGAACTCTCCATAACCAGTCATCTACCTAAGAGAGATGCAATCATGAAGAGCAAGAATAACAAGCGGAGGCTGGCAAGTGTGTTGAGTACTTTCAATCTTGGAGAAAATACGACATTGGAGACTCAGGATGATGGTACATTTGGTCATGATGAGGCAGACGTCACCATGATATCATATGTCCTTCAGGCTGCCAGCTGTGGCCAGGGTGTGATTCGCGTGCTTAACGATGACACAGACGTGTTTGCTCTACTAGTCTATTGGGTTTATCGGGCAGAGCTACAATGCAAGGTACAGATGGAGCGGTGGGATAGGACAGTTCTGGATACCAATGCCACCTGCGCTGACCTGGGGCCAAAATGTCTGCAGTTGCTTGGCATGCATGCTCTCAGCGGGTGTGACACAACATCATATCTTTATGGCAAAGGAAAGATCAGGGCACTGAACACCTTGCTTGCTGGGGACTATCCAGGTTTGGCTAATGTGCTAGGTGACGTAGGTATCACACACGCAGAGATGATGGAGGCAGCAAAACCCTTCTTCATTGCTCTATATGATCAGCCGCCAGGGACATCCATGGAGTCTGCTCGCTTCACACTCTTCACAAAGAAGAAGAAAAATCCTAAAGTCATGGCCCTGCCTCCAACATCTGCCAACCTGTTGCAGCACGTGCTTCGGGCTCATCTACAGGTCATGTTGTGGAAAGCGGCAAACTGCCAAGCCCCACCTGATGAGTCAACAGATATTACTCACTTTGGGTGGGAAATTAGGGATGACATCCCCATTCCTGTCATTGCTGGAGGCGACCCAGCTCCACCTGAGCTGATTGACGTGATTCGTTGTCAGTGTATGGCACAGGGCAAGAAGTGCAGTACTGAGGCATGTGGCTGTCACAAACAGCATCTTTCATGTACGTCATACTGTAACTGGTCTGGCGGAGAGGACTGCTGCAATCCGTACACTAACCGACAGGTTGCTCAGGCTGGAGATGAGGAGGGTGCTGAGATGGAGGATATTCAGGCAGAGGATTTTGAAGATGGTTTCGATAAGAACAGTGACGATGCTATGGATGATCTCGCTATTTTTGATGATTTAGATGAATGGGAGTAAGATTAGGCAAAATTCAAAACGTGTTTCCAGGAAGATGCTACTTTTGTTTTGTTTTTGTAAGACATACTAAGGCCGATGAAAGAATTTCATGGTAGTTTTGATTTGAGACTATTTTGAAAGTATTTTCAAAGTTATCTAATCCAATGTTCATAATGATCTATGTACTATAACATTTAACAAATGTGATTAAAACATGACATGATGTTCTAATCTCTAAATATGTCAAATGTTGTATTTAATTTTGTAAATAAACTGTAATTTAGTTCATTGTCCATCAAGATGTGATAGTTTTTACCTTGACTTAACTCTAGCATCGGCCACTGACTTTTTTCTAAATAACACCAAAAGGATTCTGCAAATAAAAATTGTACCTGACCTTGATTTGAAATTGAAAAAATAACACCAAAAATGCCTTCTACATACCTAAAAACCCTTAAAAAGACGCATTATACATCATTCTATGGCAAGTAGTTCAAAAGTTAAATTTTCAAGGTGGCGTTGGGCGGCCATCTTGAATTTGACATGACCTTGACCTGAAATAAAAAAATAACATCAAAAATGGATTCTACATACCCGAAAACCCCTAAAAAGACGTATTATACATCATTCTAAGGCAAGTGGTTCAAAAGATAATTTTCCAGACGGCGTCTGGCGGCCTTCTTGGATTTATGCAGATTACGAGATTTGCCCATACTTGCCATTTGGGCAACCAAGCTGAATTTGTTCTAGGACCCCATTAGATTACAAATCAACAAAAAAAGTTCATAGGAAAGAACATTTCTAGGTTCCGGAAATTTAAAATCGACTATAAACATAGTTGTTACGTTTTAGATGTATCTTGCTTTTACTTTAAATGAATCATCACAGATACAATATTCAACAGTGCAGGGGCAGCAGCCCTTCCCCGGGATCTGGACAAGCTACCACATGGGAAGGAACTTGACAAATGGAATTCTACCCCCGTAAACGCAGTGTCCTCCACATAACGAAAAACCGTAACCAGTGTACGACACTGGGCAAAACAACTTGGTGGACGACAGGACCACCAACTTTGTGAAGTGAAAGACTTGTGGGGCGCAGTAGCGTAGCGGTCAGAACGTCGGGCTCTCAATCGGGAGAACCAGGGTTCGAATATTCGTGGTGCCGTTTCGAAACTATTTCATTCACCCCATTTTGCTAAAAGTTCACTCAGCTGTAAATGACTACCTAGCTACAGAGAGTGGCGGATATGCATACAAATAATCTTCGCGCAATAATTGCAACATGGTTGAATTCTTCACAGAGACGTCTAGGTGGCGTGGGAATGAACAGGTCTGCCGGGGTGAAGTGTAAAGCGCTTTGAACAGTCCCTAGAACGTATATTTTTTTATATAAACCAGTTCCCGTGTATCTGTTTGGCTGTATAGAATACAAACTACTACTAACATTACAGTTCTAGACTAAGAGTTCTTTGTCTAGAACTATAATATTAGTTACATGACGAATGTTTGGAATTGAGTAGATCTAATAAAACAATAAGATAAGCCTATTTTTTTTCACCTATTCCAGATGAACATAATCGACTTATTGGCTGGAGGAAGTGGTGCGAACATTATGACGTGGTAAAATATTGAGACTTTTCAGTTTTGATGATACCGAATTAATTTGCATTTTACAACCGTCGTATGTTGCTGAATTTAATGAGTAAAGGTGCCGGTGTCACATCTACTACATCCACGCACGCACGCACGCACGCACGCACGCACGCACGCACGCACGCACGCACGCACGCACGCACGCACGCACGCACGCACGCACGCACGTACATAATGAATTTACTTCTGCCACGGCTATGACATAGATGTGAGTGAGTGAGTGGGTGAGTGTGTGTGTGTGTGCGTGCGTGCGCGTGGGCGTGCGCGTGCGCGTGCGCGTGCGCGTGCGCGTGCGCGTGCGCGTGCGCGTGTGCGTGTGCGTGTGCGTGTGCGTGTGCGTGTGCGTGTGCGTGTGCGTGTGCGTGTGCGTGTGCGTGTGCGTGTGCGTGTGCGTGTGCGTGTGCGTGTGCGTGTGCGTGTGCGTGTGCGTGTGCGTGTGCGTGTGCGTGTGCGTGTGCGTGTGCGTGTGCGTGTGCGTGTGCGTGTGCGTGTGCGTGTGCGTGTGCGTGTGCGTGTGCGTGTGCGTGTGCGTGTGCGTGTGCGTGTGTGTGTGTGTGCATGCTTCAGTTACAACGATCGCATTTTAAACAAATATATAATGAGAGTGCGAGGGGTGTAGGCAGGAGGGCAGGTAGGCGGGCAGTCAGTCAGGGAGGAAGGGAGAGAGAGAGAGAGAGAGAGAAGGGGGGTTGGCAGGAAGAAGGAAGGGGAGGGAGGGAGGAAGAGGGAAGGAACGAATGTACGAAGATGGAATGCAACATTTATGAAGGAAGCGGGAGTGAAAGGAAAAAGGTAGCAAGGGAGGGCCATAGGAGAAGGAGAGAGTGGAGAGAGAAGAATGGAAAAATGCAAAGGAGAGAGGTAGGAGACAAGGGAATATAAGAATGAGTAGGGAACACATAAGGGTATGGTGAGGAGTGATAACGTATGAAGGGAGAGAGATGTGGGGAATGTAAGAAGGGATGTGGTTGGAGAAAATAATACAAGAGAGGGAGAATGAATAATGTGGTAAGGGAACTGGAGGGAAAGTAGAGTGATAGAAGAGTGTTAGAATGGGCATGAATAATGTTAGAAGGGAAACGAAAGGAAGACATAAGATAAGATGGGAGATTGAGGGAAATGCCAATGGACACAGAAAGAAGGGAGAAGGAATAAAGGACGAATGTAAGAAGGGACATATAAGGAATTTAAAAGGGAAACGGGATAGTATGGGGAGGGAATGAACGGAGATTGGAGATTGAAAGTAGGTAGAGGAAGGGAATATGACTCCAGGAGCGAATAAAGAGAGAGAGAGAGAGAGAGAGAGAGAGAGAGAGAGATGGAGGGAGGGAGGGAGGGAGGGACGGAGGGAGGGAGGGAATGACGGAGGGAGGGAGGGACGGAGGGAGGGAGGGACGGAGGGAGGGAGGGATACAGAATACAGAATACAGGGAAGGATATAGAGATAGAGAGTTTCACCATCAAGCTATAAAATAACGTGCACACAACATCAAACAATATATACAAATCAGGACCCGATAAATATTTGATAACAAGTAACCAACGATCTTAATTTAGTTACGCATTACTGTGTGTGTTCGGGCGCGTGCGTGCGTGTGTGCGTGTGCGTGTGTGTTTGTGTGTGTGTGTGTGTGTGTGTGTGTGTGTGTGTGTGTGTGTGTGTGTGTGTGTGTGTGTGTGTGTGTGTGTGTGTGTGTGTGTGTGTGTGTGTGTGTGTGTGTGTGTGTGTGTGTGTGTGTGTGTGTGTGTGTGTGTGTGTGTGTGTGTGTGTGTGTGTGTTTATGTTTGCTTGACTTGAAAACGTGTGCACTAGTTTTGAGGGGATGAAATTATGTTAATTTAATGGACAACACTCCAATTAACAAAAACACAGCTGTAGCCTATTTATTTAGTCATTAAACCCAATTATATATGTTTCAAATGACAGGAATGTAGCTTTGGTTGCATTAGCACGATCAAGCTGCGACTCTCTGTGTATGAAATATGTGAAACAATAATTATAATCAAAATCAAGAAAACATTAAGTTTTTCAAGCGACGTCAAAAGCTTACGTCGCAATGCAACGTCCAATCACGTTCTGGTTTGGTGAGGGTTGCATGCACATCAACAAGTACTGTCTCGATGTGGTCGAGACAGTACTTGTCTGCGACGTCGCAATCACGTTTGGTGGGAATTGGAAAATAATGATGTGAATATTATGTCGCATTACAGGGAGTCCGCGACTGACAAAAAGTGACGGTAAAGTTGCGCCGCAGGTAATTCATGTCTTTAGTTTGAATGGTTTATTTTATAATGAATAGGTACGTTTAACATATTATGGTGTGCACAACGTGGGGCCGGAATCATTAAATATCCATCGAAACGGGGGTCACTTAATTGTGTCCCCTTGCAAGGGGGTAGCAACCAGCTCTTTGATCTTGGATTTGAGACAAGAAAGCCAGTTAATAAGCTTGTTTCTACAATGAGCATTTTATTGTCATAGTACTTGTTTTATTTGTAACAACAACTTTAAATTAAATTACTGTGAAATCTGCTTAATAGAATCGCGGATAGAATCAGCCATTTAGAAATACCAAATTATAACATTTCAATAAAATTAAAAGGTGTGTTAATGCTAATGACATAATTGTGTGGTGATCGTCAACGTCGCCAGACATGGCACATGAAGAAGAAATATAATACTTTTTCTAGGCATTGCACATTTTAGTCAAGGTTGCTATTCATGATATCCAATGGGGTAATATTTTATTAGATGTTAAACCGGCACCATCTCAGGACTCATATCTTGCACAATTTAATAATGATAATAATAATGTACACCGCCACAATTGAGGACGGCATCTTTGAAGTGAAATCAACAGCTGGTGACACTCAAATGGGTAGTGAGGATTTCGACTCGCGTCTCGTCAACCACTTCGTGCAGGAGTCTAAGCGAAAGAAAAAGAAAGACAACCGACAACGAGAAGTGCTTATCAATACACTATTCACGGTCAAATTAATAAAGAAAAACACTGAACTGGAATGACGACATTAATTCGTTCCTCCTGAGAAATCGCCAGGTTACCAGCAACATATAAAAATCAGAGCTTAGCTCACTGTTGTCAGACCACAACTGGAGTTCATCGCTGCATATGGGACCCCTACACCCAAACATGTTAGCTGTGTTGGAGACAACAAATAGTGTCTGGCTCACCTTTTTGGAGAAAACACATTGTCCCTGGCTTACAATATTGAGAGATAACACATTGTCCCTGGCTCACATTTTTTGGAGCAAACCATTGTCCCGTGCTCACATTGATGGATAGAAAACATATTATCCCTTGCTCCCAGGGATTGGCATAGAGCGTTAGTATGTTGGTGCGTATATGTTGGTTGGCGCGAGTGAATGTGTTTGCCTGTTACATGTGACGATGCAGGCCCTGGTGCGCTCAAGCAACGGAACGTTTCACCGAGTCGTAGTGACATGATTCGGTCAAATCTAGCGTCGGCTGTCACCGCTGTCATCATAACGACATGACTCAGTCAATTCTAATACGGACTGCATCCGCGTCATCATAGTGACATGACTCAATGGTTTTTTGGTTTAAAGGTTAAATTTATACTTTGCGACATTAATCAATTCCAGGAGCTTATAACTATTATCGATAACCAGGCACTCATTTCTGTTTAGTTGGGTGTTGGCTGAACGGCTTCGTACAGCTGCCAGAGGATTCCAACCACTGTCGTTGTTTTGTAACGTTCTCGTCCGGCGTTTGGAACTAGTGTCACACTAGATGTGAGCGGCCACTACCGGACAGTTAGAACTAGCGTCACACTATATAGAATGGGCCGCTACCAGCCGTTATCGCCATGCACTATCCCGAGGCTTGCTCACCAGAGCGAGCATAACACAGTCGATGATCTAGACATGGCGTGTTCATTTCTTTGGAAAGGGCATTTGTGGCAATATCTCGAATGACTCATTCAATACTCAGTAAAGGGCACCATTTTACCGTTGCTAAATTTGACGGCTACAATATTCATTGTGGGATATGGTTTCACAAACTCAGGGCATTTTAATATGTAAACTAAATGAATGTTCCCAAACATTTTCACTTGGCTCTTAATGATTCTGATTTGTAGCCTGTCTTGTCTGCTATGTTCCATTTATCTCCCATGACCATTTTCCAGTTATATTATGCACATTTAACCAGTTGTAAAGTAAGACATATATGTATAGTAAGTCATTTATTAGAGATGTTGGAAATTGTTTTTCTTCGATACCAAGTCCAAGTCCTCAGTATGCAAGCAAGACCAAGCCACATCTCCAAGTCCCCCGACGGACAGGTTGCTACTTGTGTATCAGGTGGTAAATGTGTTGGATGATAGCACAGTGGCATTGGGTTCTCCTATAGAGCAAACTGCGCCAGTCAGTTTGTGGTCGTTCAAGATTTTGATCAAATTGTGACATTTGATGTGTGAGATACAGGGACATTGACACTCGCAGTAATCTCTATACGACTGACTGACTCTCATCAAAGAGGCTTTGTGCCTATGCTGCGTCAGCGACAGGCTCTCCGCGAATCAGCGCTCGTTCTCCTCTATTCGGGACGTCCCCTTCATTCTAGGTCGGGGCAAATATACAAAGAACATTTTATATTCAAGAACTTCATGTTACATATTAGGGTGGGCTGTATCAAAAGTTGCAAAGTGGAACACAAACTGAACAGCATTTGTCTCAATCTAATATACTGCAGAGTTGACGTATTCGATGCTTCCATAATAGAACATATACCAATTATTAGGTCTCAAGTTAGTGATTTCTTGGTATATCTTGTTATTCAGGCAGACCAAAAATAGAACACCATTGTTGTACACTTGATCAACCTACTGCTGCTTCTTTGTCCACGTGCCATAATTTGGGTTCAAGTTTGTTCGTAGTATTGCTAAATATACAGTATACACGTGATTTTTTCATATGTTGTTTAACGTTCTAAAATTTGTAGGTATGATGACCATGGGAAAAGCCAAGTTTATTGTTTCCATTGATAATGATGTGTATGTGATACATCGGCTTGAAAATACGTTACCTAACATAATTCTATACGTCGAGTGCAATACAATGCAACTCGGCACCAAATGGGAAGACACATCTAGCCGTGACTGGTTCATTCTCCCAGAAACGGGGCTGTCACTGTATGACGTACGGACACCTCACGAGGGAATTGGATTTGTTGTTAGCCTCGTGGCAATTGCTTTAGAGAATGACGAATGTTGAGGCTATTGGTTGAGAACTCTCCATCATTCAAGACATGTCAGTACACGTGATGTGCGAGTCCAGAATACGTTATCACGCCTGCACTCCAAGGTTTCCTTGGTCTCCCTCTCTCATTGAAGCCTGTCATCCTGGTGTTGTATGCATTGAGGGCCAGTTGCTTGGTGGCCATGTGTGTCAGATGTTCAAACTACTTGATTCTCTCTTGTTGTATGTAGAGGTGGACTGGCGTTGTTCCAACCATTTCCGTGATGCGTTCGTTTCTTTTCATGTCTCGTTTGGTCTTTTTTATGGCTCTTCATAGACATCTCATCTCGCAGGTTCTGATCTTTCTTTCAAGGCTTTAGATCTGGGTCATGTGTATCAAGGTGGGGAAGAAGATGGAGTTTCGGTGTGGATGTTGGGATTTTTCAGGAGCAGTGCAAGCTGGTAGCTGACGTTGTTTGCTTTCTGGACTGCGTTTTCTGTTAAATCGTCCATCTTCTGCAAATTTGCTGCCGAAGTTCTTGAACTCGATCACATGCTGGAGTTGAGTGCCGCCAATATCGATGTTGAGCTTGATGAGTATTCTACTCACCTTCATTGACTCGGTCTTGCTGATGCTGATCTCCATATCGAATTCTTCACATGTGGTTTTGAGGCTGTTTGTGTGCTTTTTCAACTTTTCCAATTTCTTATCATCTTCGTTTTCAAAGTTTTGGTCATAGGCAAACAACATTTCATTTAAGGTTTCTGGTTCTTGGTTTGCCTGCTTTGTTATCTTGTCCATGCACCCAATGAACAGCGGTGGTGATTGCATAGTCCCTTGTCTCACTCCAGATGTATGCTGTTGGCATAGATGGGTCTGATGGTGTCCAGGAGTTGTCCTTTCACGTTGTACGTTTCCAGTACTCTCCAAACTTTGTCTCTGTTAAACCCTGTCGAAGGCCTTCTCTTGGTCTACGAAGGCCTTCTCTTGGTGTCAGAAGTGGGATGGGCCAAACAAAGGTTTTTTTTGTTTCGTGTCTGCTTTTAATATGTATTAAACAACAACTGGGAAAGGCAGGATGGAGGATCTCCAGGACGAACTGGCGGCAATGCAGCAAGAGTTACAGCGAATGAGGGATCGGGCTGGACAATCTGCGACCAGCGTTGTGATTCAGCGTAAACGCAAGCTGCGTCACTTCAGTGGGGCCAGCGACGTGTCCCTAATTGGCTGGAGGAGGCGAGGGCCTGCATCATTGTGCAGGGTCTGACAGGACGTGTTCCAGCAAATTTCGCGATCAGCTATCTGGAGGGGGCAGCCCGGATGGAGATGCGGTGTCAGCCTGACGAAGTTCGGGGTGACGCAGAACAGATCTTCTCTGCCCTGGAGGAGGTTTTTGGCGAGAAAAGCTCAACATCAGAGCTACTACGAACGACGGCAACAGAATTCAGAAATAATATCGGACTTCTCGCATGGCCTGGTCGAGCTGGTGGATCGCCTGCAGAGGACATCACCAGGAATAGCCGACGACCGCGACCGGGTGTTGCGCGAACAGCTGATTGAGAATGTGCGAGACGTCCATCCCCGATGGGAATTGAAACGTCGGGTCGAGCGCGAGCCAGCCAGCACATATCTGGCGATCCGGAAAGTGGCCCTGATGTGGGCTGATGAGGTGGAAGACGTGACGCAACGCGCCCAGTGTGACGCAACGCCCCCTGATGCATTGGCCAAAGTCTGGGATGAGTTAGCTGCCCAGAGAAAGCTGTTCTCTGAGGGACTAGCTGCCCAACAGCACGCAATCACCGAGGTGCTGAGTCAGCAGCAGCAGATTCTGTCGGCCATGTCAAGTGGCCCCGGACCGAGGCAGTTGGGTCGTTCCAGTGAAGCCGGACGTGGAGTGGAGTGCTTCCACTGCCACAAACGTGGACATATACGGCGCGATTGTCGAGTATACCAGCGTTCAGCTCATTTAAACTAAACGAGTCCACCCCCGTCAGGGCCTGGGTGCGGATGTGAATCAAGTCTTGCAGGACGTCGATGTATCGCCACGTCTGGTGTTTCGTGAAGTGTCGCCACATACGCGTCTTCAACGTACGATTAAATCTTTCGACGATGCTCGCCTTCGTCTCCGCGTTGTGAGTGGAGAAGTGATGGATGCCGTACTTCCTCAATAGACCCTGAACAGATTGATTAAGAAATTCCAGTCCTTGATCTGTCTGCAACGTCTTTGGCCAGCCTTTGGTGAACGTGGTTGTCAGCGCTGCTACCAATGACGCCGCAGACTTGTTCTTCAGAGGTACACACCAGGCCACTTTCGTGAACACGTCGATCAACGCGAGGAGAAAGGTTATGCCGTCGTTGTCAGTTTCAAATTGGCCAAATCGAATAGATCGGACTGCCACTGCTGACGTGTACCTCCCACGATGACGCGGCGTCTCCTGAAATGACGTCGTGCTGGTTCGTGTATGGTATAGGCGTCCTGTTCCGACAACCATTCTTCGACGATTTTCCTCTGCACGCGCGTGACACGTCGCAAAGCGTCGGCTCCACTGTAACTTGCCACGCATTTCGGGTCGAAGTAGACCCTCGTCAGTCATGTATTCTTCTGTGCCATTAAAAGACATCCGATGGGTTGGTGGTGGTGACGTTGACTCCGCAGCACGGTTTTTGACGAGTGACGATGAGTACGCTGACGTACACCAGAACACCCACTACCACACCCACAAGGATGACGAACGACCGACAGTCTAGTAGTGAATCCGTACCTCGAATAACGACTGTATAAGACTTCGGGCTATATCGTCAGCAAGTAAGTAACGTCCACCGCAAAATATCGCAAAGACGACGAAGCGGTACGTGTCCTGTGGATAGCTCATCGCAGTGCACACTGTGCTATGGAGACGTACCGTACCGCCTTAAATGTCTTCCCAACTAGCCAATGACGCCAAAGCCTTGCGTTGTCGTTCCGGGGGTGGGGTGAGCATGGAATGTTCCATCTGAATGCGCCGACGACCGAAGGGAGTCCAACTGAGTGATCTTTGTGCACTACCCGCACCAGCGCGAGGAGTATCCGGCGCTCGACGACAAGACGGAATGACCGTCGTCGCCTGACGTATGTTGGCTCTCCTGGCGACGTTACCGACCAACTCCTTGGGCAAGTTGATGTCACGAAGTTGTCGTGCAAATGGCTCTCATCCCGTCGGATCGGTCTTTCTCTTAGGCAACAGATCATTCATGAGATCCACCACGTTACTTCCGGTAACCGGCACACATATCTTTTTTGAGATGCTCCATCAAACATCTGGCTTTGGCCTGCATGGTTTTGGAAACGGTGTCCACGACATCGGCCTCTATTCCGTTACTAGGAGCTCCTACTGCACCCACCGCCATCACCGCCACCGGTCCCACCCCCGTCTCGTTCAAAGCGACCACGCGTACCGGTTCCTTGACGTGTTTATCGGACAATACGTTGTACCGCTGCAACACCTGATTATACAATGTTACCTTGGTCCTATCGTCGAAGTCCTTTCTATCGAGGATGGTCTTCATCTCGTCATCGTGGGATTGCACCTTCTTACCTAAGGTATCCGTCGGAGTTGGGGGTGGTGGTGAACGAAGAGTGTCCAACAGTCGTGGGTCCTCCAAGGCCATCTTGCGTGCGTGTTCCATATCTCTACCTCTTGAGCAGTAACTCTCGGAGCAAGGATAGAAAGACCGAACTTGCCAACGGTGCTAGGACGGCCGATAATAAACCTCCGCTCTGTCCCTCGCCGACCTGTTGTGGCAGTAAGATGCATCTCCTCCTGGTGGCGGGTGTTCGTCTCTGAGCCAACTCGCGTAATTTAGTCCTGTATTTACTCAAACGTCGCCTCTGTAAATCAATCAATGGAATGTTCTTTTTTAATATGTGATAGGCACACTCGACCAGTGCACACAGGAGATCGACGTCGGCGTTGTCGATGATGGCTCTTCTCAATTTGGTGCCCTTCTATCTGTTCAGAGCATGTATACACAAAATGTATCTCTTCACCAGGTCAGACATGGTGAGAAAAAAGAGACGAACCACACACGTGGTCTTCTTATACACCATCGTCTGGAGAGATGGTAGTGAGCAGACGCATGTCCTCGGGCGTGTCATGCTTTTCTTTAAAAGCCTGTTGAACGAACTTGACGCGCCCCAGATACATCTGCCAAGCCATGTATCACGGGGATTCTTGAACACCACCATGTACTGAGAGTTCAGACTGATGGTACGACTCTCCTTGTTTTTAGGGAACAGGTTCTGTACGAGATGCAGCACGGACGTGTTCCTGTGATGACTTTTTTAGCGAACAAGTTCGTGACCCGTTCGTCCGTTTCTGCCATTTGATCGTCTATAACGATGAGGTTCCTCGTTGTCGATTCGAACATGGCCGCCGTCGGTAACCCTTCCTCGAACCGCACGTCGACTAAGTCATTCGTTGCGTAAGCCTCTTGCCATTCTCCTCAACACAACGTGATTTTTTCGGGGGGTGGTTCGATCATCGCAGCAGCGTGACGCAGCTTACGCGTCACGAAAGTACTTTTGCCGCATCCCGTCGGTCCGGCGACGATGCACGTGAAGGGATGTTTCTAACGTGCATCCATGATCGCTTAGCAAAGACGACCAGAGTGCATCGTCTTATCTACACGTCCACCGGACCCGTGGTCACCCCATCCTCGTGTACCACGCGTTTGGCGTAGAAGTAGGTGAGGGCCGCCCGTTCCTGTACGTACGTCAACACGGTCGAGTGACGCACCCGGAACCCGCGGTTCATTCTACTTCCGCTCCGACGGTTGGTGAGCACCTCCAGGAACGCGTCCTTGTCGATGGCGTTGTGACGTTTGCTCATTCGTTTGGTGCTGTACTTGTCGGTAGCTTCGAAGCAATATTACGTCTTGCTGCACAACCCCACGAACCCGTCACCGGACCACTCGATATTGAACAGACCCATTGTTCTCTTATCGAATGATCTGCGCGCCTTACAGCACGCGTCGTCACCGTTCCACAGGCGATCGGCGAGTCGACAGCGCACGTACTCGTTCCGAAATTCGTCGCAACATTCGGACGGGAGCCATTCGGAACGATGTCGGAAATAATATTCTCGTACTTCCTGGGTCACGAGGGCATCGACGGACTCACCGACCAAGGCCAAATAAGCACTATCTGTATGCATCTCGCAGTACTGGAACATAAGGCGCTCCATGTATCTGTTGATAAAGTCGTAATATAACTGCAACATACGCATCTTGGCGTACTGCAGAACGAATAATCCCACGTGTACGGGCAGGGCGTACGTGACAGTTTTTTTTCCATCGTCGCGCGTCAGACGGATGTTCTTGAACACGGGCTGCATCTCGGCAAAGTGCTCACGTAATTCTTCCGGTACGCAAATGTCGCACTCATCATACCGAACACGGTTCCGGCACGCACGCCGATCAGGATCTGTTGCGACGTCATCGTCCACCGCGCGTGTCGGCGTCGGGGAAATGCAGCATCCAGACACTTTTTTTCGGCCGGATCTCTTCTCATCTCTTTCCACAGCTCGACGACCTTGACAAAGTGACGTAGGTAGGCGGTGTTCTTTCGGGTCTCGGCGAGCAGTTGCGCCATGGGTTTCCCGTTGACGGCGTTCACCTCTTCTCGTGTGCACGGGAGACCATGGAAAAATCATCCACGGAACTGACAAGCCGTGTTCGTCTCACTACACCACCAGTCCACCGGAAGTTTGCCTATTCTCTTCTCTCGCCCGTTTATCTGTTGTCGTATGGAACGTCCCGTGCGTTCGGATTCCCAAGTCAACCATTCTGCAGTCGTCTGTCCGTACATCTGCGCCGATTCGGGGCGGAAGTCGTTCTCTTCCCATCGTCGCGTGTACCATCCCATTATGGGGGATTCCATCATTAGGAAAGTGGATAAAATTGTAAAAAGAGGAGATGACATAACAGTATGCCTACCAGGGGCAAAAGTAGAGGATATAGCAGAGAAGGCGGGACAAGTCATGGGTGGTGGCATAGGAGGTGCTGTTCTCGTGCATGTGGGAACGAACAATGCAGAGAAGGAGGGAACGTCAGCCATCATTGGTAAGTACAGGAGGTTGATCAAGACACTTAAAGAGGCACGAGTTGGACAGATTGTATTGTCGGGGATATTACCAATAATGGGAGGCAGGGGTGAGGAATATAGGAACTGTAGGAGGATGGCGATCAACACACAGGTACAGAAGGTATGTATGGAGGAGGGAGTAGGCTTCGTAGACATGTGGTTAAACTTTGTGGGAAGAGGTGACTTTTTCATGAGAGATGGACTTCATCTGACATGGAAGGGCGCTGCAGTTCTTGGGTGTGAGTTTGTCAGAGTTGTCGACGAGGGCACAGGTACCATAAATTATTTAAACTAGATGCGCATGGGGAACTGACAGAGAAAACTCAAAGGAGTACTACTACAAATACACATCCAAAGAAATGTTCACCAATAATTTCGGACAATGAACTTAAATGTGTATGCTTAAATGCCAGGAGCATAGTAAATAAAAAAAGTGAGTTAGACATTATGGTAGCAGATATGGATCCTCATGTAATAGGCATCACAAAATCATGGGCAAATGAAGATATAGTAGATGCTGAGTTAGCACTGACAGGCTATGTAATGTTTAGGAAGGATAGACGAGTAAGAAGGGGAGGTGGAGTAATTTTATATATTAAAGAATCTATCCAAGCATATGAAATAACACTGAAAAGTGAAGCAGATAGTGTGGAAGCAATTTGATGTAACATAGTTACCAGGAACTCAACATTAACAATAGGAGTAGTTTATCGTAGTCCTAACATAGGACAAGAGGAAGATGTAAAATTACAAAATGCGATAAGGGAAGTGAGCAAGGGAGAATGTGTTATAATGGGTAATTTTAACCATGGCCATATACAGTGGGAATCATTAGAGAGTGCTGGAGGTGACGACCATCAGTTTCTACTTCAAACACAGGATTGTTTCCTTACTCAACATGTCTTGGAACCAACCAGAGGTGGGAATTTGTTAGATTTAATTTTGTCTTCTCAAAATGAACTAGTTGACAATGTTAAAGTACACGAACCTTTGGGTTCAAGTGACCATAACCAAATCCATTTTAATATAAAAGTAAAAACAGGGAATACATATAAAAAACAATGGAGGAGGAATTTCAACAAAGACAAATATAAAGTGATGAGAACATATCTAGCAAATATAGATTGGAATAATTAGAGACCACATGGTGGAATTCCTTGTAAAACATAAATTAATAAATACATCTCAACATGGATTCCTAAAAGCAAGGTCATGTCTAACCAATCTCTTGGCTTACACACAGAAGACAGAGAGTAATAGTAGATGGTGAGATTTCAAACTGGAAATCTGTTTTGAGTGGGGTACCATAGGGATCAGTATTAGGCCCTATACTGTTTTTAATATATATAAATGATTTGGAGGATGACATATCTAGCAAAGTACTCAAATTTGCAGATGACATAAAAGTATTCAGAAAGGTTACTAATGATACAGATAAACAAAGTTTACAGGATGATCTAGAAAAATTAGTTAAATGGTCAGAAAAATGGCAAATGTTATTAAATTTTGGGAAGTGTAAATGTATACACATAGGACATGGAAATATGGACGAGGAATATAAAATGGGGGATGCTGTACTAGGTAGAACCACACAAGAAAAGGATTTAGGAGTAACATTTATTGCTGACATGAAACTTTCAGAGCAATGTGGGATTGCTGCTTCGAAAGGAAATCAAATTCTAGGGCTAATTAGGAAAACTATCACATATAAGGAGAAACATCTAATTGTACTCCTAAACAAAGCAATAGTTAGACCACATTTGGAATGTTGTATTCAAGCATGGAGGCCATATCGTAAAAAAGACATAGACAAGCTAGAAAGAATACAACGAAGAGCAACTAAAATGATTCCAGAATTAAGAGACCTTAGTTACGAAAGTTGCTTATTACAGTGTGGTTTGACAACACTAGAGACCAGGAGACTAAGAGGAGACCAAATAGATGTGTTTAAAATAGTGAACGGTTATGAGGATGTTGATAGGAATATGTTCTTCAAACTTAAAGAAGGCAGTAGAACAAGAGGTCACAAAGAAGCATTAGTTAAGGAACAGTGTAGGTTGGATATGAGAAAGTACTCACAGAGGGTGATAAATGAATGGAACAAACCGCCAAATGATTGTGTTAATGCTAGTTGTGTGAATATGTTTAAAAATAGAATTGACAGATATCTGATAAGGGCGGGCTACACATAGATGAGAAAATTGTTGGACTCTCGATAAGCCATTGGCTTCCTTGTCCACTTGCCATCTGGAACTTGTTGTTCGAGATGGCAATCTTGTTAAATCTTGTTATATCTTGTTAAATAGGCATGTGCGACCTCAAGTACAGCGCGTTCGCATCGTATCCGACGATCGACCGAAACGGACGAGCCGTCTCTCCGTTTTCTTTCTGGCGTAGCGTGGTGACGCGAAGGGCCACCAGCCATATTATCTTTGACGAGGTTATGAAGATCTTTATTCTTCTCGTTGAAGATGGTAAAGTAAGTTTTCTCTGGAAGGTCTTTGAACAGGTACAGCAAGGTCAGACCAGGTACGCTGATGCCTTGCATGAACATGTCTATTCCACGTTGTTGGTAGAAGGCAAACTGTCTGTCGATGGCCTGCAGAAAGGGAACCACGTCCCTATTGTTGTACCAGACGAGAAAGTCGTGCAAAGTCGTCATGCTGTTACCGTGCCAGGCCTCTTGACAACTGGCGTAATCCTCGTCGGAAATACCTTCCTTCTTCAGTCGACTGAAGAAGGCCTCTTTTGGTGGAAGAGCGGTGTCGTCGAGCCTCTCCAGACAGTCCAAGTACTCCTACGGGAAATGACCTTTCGTCACCTCGCATCTGTACGCTTTCAGATACTTGTCGTAGCTAAACCCAGGGGCTATGTAGTTGGTCATGTCTAGGAATTTCAACTGATCCGTCAAAAGACACATCAACGTGTTGTTGCGTTAGATGACGAAAAATTACCTGATACCATCGTTCTCTTCTTCTTTCTCTTTGTCCTCTTGATCCTTCTCTTCTTCCTCTTCTTTTTCCTCTGTCTTTAAATAAAGTAGACAGGAAGTATGGTAAGATGAACTGTTTGATGGCATTGAGATCATACTTACCCGAATTGAATCCAATGACGGGTAATTGATGCATCCATCCATAAAGTTGTCCAATCAGGATTGGTCCTCCCGTTCGTTCGAGTTCGTCAGTGCTTCTGCAAGTTGTTCCAACACATCCTCGTAAGAATCTTTGATGTTGTCGTATGCGGCCTCACTCATTGCTCGCAAGATATCCATCATGGCTCTCACCAACTTGTTGGTGTCTCCGTCCGTGACGAGACATTTCACTTGCTCCTGTCCGTTGGATGCCACGCTGATGCTCAACGGGATGTGACGTGCAACCCCGTGGACCTTGTCACTATCCGACGGAAGTTGTTCGGTGTCGAACCAACACTCAAAGTCAAAGGTGGCTCGGTACGGATAGTACCGCATCGATTCGAACACTCGAATGTTCTCGTCGTCCAGACGTTCGAACTCCGATGGAATCGAATGGTAAATGCCGCCAGGATAGACTCGACGCACACCCCCCCCCCGTACACGTGCGATCGTGATGGCGTAGCTTGGAAGCTTATTTCCTCAACGAGTCACCGCACTTCGGACATCTATACGAGTCACAGTACAGGCGTACATCTTGGATGAAGGAAACATGTGTCTGGTGTAGGTTGAGGTACAGTGTGTCAGGGTAATGACATAACGATCGACGGACGAGTTCGGCAGTTGACTTTCCATCCACTGCATCCGGTTTGACGAGCTTGTACACCCACACGTTCGTTTGGAAAGTGGTCTTTACTCGATAGAGGTCATCCAACTTGACCCCGGCAAATTCTTCCATGGGTACATCGTCTTGATCGTAATCCTCGTACAGCGTCTTCAACGCAGGTTCCATCCGGTGTACGTCGCCTCCACGATGCAGGCCGAGACACCAGAAGAGACACAGGTTATTGTTGAACCTCTTGACTAGGATGGGTTCCTTTTCCAGACCGATGACGGCTTTGTTCTTCTTGGTGTAGACTGGAAGGGGGGTTGCACGTACACATCCTATCGGGTGATCGATGATGCGGTTGCGAAGAATGTGACATTGGTCACGAGTTCGCAAACCCACGCAGAATCCGGTCTTTGATTGATGACCCACTGCAAGACGTCGGTTTCTCGGATGCGCTCAAGAAAGTCATCAAAGTCCTTGCTGTTGGTGATGAGACTGGGCTCGGCCAGGTAGCGTCCACAGCAATTGCACAAGGAATGATAGTATTTGTATCGACCCGTGTTCTTGTTCCTCAGAACGAAACCATCACTGAGGTTAATCTTGAACCCGTTGGTCTGTTCCTGGATCATGACCTTCAAAGGAGGCTCTAGAACGGTCGTGTCTAGCGTGGTTAATCTGTAATCGTACCTGCACTGGAGGGGTCCTCTCGATACGCCTGTCCTTGTGGTCGACCAGTGCGTTCGAACGACATCTAGCAGTTCCGTCGACAGAGTGTCGGCGAAGTGAAGTCCAGCGGGTGGTTCAATGGGATCTTCTTCGGTAACGAGTGGGTGGTGGTGGGTGGGTTTCTTCCATATTTGATCTCTTCGGCGATGGCGGCTCGGTGATGTCGGTACACGCGGTTCGTGCGTGTCTGGTCAGCTCCCAACGTCTTTCGAAATTCCGTCCACATTTCGTGCACGTGTAGACGGTGGTGTTTTTTTCTACTACAACTACTACTACGACGCCTAAGACGACATACTGACATAACGTGATGCTCTAGATCGTCCCAACTTCCGAACGTTGCATCGCATTTACACGGGTATTTCGCTCTTTTTGCGTGGTCGCTAGGTGGCACCGCTGCTGCTTGAGGCGCCACTGAATACGTATACTGATCCCACGATGGCGTCGAATGACTCTTCACGTGATGTCGTAGCTCTGCATACGTATCGAATGCAAGTCCACAGTGACGGCATATATGTCGTTTCATGGTACTGCCTGCATCTACAACTGAAAGGAAACGGTCCCTAAGTACGACTATATAGTGTGGGGTGGTGACATATATGTTCAGGTATATACACGCTAGGTGAAGGTCGTGCGTGGGGTGGTGCGATGGCTATATTCGACTCATTACTCTATGGTGGGGGTGGTGAGGTGTGGTAACCAGAAGGTAATGGGTACACTCGACTCACTACTACTCTATGCAGCGTGTCTATATGTAGTTGGTTGTCACTAGCGTGAATACAACACATGTCATTCGTTTCGTTTATTTTATTAAATATAACCATTACATACGTTGTGTACAATATGAATGAAATATATGTCATTCGTTTGCACTATTTGATTACATATCAACCATTACATAGGTTGTAGCAAATATGTATGAAATATATAGACTACTGCATTATTATGTAAGGAACGACTTACATATACGATGGGGAGGTTTATGGACTATTGTCGCGACAGTGACCTCGGGCTTACGAACGTTTACCGTTGCACCAGAGGCCGGTACAATGATGTCGACTTGCGAGACTTTACGTCTCTCCAGAGGTCACGTGATGTTGATGAAGAGATGTTGACTACAAGTCGTTCCTTTCTTAACGAGTACATACTGATACAGTCAATTCATCAAAATAAAGATAGTACTACATAATAAAAAGGCTACTACTACTATGCTAATAAAGTTCGTTCAAAATGCTAATACAGTTCGATTATAATTGTAATAAAGTTCGTTCAACATACTAATACTAATACTACTACAGTTCATTCACACTACTACTACAGTTCGATCCATACTAATGTTTATTATATTACTACTACATACTAATGTATATATATATATATATATATATATATATATATATATATATATATATATATAGTGTCTGTGTGTGTATGTGTGCATATGTGTGCGTGTGTGCGTGTGTGTGTTTGTGTGTGTGTGTGTGTGTGTGTGTGTGTGTGTGTGTGTGTGTGTGTGTGTGTGTGTGTGTGTGTGTGTGTGTGTGTGTGTGTGTGTGTGTGTGTGTGTGTGTGTGTGTGTGTGTGTTACATTATGTCCTCCCACGAATTGAATACGTTAATTTGGCCTTTGAAATATGTCTGCCATCGTGGTGTGCTCATAGCGTGACTTATGGTACGACATACACCTTTTGTCACTTCTTCTACACTCATTCCTGTCTTGTACCCTGTTGACATTATCAAGTTCGTTGCCCATTCTTCTATCAGAATTACACACGCTGCTGGTTCCATCAATTTTGCAGGTAGCGGTGACGAGTACGACGCCGACGACGACGACGACGCTGATGAGGATGGACTCTGTCCTACGAGGATGACCTCCTCCTCCTCCTCCTCTGCATTCTTCTGTGTCAACGGAATGTATGGAGGTGACGCCGGACTGAAATAGCACGGCGGAGGTGACGCCGGGCTGTCATACGACTGTATTTTGTCGTCGGAGGAGGAGACCGATACTACAGGTGGTGGTTTTGGTGGTGACGTCATCGTTGACGTCATCGTTGACGTCACCGATACTCGACATCGTTTCGTATCGAGCACCCGCCGCAGATCTTTGTCAGCTAATCGTTTGCGTGGCGCTGCCTTCGTACTCTCCTCCCCCGCCTCATCCTCGTTTTCTCCCACAGCATATGCATACAACAGTTGCTCTAAGCCACTACGTATCTATCAAAAGGAAAACATACATGTTTAGTCATCACAGGCATCAACCTTACCATCGTATTGACTCTTTATGCTGTCTTTCACCTTCTCTAAAATATCCATGCGCCGTTGCAATTTCCCACTCCTCTCTTCCACAGCATAGACCGTCCAACGCAAGATATGAAGGAGCAACCCGGACGACGGAATGTAATATTCATCGTCTGAAAGATTTGCCTGCATGTCAACGCTGCTGCTGCAGCTGCTGTTGGATATGACAATAGCAGCGTTCTGTGTACCTTCCATCTCGTTGTCTGATGGTATGACACTACTTGGTGAGGGAGTCGAACAACTGGATGGTGTGGATGGGAATAGCATCATTATATCTTGTTCGTAAGTATCTAAAGTACATAACTACTCCTGTACCTTTTCTTTGCTATCGCACATCTTCTGTTCGTCTGCAATGATGACGTCAGCAGCAGTAGCAGCAGCTTCCTCTTTGTCCATTTCCTACAACGAAATTTAAGCAGCTGCTACTTCCAGTTCGGACACGGTGTAATTAACATACGCGGGCGTTACACGTTTCTTAATGGTGGCTCTGACACTTGTCCCTCGCAGCAACGACAGCGCGGCATAGCGGTCTGTCTCTGACGTCATACTGACGTAGGCATTGGCACTGAACCCCAGAAACTTTACCGCCGTTTGATCAAATATTGTTGCCCACACCTCACATCCTTCCCAATCCGCTATTAAGACTCGCACGGCGAACTTATACGTGGGCACTCTTTGCCGTTGGTGAATCGAGCAATAAAACCCATTACCTTCTGGCTGCACACCTTTCAGACAGTGTTGGCAGGACTTGTACAGTATGTATTTATCCTGTGTGGCACAGTTGAGGAGTGTTAACGGACGTTAAAAAATATTATGTACCATTACTTACTTCTGTCGGAAGCCGAGGCAGGTTCATCACTAGCGTATTGTCGACGTAGTGCTGGGCGGCCATGACGCTTCTTGCTTCTTGCTTCGGCGAGAGAGAGAGAGAGAGAGAGAGAGAGAGAGAGAGAGTGAGAGAGAGAGAGAGAGAGAGAGAGAGAGAGAGAGAGAGAGAGAGAGAGAGATGTTCGTTGTCAGCGATATGTGAGCGGTTATGGCGCAGTGGTCTGGCAGCGCGGCTTACAAAGGACTGCTGCTACCGATGGCGCGCATTCTTATCTCAGACGTTACTCGAAAGTTCTGCCGCGTGATGTCTCGCTGGTTATCTACATTGCACTTCGCCTACCGCGTGATGTCTGACTTCGCATGTTCACCTTGTGACGTGTCTGGCCAAGATTCATGTGGGGAACGGAGAGGGCTCTGCTGTTTGCGTACGTTCATAAGTATTCGTCCAAGCATATTTTGTCCTGGCTGACCACTATAGCTCAGCGCACTACAATACCCTTCCCGGCTCTTTACCCATTCCTTAAATTCCGATTGCTGCGTGACTAACAGCCACTTACGCAGTGTTGCGTCGCGAAATTTAACAGTGACTAACACATACATTATATAATATATCTGTTTGTTCCATTCTTCGCGTAAATTTACATTCTCTCGAATGCTCTTGCTGAGGTATTTCGCTTGTAGTCCAGTCCGTGTGGCTAGCATTTTTTTTTTGCTGTCTCCGCATCTCCATGGTGTATGCATTTTTTCCACATGTATGCAGCTTCGAGTGTGTTAAAACATGATTCCACACCTGTGTCCTGCAGATATAGAAATTGGACAAATAACTATTTCCTCCCCTGAAGTCTATAGGACGAGCCATACTGACTTTATGGTGTTAAAATGTACATGCACTGTATTAAATACACGGCGTTGTGTAACGTTCTCTGAGTACTCATACCCCCGTTTTTTCTACGTGATCGATGTGATACATGGTATTCCTGACAGCTCTCTGACACGTTTATCTCATTTCGTTTAGTTATGACAAATGTGTTATTGTTCTCTGTGACTTCGTGCGGCTTACGTCAGCTGTCTGCATTGTTTCTACTCTGCTATATAAGATAGTGCTGACTCGTCCTTTCTTTACACCTACCGCGCCATTGAACAGACCAGTCGTCACAATGCATGTCGTCAGCCTGTTTTCCGATTTGTTGGTTGTCTACAACCTCAAAGGCGTTATTCGTGATGTTGGATCGATTGTGAGTACTTATCATACATATTCATGTAGTGCGTGTCGTTGTTTGGACGAGTATTTAAATACATAACGCTCGGTGAGACCTACTTACGCGCACTGCCTTGCCAGGCACTACAGGCATAGCGCCGTGCACGCACTGACTAGGCGCTGCTACAAGTATAGCGATAAAAAACATGCGACCGTCTTCGCTACTAGTCGGGTACGAATTCCGTCTTTTAATTTTATGACGTCTTATGTCCAACGCCAATATTGCCTCGGCCCCACGTCAATACCACCCTTGCAACATTGTCACTAATCCGTCTGCGCTTACAACTTTTTTCACTGATTTGATCTCACAGTACGGCTTACAGCTGGATAGGCGGTTAGGGTTAGATTTAACTCCAGTCTTTAGGGAGTCGGGTTAGAGTTAGGGTTAGGGTCAAGGTCAGGGTTCACCACAGACGACAGGAGGTTAGGGTTACACAGCCGTCAACAGGTTGGGGTTATAGTTAGGGTTATCTCCAATCGCCAGGGGGCGCTTCACAGCCGCCAGGTGCGCTCGTGCTACCCAGAAGGCAATAAACCGGAAATGGAAGTGATTTTTGCACATGGTCGCCGGTATTGATGTCTCAGATGGATCCGTATACTACTCATGTATATACATGTGATGTGTGAGTACACCTTGAAGATAAGAAGCCCGCTAATTAGGAAGCATTTCTTAACTTTGTGTCTAGAGAAAATTTTCTACCAGCAATTGGCCAGGACTAGACATCTTGCGTTTGTTAAACTCTACCTTATTACCCAGTATTGCCCTACAACAAACATAAATAATTTATAATTGAATAAATCGTAAACAATATCGTGCGCCGATGGGAAATAAATACAGTATTTTTATATGCAATTCCTGAACTTAACCAACATCGCTGTCAAATTAAAAATAAATGTTCCAAGAATATGTGTTCTTAAATGTATGTACATATGTATGTATATAATGACAAAAAACAACAAAATAATGGAATGGGTGATCAAGTAAAAGTAAAAACTTGTACGAAACGACGATTATCATTTAACAACGTATACGACTATTTCCATGTTTGCCAAAGACCTGTTTCACTACCAACGTATTTGGGATTGATATGTGTTAGTTTGAGTGACAATCGATTTACTTGGCGTTATTTTTATTATTCTAAGCGTAGCTTAGCACTGCCTCAAGACGGCCCCACCTTGGCTCAAACCGAACATGTCTCTGCCATGTCAGTTTCTTTTTATTGGAAGAACATAGAACATAGTTATAACGTGATGAAATTTCATCAAGGGCAAATTAGTGAGTTTTCAGCGTTTCCATTTTCATTTCAATAAATTATGGACCAAGAATAAAATAACATAATAGTTTGTCTAATTATTTCACACAAAAAACTACGTACAGAATGTGCACAAACGTGCGAACAGGTCATATTGGATACAAGGCAAGTTTGAATTCTCACCAAATGAATTTGAAAAGAGACGAAAAAAATATATATTCGAGTCTATGAAATTGATTGCGATGGGTAATTTGTACCATTTACATGTCTCTATTACGAGTCTGAGGGTGAATATTTGCTCAGAACACGAGCGTCTTGGTCAAAAGCCTGTTTGTTCATTAAGCAGTTCGCCATCTACAAAATTTGGCATTCAGTTGAGGATTACGTAACATACCACGTTTCCTGGTATTGGCAACAGTGTCAGTGTCAGTCAGTTATATTTTCTTTCTTGGGAAATCAGACAAACACCTTTCCACTCCTCTGGAACGACGCCAGGGTTGCAGAAGGCGAACATCCACTAAGTGATTGTGTCCCCACTTGCCTTGATCATGTTAGCTGTGATTCCGTCCACGCTGTGTGTCTTATTAGTACTAAGGCAACGGCCTTCCTCAAATCTTGCATCGTGACATCCCTGTGTATATTTGAAGCACGCTCTATGGGTTGTCAGTGTGGTACAGGACTATGCAGAACGCTTTTGAAAGATTATGCCCATCGTTTTGCTTGTTTGTTCTCTCCTTTCGATAATGTTGATCCATATTTAGCCTTGGTCGGCCCGGATCGGACCCGAGTGCTGCCAGTGATTTTCTTGGCAATGCGCTGTACCTGTCTAACGTCATTTCGGGGAGCTGCTTTCACAGTCTTCTGTGCCTGTCCGTCGAGCCTTTCGCGAATGTCCTTTTGAGCGCTATACTTCAATTCCCTGTCCTTCTCGATTTAGGCCCGGTGGAAGGTTGAGCTGTCCGATGTGCAGTTTTGTCTCTTCTGATGCACTATTTTTCTTTCCGAAATCATTTCTGGGCGCTGATCCAAGGCTCCTTCAACGATGTCTGATAGCCAAGTATCGCTATTATCTCAAATTAGTAACTCTTCAGTCTCAGCAGACCCCAATCAATATGTCTGACGCAGCGGAACTATTCATTCTCTGTGGTCCACACAAATATTTTGTCTGATGACGCGGAACTCTTCAATGTCAGCGACCCCCAACATTGTCTGATAAAGCGGAACTCTTCCGTCTTAACATCCCCCCCAAAAATTTTTTCAGAGATCTACCTCCGTTTTGCCCAGTACCGTGAAAGTGATTTAGTTACGTATTATAAGAATGCATAACATGGAGAATGTTTAGACAAACTGCTATTGTGTTAGCTAGACGACAGCACATCTTTCTCACATATCCCCACTTTAAATACCAAGTAAACACCATGAGTGTATAAAGGTTAGGAAACGGGGGGTTGGTCACCTTGTACCAATTAGTGCGGTAGCCATGATTGGATTGTAAGGATGACAATGTCATTGGCCAGAATATGTTTTTTGGTTGGCATTTAAGATCAAACATAGCCGTCATGGCCAATAATATACAAATGTTCGCATCAGTGTAAAATATCGTGCGGTTACCAAAACCGAATTGCCTTTGTAATCATGTAATTTATATTTCACTTTGCATTTATGTACCAAAAATGTTATAAACTAGTAGCATTCCAAGATTTGCTTTGTCTTTCATTTTGGATGTGTACGTCCTTTATTATTCTACAAGAACGTAATGAGTAAAATATAGTCGTTCATTACACTATAAAGTTATCAGGGGGTTGTGTGGAGGATGAGCGCGTTATTGATAACAGTAACTAAATCATTTTCAAGAAAAACATAAATAGACATAATGATAATTAGATTGCATTTGTTCTACAAGAACACAAATTAACTGTACAAAACCGACATTTAGAAACGTAAATGGAAAATTATGACCTGGCGATGCGTGTTACTATGACAACAAATTAAAAACCGTTTGAATGATAACATGCATTCAATAAAGACATATTTCCTTACTGAAAAGCGAGGCCACTGGCACCATCTTTATTACACAAAAAAATATTTTATTCGCCGTCAGCTATACGTTTCAATTCAAGGGGTTTGCCGTGGCCACCGACGTAGACCTTCCAGCGATAGACAACGCAGAGCCTCGATGCTTTGGGTTGCCAAAGACTGCCACAAGGCAGAGCAGACTTCGCCTGCTGGCAAACATGTCCTATATGTTTTCAAACGAGTTGGCCAAGAAGATCATTGCTTCCTTTCTTTCAGTAAAAGCGAACTTGGGCTCAGAGCGACGAACCGTCGGAGTACGTTTTCATAATATAGGGTATGAGAAATTAAGCACGTGTGATAGTGGTTTGTGCATCGAGTTATGGGCGTGGAATGTGTTATATTGTTAGCCCACTGGCCACGGTTGACCGGTTTTATGTAATATGCGACTAATAAGATTTAACACGATTTTACCAGATTGCCATCCAAGGCAAAAGCCCAGATGGCAAGTGAACAAGGAAGCCACTGGCTTATCGAGAGTCCAACATTATTAATCTATGTGTAATCAGCCCTCCTGAGATATGTGTCAACCTTGTTTTTAGACATATTCACGCTGCTAGCAGCTACACAATCAGTAGATAATTTGTTCCATTCATTGATTGTCCTCTATGAGAACGAGTACTTCCTGACATCCAATCTACACTGATCATTTAGTAATATTACCTCGTGTCCTCTAGTTCTATTATCTTTCTTGTGTGAGACAAATATTTCTATCAATATTTTCATACCCATTCAATATCTTAAACACTTCAGTTTGATCTCCTCTTGACCGCCTTGTCTCTAGGGTTGTTAAACAAAATTCTTTCAATCGTTCTTCATAACTAAGGTCTCTCAGCTTTTTCCCTTTTCTCCTAATCAACCCAAGAATTTGATTACCCTTTGAAACTGCAATGCGACACTGTTCTGAAACTTTCATATCAGCAGTTATTGTTATTCCTAAGTCCATTTCTTTACAGAACAGTATCTCCCATTTTATAGTTTACATACAAGTTCCCATGTCCCGTAAGTAGGCATTTACATTTTCTAAAATTGAACAACATCTGCCATTTCTCAGAACATTTCACTAATCAGTCTTGAACGTTTTTTAAATGTTATTTATCACCATCAGTGTTAACATTTCTAAACACTTTTGTGTCATCCGCAAATTTCAGTACGTTGCTTGTTATATTATCGTCCAAGTCATTGATATATATGAAGAATAATAAAGGTCCTAATACTGATCCTTGTGAAACCCCACTCAAAACTGATTTCCAGTTTGAAACCTCCCTATCTACTACAACACGCTGTCTTCTGTCAGTCAGCCATTTTTCTGTTCAGTCGATTATATGTAGTTATATTTATTTATGTCAGTGGTGCACTGTCAAATAAGTGTAGCAAAATTCTCGTTTTGAATCTACCATTAGAATAGTTAGCATATGACCGGCAGGTATATATTGTGCACTATTATATAGTAAAGTTGTCCTACACAAGTATTGGTGTGCAGCTATATAGAAAACGTAGTGTAATGGAGGAAACACACATTGGTGTACGTGATGGGTGCAAATGGGTACAGGCGGAACACACGAGAAGGATGCCGAGACCCCTTTGAGACGGCCAATTGAATGATCGGGATAAAGCTAATGAAGTATTGATGTCGTGTGACAGAGTTAGGTGATATAGGCGGTTTCTTGAACGTAGAAGGGGAGGAAACCAGACTGATTTGGTGATGCACGGATGTTCGTATTCACAGTGCGACGGGCCTAAGTGAACTAGACGTAGACAATCAGTTGGCAAAGTTATCCCTGGAGCATCGTGCTATTGGGCGAAATTGAACCAGGAAATGGCGTTTCATGTCAACCGAAAACAAGCGGTCTTCGTTGCATAGGAAAAGGACCGCTCGGTTACACCGTACGGAGATGCACAGGCCGTCTTCGGGTGGGACCGGTGCATGGGCGTCACCGTCCGAGAGTGTCGTACTGCATGTAGATCGATAACTCGATGGAGGATATTGTGGTATCCGCCGTTTATATATTGTTTATATAGTGATTGCTGTTTACCAGTTGTTATGAAAATAGGAACCGGGTTATTCTGTGGCAACAGTATTGTATGTTTCTTTTGATAGGCCAAACACGTCCATGATTTGGAGTTGCCCTTTTAGTAGACGCGTTTTATTTGTTAAGTTATCCGATAGTGAATAAAATTCACTTGGAAATTCATATGTGTTCGTACTTTTTTATGATCTGCCACCTTAGATATTACACCCTGAATCCACAACACATCAAGTCTCGCTCCATCTTGTGTTCTTGACCGACGTCTTACGGAAATCAAAGACTGTCACCTTCGGCTGAAAAAGTATGCACATTCTTACAATGTAAGGATTCGTGTGTTTCTTTAACATATACGTTTTTTCTGTTTTATTGTTATGGTGTATGTACTTTGATGGGCTATATGTGAAGGTGTGGAACGATGTGCGAGACGAGTAGATGTGGCGCAGCTGGATTTACACAGGGCGGTGTCGATTGGCTAAAACAAACTACATAACATACATATGTACTGTGTATGTGCGTGCGTGCGTGCGTGCGTGCGTGCGTGCGTGTGTGTGTGTGTGTGTGTGTGTGTGTGCGCGCGTGCGTGTGCTTTAAATCAACACATATCTTTCATTAAACGTAGTCGTGTGTGGTATAAGATAATTAACTATTTTGTACTGATCACGGGAATACAATTACATATTGTCTATAAACGCGCAATACTAACAACAAAAAGTGTACACTGCATAATTAAGACACATCCTCTTTACAACAGAACACACACTGACATGGAATCTACTTTTATTAGGATACATACTAACCATTACAGGTTCGTAACAGCATGAACAAAATCACGTCACGGACAGTGCCGGACTAACAATGTAAGAGTATGGTAAACACTTTATGTGGGTGCCCTCACCGAGTATTAACAATTGGTATTGACAATGGAGGTAGTTCAATACTTTAACGTTTATTCAACTATGTTTGAGAAGAATAAACAAAATAACGCGTACATTGATAAGCACGAATATCAGCAATTGTAATGTCATACCAGAAAATAATATATAAAAAAAAAACAACGTAAAATTAATAGGTCGGAGCCCCATTCAAGGAAAGCGAACAAAATCTTCTAAGCGGTTAATCAGATGGATTACGGTGATGATTTTGTGGGGCCCTTCTTTGTACGGAGTCTGGCACGAGTGTACTACTTGTACAATGGTTAATATGCACTGGTCAAAGGTGCTTAAGAAAATGACCGCTGTTTGTTTTATATGAAGTAAGCATAAATGTCATGCAAACATGTACAATCTAAGTTAGAATGATCAGACAACATTTTTTAAAGTGCAAAGTTTTAAAGTATTCCGCAATGATGGAATGACCAACGTAACATGAATAACTTCAGCCGGATTAAAGCAGGCTGTTGTTTATATGACTAAATATAAGTACAATCCTTAACATGCATGGCCATGAAATACACCAAAGACGATGGCGTCACATGCCACCATTTTTTTCTAAGCGAGGAAATGGGCCGTTTTGTTAACAGGAAGATATATAAACGCACACACATTTACGTGTTTCACAAAACAATATTATCCTGTTTGAACTGTATTATTTTGATAACTTATTTAATTTTCACTAACGGCATGTTTTATCTTGGACCGTTTTATTTAAATGACTGTCAGATTACACCATGCGGCAAGAAACGGGTGAACAGAATATGTACGACAACGTTGTGATTCTTCACTCGGCGGTATTTCGATAGTCAGAACTGACTTCTGCTACGGTCTCAGTTTCAACTCGACTTTCTTGAGCGAGTACTCATAACCATGCCAGTGACGCCAATTGATGCCAATGGCGCGTGCAGTGTTTGCGCCACCAAGGTACTGGCCATTCAAGTTGGAGTATATACAGGTCCTGTACCACCAGGCTCCCTTGCGAATTTGTGCACAGTGTTGGCTGTACACGTCATTGTCACGGTCCTTCGTGCTAAACGCCTGGCCAGCATGACGTGTGAACGAATCTCCTGCAGTATAACCAATGGCATAAACCCTCGAGAATAATTCATTGTGAACATATAACAGAACATATTATGATAGGACCAACTCTGTATTCGTTATTTTAATGTTAATGCAATAAACGTATTAAAATACACATCTTCAAGACACACAAACTTTAATGAACGCAATACCACGTATAACAGTCAAGTCGGACGGTGTCCGGTCACGCTTGGGTAACCTTTCTCTTTACCTTACGGCTATGACACAACCGTTGTCTTTTAAAATTGTTCTTTACAATCATTACAAAGTTGACATGTTACTCTTTGGTCTAACCCCAAAATACCGACCAACATATATATCATATAATGTAAAATGTTGTAAACAAATTGTTTATATTTATAATCGTTCCTTTTAAGCGCGAGTGCCGAAAGTATTAAAATAGCAACAAAAGTGCCACCCGTTCGTTGTCTACTCATTGTGCGCAGAGGTTTGTTATATGCAATTTGTTTGTCAGAAATAAATGTAATCGGGATGTAATTTGTGTATCCAATTCCGATATTGAAACTTTCTCAGAATAACAACAATTACCTTATTAATATTTCCAAAATAAATTTGCCTTTTTTGAAACAAAGCGCACACCTACGTGATGGATAATACACAACCTAGGAACCACAAGGCAAGGTCTGTACCATACGCATTTCGAGATAAAGTGGTAGCTGAGCTAAGCAGGTTCGAACAAGAGAACATTATAAGGAAGGTAGACCACACTCACTGGTCTGTTCCCATAGAAGTGGTGCCGAAAGCGAACAAAACGGTGAGAATCTGTGGAGATAGCAAGGTAACCACCAATCCGTATGTTGAACTGGAACATTATCCATTACGCAATGTGGAAGATCTTTATAAGCCACTAGCCGGTGATAAAATGTTCAGTCAACTTTATATATTGCACGTATACCAGCAGTTGGAGCTGGATGCCGAGTCACAACACTATTTGACCGCGAACACGCACTAGGCAATATATCGCTATGCGCCATACGGGGTAAGCAGTGCTCTTCCACTCAGTTATGGGTCAGATCCTGAAGGGATGGATGATGTCATATGCTTGCAAGTTGCCACTTTGATCACGGCTGAGTCGGAGCAAGAACATCTCTGTTTTGGATGAAGTACTCACACGTCTGGAACAATATGGGGTTCGTGTAGATCTAACATAGTGTTCGTTTGCTCAGAAATCAGTGGAATGTCTGATTCATCGAGTGGATGCGAAGGGTATCAATCCAACATCAGAGAAGCTGAAAGCGATCACTAACGTTTAGACACAAGGAGACGTCAAGCAGTTGCGTTCATACCTGGGTTTGATCCACTACTATGGTATGTTTGTACCCAGGTGTTTATCGTGTTGCGTCCACTACAATAACTGCTGAAGAAGGAGCGTAAGTGGAAACATGAATAAAAATGTGACTAGGTCATAACCCAGTGCAATGAGCTGCTGTTTTCGTAGCAAGTGCTGGTTGGCTGTGACAGTCGTAAGCCATCACTGTTAGCTACAAATGCTTTACCGGTAGTAGTCGCGCATGTGTTTTCACACTTTTTGGAGGACGGAGATAGAAGTTTTGACGATCATCTATGTAATGAACAAATCATCTATGTAATAAACAAATAATCTATGTAATGAACAAAGTTGAGTGCAGCACACAGGTGCATCAACCAAGCCAAGTCGTTGGCGAGCAGCTATGTTTGGTGGCCAGGAATGGGTGCGGCTCTCGAGAACATGGTGGAGAAATGTGCTGAATGTCACTCGGTGAAGAAATATCCAGTTGCGGTACCACTGCATCCTTGGTCACGACCCACAAGTATATGGCAGATCCTCATTGGTTTTGTGTAGAAGGACAGTGTGCATTACTTGATCGTTGTTGACATCCGTTCCAAATGTTTCGAGGTTGGATCAATGAAGTCTGCTACAGCGGGAATACCATTGATGTTCTGAGAGTGTTGTTTTTCTCTCGTGGTCTTCCGGATGAGATTGCAACCGACAATGGATCTCAGTTCACAGCACATTATGTCAAGACATGTATGGATATGAACTGGATCTAGCTTACCCGAATGGCTCCGTATCATCCAACACTCCGTCACATTCCGCCTCATTCCGTAACTGCGAACTTACGAAATAGTTTTAGTATAATGAAACCTCACATGGTTAAAGACGTGGAACATAAACAGACATCACGATCGCAACAGTGTCAAGCTTTTCGAAATGGTCATTGGAGTCCTAGGTCATGTGCGTAACCATCGTGGTGGTCAAGAGAAGTGAATCTCAGATAAGATCATTAGGCGGTTGGAACCACTCACCAACCTTGTGCAGGTTTTTGTCAACCAGAAAGAACCAGATCCATATGCCAAGGAATTGCAAAGTAGGAATGTGGTTGCTCCAACACTACTGTCTACACCTGTGGCGATACGTTGGTGAGGAAGATGAAACAAAGAAACGATTCATTCTGGATTTGAAATGAAACCTGTACATGTAATCGTGTAGGATGTTTGGAATCAATGTTATATTGGTGTGTGACTTTTAAGTTTAAGAACTTTTTAGCTTAAGAGGAAGGAGTATTATATGTTGGCATGATACCGTAATGTGCTGTCACCTGTTGCCTTTTTGGAAACATAGCGCACATCTACATGATGAATAATACACAACCTAGGAACCACAAGGCAATATCTGTACCATGCGCACTTCGTGATAAAGAGGTAGCTGAGCTAAGCAGGTTGGAACAAGAGAACATTATAAGGAAGTTAGACCACACCGACTGGTCTGCTCCCATAGTGGTGGTGCCGAAAGCGAACACAACCGTGATAATCTGTGGAGATATCAAGGTAAACACCAATCCGAATGTTGAACTGGAACATTGCCCATTATCCAATGTGGAAGATCTCTACGCGTGACTATTCGGTGGTAAAGTGTTCAGTCAACTTGATATATCATACCAGCAGTTGGAGCTGGATGCCGAGTCACAACAGTACTTGACTGTGAACATCCACAGGGGAATCTATCGCTACGTGCGTATGCCAAACGGGGTAAACAGTGCTCCACGTATCTTCCAGTCGTTTATGTATCAGAACCTGAAGGGATGGATCATGTCATGTGCTTGTAAGTTGACACTTTGATCACGGCTGAGTCATAGCAAGAACGTATCCATGTTTCGGATGAAATTAATGGAATATCTGGGACATCGCGTGGATGCGGATGGTATTAACCCAACATATGAGAAGCTGAAAGCGATCTTAGACGTTGAGACATCAGAAGACGTCAAGCAGTTGCGTTCATACCTAGGGTTGATCCACTACTATGCTAAGTTTGTACTCTGGGTATATATCGTGCTGCGTCCTATACACCAACTGCTGATGAAGGCACGTATGTGGAACAGTGAATACTCCAGAATGTGACAAGGCCATAACCCAGTGCAATAAGGTGCTGTGTGCACAGCAGGTACTGGTTGACCCTGACAGTCGTAAGCCATCACGGTTGGCTACATATGCTTCACCGGTAGTTGTAATGTAATTAACAATTTCAATCAGTACTTATAAGGACGCTTATTCACATTTATCGCTGACCACAATCCGTTATTGACGATCCTCGGCCCCAAAACGACTGTGCCAACATTAGCAGCACAACGGATGCAGGGTTGGGCTTTCATGTTACAAGCATACACCTACGAGATAGAGTACCGGAAGTCTGAGGATCACGGGAACGGCGATACACAGTTGCGTTCGCAAATCATGTAGATACAAATCAACAAATGTATTTCACTAAGCGCAATGAGTTGTCTACAGAACAAGGATGTCTGTTGTGCGGTTCACGCGTTCAGATTACATCGTCCTGTCACCAGGTGATGTTTCTACGAACTCCGTGCAGAACACAGGTGCATCAACAAAACCACCAGGTGGCCACGAATGGATGCGGCTGTGGAGAATATGGTGGAGAAATATGTTGTATGTCACTCGATGTAGAATTAACCACCTGTGCCACCACTACATCCTTGGCCATGGCCCACACGTATATGGCAGATGATCCACTTTGGCTTTGTGTAAAAGGACGGAGTGAATTACTTGATCGTCGTTGACATCCATTCCAACTGGTTGGACGTTGTACCAATGAAGTCTGCTATAGCGGGAAGACCATTGATGTTCTGAGAGTGTTGTTTTCCTATCATGGTCTTCCTGATAAGATTGAACCCAAAAATGGATCCATGGATCTTAGTGCTGCATATGTTTTATCGACCTGTGTCTCAGAATACAGTGCCTGAGCTATACTGGATCTGTTGCAAGCAGTCATTGATCCATCCCCTGTGAGAGATGAGAGAGTTTGTCAAACAGAAAGAACCAGAGCCATATGCCAAGAAACCGGAAAGTAGGAATGTTGTTCCACCAACAGTACTGTCTACTCTTGTGGCAATACGTCGGTGAGGAAAATGCACAAATAAAGGTAATGACACCTGTACATGTAGTCGTGTAGGGTGATGGGGCCCATGGTTATATTGGTGAGCTTAAGAATGTTTAAGCTGAAGAGGAAGGAGTATTATATTTTGGCATGAGACCGTAACTTGCAGTCACCTGTTGTATTAATTTGAAATTACTGAACTGTTGTATCGTTGTTATACTCCTGAACCGCCTCTCTTTTACCAGTCGATAACACAACGAGTTTCCTCGAAGTCTGTAAATTGATTGCTTTGAGTCAATAATGTGGAATTGTATATCTAAATTACTACATGTTTATTATGTGCGCGCGTGCGTGCGTAAATGTATGTATACGTGCGCGTCGGCGTTATATGTGTGTACACATATATGCGTGTTTAAACACATTTTTGGAAGCGTGCATTCACGAATATAACACGCATACGGGTGTACAAGTTTTGTGTAATAACCTGCCGTTCCGGAGTAGTCGCCAAGTGAAAGTCTGTACTTGTGATCTTCATCGGCAACCGCGAAACTGGAGTAAACAGCATATCTGGTGGCGCCCTCGAAGTCTTCCAGGTCGATTCTTAGTTTGTACTGTTTTTGTGCAGTAACGGCGTGCAGATATTCATTGCCTGGAACATATGCAGTTTATCTCTGCAACGCAAACTTTCAATGAAAACAAATTAAGTTTGCGTGTCTGCTGGTGCCTGCTTGGATATATACCGCTCTATCGAAGTGCGAAGTAACGACATAATGTGTGCAACATATTAATTTTCATAATTTGAATTTGAAAACGTTATTCGTAACTTTAATCGTTTTTGTCACATTAACACGCATTTTTTTAATATTACTTTTGTGACGATATCACATAACACAATGTATACCACTATACATATATAAATTTTACCCAAAACACTCAATATATATATATATTCATATATATATATATATATATATATATATATATATATATATATATATATATATATATATATATATATTCATATATATATATATATATATATATATATATATATATATATATATATTCATATATATATATATATATATATATATATATATATATATATATATATATATATATATATTCATATATATATATATATATATATATATATATATATATATATATATATATATATATATATATATATATATATTTATATTTATATACATATATAAAGGGAAATAAATAAACACACTATCTCGAAAATTACTGAACAGATGTTCGTGACAATTTTTACTGTGACCTTTTCATCATAATTTGTTTTAGTCATATTGATCAAGGAATGGAAGTGTTTAGAATATCCTACTGAATATATAAATATTACTGAATAGTCAACACTATATTCATCAATATATTATGTATCCAATAATGACTGGGTGAAAGGATTTTTTATATGAATCACATTAATCATTTCTTTCAATGGCATCCCACCAAGCATGGCCGATACCATGAAACATCCCGGGTGAAGACCTTCACGATGGCACCGTGTTTTTGGTCAAAATCCGGAAGATTTTCAGTGTCTGCCATGTTGGGTTAGTGCAGTGCCTTCTTAGTTAGCCCAGTCGCGATATTCCATTGCAGTCTGTATTGCCTCGATTGGCCTCTTTGTCGCACCCTCAACGCCGTCAAAGGGGTCTTTACAGTGTCCCGCCTCACAGTAAACCCAATCGCTCCTGACATCGAAGAGATCCTTATGTTTGATTATCAAACCATAATCATTAATGTTAACCTTAGCCCAAACCCTAACCCTACACTTATGGTCATGAGCCATTTTTTCAGCGTGCATGACGTTTTATTTTATGTGAGTTCTTCACAGGACATTTGTAAATATAATTCTTAAGGAAATGCATCACGCGGTTCCGGTAAACATTTCTGGTCGTTAAAAGATTTATTTGCGATACCGTCTCTGATAATTGGCTAGGTGATATCAACCGTTCGTACTTACATCCGAAATTATATGTTCATCAACCTAGGAACCAAATATTTCTTCAAAACCGTGGTTCTGGTCGTTAAAATGTCCTGTTTTCAGAACATACAATATACAAAAAATTATGATTGTCAAACATACATGCATGTCATATTTTACACCAATATATGAATAGTGTTGTAATATACGAAGTCAGTTTAATAAACAGTTGCGTAAATTTTTTTAAATCATCGAAAAACTTTACTTTTATCGATAGATGTGGATAACTTGCGAAAGTGTGAATATCTCTATGTTATATATGGAGCCGAACTCATTTCACCAAAGCTAAATAACAAATTTGTGCAAATGTGCATGTCATAGTAGATACTATAGACAGGCTAATTTTTGCCCCGAAATGATTGTCAAACGAGACGAGCTAAATAAAAATCGATTCGTTACGAAACCAGAATCGACCACAAAATATATTCCTTCTAGTCGATATCTATTTTACTGTGAAATGCGTTTCAAATTACATGTCGAAATGTATAGCTAATACTTATTTAAATGAGAACTTGTTAGTGTGTTTTGGTTGTGTAGCATTAGTGAAATCATCGGTTTTTTTCCACTATTCCAACATTTTGAGTGGATTTTGTTTAACGGTTCACCCACCAAGCCAGAATTCGTCAGACACGTCCCCGAATCCGTCTTTGTAGCTGGCCCAGTTGCGGTAGAAGTCGACAGAGCCGTCTTGGCGTCGCTGGAACACCTACACGTGAAAACGAGCACTACACTTGAGAAATAACACGTACACGTGACAATGAACACCTGTATGTGACAAGGAACACCTACACGTGAAATCGAGCACCTACACGTGAGAACGAATACGTACACGTGACAATGAACACCTACATTAAATGTTCATCACATCCTCTGCGCCAACTTCCGAGCAAGGATTTGCACGCCAAGCCTAGTGCAGAACAAAGACTTGCCATCTCATAACGACCGCATGTGGACATTTGATGATGATGATGGTGATTATGAAGATGATGATGACGATGATGATGTAGACTCTGTAAGTGACTGAATGTCTTGGCCAACTGCTCCTGACAGTAATGAACTCGCTTAGTGCGAAAAGCAGATAACAAATAACGAGTGTCTCTTGGACTAAGGTGTGTAACTGCTCTATGTCGATGCAAATTGTGCATACATATATGTCAGATTTCTGGCGATGACGCTGAGTGTTGCGGATGACGATGATGATGCAGACCTTGTAATTGACTGGATATCTTGGCCATCTGTTCCTAACAGTAATGAACTCGCTTAGTGCATATTCAAAAAGCAGATGACAATTCACGAGTGTATCTTGGACTAAGGTGGGTGATTGCTCTGGGTCAATGCAAATTGTGCATAAATATATGTCAGATATCTGGCTATGATGCTGAATGTTGTGGACGAGGGTGAGGATGAAGAAAATAATTAAACATTTAGCGAATGTCAATAATGCTCGCGAAAATCAAAGACCAGATTATGCGAGTTAATTACGTAACCCATTGAAACATATTGATTCTCGCTATAAACACAGCTCGATTTTTTTCTAAAATGGCCAGTAATCGACATTTAGGACACCACATCGATGACCTTTACAACATTGACGTCCATTGATTTGAACTGGGTACCCATAATAAGTAAATATAAACTGATACTAACCAAAATGCCACAGTTTTAAAACAATGTACCAATGTTCCACTTCACCCCTTTAAATGATATGTTCAAAGGAGTCTCTTTTAACAAGTAAAAATGCAATGAAAATGGCACGGAGCTGTTTTAGAACAGGTGGTAGGGAAGTCAGAGTATATAAGTCCGATATGTTGTATGTGTGTTCTTACCAGCCAACCGCCGCCGTCCGTCTCCATGTCACAGTAGACCGTTACGATCTTCCCCGCCTGGCCCATGTAGATCTTATACACGCCACTGTCTGTGTAACCCTTCTGCAGTAGATCGTAGCAATCTTTGACAGCCATGCTTCGTATCAACGCTGGACGAGATGAATGGAAATAATCACGCACGACCACAACACACAAACACATCACACACAAAAAACACACGACATAAACAACAACATTGCAAAAAGGTTTAATAGTTGTACCAAAATAGCAAGATAAAAACGAAATATTTATACCGACCGACCGACCGACCGACCGACCGACCGACCGACCGACCGACCGACCGACCGACCGACCGACCGACCGACCGACCGACCGACCGACCGACCGACCGACCGACCGACCGACCGACCGACCGACCGACCGACCGACCGACCGACCGACCGACCGACCGACCGACCGACCGACCGACCGACCGACCGACCGACCGACCGACCGACCGACCGACCGACCGACCGACCGACCGACCGACCGACCGACCGACCGACCGACCGACCGACCGACCGACCGACCGACCGACCGACCGACCGACCGACCGACCGACCGACCGACCGACCGACCGACCGACCGACCGACCGACCGACCGACCGACCGACCGACCGACCGACCGACCGACCGACCGACCGACCGACCGACCGACCGACCGACCGACCGACCGACCGACCGACCGACCGACCGACCGACCGACCGACCGACCGACCGACCGACCGACCGACCGACCGACCGACCGACCGACCGACCGACCGACCGACTGTAAAATATATATTTCCACCTGTAAATACAGCATATCGTCATTTTACTGTAAAATGTATATACTTCTATGATAAAGCATACTACCAATTAGGAAAATGTCAATCATACCTTGCTCAAATGTAGATATGTTTCCTTTAATCGTGTTTTCCAGCTTAACTACATAATCCTGTTGTTGTTCCAATGAGTCATTGAATTGTTGTTGCAGGTGTTCAAGTAAGGCTTGTTGTTGTTTCTCCTGTTTCTCCATTGAGGCTACATATTGTTGGTTCTGCCGTTCCAGCCGTTCCACAGTGTTCTGCAGCTGTTCAATTGAGGCTTGTTGTTGTTTCTCCTGTTTCTCCAATGAGTCTACATATTGTTCGTTCTGCCGTTCCAGCCGTTCCACTGTGTTCCGCAGCTGTTCAATTGAGGCTTGGTGTTGTTTTTCCTGTTTCTCCAATGAGTCTACATATTGTTCGTTCTGCCGTTCCAGCCGTTCCACTGTGTTCCGCAGCTGTTCAATTGAGGCTTGGTGTTGTTTTTCCTGTTTCTCCAATGAGTCTACATATTGTTGGTTCTGCCGTTCCAGCCGTTCCACAGTGTTCTGCAGCTGTTCAATTGAGGCTTGGTGTTGTTTCTCCTGTATCTCCTGTTCCTCCAGCCTTTCTACGGTATTCTGCAGGCGAGACACCATCGCCGTCAACACATCGACGTCGTTTTCGTTATTGTCATCAACACAATATTTCGTGGTACATTGTGACACGGTTGGTGCTAAATGTACGACGTACACGATAACCCACACTGCCAGGAGACGCGTTGCTTGTCAAAACATGACGGCGTGTAGAAGGCTCGAGTTATGAACACTGAAGACGTTCACTCAGTTGTCGCGGTCTCGGGCTGTAACTGCACCACGTCTCGGCCAGTCAAGCGGGTGTGCGCGTCCGGGATCGTGACAACAGAAATTCTAATCGAACGGCTAATGAACTTCCTGTTGTAGGGTTCTTAGCTACACCCTATTTCAAAATGTTGTCGAGGCCGTTACTCCGTTTGTAACAATGGTTCGCACTTCATAATGTTTTTTGTTTGAGAAAAAAACGATGAGGATATTTTTTAATGTCATGGTTAATATTTCATCAAGACGAAATAAATAAGTACTGGCGGTGTTTTTGTTCGGATGACACAATATTCAGAAGGTTGGTATTATGTCGGTTGGATTTTTGTATTTGTATTCATGTTGAATGTCATTCCCGTTTAAGTTATTTATAAGTTGAATAACGTATATTAAGGATTGAATAACTTTTGTTAAACGTGCCACAACTGGATAGGCTAAAATCGGGTAAAGCGTCCCCCATAACGTACACAAAATGCAAACTTGGTGTACGTCGGGAACAACGCTAGGGGGATATAAATATATATATATATATATATATATATACATACATATACATATATATATATATATATATATATATATATATATATATATATATATATATATAATTTTATATACATACATTTTATATACATATATACATGCATTCATATATATATATATATATATATATATATATATATATATATATATATATATATATATATATATATATATATATATATATATATATATATATATATATATATATATACGTATATATATATATATATATATATATATATATATATATATATACACACACATACATACATATATATATATATATATATATATATATATATATATATATATATATATCTATATATATATATATATATATATATATATATATATATATATATATATATATATATATATATATATATATATATATATATATATGGACACATAACTAACATTGCATTTCAGAGTAGTCTTTTATATAATAGTACAAACCTATGGTAACTGATAACTTTTCTTGTTCGCTTTAAGGAGTAGGTGCCTTTTCACAAGCTAGTACCAGTGATGACCATTTCGTGGATGGATGTGCCATTAGAGAAATGTTTGACAACATTAATTTTGTTACAAAGGGTGTAGTTCGCCACTGGGCGACGAGGATGTTTGTTGACATAATTAGAACACCCATTAGTAAAACAAGACCGCTGAGTTCTTATCAGTTGACATTGTAAGCTCGCCAGATGTAAGGTGCTAAACAATCTCGTAAGTTTCGCCATTACTCACTGAAATCATTAAAATCAATTCCCGGATCAACCCGCTTCATTCAGCCAGGGCCTAACTCTGTTGACTAGTAAATACAAATAGAGAAATTTACCCCTCCATAACAGAAATCAAAGTTCGCTATATCATAACAGTTTTATTCAAACAATATCTCAGCATTCTCAATTCGTTCTCTCTTAGTACAATTCTGCTTTCGTACAATTCTGTTATATATATATATATATATATATATATATATATATATATATATATAATATATATATATATATATATATATATATATATATATATATACACACACATCTCAGTCTCGGAGTAATATTGGCCTTGGTCTACTATCTTTGACGCTTACATTTCCTAGGACAACCTAGGCACTCTATCATACTGCTAACTTGCGCTTGGACGTGTCAGCGGACACTCCGTTTAATATGTTCCGTCCGCTTTCTATATATAGATGTTTCAAAATAAATGTTGTGTTTCTACTGGAACAGTCTGGTTCTTGTAACATTTTCCACCAAACTGATTTATTGTCAACTCCCACTACTGGTTAATGTCCTCATCAATCCGTTTAAATAAACCACTTATCCCCCTGATACAGCTAAAGGGGTACATGACTTTTACACTATGATACAACGATTCAGGCACAGGTCAGTGGTATCTCTACACAGGTCAGTGACATCCACGCTGCGTTTTGGCAAAAAACCGCTGCATTTTGGCAAAAACCCACTGAAGGCGACCTTGCACATATCTTGTCAAAGAAATGCGATCGAAAAGGGTCTCTTTCAATGCAGATGCCTTAATACAAAAAATGTATAATTAATGAGTTGACATCTAGTAGAGTTTTGAAAGAATTACAAATATGCACGATCGCACGCTCGCACGCACCCACACATTATTTATAATACTGAATCCTACCCCGTAGCATCTTATTTTGCTCGCAATAAATGTGACCACTAGGGAAACACGGAATGTTATGTATGTACCCCCAAGATAAAAGCGAAACGATATCTCTATTATGTGGATATTTGAGAACATTTTTAAAACGTTTATACTCGCTTACTCACACACTCAGTCACACAGTTACTCAGTCACTCACTCACTCACTCACTCACTCACTCAATTAGAGCGTACTTGGATACCTTAATTTTAGTGTTTGACCTTGGGGATCTGATGGATTCTGGAACAGCTACAGATGCTGCGTGACACCTTGGCAACATAGACACCGATGCAGGTGATCCTCCTTGTGTAGAGATACCATAATTTTCTCCATGGCGTTAACTTCGTCGTCATCTGTAAGTTGGGTGGGGATTGAAGCTGCAGAGATAGTTTCCAGTGGATTTCAAGAAGTGGCTCTCAAAGGGATTCCTAGAAGTATGTGCAATTTCCAGTGTTGCACAGCGAAATGCTTTTCCTCATCAGTATTCTGCGGAGGGACAACTTGAACTGCATTAAAATCGGGTTGTTGTTCCTCCCTCCTATGTGTCTGGGTGATAAGGTCAATGCTGATGTTGAGGGGTGATTTTCTCGCTGATGCATAGTCAATTATTGCCGTTTTGCCACGTCCTGCTCTCCGTGGTCTGCCCTTGTCGTCTTTCAAGTTCTTTATGTAGTCATATATTTCTTCCAGAAATTGTTCCCCCTACCTCATATTTTCTAAACACAGTGGAGTTTTGATCCTCTTCAGTGTATAGTTTTCGTGTGTAGCAGATCGAAAAGCAATACACTTTTCGAAAGAACTGTGTGGTTTCCTCACTGCCTGCAAATTCCTCCTTCGCCGTATCTTCTCGGAGGAAGTCTTCGGCATCGGCAACTGACGAACCGAACTGATGGTCCGTGCTGCAACACGGACATTCATGTTGTGCTTGTAGCACTCCATGCGTGTTTTGGACAGTTTGTTGCGCTCCTGAATACTCCTGCAGAGTATTCATGGGTTCGATGTATTGCCACCTGATCAACTTCTCGTCATGCTGGATAGTTTCGTAATCTCCAAGGAAGTAAATGTGGTCATATGGCACACATCGAATATAACATATATTCTGTCTTCGAGACGGACACGGTGGAAGAACCACGGTCTCACATCACAATCGTTCAACTTACAGCCAAGTTTAACAACTGTGCTTTAATTGCCGAATGTTCCATCAAACACAACTGCTTTATTTTTGATTCCTGATTTGATCAACAAAGCCAGACAATCAGGCGACAATGTGCTTCCAATGTCCTATTACGCTTACAAACACCAAAGCTTCAGTGACTAGGTCGTCGACAACGTCAGGTAATCTGCAAATCCAACATAACTTCTGCAAACTGGTTCACATACGATTTCTTTGCGAATTGCCTTGGAGTCTAAAATGAGGACGCAGTCTTTCACCCATGGCTTGTTTAGGTAGGAGTGTCGATCACGTGTGTGAGAGGTTCATAATCGACGAAAGCTGCCCAACTTCTGATGTTTGATGGGTGTGGCAAGTGTTGTATTGTTCTGACGTAATCGTATGCCTTGGGGGAGTAATAATGGAGGGTGAGTGCAAACTGTTTGATTTGTTGAGTATACTTTCTAGACCTTGTCGATCCTCGGCTGTTGGCAAGTTGGTTTCGATAGATGTGTTGGGCCATCCCGAAAAAGTTGAATTATAGCATCTAAACAGCGTGAAACTGAACTGAGAATCAGTCATGATACGCAACCACCATGCACCCTTTTTTGTAGAGCTCGCACGTACAATTTTAATTTGCCTAAAATAAAAAAAATAATATCACTGAAACGGTGATAATATTTTATTGATATAAATGTTATGTTACTTGGCAAAGATATGCATTTATTTCATGGATTAATCGCGTGTCTGATAATACGCGCAAGCCAAATCGCAGCTGTGACAAGTTCCCGCTCTCGGCGCTTAGTAGTCTATGCGGACAATTAAAATGTGCGCCATTAAACATCAATAGACGAGCCAAGCAGGTTTGAACAGGCGAACATTAGAAGGAAGATAGACTAAATTGACTGGTCTACTCCCATAGTGGTGGTGCCAAAAGCGAGCACAACTGTGAGAAACTGTGGAGATATCAAGGTTACCACCAATCCTAATGCTGATCTAGGACATTACCCGCTACCAAACGTGGAAGATCTATTCGCGTCACTAGTCGGTGGTAAAGTGTTCAGCGAACTTGATATTTTGCTCGCATACTAGCAGTTGGAGCTGGATGCTGAGTCACAAAACTATGAGACCGTGAACATCCATAGAGGAATATATTGCTATCTCCATGTTCTGAATGAAGTGCGTCAAGTAGTTCCTAACTGGGGTTGATCCACTACTATGCTTAGTTTGTATCTCGGATGTTTTCCGTTCTGCTTCCACCGCACCTACTGCTGCGAAGGAGCATACGTGGAAATGTGTATACTCCAGAATGTGACACGGCCATAACCCAGTGCAATGAGCCGCTGCTGTCACAGCAGGTGCTGGTTCATTCGTAGGCCATCACGGTTGGCTTCATATGCTTCACCTGTAGTTGTAGGTGTGGTATTTTTGACACACCATGGATGGCGGAAACAGAAGTCATCTATGGCATTAAAACATTCCATAAGTACATATACGGACCGTGACGCTTGTACATATTGATCACTGTTTACAAACAATTAGTGTCGATCCTCGGCTGCATTAAGACTGTGCTAACATTGGCAGCACATCGGAATCAACTCACTCCGCCACATTCCGCCACATTCCGCCACACTCCGCCACACTCCGCCACACTCCGCCACACTCCTCCACACTCATTATGCTAAGATACCGTGTGCGAACATGCATACTAAATAAAAAGGAAATATAACATACCAAACTAAATAGTGTCACCTTTCCAAGCTGTTTCTTCTTTGTTGGGACATGTACTTCGAATCACAATAACGTCGACAAACCACGATTTCAAAAATGTCATCTTATAAAGTAATTTGGTAGGCGGAAAGTTTGGAAAATAATACGAAAGTAACTCTCCCGGCGAACACTTATTGAACATCAATAAAAAATGGACGGGTGACGAAGTCGTATAAACGATTGGTTGGCAAGGCAACGTCATTGTTGTTTACGACTTGTTACGACATTCCAATTGTGCTCTTGAGTAACGTAACATTGTTTTAAAGAACAACGAATTTTGTTTCAATACAATTACTACGCCTTGGCAAAAATTAGGAGTTTACAAATATATGGAGAACTATTTGCACATCAAATGCAAGTTGTGGCATGGGTGAAGTAATTATATATATATATATATATATATATATATATATATATATATATATATATATATATATATATATATATATATATATATATATATATATATATATATTTCTGATCGCATGCTTAAATTTTATTTTGGATAATTTCATTAGATTAAAAACATCACATTGTCTGGGTTTGCATATCTCTCTACAAAGCCACTGTGAAGCTATTTTACTTGCTATTGCAGGGGCTGATCCAGGGTTTAGAAAAAATGGGGGGTCCAAGGTAATGTATGAAGCGACAAAGGCGCGAAACGAGGCGTGAAGCGCCTCGGCGTGTGTATGGTAGGGGAGTATCCCCCTTCAATTTTTAGATAAAACACTTAAAATGGTGAAATTTCGGACACCAATTATCCGGTTTTAATCGAGTTAGGGCCTAATGTAATCAACCCAAACTTCAGACATGCGACGTCGTACGTATACAATACGGATATTTGGGAGGAATAGGGCCTTGGGCCGTATCCCGTTTTAATACGGATTTGCTGAAAATATAAAAATCATGATAAAGTAGTCATGTATTTTCTTGTATTCGTCACATAAGCATAACTTCAAATGTCAAATTTACAGTAAACGAGGTGCAACTACTTTTGAGTCTAGAGTTTCGGCAAAACGCAGTGGATTTTGTTTCATTTACACCTGTAGGTAGGCCTATTCCAAACGAGTATACTGCAATTGACTAAACCAACACGTAATCGTCTTTACTCTGTATCAGTATTATTGCAGAGACACGGTAGTGTAGTAATAGTAAAAATATATATTTATTCGTACGACAATGTGTACAGTTCAAATACAATTGAAGTATCTTTGCACACGAAGAAACTATCACGTCTTTGATTAAAAAAGTGCTACACGCATTCTCTATATTATTCAGCACATCATTTGCCAAGGAAACTTTAATAGTTTCTCATCCAGCCCCTTCTGATGGTGGTTCTGAATGATATAATAAAAGTAGCTAGGTTTCATATTACAGAAAGTCGTGGCATCAAGTTTGAACTGAGACAAAGTGTAATTGAAACTTTTAGACAAGTATGAACCAATACCCCGAAGGGCTAGATTGCCCCCCCCCCCCAAGAGAGTCTATCCAAACATTTAATGCATGTTAAACTACTCTGTATAAAGCTTAACATTCGATTAATGATCTGCTAAAAGTAAAAGTAGTGCCATATAATACCAATGAGTGCAAACTGGTAGATTAAAACGTTTCCTGAGACCTTTGCGCCACGTAAATGAAAATGCATCATAGAAATAGAAATACACACACCATAGAAAGAGGAACATAATGACATAACTAATTGACGTTGTGTACTTATATTACAAAATCAAAAAATTTAAATGTAGTGATTAGCACATCCGCTTTTCATGCCATAGTTCTGAATTTAAGACGCAAACCGGACACGGTACATCTGGTGCTTGGCGATAAAGTTCTGAAAAGGCTAACTAGTTGAATGAGACCTCAAAAAGCCATAACATTCTAACCACAGTATAACTATACAGACTGTAGTCAATTAATAGAACGTTGCCGGGTGGTGGAAACAACTAGATACTAGAAACTATGTTTATATCAGCTGTGTTTTAATAACTGTTGTTCAACTGTGTGTGTGCGCGCGGGTGCGTGTGCGTGTGCGTGTGCGTGTTCGTGTGTGTGTGTGTGTGTGTGTGTGTGTGTGTGTGTGTGCGAGCGTGTGCGCGGGTGCACGGGTGTTGTGTGTGTGTGTATGTGTATATATATATATATATTATATATATATATATATATATATATATATATATATATATATATATATATATATATATATATATATATATATATATATAGTGCAAGCAAATAAAAGTAAAGAGCTTCACAGTGCAGCTCGTGATGCTCACTGGCTTTGTAGAGAGATAGGCAAACTCAGACAAGCTGATCTTTTTAATCTAATGAAATTATCCAGAATAAAATGTAAGCATGCGATCAGAAAATGTAAAAAGGACAAAGAAAATATAATCGCTGATAACATTGCACAAAATATGTGTAAAAAGTATCGTCGTCAATTCTGCAAGTAAATTAAGCACCATACAAACAGTAAAGTAAAACTTCCCACGAACATTAAAGGTGTCCACGGCGATATAACATTGGGTCAATGTGGAAGTACTACTTTGAAAATATTTTAATAGTGTGAAAGACAGCCGTTGTGATAAAGTTAACTTTGGTTGCGTTACTTACAAAACTGGAATGACTATTGATGCAGGTGAACTGATGAATATTATTAATGAATTATCATGCAATAAGTCACTAAGTCTGGATGGACTTACTGAAGAACATATCAAGTTCGCTGATTCACAACTCGTGATACTATTATCTATTCTTCTGTCCCATAAACGAAAAAAATCAAATTGATGCAGTTGAAAGAAGAGAAGACAAAGTTGCAGATTATTAAATTGCAACGCGAACTGCAACTACAGTAGTTTTACATGCATGAATACTTACTGAAAGCAACTGTGTACAATGTAATTGACACGTCAATAATGTGACACTTAGTAATGTTTGTCAATACAATTGTAGGTGAAGTAGAAGAGGATTAAAAGTATGTGATATTTAAATACCAACCAACTTTTAGTCGTGATGTATTTCACCTACAATGTTATTGAGAGACACCATAAAATTATTGATGTTTCAATTACGTTATACATAGTTGCTTTCAGTAAGTGAATTGTATATCAGTTCGTAAACATGAGTTCAAATGTTCTAGTGATTACTTCAACACACTGTCAGACTATTATCAAAAGCAATTTCTCACAACAGCATCTCTAGCTTTCCCTGCAGTATTGCGTACCCGCTCGGCCACAGCGGGGGGCATTGACCATGTACGTTGGTAGGGGGTTGTCGTCTGGCTGAAGGTCGGTGTCATTCCCTGGAGGTGGTGGCAGTCCGAGTTATGTTGTACGGCTGTGCAGCATCACACACGCATATAACATATAACTTTGCATGCCTTTGTTAGAGTGAGGCAGATCTCACTGTGCAGGCAATGCCGTCGACGTTTTAACACACAACTGCCTCGTTCGACAATGCTTCGCGTGATGCAGTGGACGTCTGTGTATGCTCCTTCTTGGCAATCCCATGGATTCAGTATCGGTGTGAGCAGCCAGTCTCGAAGCATGTAGCCAATGTCGCCAAGAAACACCCTGTCAGTGGCTTCTGGTGTGACTCAAACGCGTCAAACAGTGGTGATTCCCTGACTATTCTGGCGTCATGAACCGAGCCCGGCCACCTGGCTACGGGTTGCGGTCACTTGCCCCCTCCTTGGACATTTGCCCCTAAGACACTTGACTCCCCCCGGACATTTGCCTCCCAGGTTATTTGCCCACCCCCCTGACATCTACCACTTTTTCTGGATAATGCGCATGGTTCCTTGGTTGTTGACGTAGCTGGATGATGCGCATGGTTCCATGGTGGTTGACTTAGCTGGTTGAAGCGCTTGGTTCCCTGCACAGAAGAAAAGTCCTTACATAGGGCTTCAACAAGTGTCCATATCGTAGGGTGGGCATGGCCAACGAGGGCGCTGAAACTTCTGTTCCAGGCTTCACACATGTTGTTTGTGCGGGAACCACCACTGACAGTCATATCATGGACGTGCCATATTATAGGGATGTACACAGGAAAGATGTGACGCATGCGGATGGGCTGAACAGTACCATCGGCGGCTGGTGATAGCTGTACACGTTGGAAGGACCCAGAGACATAGGTCTGGTAGAAGTACTTGACTTGTTACTCCAGTCCCTCAGGAATGTTGGACCGAAGTTGTATCATGCCCTCAAGAATGCTAGACCGAAGGTGAATCATGCCCTCAGGAATGTTGGACCGAAGGTGTATCATGCCCTCAGGAATGTCGACCACTGAGAGGAATGCCAGTCCATCCTGCTTACCAACGAAATATCTTTCTGTCTCATCTGAGCGATATAGAAGTGTCAGTCCAAGGGATTGAAGACCATTGCTTCCTTTCTTTCAGTAAAAGCGAATTTGCGTTCAGATCGATGAACTGTCGCAGCAGGTGGCAGGAGAAGCAAAATATGGCAGGAAAAGCTGAGAAGTGAAGGTTATCGAACGAAATCCTCAAAGCGGTTAAACTGATGGATTATTGTGATGATTTTTGTGTGCCCTTCTTTATGCGAGGCCAGGCAAGAGTGCACCAATTGTACAATGGTTAATCCTGCACTGGTCATGTATGATTACAAAAACATCCGCAGATTTTTCTATATGAATAATTTATCCTGACCAACATTCACACAGTAAGCACAAAGGTCATGCAAACATGTACCATCAAAGGTAGAATGATCAGACATTTTTTTTACAGTGCAGTAGTTTAAACGTAAGGTCTCGATGCTTTCTCTGCTGCCAAAGACTGTCTCACGGCAAAGCGGACTTCGCCTGCTGGCAAACATGCCTTATATGTTGTCAAACGAGTTGGCCAAGAAGACCATTGCTTCCTTTCTCTCAGTAAAAACGAATTTGGGTTCACAGCGACGAACGCAGGAGGTGGCAGGAGAAGCAAAAGGTTTAGATTACACCATGCGGCAAGAAATACGTAAAAACAATATATACGACAAGTTATGATTCTTCACTCGGCGGTATTTCAATATTCATAACTGACTTCTGCTACGGTCTCAGTTTCATCTCGACTTTCTTCAGCGAGTACGTGAAGCCATGCCAGTGAAGCCAATTGATGCCACTGGCGAATGTAGTGTCTGCGCCACCAAGGTATAGGGCATTCAAATTGGATCTAACACACGCACTGTACCACCAGGCTCCATTGCGTTTTTGTGCACAGTGACGACTGTCCACGTCATTGTCACGGTCCTTCGTGCTGAACGCCTGGCCAGCATGGTATGTGAATGAATCTCCTGCAGCATAAACAATGTCATAAAACCGCGCTCGTTCATTGTGAACATATCACAGAACACATTATGACAAGATCAACTCTGTATTCGTTATTTTAATGTTAATGCAGTAAAAGGACTAAAATACGCAACATCAAGACACACAAACTTGAATGAACGCTGTACCACGTATAACATATACATATCAGTTTGTTAATTTAAAATAAGCATTTGAAAAGTCAGACGGAGTCCGATCACGCTCGGGTAAGCTTTATCTTTACTTCACGAATATATAGGCTCCTTCCTTTTAAAGCGCGTATGATATTACAATCGAGAAAATAAATTTTAGGGAAACCGATTTTCAGCGAACGCACAAAACGGACGGAATTCACGGAATCGATGGTTTGAAACGGAATTCACCCTTTTCGAACGGAAATTCCGTTATCGCAGAAAACGGACAGAATAAACGGAATATATGTTTTTTTTAAATTGAACACCTCAAACTGAAATTCTAATTTATATATACGACATTACAAATACATGAGTATATTTTGTTCCGCATCGAGGAAGAACTGTGGCATCTAAACAGTGTGAAGCATAACTAAGCAAGAGCCATGACACGTGACCGCCACGCATCCTTTTTTGTACAGCTCGCACCTACAATATTAATTTGCGTACAATTAAAACTTGTTTAAAATCCCTGATACTATGATAATATTTATATAATATATATAATATTTTTTTTATATAAATTATATGAAACTTGGCAAAGATATGCGTTTATTTTATGAGTTAATCGTGTGATTGATAAAGCGCGCAAGCCATGTCGCAGCTAGGACAAATTCCCGCTCTCGCCTATGCCGACAATTAAAATGCACACCATAAAACATCAATAGATTGCTAGAATTTACGACCATTAAGACAATTATTCGGATACATTTAAATAGTACATCGAATTGCAGAAAGCACATTTCGTGCAATCAATGCATGTCATTCGTCAGCACGCAGCAGTAAACGAGTGCCGAAAGTGCTTAAATAGCAACACAATTGCCTCCCATTCGTTGTCTACTGTTTGCGCGCAGTGGATGGTTTATCCACTGCGCACAATCAGTAAATTCAATAATGTACTAATTGCTTGATTTACATTAGCATTCACAACAAAAAGAACGAAAGGAACAATACTTACTAAATGTAATGTATCAAGATTGAAAACGGGGCCAAGCATGGAAGTAACATTTTGATAAGCAATTTTTTTTTCAGAAATAAATGTAATCGGGGTTTAATTTGTGTATAAAATTCCCATTTTAAGAATTTATCAGATTAACAACAATTACCTTTTTAAGTATTTCAAAAGTAAATTTACCTTTTTTGAAACATAGCGCACATCTACATGAATAATACACAACCTCTGAACCACAAGGCAAGGTCTGTACCATGGACACTTCGAGATAAAGTGATAGCTGAGCTAAACAGGGAATCTATCGCTACCTGCGTATGCCATACGGGGTAAACAGTGCTCCACGTATCGGTTATGTATCAGATTTTTAAGGGATGGATCATGTCATGTGCTTGTAAGTTGACACTTTGATCACGGCTGAGTCTGAACAAGAACGTCTCCATGTTTCGGATGAAATTAGTGGAAAATCTGGGACATCGAGTGGATGCGGAGGGTATTATCCCAATATCTAAGAAGCTGAAAGCGATCTCAGCCGTTGATACATCAGGAGACGTCAAGCAGTTGCGTTCATACCTATGGTTGATCCATTACAATGCTAAGTTTGTACTCCGATTATGTATCGTGCTGCGTCCAATACACAAACTGCTGATAAAGGCACGTATGTGGAAAAGTTAATACTCCAGAATGTGACAAGGCCATAACCCAGTGCAATTAGGTGCTGTGTGCACAGCAGGTACTGGTTGACTCTGACAGTCGTAGGCCATCACGGTTGCTTCACCGGTAGTTGTCGGTGCGGTGTTTTCTTACATCATGGAGGACGGAGACAGAAGTTTTGACGATCATCTATGTAATTAACAATTTCAATCAGTACCTATAAGGACGCTTATTCACATTTATCGCTGACCACAATCCGTTATTGACGATCCTCGGCCCCAAGACGACTGTGCCAACATTAGCAGCACAACGGATGCAGGGTTGGGTTTTCATGTTACAAGCATACACCTACGAGATAGAGTACCGGAAGTCTGGGGATCACGGGAACGGCGATACACAGTTCCGTTCGCAAATCATGTAGATACAAATCAACAAATGTATTTCACTAAGCGCAATGAGTTGTCTACAGAACAAGGATGTATGTTGTGCGGTTCACGCGTTCAGATTACATCGTCCTGTCACCAGGTGATGTTTCTACGAACTCCGTGCAGAACACAGGTGCATCAACAAAACCACCAGGTGACCACGAATGGATGCGGCTGTGGAGAATATGGTTGAGAAATATGCTATATGTCACTCGATGTAGAATTAACCACCTGTACCACCACTACATCCTTGGCCATGGCCCACACGTATATGGCAGATAATCCACTTTGGCTTTGTGTAGAAGGACGGAGTGAACTACTTGATCGTCGTTGACATCCATTCCAAATGGTTGGACGTTGTACCAATGAAGTCTGCTATAGCGGGAAGACCATTGATGTTCTGAGAGTGTTGTTTTCCTATCATGGTCCTCCTGATAAGATTGAACCCAAAAATGGATCCATGGATATCAGTGCTGAATGTGTTTTATCGACCTTTATCTGAGAATACTGTGCCTGAGATATACTGGATCTGTTGGAAGCAGTCATTGATCCATCACCTGTGAGTGATGAGAGTGCTTGTCAAACAGAAAGAACCAGATCCATATGCCAAGAAACCGGAAAGTAGGAATGTTGTTTCACCAACAGTACTATCTACTCCTGTGGCAATACGTCGGTGAGGAAACTGCACAAATAAAGGTAATGAAACTTGTACATGTAGTCGTGTAGGGTGATTGGGCCCATGGTTATATTGGTGAGCTTAAGAATTTTTAAGCTGAAGAGGAAGGAGTATTATATTTTGGCATGAGACCGTAACGTTGTATTAATTTGAAATTGCTGAACTGTTGTATCGTTGTTATACTCCTGAACCGCCTCTCTTTAACCAGTCGATAACACAACGAGTTTCCTCCGAAGTCTGTAAATTGATTGCTTTGTGTCAATAATGTGGAATTGTATATCTAAATTACTACATGTTTATTATGTGCGTGCGTGCGTGCGTGAATGTATGTACACGTGCGCGTCGGCGTTATATGTGTGTACACATATATGCGTGTTTAAACACATTTTTGGAAGCGTGCATTCACGAATATAACACGCATACGGGTGTACAAGTTTTGTGTAATCACCTGCCGTTCCGGAGTAGTCGCCAAGTGAAAGTCTGTACTTGTGATCTTCATCGGCAACCGCGAAACTGGAGTAAACAGCATATATGGTGGAGTCCTCGAAGTCTTCCAGGTCGATTCTTAGTTTGTACTGCTTTTGTGCAGTAACGGCGCGCAGATATTCATTGCCTGGAACATATGCAGTTTATCTCTGCAACGCAAACTTTCAATGAAAACAAATTAAGTTTGCGTGTCTGCTGGTGCCTGCTTGGATATATATCGCTCTTCCGAAGTGCGAAGTAACGACATAATGTGTGCAACATATTAGTTTTCATAATTTGAATTTGAAAACGTTATTCGTAACTTTAATCGTTTTTGTCACATTAACACGCATTTTTTTTAATGTTACTTTTGTGACGATATCACATAACACAATGTATACCACTATACATATATAAATTTTACCCAAAACACTCAATATATATATATATATATATATATATATATTCATATATATATATATATATATATATATATATATTTATATATATATATATATATATATATATATATATATATATATATATATATATATATATATATATATATATATATATATATATATATATATATATATATATATATATATATATATATATATAAATATATATATAAATATATATATATATATATATATACATATATAAAGGGAAATAAATAAACACAATATCTCGAAAATTACTGAACAGATGTTCGTGACAATTTTTACTGTGACCTTTTCATCATAATTTGTTTTAGTCATATTGATCAAGGAATGGAAGTGTTTAGAATATCCTACTGAATATATAAATATTACTGAATAGTCAACACTATCTTCATCAATGTATTATGTATCCAATAATGACTGGGTGAAAGGATTTTTTATATGAATCACATTAATCATTTCTTTCAATAGCATCCCACCAAACATGGCCGATACCTCGAAACATCCCGGGTGAAGACCTTCACGATGGCACCGTGTTTTTGGAAGATTTTCAGTGTCTGCCATGTTGGGTTAGTGCAGTGCCTTCTGAGTTAGCCCAGTCGCGATATTCCATTGCAGTCTGTATTGCCTCGATTGGCCTCTTTGTCGCACCCTCAACGTTGTCACAGGGGTCTTCACCGTGTCCCGCATCACGGTAAACCCAATCACTCCTGACATCGAAGAGATCCTTATGTTTGATTATAAAACCATAATCATTAATCTTAACCTTAGCCCAAACCCTAACACTACACTTATGGTCATGAGTCATGTTTTCAGCGTGCATGACGTTTTATTTTATGTGGGTTCTTCACAGGACATTTGTAAATATAATTCTTAAGGAAATGCATCACGCGGTTCCGGTAAACATTTCTGGTCGTTAAAAGATTTCTTTGCGATACCGTCTGTGATAATTGGCTAGGTGATAGCAACCGTTCGTACATCCGAAATTATATGTTCATCAACCTAGGGAACCAAATATTTCTTCAAAACCGTGGTTCTGGTCGTTAAAATGTCCTGTTTCCAGAACATTCAATATACAAAAAATTATGATTGTCAAACATACATGTACGTCACATTTTACACCAATATACGAATAATGTTGTAATATACGAAGTCAGTTTAATAAAACAGTTGCGTACTTTTTTTAAATCATCGAAAAACTTTACTTTTATCGATAGATGTGGATAACTTGCGAAAGTGTGAATATCTTTATGTTATTGTATATGGGGCCGAACTAATTTCACTAAAGCTAAATATTTTTTTTTGGCAAATGAGCATGTCATAGTATATACTATAGACAGGCTTATTTTTGCCCCGAAATGATTGTCAAACGAGACGAGCTAAATAAAAATCGATTCGTTACGAAACCAGAATCGACCACAAAATATATTCCTTCTAGTCGATATCTGTTTTACTGTGAAATGCGTTTAAAATAACATGTCGAAATGTATAGCTAATACTTGTTTAAATGAGAGCTTGTTAGTGTTTTTTGGTTGTGTAGCATTAGTGAAATCATCGTTTTTTTTTACTATGCCAACAGTTTGAGTGGATTTGGTTTAAACGTTCACCCACCAAGCCAGAATTCGCCAGACACGTCCCCGAATTTGATGATAACGGTGATGATGGTGATGCTGATGATGATGATGCAGACCTTGGAAGTCTTGGTCATCTGCTCCTCACAGTAATAAACTCGCTTAGTGCACCTTCAAAAGGCAGATGATAATTCACGAGTGTATATTGGATTAAGGTGTGTGACTGCTCTGTGTTAATGCAAGTTGTGCATAACTATATGTCAGATTTCTGGTGATGATTCTGAGTGTTGTTGACGAGGGTGAGGATGAAGAAAATAATTAAACATTTAGCGAATATCAATAATGCTCGCCAAAATCATAGACTAGCTTGTGCGAATTATTTACGTAAACAAATGAAATATATTGATTCTCGCTATCAACACAACTTGGTTTTAACTTTTTTTTAACCTTTTATTTAAATATATGAATAAATATGTATGATTTGTTTCAGCCTAGCTTTAGGGAAACACTTAATATTGCCACTATTTGCCATTGAGACACACCATTGGTGACTTTTATAATATTGAAGTGGGGCGTTTGAATTAAATAGTTTAAATGGTGTAATTACATTGATCTCGAACATAGCATTTTGTAAGTAAATATAGCAGTTCGACCTTCCAGAGCAAATCTGACCTACATATATTAACCATACTGGATATAATTTAGCCAGGTTTGTTTATAGAATATAGATAATCCTTATTCGGATACCAACCACGACGCCATAATATCAAAACAATAAATGTGGCCATCTTACCAACCAACCGCCGCCGTCTGTCGTCATATCGCAGTAAACCTTAATGATCTTATTGGATGCGACCAGACGGATGTCGTACACGCCACTGGCCAAGTATCCTTCCCTCTTCAGGTCAGCGCAGTCAGTGGCAGTCGGGCTTGGTTTCATAGCTGACGTTGTACATGCACATGTCTTGTTCAAGTCCCGTAGATCTGAATTTTTCGAAAGAAAGACATTTTCTACTGACCGACCCGGACCGACCCGGACCGGACCGACCGACCGACCGACCGACTGTAAATATACGCTTCCACCTAAAAAGACAGCCTATCGTCATTTTATTGTAAAATGGATATACTTCTATATGTAAAAACATAGCATGAAAAAGCCTACTGCCTGTAAGGAAAATATAAATCATACCTTCCTCGAGTGTAGATATCTTTTCTTTCATCGTGTTTTCCAGCTTAATCACATATTTCTGTTGTTGTTCCATTGAGTCATTGAACTGTTGTTGCAGCTGTTCAATTGAGTCTTCGTGTTGTTTATCCTGTTCCTCCAGTGAGTCTAGGTATTGCTGATGCTGCCTTTCCATTTTGTCCTGCAGGCGAGACACCATAGCTGTCAACGCATCGACGTAGTTGTCATTAAAACAATGTTTCGTGGTATATTGTGACACGGTTGGTGTTACATGTACGACGCACACGATAACCCACACTGCCAGGAGACGTGTTGCTTGCGAACACATAACGGCGGGCATAAGGCTCAAGTTATTAACACTGCTGCAAACGTTCACTCCGTTGTCGCAGTCTCGGGCACTAACTGGACTACGTCTCGGCCAGTCAAGCTGATGTGCGTGTCCGGGATCGTGACAACATCATTTCTAATCGAACGACTAGCGAACTTCCTGTTGCAGGGTTCTTAGCTACACCCTATTTCAAAATGTTGTCGAGGTCGTTATTCTCTTTGTAACAATGATTCGCAGTCACAAAATGTTTATCTTTAAAAAAGGACAATAGGGATATTTGTTTAATGTCATGGTGTAGTATTTCATCAAGACGAGATAAATATGTACGGGCTTTGTTTTTTTCGGATGACACAATATCCACATGGTTGCTATTTAGTCGGTTGCATATAGTATATTTGAGTATTTGTTTATTTGCATTGTCGCTTAATGTCATTGCAGTTTAAGTTATGGATAAGTTGAATAACTATTGTTACACCTGCCACAACTGGGTAGGCTAACATCGGGTAAAGCGTCCCCATCATGTGCACAAAAAAACTCTGAACGTTCCAAAATCGATACAATCGAAGGCCACGGCGTTCTGCGAAGAAATGTGGATGACGACCGAAAGGAGGATGCCGCGGAGTAGATTAATGGCGGGCGACGCCGTGGATACCGGCCTGTCATGTCACCGTCAGCGCAAATGAGCCGAGAGCAGCTTCAGATCGATCGATCGATTGATCGACTCCACCGGTAGATGAGAAATAGAACTAGTCACGTGATGGAGATGAATGACAAGTTCGGGTTTCTAACAAACGTGGCGCCTGGTGGACTTGACCAAGACATTGGCATGGACAGACAATCAATTTGCTAGCATGACATAAAGACAGAAATGGAATGCATAGCGGGATCGATTGCCGACGGAAGTGCAACTTGTACTTCAATTTAGAGAGTCGGAAACAATTAGTTTCAGCAAAGAATACAGCGTACAAACAAGAAAAAACGGTTCTCTTGCCACACGGAAGTATTTTATTATGACTTTAACGAATAACTTGGACAAAGAACTAACATTGCATTTCAGAGTAGTATTTTATATAATAGTACAAACCTATGGTAACAGATAATTGTTCTTCCTCGCTTTACGGTGCTGGTTCCTTTTCACAAGCTTGTACCTGTGACGACCATTTCGTCGATGGATGTGACTTTACAAAAAATTGTGACAACATTTGTTGCAAAGGGTGTAGTTCGCCACTGCGCAACGAGGATGTTTGTTGACATAATTAGAACACACATTAGTAAAACAAGACCGATGAGTTATTATCAGTTGACACATTGTAAGCTCGCCAGATGTAAGGTGATTAAAAATCTCTGGCGCAGTTCGTCAAATCCTCATCAACATGGTTCTTTACATTCGTACGTTTCGCAATTACTCATTGAAATCATTAAAATCAATTCCCGGGTCAACCCACTTCATTCAGCCAGGTCCTAACTCAGTTGACTAGTAAATACTAATAGAGGCATTTACCCCTCCATAACAGAAGTCCAAGTTCGCTCAATTCGTTCTCTCTTAGTACAATTCTGCTTTTGTACAGTTCTGTTATGTATATATATATATACATATATATATATATATATATATATATATATATGTATATATATATATATATATATATATATATATATATATATATATATATATATATACATATATATATACATATATATATATATATATATATATATATATATATATATATATATATATATATATACATATATATATATACATACATATACATATATATATACATGTGGGCCATGGACAATAATGATGTGGTGCCGCATCTGGTTAATTCTTCACCGAGTGACATACTGCATATTTCTTCACCGTATTCTTAACAGTCGCTTCCATTCCTGGCCACCAAACATAGCTGCTCGCCAACGCTTTTGTTTGGTTGATGCACCTGTGTTCTGCACAGAGTTCATCTAGCATCACTTGGTGACAGGTGGATGTAATCTCAACATATGAACCACACAACATACATCCTTGTTCTGTAGACAACTCATTCTGCTTTGTGAAGTACACTTATTGATATGTATCTACATGATCTGCGAATGCAACAATGCCTCGGCGTTCCCGTGATCCTCAGACTTCCGGTACTCTATCTCGTAGGTGTACGCTTGTAACACGAGAGCGCAACGCTGCACCCGTAGTGCTGCTAATGTTGGCACAGGTGTCTTAGGGCCGAGGATCGTCAGTGATCATTGTGAACAAGCATCCGTATAGGTACTGATGGAAATTGTTAATTACATAGATGATCGTCAAAACTTGTGTCTGATGGCTTACGACTGTCAGAGTCAACCAGTATCTGCTGTGAAAACAGTAGCTCATTGCATTGGTTTATGGCCTTGTCACATTCTGGAGTATTTTCTTTTCCACATACGAACCTTCATCAGCAGTTTGTGTAGTGGACGCAGCACGATAAATACCCGGAGTACAAACTTAGCATAGCAGTGGATCAACCCTAGGTATGAACGCAACTGATTGACGTCTCTTGGTGTCTCAATGTTTGTGATCGCTTTCAACTTCTCAGATGTTGGATTAATACCCTCCGCATTCATTCGATGACTCATATATCCCACTGAGTTCTGAGCAAATGAACGCTTTGCAAGATCTGCATGAAGTCCACACTGTTCCAGACGTGTGAGTGGTTCACACAAAACATGGATATGTACTTGCTCCGACTCAGTAATCAATTTGCAAGCACATGACATGATCCATCCCTTCAGGATCTGATCCAAAACCGACTGGAAGATACTTGGGGCACTGTTTACTCCGTATGGCATACGCACGTAACGTTAGACTCCGTTGTTGGTGTTCACGGTCACATGGTGTTGTGACTCGACATCCAGCTCCATCTGCTGACATGTGTACAACAAAAAATTATATGAAGTTTACTGAACATTTTACAACCGGCTAGTGTCGCGCAGAGATCTTCCACATAGCGTAAAGGATAATATTCAACATTCGGATTGGTGGTTACCATGATATCGCCACAGATTCTCACCGTTTTGTTTGCTTTCGACACTACAACTATTGGAGCAGACCAGTCAGTGCGGTCTATCTTCCCTATAATTTCCTCTTGTTCCAACCTGTTTAGCTCAGTTTCCACTTTATCTCGAATTGGGTCTGGTACAGGCTTTGTCTTATGGTATTTAGGTTGTGCGTTACCCATCAAATAGATGTGCGCTTTGTTTAAAATGCTAATTTACTTTTGAAATACTTAAAAAGGTAATTATTTTACTCTGAGAAAGTTTCAAAATGGGAATTAGACACACAAGTTCTGCCCCAATTACATTTATTTCTTTAAAAAAATTGCTTAAATGCTACTATCATGCATGGCCCCATTTTCAGTCATGGTATATTACGTTTAATAAGTATTGTTCTTTGCGTTAATTTTGTTGTGCATGTTAATGTAAATCAAGGAATTAGTACATTATTGAATTTACTGATGGCGCACAGTGGACAAACCATGGTTAGTCCACTGCCATCAGTAGACAACGAACGGGAGACAATTGTGTTGCTACTTTTGCAATCGTTTACTGCTGCGTGCAAACGAATGACAAGACATAATCGGACGAAATGCACTTTCTGAACTTCTAAATACTATTTTGATGTCAAGAACAATTGTCTAAATGGTCGAAAATTTATTCTGACCATATATTCATGTTTTATGGTGCGCATTTTAATTGTCGGTATTGACTACTAAGTGGCGAGAGAAGGAATTTGTCCTAGCTGCGATATGGCTTGCGCCCTTTATCAATCACGCGATTAACTCATTAAATAAATGCATACATTTGCCAGGTTTCATATAATTTATATTAAGAAAATAACATTATAGTTTCACTGATATTAAACAAGCTTTAACTATACGCAAATTAAAAGTGTACGTGCGAGCTGTACAAAAATGTGTGCGTGGCGGTCACGTGTCATGGCTCTTGCTTAGTTCAGCTTCACACTGTTTAGATGCCACAGTTCTTCCTCCATGTGGTGCAAAATATACTCATGTATTTGTAATGTCGTTTCTAGGAATTTTCTGCTAGAAATTAGCTACTTTTTTCTTCAAACCATCGATTCCGTGAATTCTGTCCGTTTTCTGCATTCGCTGAAAAACAGTTTCCCTACAATTTATTTTCACGATTGTAATTATATCATACGCGTTTTAAAAGGAACGCGTCTACAACATATTACATATATTAAATACATGTTGGTCGGTATATTTGGGGTTACCTCAAAGAGTAACATGTCAACATTGTAATGATTGTAAAGAACAACTTTAAAAGGTGGTGGTGTCATAGCCGTAATTTACACCTTTTAAAATTGTTACTGAGGTAAAGAGAACGGTTACCCGAGCGTGATCGGACTCCGACTTTTCAATTTGAATTCCACGAAACATTTAGCAACTATCACAAGGGTATCACGGAATGCTTATTTTATAGTGATACAATCTGATAGGTATATGTTATCAAATAAAATGTATCAAATCAAATTTATTTTGACACCGCATATCTCTAAAAATAGAATCAAGGTGTTTACAATAAAAATTAATTAAAATACATTACATTAGTTAATAATATAAGATAACACAATAAAAGTAATCATTATTATTATATGTAAAAATATGCATATGTATAGACATATAATATAATATAATATATATATATATATATATATATATATATATATATATATATATATATATATATATATATATATATATATATATATATATATATATATATATATATATATATATATATCCATACATAACATAACGAAAAACTTTATTAAATAGAAATGTTGTCAAGTCCCTCTTAAAACGTTTAGAATCACGTTGCTTTCTTAGCCCTATTGGAAAAGTGTTCCAGAGGGTGGGCCCTGCGCACGAGAAAGCTCGTAGGCAGAGCCGTTCCAGGTTTACCCTAAGAACAACAATGAGAGATTGGTCAGCCGAACGAAGACAGGGAACATAGGGAGATATACGGTCAACAAAGTAGCGTGGAGTGTTTGCATGCACGGCGCCATGCATCAAGGTCAACAGTTTAAACTGAATTCGCTGCGCCACAGGTAGTCAGTGCAGCTCTCGTGGTGCCGCCGTCATGCAGTATTGGTCACGTCGACGTAGGCAGAGGACGACACCAGTCGATGCAGCAGGGCTCCGGTTATACGTGGAACAGCGTTCATTCAAGTTTGTGTGACTTGAAGATGTGTGTTTTAATAATTTTCCTGCATTAACATTAACTAACGAATACAGAGTTGTTCCTGTCATAATGTGTTATGTCATATGTTCACAATGAACGATTCTCGAGAGTTGATGACATTGTTTATACTGCAGGAGATTCACTCACATACCATGCTGGCATGGCGTTCAGCACGAAGGACCGTGATAATGACTTGCACGATATAACGCACTGTGGAGGAGGGTTACATGGAGCCTGGTGGTACAAGAACTGTCATGCGTGCAACTTGATTGGCCCGTATTTTGCCCACCAAGGTACCTCCGCACGCATCAATTGGATGTACTGGCATGGATACTTTTACTCGCTCAAGAAAGTCGAGATGAAACTGAGACCGTAGCAGAAGTCAGTTATGAATATTGAAATACCGCCGAGTGAAGAATCATAACTTGTCGTACATATTGTTTTCACTTGCATTCTTACTCGGATGATGTAGTCTGACAGTCATAACTAGAACGGTCCAAAATAAAACATACCGATAGTAAAAAAAACATTATCATCAAAATAATGCAGTTAATACAGGATAATAGTGTTTCGTGACACACGTAATTGTGTGTGCATTTAAATTTCTTTCCGTTAACAAAACTGCCCATTTCCTCGATTAGAAAAAAATGGTGGCTTGTGTCACCCTCGTCTTTGATGTATTTCACGGCCATGCATGTTATGTATTGTACTTATATTTAGTCATGTCAACAGCAGCCTGTTTTACGCTTTCTGAAATTATTCATGTCACATGGGTCATTCCATCATTGCGGAACACATTAATCTCCAGCACTTAAAAAACAAAATTTGTCAGATCATTCATGGTATATGTTTGTATGATCTTTGTGCTTTTTGTGTTAATTTTGGTAAGGATAAATTCATATAGAAAAACTGCGGACATGTGTGTAACCACCCGTGACTAGTGCAGGATTAACCATTGTACAAGGGTGCACTCGTGCCTGACCCGGCACAAAGAGGGTTCCCATAAAATCATCACCATAACCCATCAGATATACCTCTTAGAGGAAGTTGTTTGCTTACCTTGATCCGGGCTCCGAATTCTTAATGTTACGCTGTTTTTTCTTATACTGGTAATTTCTGATATTTGTGCTTGTCATTGTATGCGTTATTTTATTATTATTCTCAAACATAGTTGAATAAACATTAAGATATCGGGCTACCTCCATTATCAATAACAGGCATATCGGTCTTCGTCTTTGACAAATTCGGTGAAGACTCCCCCTAACAAAAAAGTGTTTACCAGTCCAAATCCATGCTGTTACGGACTTGTAATGGTTAGTATGTAGCCAATCAAAAATAGATACCATGTCAGAATGTGTAATATTTAATAACTTTGTCATGTGATCGGCGATAAGGTGGAAGATACAGCCATGATCAGCCTTGACCCCTAAAATGTTTACCATTTTGGATATTCACTATTTGGGCCTTACCATATCTAACGACTAAATTCAATTATGTCGATGATCTAATCAAAAATACGCGTTTTTATGCAACCGACTGCGGATATTACGTCGGATATTCACACACTACATATTAGGACATTAACGAAACGAATTCGTGGTAGGTTATATCAGATGAGGATGGAGTTTTATGCATTCGACAGCAACCACAGACCATGAGAACCTTAATCTCGTACGGAATCCGAGAAAATATGGTATCAGCATACATGCATGGGTATGTTCGTTGGTCTATGTGTACGTTGGTGTATAACTGCGTTGGTGTATGTGTGCGTTGTTGTATATGTACGGGCTGACCTTTTGCAATAACATTTGTCTACATCAACAAAACAACGTATCGGCACATACGCCTAGGGTATGGAATGAACTCCCTATCACTTTGAAAACATCTGAAACTATTGCTATTTTCCGAAAAAAACTCTAGACATATCTATTCCAAATTGCATTCCCACCATACATGTTCGGTTGTCCCTCGTTCTGAAACTTACTTTTGCGCGTCCCTGTTTACGATTACGCTTACTGATGCTGTTTTGTTGCACCTCTGAGCTCAGGTTCTTGAGGATATAGGCGCCATAGAAGTCAATGATTATTATTATTAGTATTACGTTCTTTCAATAAAAAGAAACTGGCATGGCAAAGACATGTTCGGTTTGGGCCAATGTGGGGACCTCTTAAGACAGTGTTGTCGCTCAAACTAACCCAAATAAATCCCAAATACTTACGAAAGAAAAGTGTCACGAACACAACGTGTAATATAATGTTATAAACTTTGAACATTGAGCGCGATTAGAATATCTCAAATAGAACGCACCTCGAACACGGAACGTCTTGGCTTCAAGGTGGGCTCACACATCACATGTACATACATGTCATGATTGACGTGTCTGTAAGTCATATCGTGACTGCCACGTTTCTGGGAGAGTGAACCAGTCACGGATAAACTCGTTTGAGTTGAGTTGTATTGTATTGCATCCAAAACAACAATGTCCTGATGACATGTGGACAAAGAAGTAAGAGTGGACTTATCAATGGTACAATAATGGTGTTCTCTGTTTGGCTTGCTTGATTAAAAAGCTATCAAGAAATCACCTGAAACACAATATTTGATATATGTTTTTACTATCGAACCATCGGATACATTCTGTATTAGATTTTGGTTAGTTTGTGTTGCTCTTTTTAACTTTTGATTCGGCCCAACCAAATATGTAAGAAGAAATTATCCAACATAAAATATTGTTTGTATGTTTGTCCCGATCTCGAATGAAGGGGACGTCCCGGGTAGAGGGGAAAGAACGGTGAATCGCGGAGAGCCTGTCGCTAACGCAGTCTCCGCACATTGCTTCTTTGTCAGTCAGTCGAGTAGAGCTTACTGCGAGGATCACGGTATCGGTAAGCAGCCGTCCTGGTCAGCAGCGATCCCGGTAAGTAGAGGTCCCGGTCAGCAGCGATCCCGGTAAGTAGAGGTCCCGGTCAGCAGCGATCCTGGTCCCTCTGTTTCATACATCAGATATCACAATCTGAGCGAATTCTTGAACGACCACAAACATACTGGTGCGGTGCGCTCTCCTGGTGAAAACAATGCTATTGTGTTATTATCCAACTTATTTACCACCTAACGCATCAGTAGAAACCTGTCCGTCGGAGGGAATACATGTTTAACACATAATGAAGCTAATTGACTTCTTGCGGACACACGGGCCACGATACTTTAAATACATCACGCCCGTTGTTTACTACGATAACCTTCTTGACTGGAACCGGGCCCTTGGAGATTACTGGAACAGGGCGATGGAAGATGAACGGAACAAGGCTCTGGGCGATGATGTCATCAAACACACTAAAACATGGTCATTGGATATGACTGGAACATAGGCCATGGGATATGACTGGAAAGTGGCCCTGGAAGATGATTTCATCAAACTCACTGGAACAGGGCCATGGGAGATGACTGGAACAGGACACTGAAAGATGATTGGAGCAGGGCCCCATATATGAATGGAATAGGGCTTTGGAGATGTCGCCAACAGAGCCCTGGTGATGAATGGAACAGAGCCCTGGATATGACTTTGTCGGTCTCAGAAATGTTCCCATATGACTTTCTCAATTAGAACTATTGAATGTAGAACCGCCATTTATCAACAACTCATTCCTGGTATCTAGAGATTGGCTGTGATATTTACTTGGAGTTGTTCCTAACAAAACATAACCGTACAAATTGTGTTTAAGGATAGCACATGACACGGGACAAATTAGAATCACTAAGAATCAAGTTTTTAAAATGTTTGGGGAAATTCCTCTAGTTTGCATATTAAAATTTTCCAAAATGAATATCAAATTTAGGATAGATAATATAATGGCATTTAGTAGACATTGATTGGGTCAATCGAAACATTTTCACACATGCCCACAAAGGGAGGTAGCACGTTCTACTGTTTATATATCTTTATATATTCACCGTCAGAAAGAGGAAAAACAATTAACACTCCGTGCCTAGATCATCGGCTGTGATATGTTCGCTGTGGTGAGCAAGCCTAAGGCTAGAGTATGGGGATAACGGCTGGTAGCGGCCCATTCTCTCTAGCGTGACGCTAGTTCTATCTGGCTGGTAGCGTCCCCTCACAACTAGCGTGACCCCAGTTCAAAATGCCGAATAAGGACGTTACAAAACAACGACAGTGGTTGGAATCTTCTGGCAGCTGTTCGATGCTGTTCAGCCAAGACCCAAATAAATGTAAATGAGTTCCTAGTTATTGACAACAGTAATAAGCTTATGGAACTAGTTAATATGGGGGTGGGGAGAAGCATTAACTTAACGTGTACCCCCAAAATATTGACTGAGTCATGCCACTGTGATGACAGAGGTGACAATCCGTGCTAGAGTGTACAAAACGTCGATTCCATTACGATGAAAACGGTGCCAGTTCGCGCCATCACTATGTTGAGAGCGGTGTCAGTTCGCGATAGAGTTGACTGAGTCGTGTCATGCGATTTTGAATACCTATCAAGTGATTGCAATTTGTCTCATAGCGAGACAACGTCTGCGATACTTCCTGTGTATCGCGGTGGTGCGTGTACAAATTGCAAATACCCTCCGAAATCGCAAACAATGCCTTATACTGATCATGTGCGTCCAACATACTAAGCGCGTCTGCTAACAAAGCGCGATGGAGTCTGTTTTGGATATGTGCTCCGCATGCCGATAGAAGCCCCTGCACAGCAGACCGTAGATCAGTATTTTACACCTGCTGAAGTGGCCGGCGAGCGCGACCTCATTGACCCAGTAGTTATGTATATTGGAGCGTATAGTCTTTCACGCAAATATGTGTTGCACTAATCCATTGCATTTGCAGGGAACATTATGAACTGAAAAAAGGCACAACATTTACTCAATACAAATATTCAATCACCATGTGCATAGTCTGTCATCCGAACTAAAACACCGCCCTTACTTATTCATCTCGTCTTGATGACATGTTTTAAGATATCGCATTGTCCTCTTTTTGTAAAACGATAATTATTTTCTAACTGCGAATCATTGTTGCGCAGACCCCCGTGGAAGATACGTGGAGTACTGCTTACCCCGTATGGCATACGTACGTTGTCATAGATTCCTCTGTGGGTGTTCACGGTCACATTATACGGCATCCAGCTCCAACTGCTAGTATGCGAGCAATATATCAAGTTCGTTGAACACTTTACCACCGACTAATAACGCGAAGAGATCTTCCATGTTGGGCAGCGGGTAATGTCCCAGTTCAACATTCGGATTGGTGGTTACCTTGATATCTCCACAGATTCTCACAGTTTTGCAACAGTTCGTCCTCGATGTTGTGCTAAATATACATGTGTATTTGCATTGTCGTTGATACCAAGTTGAATTTCTGTTTGAGGTGTTAAATTCTGTTTCAAAACGTCGATTCCGTATATTCTGTACGTTTTCCTCGATCACGGAATGTCCGTTCGAAAAGGGTGAATTCGGTTTCTAACCATGGATTTCGTGAATTATGTTCGTTTCCTGCGTTCGCTGAAAATCAGTGTCCATACAATTGTGCTGCCTATTGCAACAACCCCCTAAGTCCTTATTTGGAGAAATTTTAGTTTTCATTTTTATTTGCTCCCTAGGTATCTCTACTATCTGCATATATAATCACACATGTGGAGTTGTGCGCCTAAGTCCTGTTATTCACGTTCCACCGAGTGCCCTATAATGTCATAGCTACTAGGTAAACAACCCCCCAAGTCCCTGCGGGTCATATGCCGGGCACAGCGAGCTCTTAGCCAATGAACACACAGCTAATACCCCACGTGACCTGTCAGTTTCTAGATGCCACACCTCGGTCGCCATTGTTGTTTTGATCAGTATCCAGTGTTTACATCTTCACGAGCGCGATTTTTATTAAATTTTGATGGATAATAAACGAGCTAGAAAGCGTGTCAGGAAGCCCGACACATGGGTTAGGGAAGTACGTAAGAAATGGAGGAATACTGGGCAGGAATATGTCGGGCGAACTGGAAAAGTGAAAGCGGCCGTTCGCTTCGATCCAAAATTCGATCGAAGCAAAACCAGCACTTCGCTAACAATACCTGTTGCTTAATATGGATAACTGCAGAGTGGGGAAATTATTCCCTAATGAATTTTTGCTTAATTACATTAATTAGCAGAAAAACAGCAACTATTTGCAGTGCAAAATTACATGGGGCATTTAACGGAGTCTTAAAAAACGTGGTGCGTAAAAAATAAAAATTTTCACTAATTACCCCGGTCGTTAATTAAGCTAATTAGCGTTAATTAGCCATGAGAATTTGCAGAGATGATCAAGTTAAGCAGCTAGTCAGTTGAAATAACAAACGAACTGTGCTACAAAGAATGGTAACTATGAAAATAACTGATGAAACTTTGACTGCGTTTTTCTCCATTATTAAAACAATGGACTTAGGGGGTTGTTGCACTAGGCAGCACAATTGTTATCTCTAATTCATATATAAAAACATGTTCACCACATTTTACCTATATGAAATGCATGTTGGTCGGCATTTTTGGGATATCCCAAAGAAATACCCCAACATAATATTATCATCTTGTAAAAATTAAAATGCAATTTTAAAAGATAAAGGTTTTGTCCTAGCCGTAACGTAAAGAGAAAGTTTACACGAGCATGACTCCGTTCGACTTCTCAAGTTGAATTCCATTCCACGAAACATTTTTCGATCTCCACAAATATCAAGAAATATGTGTATGTTATAAGTGGCACTGCGTTCGTTCAAGTGTACAAGTTTAAAATATGTATATTTTAGTAATTTAGCTGCATTAATACCAGCAGTTAACATTAAAATAACGAATATAATGTGTTCTGTATTATGTTAAAAAATTAAAAAGATTTAATAATATTGCCATCCCAAGTAACAAGTTCCAGATGGCAAGTGGAAAAGGAAGCCATTGACTTATCGAGAGTCCAACAATTTTCTCATCTATGTGTAGCCCGCCCTCATCAAATATCTGTCAATTCTATTTTTAAACATATTCACACTACTAGCATTAAAATAATCATTTGGTAGTTTGTTCCATTCATTTATCACCTTCTGTGAGAAAGAGTACTTTCTCATGTCCAAACTACACTGTTCCTTAACTAATGCTGCTTTGTGTCCTCTGGTTCTACTGCCTTCTTTAAGTTTGAAGAACATATTCCTATTAACATCCTCATAACCATTCACTATTTTAAACACTTCTATTTTGTCACCGCTTAGTCTCCTGGTCTCTAGTGTTGTCAAACCACCTTGTAATTAGCGACTTTCGCAACTAAGGTCTCTCAATTATGGAATCATTTTAGTTGCTCTTCGTTGTATTCTTTCTAGCTTGTCTATGTCCTTTTTACGATATGGCCTCCATGCTTCAATACAATATTCCAAATGTAGTCTAACTATTGCTTTCTACAGGGGTACAATTAGCTGTTTCTCCTTACACATGATAGTTCTCCTAGTTAGCCCTAGAATTTGATTTCCTTTCGAAGCAGCAATCCCACATTGCTCTGAAACTTTCATGTCAGTACTAAATGTTACTCCTATGTCCTTTTCTTGCGTGGTTCTACCTAGTACAGCACCCCCCATTTGATATTCTTCGTCCATGTTTCCATGTCATATGTGTATACATTTACACTTCCAAAATTTAAAAAACATTTGCAATTTTTCTGACCATCCTTCAAATTGTTTATCTGTATCATTAGTAACCTTTCGGAATACTTTTGTGTCATCTGCAAATTTTAGTACTTAGCTAGATATGTCATCTTCTATATCATTTATATATATTAAAAAGAGTATAGGGCCTAGTACTGATCCCTGTGGTTCCCCACTCAAAACAGATTTCCAGTTTGAAATCTCACCATCTACTATTACTCTCTGTCTTCTGTGTATAAGCTACTTTTCTATCCAGTTAATTACATCATTGCCTATACCATGGTCTTTTAGTTTAAGTAACAATCTTTGATATGGCACTTTATCGAAAGCTTTCTGAAAATCTAAGTAAACAACATCCACTGGTGACCCTAATTGCTAATGTATCACATAATTGTTGACATTTTTTATTCGAGCTAATTTTCAATAGATCTATGTTGAAATCTCCTGTCAGTACTACATTTCTTGCACCCCTGTTTATTTCTAAAAGTATAGGATTGAATTCTTGCATAAATAATTCAATTGAGGCGTGGTAGTTTGGGGGGGAGCTTGTAGATATTACAAATTGTTATTTTATTATTTCATTCATCAACAATATTTAGGCGTATGGCTTCTCATGATGAGTACTTGGTATATGATGTGCTTTATAATTACAAATGGTGATATTATTTGAAACATATGTGACTAGCCCTCCTTTCTTAGAACATTTGTCTGTGGATTGTGAGTTGTCATAGTAGTTTAAAAAATTTTAGATGTGTATCTGTGTTAATTCCTATCCTCGCTTCCAGTATAAAAGTATAAAACTGACATTTATTTGTACACCTAATTATGCACGAGTACTTATTAAAATATCTAGTTCGTCAATTTTTTAGCTCAGTGAATATATATTTAGGCTTAAAACAGTTAGCTTATGTTTGTGTCGTTTTAGAAATGCCTTTAAATCCTCAACATTATGATATTTTGTTTTAATGTTAGTGCAGCTTTCACATGGGTCTGTGTTTATAATATGTGTTAGTAGCCTGTGTACCTTACGAATTCTTCAGTGATAACATACATTAATCCGAGAACAATGGGTAAAAATTATATTAATTTGGTATTTTAGAATCTGCCCATTATTTATTTGATATTATTTGTCATCTAGAAATGTATGACCCCCAATGTATGATTTATAATGCAGGTTATATATTATACTATGTGTTCTTTTAAATACACATTGGTACATTTGACTTGTTATATATTTTACATCATAGACATAGTATTTTCTGGGTTTAGACAGTTGATTAGTTCTGTGTGTTTTAAACCACTTTACTTTTGTGCAGATAATATCTGCATAGGTGTACTGCTCATATTAACGTGTGCGCCGTTGTCACAGACAATGTCATTCATGACTTCAAGCCATAGGTGTACTGTTCACACTAACGTGTGCACCGTTGTCACAGACAATGTCATTCGTTTATAATCCTGTTTGTAGTAACTGGTTGTGTAGTTCTTGGAGTTGTTCTTGTTATGATTAAGACTTGTATAGACCTCGAAGCTCTTGATCGTTTGTGATTGTAACTTTCTTACCGCTTGTGAGCAGGCACACGATGCTCCCGTTGTTGCTACGTTAGGCCTTGAATATGTCGTTTCTCGGCGCGTAGGACGTCAGCTTGATTACGACGGCTCTGTCGGCGCAGTCGTCAATGCATTTTTTTGTCAATCGAGAGAACCCGGGTTCGAATCCTTCTCACATTGCCACAGTTAACCGATTCTGTACAGATCACGGGAATATAATTACATGTTATTTAAAAACGCACAATGCTAACAAAGAATTGCGTATACTGTATATTTAAGAAATCGCCTCTTTACAACAAAACACAGTCAGACATGGTATCTATTTTTATTAGGCTACATGTTAACCAGTACAAATTCGCAACTAATAATGTAAGGGTCTGGTAAACACTTTTTGTGAGGGGTTAACTATGTTAGCATATAATAAAAAATAACGTGTACAATGGCAAGCACGAATAACATAAATTACAATGATATACCAGGAAATAATAAAAAAAACAGCGTAAAATTAATAGGTCGGAGTTCAAAGTAAGCGAACAAAATCCTTTAAGCGGTTAATCAGGTGGATTATGATGATGATTATGTGGGGCCCCTCATTGTGCGGGGCCGGTCACGAGTGTACCATTTGGACAATGATTACTCCTGCACTGGTCACGGGTGCCTACACAAATGTCCGTAGTTTTTTCTATATGAATAATTTATCCTGACCAATAATCACACAGTAAGCACACAGGTCATGCAAACATGTATCATCAAAGGTAGAATGATCAGACAACATTTTGTTTAAGTGCAGGAGTTAAAGTTGCGCAAGGATGGATTGACCTAACATGAATAACGTCAGGCGGCATAAAACAGGCTCCTGTTTACGTGACTAAATATAAGTAAAACGTATATATTGCGTGGCCAAAGTAGAGGGTTTCACACGCCAAAATTAATTATTTTCTAATCGAGGAAATGGGCAGTTTTTTTAACAGGAAGATACTTAAATGCACACACATTTACGTTTCTCATAAAACACTATTATATTGTTTGAACTGCATTATTTATTAATTTTTAATGACAGTGTGTTTTATCTGTGACAGTTTTCTGCTACGGTCTCAGTTTTATCTCGACTTTCTTGAGCGAGTAGCTGGAGCCATGCCACTCAGACCAATATATACCGTTTGAAGTGTGTGCGCCACCAAGGTACGGACCATTCAAGTTGGAGAGAGAACAGTCACTGTACCACCAGGCTCCCTTGCACTTCTGTGCACAATGTTTACTGGACACGTCATTGTCACGGTCCTTCGTGCTGAACGCATCGCCAACATCATATGTGAGTGAATTTCCTGCAGCATAAACCCGTGAGAATAGTTCATTGTGAACATATAACAGAACACATTACGAAAGGACCAACTCTGTATTGTTATGTTAATGTTAATGCAGGAAAGGTATTAAAATACACATTTTCAAGACACACAGACTTGAATGAACGCTGTACCACGTATAACATATAAATATCAGTTTGTTTACATAAAAGAAGCATTTCGTGATATTTGCGGAGATCGCTAAATGTTTCGACGAATTGAAATTGAAAAGTCGGACGGTGTATGGTCACGCCTGGTAACCTTTCTCTTTTTCTTACGGCTATGACACGACCGTTATGGTTAAAAATTGTTCTTTACAATCGTTACAAAGTTGATATGTTAATCTTTGGGGTAGCCCGAAAATAATGACCAACATGTAATTCATATGTGTAATATGTTGTAAACGAAGTGTTTATATCTATACTCGTGCCTTTTTGAAGCGCGTATGATATAATTACAATCGAGAGAATGAACTGATTTTCAGCGAATGCAGAAAACGGACGGAATTCTCGGAAACAATGGTTTGAAACGGAATTCACCCTTTTCGAACGGAAATTCTGTGATCGCAGAAAACGGACAGAATAAATGGAATCGATGTTTTGAAAAAAATTTAACACCTGAAACTAAAATTCCAATTTGAATAAACGACATTACAAATACATTAGTATATTTTACTCGGCATCGAGGACGAACTGTGACATCTTAACAGCTTGAAGCTGAACTAAGCATAAGCCATGACACGTGACAGCCATGCACAGCTTTTTGTACAGGTCGCCGAACAATTTTATTTGCGAACAATTAAAACTTGTTGAATATCACGAAAATTATAATAATATTTTCTTTATATAAATTATATGAAACTTGGCAAAGGTATGCGTTTATTTGATGGTTTAATCGCGTGATTTATAATGCGCGCAAGCCATATCGCAGCTATGACAATTAAAATGCGCACCTTAAAGCATCAATAGATTGTCAGAATTAATGTTTGATCATTTAGACAATTCCTCTGTGATGTTTAAATAGTACTTAGAATTGCTGAAAGTACATTTCGTGCGATCATGGCATGTCATTCGTCAGCACGCAGCAGTAAACGAGTGCCGAACGTGTTAAAATAGGGACACAATTGCCTCCCTTTCGTTGTCTACTGATGGCTCGATGTCGACAAACCATGGTGATTGGACTTGTTTATATTGTCGGGTAACTTTTAAGCTTAAGAGGAAGTAGTATTAACGTAGAGCAGCTCAATACAAAGTTCACTCTCATGAACCGCCTGTCTTTCACCAGTCGATAATAACACGTGTTTCTTCCGAATTATATAAACTCATTGCTTCGTGTTAATAATGTAGAATTGTGTGGCTATATAATCGCATGTTTTGTGTGTGCGTGCGTGCGCATCCGCGTTATATGTGTGTAAACATATATACATGGCTACACACATACTTGCATGCCTGCACGCACGAAGATAACACGCATACGGGTGTACAAGTTTTGTGTAATCACCTGCCGTTCCGCTGTACGCGCCAAGTGAAAGTGTGTACTTGTGATTTTCGTCGGCAACCGCGAAACTCGAGTAAACAGCATATTTGGTGGCGCCCTCGAAGTCTCCCAGGTCGAATCTTAGTTTGTACTGTTTTTGTGCAGTAACGGCGTGCAGATATTCATTACCTAAAACATATACAGTATATCTCTGCAACGTAAGCTTGCAATGAAAACAAATTAGCTTTGCCTTTTTGATGCTGCGTGTGTCTTATGTGTCGCTCTACTAAAGTGGGAAGTAACGACAGAATGTGTGCAACATATCAAAATTTTTGTATTAATGTTTTGAAAACATTTCTCGTAACTTTAGCCGTTTTTGTCACAGTAACGTGCATTTTTTGTATTAAAAGCGTCATGCATTAAATAAAAACATATAAAGGAACACAAGTGTTTAGTTTGCATTTGTTTCACAGGAACACAAATTATGTGTACAAAAAGGACATTTAGAAATGTAAATATATGCCATGGCGATGCGCGTTTCTATGACAAAGTCTGACTGATAATAAACACAGCCCATTAAGGTCCATACACTCAAGAAATATAAATCCCCTAAAAAAAATTGTATAGATATTTTTTCATCATTGATTTCATGTATAGCAAAGATGGTTGTACACATCCAAACTGAAAAACGATTGAATGTTTTCTGAATTCTGAAAGTTACTTTTGTGACGATATCACATAACGCGATGTATACCACTATACATATATAAATTTTACCCAGAACACTCTGTCTCTGTCTCCCTCCCTCCCGCCCTCCCTCCCTACCTTCCTCCCTCCCTCCCTCCCTCCTTCCCTCACTCACTCCCTCTCTCACTCCCCCTCTCTCTCTCCCGATAAAAACGGTTCTGGTGGTTAAAAGAGGTTTTTTTGCGATACCGTCTCCGATAATTGGCTAAGTGAATCATTCGTAATTATATCCACCTGCATGCCACACTCGCCACACTCCGCCACACTCCGCCACACTCCGCCACATTCCGCAACACTCCGCCACACTCCGCCACACTCCGCCACTCTCCGCCACACTCCGTAACTGGAGAATCTCCCGCAGCACTGTTCTTATTATACAGATTGCGAAATAGATTTAGTGTAAAGAAAACTCGCATGGCTAAGGATATGGAACATAAAGAGACAACACGATCGCAATGGGGTCAAGCTTCGAGAAATGGTCAGTTGAGACCCAGGTCATGTGCGTAACCATCGTGGTGGTCAAGACAAATGGATCTCAGATAGGACCATTACAGGCGGTAGGGACCATTGCCATTGTGCAGGTTCGCACACAGCGTCGATATATGCACGTAGATCACCGTAGGCTAACTGCTCAAAATGATTCTGATCGGTATGTGTCTTAGAATACAGCGCCTGTGATATACTGGGTGCGTTGGAGTCAGTCAGTGTTCCATCACCTGTGAGTGTTGAGAGTGTTTGTCGTCCAAATTGAACCAGAGCCACATGCCAAGTTAGTGCAAAATAGGATTGTGGTTTCCCAACACTACTATGTCTGCTCCCATGGCGATACTTCGGTGAGGAAGACTCACAAAAAAGAAACGGGAAAGTTTTGATCTGTAACAACTCATATACGTGTAAACTTGTAGGGTGATTGGTACGAGACCGTAACGTACAGCCCAAACAAAACGATAACATGCCTGAGCTCATGTTGGGTCGGATAGCGAACTTCTGTCCAATTATCTCCAGAATCACACTAGTGAAAAGCTCTAGTTCGATAGAATACATCTGGCAAAGTCATTCGCCTCCATTTAGGGTTTCAAGCAACGGGCGCGCACGTTGTCGATTTGGCCGAGATTCGCTTGGAACCAGAAGAACGTCGTGAAGATTTATGCCAATTACTCGTGAAATAGAACCTGCTACGAAACAACGGCATATCCCACCACGATGAGGTCAGTGCGGACGACGAAGAATTAACTCCCACATCAGGACGGGATTCATCTAAGTGGAAAGGGGGCAGCAGAATTTGCGGATGGACTCTCAGCAGCAGTAGACAGTGGCATGGGTAGCATATCAAATAGTTTTGGTAGTAAGCACTATTTAAACTAGAAGCGCGGGGGGGGAGGTACTTAGAGATGCCTCAAACAGGACAAGAGGCCACTAGTACAGATAAACCAATAACAGAATGTCCGAAAAACATGTATGAAGCAGGTTGTAGATGCGTGTATTTAAATGCTAGGAGTATAGTAAATAAGAAAAACGAATTAAACATTATGGTAGAAGATATTGACCCTCACATAATTGGTATAACCGAATCATGGGCCAACATAGACATTACAGATGCTGAATTAAGATTGACAGAGTACGTAATGTTTCGGAGAGATCGAATAGGAAGAAGGGGAGGGGAGTTATTTTATATGTTAAATAATCTATTCAGGCTTATGAAATAAAATTAGAAAGCGAAGCAGATTACGATGAAGCTGTTTGGTGCAAAATTGTTTCAGGAAATTCAAAAATAACTGTTGGATTAGTTTACGGAAGTCCAAACATAAACGAAGAGGATAACACAAAAATATAAAATGCTATAAAGGAAGTTAGTAAAGGGGAAAGTATCATAATGGGAGATTTTAACCATGACCATATACAATGGAAATCTCTAGAAAGTACAATTTCTGTTTTTAATTCAGGAGAGCTTCCTTACTCAGCACGTGCTAAAACCAACACAGGGAGAAAATGTATTAGATAGATTTTTATCATCACAAAAAGAATTAGTGGACAATGTAAAAATAGGTGAACCATTGGGTAAGAGTGACCACAATCAAGTACATTTTGACATCAATGTAAAATTAGAAGGTAAAAATAAAAAAACGTACGGGAGAAACTTCCACAAAGGTAACTATATATAAATATATATATATAGGTAAATATATGAGAAAATACTTAGCAAAGCTAGATTGGAATAACATGCTGATGAATAAGACTGCAATTGAATGTTGGAATATCCTAAAATATGAAATTGAGAGTATCATCGATACATTTTTTTCCTTAAAAAACAGAGAGTAATAGTAGATGGTGATATTTCAAATTGGAAATCTGTTTTGAGTGGGGTACCACAAGGATCAGTAGTAGGCCCTATACTGTCTTTAATATATATAAATGATTTGGAAGATGACGTATCTAGCAAAGTACTCAAATTTGCAGATGACACAAAAGTATTCCGAAAGGTTACTAATGATACAGATAAAAAAGTTTACAGGATGATCTACATAAATTAGTTAAGTTATCAGAAAATGACAAATATTATTGAATTTTGGGAAGTGTAAATGAATACACATATTATATATATATATATATATATATATATATATATATATATATATATATATATATATATATATATATATATATATATATATATATATGGTATATGGTATGTGAATACCAAAACTATTGAAGCTGAAGGGCTAGTATAAAAATTAGTACTCTCGACATATATTTTATTATTTATATCTAATTTAATTGTTATATATATATATATATATATATATATATATATATATATATATATATATATATATATATATATATATATATATATATATATACATATATATATATATATATATATATATGGATATTTATATATATATATGGATATATATATATATATATATATATATATATATATATATATATATATGCTACTTAAGTGAGCATTGGTCACGTGGTTGGCCCATCGCGAATCAAGTTACGTTGTGTTCAAATGTGTAGTTTGTAAATATTGTTGTAATGTACTAAGTCAGTTTAATAAAACAGTTGCGTATTTTTTTTAGATCATTAAAATAATTTACTTTGATTGCTAGATGTGGATAACTTGCGAAAGTGCCGAACGCTATTGTATAAGGAGCCGAACGAATTTCACCAAAGCTAAAGAACGAATTTGTTTAAATGCGCTAGCTTGCCGTAGTAGATACTGTAGATTGGCTAATTGTTGTACGATAATTGTTTCTCAAACGAATCGAGCGAGAAAAAACAATTGATTCGATGAGAAACCATAATCGGCCACAAAATATATTCCTTATAGTTGATATCTGTGTTACTGGAAAATACTTTTCAAATAACATGTCGAAATGTATAGCTAATACTTGTTTCAATGTGACCTTCTGCTTGTTTGTGTTTTTCGTTGTGCAGCATTAGAGAAATCGTCGTTTTTTTGTCTTTTGTTATATACGAACATATTGAGTGGAATTACTATTAATCGTTCACCCACCAAGCCAGAATTCACCAGACACGTCACCGAATCCTTCCTTGTAGCTTGCCCAGTCAAGGTGGAAGTCGACAGAGCCGTTCTGTCGGCGCTGGAACACCTACACGTCAGATCGAACACGTACATGTGACAATGAAGACCTACATGAAATGTTCATCACGTACTCAGCGCCAACTTCCGAGCAAGGATCTGCCCGCCAAAGCAAAGCCTTTATAACCTTGTTATATATATATATATATATATATATATATATATATATATATATATATATATATATATATATAACAAGGTTATAAATATAACAAGGTTATATATATATATATATATATATATATATATATATATATATATATATATATATATATATATATATATATATATATATATATATATATGGCTAGAGAGTAAGACGCTTTAAATTGGTGCCAACCACAATGCCACAGTTTCAAAACAATGTACCAGTGTTCCACGTCACCCCCTTTAAATGGTATGTTCAAAGGAGTCTCTTTTAAGGAATTATGCAATTATGAAAATGGCACTTAGCTGATCTAGAACAGGTGGTTTGGAAGCCAAAGTATATAAGACCGATATGTTGTAAGCGCGTTCTTACCAGCCAGCCGCCGCCGTCCGTCTTCATGTCACAGTAGACCGTTACGAACTTCCTCTCCTCGACCAGGTAGATCGCATACAGGCCACTGTCCGTGTAACCCTTCTGCAGTAGATCGTAGCAATCTTTGGCAGGCAGACGTTGTATCAACACTGGACGAGATGAGTGGAATTAATCAAGCACGGCCACATCATACTAACACATATCATACACAAAACAACACATGACACGAACGACAACTTTACAAAAAAACGTGTATTATTCTTATATATTAGTCATGCCTTAGATGCAGATAAGAAATGGTTGTACCGACCGACCGACCGACCGACCGACCGACCGACCGACCGACCGACCGACCGACCGACCGACCGACCGACCGACCGACCGACCGACCGACCGACCGACCGACCGACCGACCGACCGACCGACCGACCGACCGACCGACCGACCGACCGACCGACCGACCGACCGACCGACCGACCGACCGACCGACCGACCGACCGACCGACCGACCGACCGACCGACCGACCGACCGACCGACCGACCGACCGAACGAACGAACGAACGAACGAACGAACGAACGAACGAACGAACGAACGAACGAACGAACGAACGAACGAACGAAGACAGCCTATCATCATTGGAATGTAAATTGTATACATCTATATTTAAAAACATATAGTATGAAAAAGCCTACTTCCAATAAGGAAAATATAAATCATACCTTGCGCAAGTGTAGATATATTTTCTTTCATCTTTTCCAGCTTAATCACATATTCCTGTTGTTGCTCCGATGAGTCATTGAACTGTTGTTGCAGCTGTTCAATTGAGTCTTGGTGTTGTTTTTCCTGTTCCTCCAATGAGTCTAGGTATTGTTGATGCTGCCTTTCCACTTTGTTCTGCAGGCGAGACACCATAGCTGTCAACGCATCGACGTAGTTGTCATTAAAACAATTTTTCGTGGTACATTGTGACACCGTTGGTGTTAAATGTAAGACGCACACGATAAACCAAACTTCCAGGAGGCGTGTTGCTTGTGAAAACATGACAGCGGGTAGAAAGCTCGACTTATCAACACTGAAGACGTTCACTCAGTTGTCGCAATCTCGGGCAGTAACTAGACTTCGTCTCAGCCAGTCAAGCTGATGTGCGTGTCCGGGATCGTGACAACATAATTTCTAATCGAACGACTAGCGAACTTCCTGTTGCAGGATTCTTAGCTACACCCTATTTTAAAATGTTGTCGAGGCCGTTACTCTGTAACAATGATTCGCAGTTACAAAATGTTTATCGTTTTAGAAAAAAGCACAATAAGGATGACACAGTATTCACATGGTTACTATTGTGTCGGTTGTGTATTTGTATTGTATATTTGGGTATTTGCATTCGTGTTGAATATCATTCCCGTTTAAATTAAGGATCGAATAACTTTTGTTAAACGTGCTACAACTGGATAGGCTAAAATCGGGTAAACCGTCCCGCATCACGTACACACAATGGAAACTCTGAACGTTCCAAGATCGGTAAAGTAGTGCGAAGAAATGCAGATGACGACCGACATGATGTTGCCGCGGAGAATAAGACGAATGACGGGGGACGCCGAGGATGCCGGCCTGCCTTGTCGGAATGTCATGTGTTTGATCGTTAGAAGGCGTCCGTGTATAAATGGAATGCATCGCGGGATCGACTGTCGACGGAAGTACAACTCGTACTTCACATTAGAGAGTCAGAAACAATTAGTTTCAGCAAAGTATACAGCGTACCAACAACACAAAACGGTTCTGTAGCCACAAGGAAGTGTTTGATTATGACTTTAACGAACAACTTGGACACATAACTAACATTACATTTCGGAGTATCCTTTTATATAATAGTACAAATCTATTGTAACTGATAATTGTTCTTGCTCGCTTTACGGTGCTGGTTCCTTTTCACAACTCGAATCAGTGACGACCATTTCGTGGATGGATGTGACATTAGAAAAATGTGAGACAACATTTTGTTGCAAAGGGTGTAGTTCGCCATTGCGGGACGAGGATGTTTGTCGACATGAATAGAACATCCGTTATTAAAGGAAGACCGCTGAGTTCTTATCAGTTGACACATTGTAAGCTCGCCAGATGTAAGTTGATTAACAATAACTCGTCACGTATAAGAACACAGCCTCTTTATTAACATAGTTCTTTGTATTCGTTAGTAAATTTCGCCATTACTCATTGAAATCATTGAAATAAATTCCCGGATCAACCTACTTCATTCAGCTTACCAGGTTATATATATATATATATATATATATATATATATATATATATACATATATAATCTGAAAAATGGCAATACATACTGTTCCTATATATCACATATGCATTATGTTGGCGATATTTAGCACTCACGAGTAACTCCATATTTCATTAACATATCATACCTGAGACAAAACGCCCACCAAGTAATGGGGCAAAACGGCTATATGCAGGCGTTGTTTCCCTTGTACATCATGTGTTAAAAGTATACTGTTATACAATTAGCTTAGAATTATTATTTTACTATATATATATATATATATATATATTTACAGGGACATGGTTTGAATTTACAGAAAACTGAGAGGGGTAACTATGGAAGTGAGCTGCTGACCGAAGTGTACCCGTGATACGTGCCAGCAACGAGTTGGGTGTGCCTCATATACGCTTCGTAGGCACAGAGACATCGCAGTGTCCCAGCCAGGAGTCGAGCGATTAGGCCACAAGCAGCCTGTACTACCCAAAGCAATTGAAACGGTAATATGCGAACACGCGCGTTAGATAGACATCTCGACACGCCACGAGCACATTGGCTCACTCAAACCAACCAGTCACGGCACTCTTTCAAATCGTCAGGTTTTTGTAGTTTCTCAGCTTTTTGGCGTACGTATTTAGTTTATATATATATATATATATATATATATATATTTATATATCTATACATATATATATATATATATATATATATATATATATATATATATATATATATATATATATATATATATATATATATATATATATATATATATATATATATATGTATATATATATATATATATATATATAGTGCAAGCAAGTATATATATTATATTCTTGAGCAATTGTTCAAAACAAATAATAGCACAGTGCAAAAAAATCAAAAACCGGTTTGATGCGCTGCGCTCGGCGGCCATTTACGGTCGGTTTCCGCGATGATAAAAGCGTTTAAACTAACAATATTCCATGTCGTGCTCCCGAGAACTAAGGATTCTGACGGATTCATCTAATCATTGAATTCTAACGGTCTAATCTAGGATCCTCAGAAGCACGGAATCCCGTTAAATTCACGATTGTCTTTCGAAAGGAAGAAAACCGCCAGAGGTAACCACATGTAACTCTAGTTGGGAGCAAGTGATTTTAGCGCGAGTGGTAAACCGTTCCGTGGATGATTGATTAGCGCTAGCTAATGGGAGTGAGAGGGATTGCTCTCCTAAAAAATATGCCCTGCATAATTTGCCACGATTATCGGAGAATATAGGCAAGCACAAATGTTTAAATTTAATAATAGTATAGTGCCAAATAAGGTGCGCATAGATTGGCATTTTTCATCAAATAAATACGCTTATAGGGACGCTTATGTATATGTATATGTATATGTATATGTATATATATATATATATATATATATATATATATATATATATATATATATATATATATTATATATATATATATATATATATATATATATATATATATATATATATATATATATATATATAATATATATATATATATATATATTTATATATATATATATATATTTATATATATATATATATATATATATATATATATATATATATATATATATATATATATATATATAGTAAAAGAGCTTCACAGTGCAGCTCGTGATGCTTACTGGCTGTGTAGAGAGATAGGCAAACCCAGACAAAGTGATGTTTTAATATAATGAAATTATCCAGAATTACATTGAAGCATGCGATCAGAAAATGTAAAAAGGACAAAGAAAACATAATCGTTGATAGCATTGCATAAAAGATGTGTAAAAAGCGTCGTCGTAAGTAAAACTTCCCACGAACATTAAAGTTGTCCACGGCGATGGAACATTGGGTCAATGTGGAAGTACTACTTTGAAAATATTGTTACCAGTGTGAAAGACAGCCGTTGTGATTACGTTCACTTTGATTGCGTTACTTACAAAACTAGAATGACTATTGATGCAGGTGAACTGATGAATATTATTAATGAATTATCATGCAATAAGTCACTAGGTCTGGATGGACTTACTGCAGAACATACCAAGTTCGCGGATTCACAACTCGTGATACTATTATCTATTCTTCTGTCCCAAACACGAAAAAAATAAAATTGATGCAATTGAAAGAAGAGAAGACAACGTTGCAGATTATTATATTGCAACGCGAACTGCAACCAGAGTAGTTTTACGTGCATGAACACTTACTGAAAGCAACTGTGTACAATGTAATTGACACGTCAATGATGTGACACTTAGTGATGTTTGTCAATACCATTGTAGGTGAAGTAGAAGAGGATTAAAAGTATGTGGTATTTACTCTAACATTAATTATAAAAATTAAAGTTAGAGTAAATACCATCAATTTTTAGTCGTCGTGTATTTAACCTACAATGTTATTGTCAGACTATTATTAAAAGTAATTTCTCACAACAGCATCTCTAGCTGCTTTCCCTGCAGTAGTGAGTATCCGCTCGGCCACAGCTGGGGGCATTGCCCCTGTACACTGGTAGGGGGTTGTCGTCTGGCTAAAGGTCGGTGTCATTCCCTGGAGGTGGTGGCAGTCCGAGCTATGTTGTACGAAAAAAATCATATCCCTCTTTGTGCGAGGCCTGACACGAGTGTACAACTTGTACACAGGTTAATCCTGCACTGGTCACGGTGCTTAAAAAAATTACGGCAGTTTTTCTATATGAATCATTGATCCTGACCGATATTCACACAGTAAACATAGAGGTGATGCAAACATGAACCATCAAAGAGAGAATCACCATACAAAATTTTTTTTAAGTGCAGGAGTTTAAAGTGTTCCGCATTGATGGATTGACCCATGTAACATGAATAACTTGAGGCGGCATAAAACAGGTTGCTCTTTACTTGAATAAATACAAATAAAATGCATAATATGCATAATATGCGTGGCCATGAAACGAGGATGCAACATACAAGCATTTTTTTTATTTTCTAAGCGAAGAAATGGGCAGTTTTGTTAAATGGAAGATATGTAAATGCACACACATTTATGTGTCTCACAAAACACAATTATTTAGTTTGAGCTGTATTATTTTTATGAATTTAAAATTTTCACACGGTATGTTTTTTTAACAGTTTTATTTAAATGACTGTCAGATTACACCATGCGGCAAGAAATATACGACAACGTTGTGATTCTTCACTCGGCGGTATTTCGATAGTCACAACTGACTTCTGCTACGGTCTCAGTTTCATCTCTACTTTCTTGAGCGAGTACGTGAGTCCAAGCCAGTGATTCCAAATGACGCCTTTGCCGAATGTAGTGTTTCCGCCACCAAGGTACAGACCATTCAAGTTGGAATCATGACAATTACTGTACCACCAGGCTCCGTTGTACCTTCGTGCACAGGATACTTTTGCCAGGTCATTATCACGGTCCTTCGTGCTAAACGCCTTGCCAGCATGCACACTGAGTGAATGTCCTGCAGCATAAACTTAATCATAAACCCGCGAGAATTGTTCATTGTGAACATATAACAGAACAAATTATGATAGAACCAACTCTGTTTTCGTGATTTTAATGTAAATGTATTAAAATACACATCTTCAACACACACACACGCACACGCACACGCACACGCACACGCACACGCACACGCACACGCACACGCACACGCACACGCGCACGCACACGCGCGCGCACGCGCACGCGCACGCACGCACGCACGCACGCACGCTCACACACACACACACACACACACACACACACACACACACACACACACACACACACACACACACACACACACACAAGCTTGAATGAACGTTGTACCACGTATAACAAATACATATCAGTTGACTCTTTCCTTTTAAAGGGCGCACGATATTTACAGTCGAAAATATTAATTGCAGGGAAACTTATTTTCAGCGAACACAGATAACGGATAGAATTCACGGAATCGATGGTTTGAGATCGTGAGCGCGGAAGACGGATATAATATACGGAATCGAAGGTTTGAAGCAGAATTTAACACCTCAAACTAAAATTCCAGTTTTTATAAACGGTATTGTCAATACATGAGTATGTTTTTCTCGACATCGAGGACGAACCGTGGCATTTAAACATCGTGAAGCCGAACTAAGCATGAGTCGTGCAACCGCCATGCACTCTTTTTGTACAGCTCTGACGTACAATTTGCGTACAACTAAAACTTGCTTAACATCACTGGAATTATGATAATATTTTCTTTATATAAATTATTTAAAACTTGGCAAAGGTATTCGTTTTCTTTATGGGTTAATCGCGTGGTTGATAAAACGCGCAAGCCATATCGTAGCTAGGAAAAATTCCCGCTCTCGCCGCTTAGTAGTCTATATCGACAATTAAAAAGTGCACAATAAAACATCAATAGATTGTCAGAATTAATTGTCGACCATTTAGACAAGTGTTCTGTGACTTTAAAATATAATTTAGAAGTGCTGAAAGTATATTTAATCCGATCTTAACTTGTCATTCGTCAACACGCAGCAGTAAACGAGTGCCGAAAGTGCTAAAATAGCAACATAATTGCCTCCCGTTCGTTGTCTTCTGATTTCGCGCAGTGGACAAACCATGGTGTGTCGACTGTGCGCAATCAGTAAATTCAGTGATTTACTAATTGCTTAATTTGCATTAACATTCACAACAAAATAAACGTAAAAAGCAATAATTATTAAATGTAATGTATCATGATTGAAAACGGGGCCAAGCATAGTAGTAGTATTTGTATAAGCAATTTTGTTTGTCACAAATAAATGTAATCGGGGTGTAATTTGTGTATCGAATTCCCATTTTGAAACTTTCTCAAAGTAACAACAACAATTACGTTTTATGCTTTGTCACTGTATTATCCATGTTACGTAGTGTGCATTGTCACATTGCAGTGCTTTGATCACTGTCATGTGATTTATTGTCGTGCGTCGCCACTGTTTTTATCCATGTTACGTAGTGTGCCTTGTCACACTGCAGTGCTTAGATCACTGTCATGTGATTTATTGTACTGCGTCGTCACTGTTTTTATCCATGTTACGTAGTGTGCATTGTCCATAGGCATAAATAGAACACCCGTTAGTAAAACAAGACCGCTAAGCCCTTATCAGTTGACACATGATAAAGTGATGCCGGCATGGACCAGTGACATTCATGCTGCTGCACGGCAAGAACCCACTGGAGGCCCAGTGTTTATACTGTACAGCACCCAGTCTTCATCATATATCTATAGATATACAGTACTAATAAGAGATTATTACTACATAGCTATATATACCTAATACCTTCTTACGTGCACGATCTATCCATGCACCTTGTATATCAAATATCATATTAACTATAACAGTAGCACCAATATACATGATCGAAAGTGAATTTTCTGAAGTGCTCTATACATGTATTAGGTAATGACTGCAAATTGTCAAAATCTCATTAAGCCCTATTGGACATTCTTCTCTAAGGTACCAAAAATATTCTTTTCCCATCTTCCAACACATTCCCCAGCAGCTCCATCACAGCCATTTTCACCTGCAGATCAAAATCTTTCTCGAATGTTATCTGGCCAACTTGCAAAGTCATGTAAAGAAATGTGCTCTCTCATTTAAGCTGTCAGTTGTTTTAGTAGGCAACCTTTCACATGGTTTGTCAAACAAATGCATAGAATGAATGTGAATGTTGCAATGTGTACATAATTAGTTACGTGATAGTGGTTCATACAACGAAGAAAAGGCAAACGACGATCAAAAAGTGGAGAGCCTTATTAAATGCTTAATAAAGAAAAAAATCTTATTAATGAGCTGACATCTAGTGGAGTTTTAAAAATGAGTTACAAATATGCATACACGCACGCACACATTACTTATAAAACTGAATCCTACCCCTATAACATTTTATGTCGCACCCAATCAATGACTACTGGGAAACACTTAATGTACGCTCCCCCAAGAAAAACAAACGTATCTGTAATATATTGATATTTCAGAACATTTTCGAAACTGTTACATTCATTCACATATACACTAACACAGCACAAATATTTGTGACATAAATTACCTGAAAATAACCAGATGTTAGATCCTGTAAATAACCATATTCATTGTCCCACAGCTGTCTGTAGCAAGCCTCCAAAATGTTTGTCTTGGAGAGTTTAACACTAATGCACGATGCTCACTCCAATATGAGCAACCCACTGCCCACACTTATAACACAACTGCTGGGAACACCCTCACCCAAATTAGTAATCAGTCTGGTGGCCATGCCCCATTAAGAACAAATGACATTGACAATTCTTCAAGTTAATTGGTTCCTGGTGGCATCGTCACTGGCTACTAGCCTGAGAAGTTTATACTTCTCTGGTAGCCACCTCATCTTCATTGCTTTTGTTTGCCTTATATTGAACATGATGATGGTGAGGAAGAAATACATTAACTTACTTGCTCACTTACTTACTTACTTACTTACTTACTTACTTACTTACTTACTTACATATGTTAGACAACTATTTGTAACATGCTATGTTCACACTATAAACAGTACTACCCTATGTATCATGCAGTGGATGCAACTGTTTCTGCCGTGCAATGAAATGCCGGCCAGTGGTCCACGCCCGCTTCACTGCAGTGAGCTGGCTTGTCGCTCTTGTTTATAAGGGGGGGGGGGTGATTAATGATGTAACTCTATGACATTGTCACACTGCAGTGTGCTTAGATCACTGTCATGTGATTTATTGTACTGCGTCGTCACTGTTTCTATCCAGGTTACGTAGTGTGCATTGTCAAACTACAGTGCTAGATCTTCATGCAGGTTCACACATGGGGAGATAAAGTTTATCTAGTTGGTCCTGCTGTTGTATTGTTGTTGCAGAATGGCACGTGCTAAGATTACACGGGGTCGTGGACGGTCTGTACTGCAGAACACGTCACCCAGACAAACTCGGGCTCGATCAGCACGCGCACGAGCAGCTACAGTGTCTGCTGCCGCCACGACGTCTTCTGCTGCCGCCCCGTCGTCTGCTCCTGCCACGGTGTCTGCTGCCGCCGCGACGTCTGTACCTGCCGCGGTGTCTGCTGCCGCCTCGCAGCTCCGGCAGTTGTCTCAATGGGGGCTCCGCCACCTGAATGTGCGATTCGGGAGCATTTCGAGGATGCTCCTAGTCTTCAGGCGGTGGTGCGAGATGCCCCGGAGCCAGCCTTGCCCCGGAGCCAGTAGGAACGCGACATGGAACGCCGCGTGGCATCTTCCGAGAGAATGCTGCAGTAGATTCACACCATGGTGCTGGGTTTGCACCCGGCGCCAGCTGCTGGTTCCCCATCTGCTGTGCAGTGCCGCACAGGTGACAGTCGGCCAGGGTCCAGGTACGCCGGAGTGGGGGAACGCTTTCCCGGTGCAGCCAGTCGAGACGAATCATTCTGCCCCGGAGCAGCCATTGCCATTTGTTTATGGTGCCAATGACAATGTCGCCCCCTGGCCTAATGCCGACTTTATGCATGTTCCAGGTAATGAGGTTTTAGGGTCTCTGCCGCGCGCCACGCAGGAATTGATGGCAGTTCATAGACCTGTCCCTTCTCATTAAACCCGACCAGCTCCAGCAGCATGAATACGCCATGTCGGTACAGGTTGTTACCGCTAGCCCCACTTTCTGCGTGTCCCCGGCAAAGGCCAAGCCAAGTGAGACCCTGTCTTTTCCGTTGTGGATGCAAGCATTCCAAATGTATATGTCCGTCTATTTAACGCAGCCCGCTAACCTTCCTTGTGCCACTAAGATGTTAAAATATATCGAGGCCGTTCGAGGCCTTGCGCAGGAGGGGGCCGATTGGCGATCATACGACCAAGTTTTCAGGTGCCTGCGGTACCGGGCGGGGTGGGCATGGGACCCGATCAACTGGGAGCTATGGCTGAAGGCATCTCAAAATTAGGTAGATCTGCTGCAGTCCCCAGTGTCCCCCTTTCTAGGCAAGGGCAGGGCCCGGCCCCCAACTGCCAGTCCCTGCTTTGCATTCAACAGGGGAGACATGTGTAACAAGAACACGTGTCGCTGGATGCACAAATGTAGAGTTTGCGGGGGGTCCCACCCATCGATTAGGTGTTTCAGCAGACGGGCAAAACAACAGCGTCCAGGTAACCCACCTCCGCCCGGTCCCCCAGCTGGACTCTCGACCGCCACTGACTCGCCCGCTTGGGCTAGGAAGTAAGTTGCCCTCACCTGTAGTATTTTAGATGGTTACGATAACAATTTAGTATTTTAGATGGTTACGATAACAATTTAGTGGTATATCTTTTGCATGGTTTCACTCATGGTTTTCAGATTGGTTGTGTTGGATTGCCCCTACAGCGAGGGGAAGTGGTAAGTAATGTTAAATCTGCTGACGAATTTGCAGAAGTCATATATCGTAAGTTAGCAAAAGAGTTGGCATTGGGTCGCATACTTGGGCCTTACGACGTTCCGCCAACTTGTCTACGGTATAGGATTTCACCCCTAGGTGTTGTGCCGAAGAAGTCTCCCGGAGAATTAAGGATGATACACCACCTATCATTTCCTGAAGGTTCCTCGGTAAATGATTTTATTCCTAAGGAGATCTCGTCGGTTTAATACGCAACGATCCAGGATGCGATTGATTTCATACGGCATTCACCGAAGCCTGTTTACATGGCTAAGGCGGATGTGGAATTAGCATTCCGTATTATCCCGGTCTCTCCAGCGGACAGGTCTTTGTTGGGTTTTCAGTGGAAAGGGAAGTTTTTTTATGGGTGCTTTCCTTCCTATGGGGTGTTCGAGCAGAACTTTAATTTTTTCAGTACCGCGTTGTAGTGAAATTAGGTGTGACGGGAATGGTGCATGTCATTGACGATTTCCTGTTGTTGGCGAACTCAGTTGAAAAATGCAGTCACGATCTCATGGCTTTTGTTGCTCTTTGCAAACAAATTGGGGTCCCACTGGCACCTTGTAAAACAGTGGGCCCATCCTCTTCCATCCCTTTTTTGGGCATTATCTTGGATGCTGTCCATATGGAGGCTCGGCTTCCTGACGATAAGTTAGAGAAGGCCAGGTCATTGCTTTTAGCTTTCCAGAGTAAACAGAAAGTTACTTTTAAGGAACTTTAATCACTAATTAGTGTTCTGAATTTTGCTTGTTCAGTTGTCGTCCCCGACAGGGCCTTGATGCGGCGGCTGATAGATTTGACGATGGGCGTGCACAAGCAACATCATCATATCCGCTTGACCCGGGAGACTAAACTTGATCTCGGTGTATGGTTGGATTTTTTTTTTTCAGTGGCAGGTCCTTCTTCTTGGACGACAGTTTTTTTTGACAGATCACTATCTCCAGCTGTACACGGATGCAGCAGGTGGTATAGGGTATAACGCACTGTGTGGGTCAGAGTGGTTTTGTGGTGAGTGGCCAGTGGCATGGCGATCATTCAATGTCGCGGTGTTGGAGCTGAATCCTATCATGGCAGCAGTGCATGTTTGGGGTGAGGCCAGAACGTATAGTGATATATATATATATATATATATATATATATATATTTATATATATATATATATATATATATATATATATATATATATATATATATATATATATATATATATATATATATATATATATATAATTTTGACCTTCTTTGTTTCTTTGAGAAGCGATATGGTTCCAGTTCTCCATCTCCGTCCAATCCTCCCGCCGGACCGTCATCTGCCCCTGGTCCGCCAGCTTGGTCTAGGAAATAGCATGTCTTCCCTGTTTGTCCCACAGCGCTTGCAATTTAGTTATATATTTTGTTGATCGATTGACCTATGGCTTCCAGATAGGCTGTGTGGGTGTGCCGCCACCGCCCACTTATGTGATACGTAATCTGCAGTCGGCCGACACTTTTCCGGGGTTATAGACCGTAAACTAAAGAAGGAAATAGCGCTAGGTCGGATAGTAGGGCCACATGATGTTGTGCCATTTTCCCCAATTACAGGATATCTCGTCTGGGCGTTGTGCCTAAGAAAATCCTGGGTGAATTTAGAAAGATTCACCACCTGTCGTATCCAGAGGGTTCTTCAGTGAACGATTTTATTCTTAAGGAGATGTCTTCAGTGCAGTATGCCACTATTCATGATGCCATTTCATATATTAAACGTTCACCGCAGTCTGTGTACATGGCTAAAGTCGATGTTGAATCTGAGTTTCGCATTATGCCCGTCTCACCAGATGAACGCCCTTTGCTGGGATTTCAATGGCTAGGGAAGTTCTATATGGATGCAGTTCTCCCAAAGGGCTGCTCTAGTTGTTGTGCCATTTTTGAATGTTTCAACTCGGCTTTGGAGTGGGTTGCCAAGCATAAGTTGGAAGCGACTGAAGTAGTGCATGTGATCGATGATTTTCTCTTTGTGTCCCATTCCGCGGGTAAATGTGAACATGACTTGATGGCTTTTATTGACCTTTGCAACCAACCTGGGGTACCGCTTGCGCCCGGTAAGACTATAGGTCTCTCTTCTTCCATCACATTTTTGGGGATAATCTTGGATGCCGTCCGCATGGAGGCGAGACTGCCCGACGACAAACTGTTAAAGGCCGGGGCTTTACTCTTAGAGTTCACACGTAAATGGAAGGTTACACTTAAAGAGCTTCAATCCCTCAAAGGTGTACTGAATTTTGGGTGTGCCGTTGTTGTCCCAGGTAGGGCCTATCTGCGAAGACTACTCGACTTAACTATGTGATGATTTAAGCCGCACCATCACATTCGCTTGACACGACAAGCTAATTTAGATCTGGGGATATGGCTAGACTTTTTGACACGTTTCAATGGTAGGTCGTTTTTCTTGGATGAACACTTTCTTACAGGTTACTACTTACAACTGTACACAGATGCAGCTGGTGGCATGGGTTATGGGGCGATTTGCGGGCCAGAGTGGTTTTATGGTGTGTGGCCAGTAGCATGGCGTTGCTACAATGTGGCTGCTTTAGAATTGTATGCAATTATGGTAGCAATGCATGTGTGGGGTTCTGTTTGGGCTAACTAGAGTATATGTTTCTTCACTGACAACGAAGCCCTTGTTCCTATTATTAATAAGCAAACATCACGGGAGCCCCATATCATCGCATTGCTATGTCCACTGTTATTGGCGTGCATCAGATTTAATATTAACTTCGCTGCATCCCACATACCAGGTCGGTGTAGTATTCTCGCTGATAAACTGTCGCGTTCACAGGTGGACGAATTCCGTGTGTTGGCGCCCTGGGGGACGGTCAGTCCAAGGGAAGTGCCGTACCATGTATCCCCAGCCGGCTTAGGGATTCTTTAGAGCTCCTGCTGACAGCGTCACTAGCACCGTCATCCAGGGCCCATCATGTGCGCGCTTGGAAGAAATGTGTAGCCTTTTATGGTTCGACAGATGTTCCCTTGTGCTTTCCAGTTTTTGTTTACATGATCTTGCTGTTTATTGCGCATATATTTGCATTAGATTTGGCTTTCTCGTCCATTGCGTCAACGGTTTCAACTGTGGCTTATTTCCACGAGGTTAATGGGTTTACTGAACCATCTAGTGCATTTTAACAAGATTTAACAACACTGCCATCCCAAACAACAAGTTCCAGATGGCAAGTGGACAAGGAAGACATTGGCTAATCGAGAGTTGAACAATTGTCTCATTTCATGTATAGCCCGCTCTTAGCAGATATATATCAATTCTATTTTTAAACATATTCACACTACCAGCATTAACACAATCATTCGGCAGTTTGTTCCATTCATTTATCACCCTCTGTGAGAAAGAGTACTTTCTCATGTCCAACCTACACTGCTCCTTAACTAATGCTGCTTTGTGTCCTCTGGTTCTACTGCCTTCTTTAAGTTTGAAGAACATATTCGTATCAACATCCTCATAACCGTTCACTATTCTAAACACTTCTATTTGGTATCCTCTTAATCTCCTGGTATCTAGCGTTGTCAAACCACATTGTAATAAGCGGCTTTCGTAACTAAGGTCTGTCAATTCTGGAATCATTTTAGTTGCTCTTCATTGTATACTTTCTAGCTTGTCTATGTCCTCCATGCTTGAATACAATATTCTAAGTGTGGTCTAACTAAAGTAACAATCTTTGATGAGGCACTTTATCGAAAGCTTTCTGAAAATCTAAGTAGACAACATCCACTAGTGACCCGTCATCGGCCCGCTTTGTAATTTCTTCAAAAAAACATAAGAGATTGGTTCAACATGACCTTGCTTTAATGAACCCATGTTGAGATGCATTTATTAATTTATGTTTTATAAGGCATTCCACCATGTGGTCTCTAATTAATGTTTCGAGTAATTTACATACAACTGATGTTAAACTCACTGCTCTGTAATTTTCTGGCTTGTTCCTCGATCCCTTCTTAAGTAGCGGCGTTATGTTTGCTTCTTTCCATTATGTTTGCTTCTTTCCATTATGAAGGAACTATTAATATGTCTGTTCCGTCCGCTTTCTAGATATAGATGTTTCAAAATAAATGTTGTGTTTCTACTGGTACAGTCCGGTTCTCATATCACATTTCCACGAAGCTGATTTATTGTTCAACTCCCACTACTAGTTAATTTCCTCATCAACCCATTTAAATAAACCACTTATCCACCTGCTAAAGCTAAAGGGGTACATGACGTTTACACTATGATACAGCGATGCAAGAACAGGTCAGTGACATCCACGCTGCATTACGGCAAGAACCCACTGGAGACGACCTTGCACATGTTTTATCAAACAAATGCGATCGAAAAGGGCCTCTGTAAATGCAGATGACTTAATAGTGAAAAAAATATAAATAATGAGTTGACATCTAGTAGAGTTTTGAAAGAGTTACAAATATGCAGTATGTGCAATTTGCAGTGCTGTATAGCGAAATTCTGTTCCTCATCAGTATTCTGCGGAGAGCCAACTTGAACTGCATTACAATAGGGTTGTTTTTCCTCCCTCCTCTGTGTCTGGGTGATAAGGTCAATGCTGATGTTGAGGAGTGATTTCTTCGCTGCTGCAAAGCCAATTATTGCCGTTTTGCCACGTCCTGCTCTCCGTGGTCTGCCCTTGTCGTCTTTCAAGTTCATTATGTAGTCATATATTTCTTCCAGAAATTGTTCCCACTCCCCCATATTTTCTAAACACAATGGAGGTTTGATCCTCTTCCATGTATATTTTTCGTGTTTAGCAGATCGAAAAGCTATCAACTTTTCGAAAGAAATGTTTGGTTTCCTCACTTCCTCCTTGGTCGTATATTCTCGGAGGAAGTCTGTGGCATCGGCCACTGATCAACTGATGGTCCGTGCTACAACACGGTCATTAATATTGTGCACGTAGTACTCAATGCGTATTTTGGACAGTTTGTTGTGCAAAACCAAGCCCTCCTCTTCCTGCAGAGTATTGAGTGGTTCGATATATTGCCACCTGATCAACTTTTCGTCATGCTGGATAGTTGCGTAATCTCCAAGGAAGTAAATTTGGTCATATGGCACACCTCGAATATAATATATATATTCTGTCATCGGGACGGACACGGTGGAAGAACCACGGTCTCACATCACAATCGTTCAACTTACAGCCAAGTTTAACTATTGTGCTTTGTTGCCGAATGTTGCATCAAACACAACTGCGTTGACATTGATTCCGGATTTGATCAACAAAGCTAGACAATCAGGCGACAGTGTGCTTCCAATGTCCTGTTACGCTTACAAACACCAAAGCTTCAGTGGATCTGTTGTCGTCAGCGTCAGGTAATCTGCAAATCCAACATAACGTCTACCAACTGGTTCACAGACGATTTATTTGCGAATTACCATGGCGTCTAAAATAAGGACGCAGTCTTTCATCAATGGCTTGCTTTGGTAGGAATGTCGATCTCGTGTATGAGAGGCTCATAATCGACGAAAGCTGCCCAACTTCTGATGATAGATGGGTGTGGCAAGTATAGTATTGTTCTGACGTAGTCGTATGCCTTGGGGAGTAGTAATATAGGATGAGTGCAAACTGTTTGATTTGTTCAGTACACTTGTTTGACCTTGTCGATCCTTGGTAAGTTGGTTTCGATAGATGTGTTGGGCCATCCCGACAAAGTTTGCCGTGAGTTGAGGACTGTAATTTTTTTTAATATTCTGCTATTTTCTTCTAACCTCTTGATTCAAGATCTTTATTTTCCGTTTTAATTGTGCAGTTTTCTCAAGCATCTTTGAAGATAATAGCTGGTCTTGTATTGCGTAACTATGTTCTGTACTTAATATATGAGCCTCTTTGCAGGAACATCATGAACTTCTACCACATATGCCTACATATGACTCAGCAGGGTGTTGTCTTACGTTTCTCAGTTTCTGTTGTTTCGGTTGTAGGTGGGAAGGGTAGTTGGAAATGGAGGGAACCAATCATCGAGTCGTCTTCCAATCTTGTTTGGACGAATCACAAAACACTTCTACTGAACATATTCAGTGCAAAGAAAACTGTTGTTTGTTTGTGTCCAGCCTTTCCTCCTCATTGCCTGAATCCATGGTGCCCGATGTTCTGGCTTGTTCTTTATGTCTTGGCATCTGCATATAACAATACGTTGGAGGTGGCAGGTTGCCATGGTCCTAACATTGATGGGAGGTGGAATAGGTGGGACCACTGCCACACACCGCTCATCAAACATGTTGGTAAATAATGCGTCGTACTAGGTCTGTATATAATAACATGAATATTAAATAATTTGTTGTTAAGGTATTCATCACACTTACGTAATTTACTATGAATTAGCACATATGTGCCAGATGCAATGGCGTCTAAAATTGTTATGCTACTAAGTTGGTGGCTTTAATGTTTGTTCATGGTGACAGTCAACTAAATAAGTTTTGTGAAATTAAGGATTTTTATCTGTGAAACGAGATATTAGATCCTGTTTTCTGTTGATTCGTACAGATGTAATCGACATAGGAAATAACCACATTCGTTGTCCCACATTTGTATCCAGCAAAGCCTCCAAATATAATGGATAGTTAAACAGTAATGCATGCTGCTCACTCCAGTATCAACAAACCCAACTGCACACACTTATTAATACATTTGTTTTTGACTGAGTTATCACAATGACAATATTCAACAGTGCAGGGGCAGCAACCCTTCCCGGGATCTGGACACGCTACCACATGGGAAGGAACTTAGCAAATGGAATTCCACCCTCGTAAGTGCAGTGTCCTCCACATAACGAGAAACAAACCTGGTGGACAGCATGTAAACATTATCTACAATGAAACCGTCCAAATTTTATAGCCAGATGGCGCCACATACATTAAAGCACAACCACTTTAACACGATTCCGGCGACAATTATGATAGTGGGTGTGTGGAAGAGAGTGGGACGTGGGAGGTTGACCTCAAAAAGGTGGGAGCCGGGAAGTGGGTTAGTGGGAGGTGGATTCTTAAAATTGGTGGGAGGTTGGCCCCCAAAACAGGTGAGAGATGGGATGATGGCAAGCCAATACAGGTGGGAGGTTAGAGGTTGAGACCCCTGCCACACCATCTCATACTTGTGTATATACAGCGTACGTCTAAATTATTAGGATTATCGTCGACTAGCTGAATTAATAAAGGTAAAACCACACGTTTTGTGTGTGAAATTTAACAGTTTGAGAGAGTGGGACATTTAGTAGCCGGTGCGTGAGACGGGATATTAGGTCGTACATTCGATATCCCGGATTGGGCGGTGCTTCCGAATAGGCTGAAGTGTAGGATTCTTAAGTGGGACACATATAGTGGACGGATATTACGTTGCTGTGAAGTACAACTAATGAAAGAGCGTCTTGGTACCCATGTTCGAGAACAACTATAAAAGGCAACGTGATATTGCTATTATCTGATGGGAAGGGCGTCATGTGGAAAGTTGGTATATCCTCTAATCTTTCAACAAACTGGCAACAGTTCCTGCGGATTGGTGCCAACAAGATATAGTTGTTTGCTTTCTTGACAAAGCACATCACACATATGGTAACCACTAAGCGGAAATCTTCAGTGTAAGCGACCCCCATTAATGGCGAAACTCTTCCGTCTCAATGCCACCACCACAAAATTGTCTGACGAAATGTAACTCTTCAGTCTCACCGTCTCAGCAGCCCACCAAATTACGTCTGATCAAGCGAAACCGTCCAGTCTCAACGGCCCCAGAACTGTGTCTGACGAAGCGTTCAGACACATTTTTAGTCTCAGTGGCCGCCCCCCCAAAAAAAAAAACATATGCCCAAGTCGCACTGTCAACTTTGTGTCAGCGGCCCAAAACAATTATTCCGATGAAGCGGAACTGTACAGTTTTAGCGGCCACAGAAAATGTCTGACGAAGAGGATGGCTTCATTAAGCAATATTTTGCCCGAAGAAGCGAAACATTTCAGTCACAGCGACTGGCAAATTTGTTTTAATAAAGCGGAAATCTTCCGTCTCAACGCCCCCCCCCCCCTCACGCCCCCCACCCCGCAGATAAATGTGGTCTCAGGAAGTGGCCTTCAAATGTGTATCTTGTTAAGCGGAACTCTTTTATCTCATCGGATCCCTAAAACTTTTTGTCTCAGCGCGAGGGGTGTGAACACACTCAACGCACCCCCTTCAGTCGGCGGGCCTGATATATACTTTTTGTGTGCGTACGATGACTATCTGTGTCTGACGACGCGGAACTGTTCAATCTCAGTGGCCGCCCCCCAAAACAAAATCGCTTCACAACGTTGAAAGATGAAAGCACACGATCCGCGTGGAATTCTTGAAGTTTTTCGTGGGTTACTCTACAGATACAGAGGCGTCCGTCGCCGGAAAAGACTTCCGAAATATGCACGACGAAGTATACGAAGGTTCTGCGAATATGACCGGGAAGATTATTGCTTTGGTGCAGACAAATAACACAAAAAGTGGTGTAAACAGTGATGTACTGATTGTGTGCATATACCATGAAAACCCCCACACACGGGAGGTCACTGCTCTTGTAAGGCCATTACACCTTTAAATAATAAGGTTTGGCTTTGTGACAAGGAACTACTATATTGGTATGTATGTGTGCGTGCGTGCGAGCGTGTGTGCGACCGTGCGTGCGTGTGTATCCTGCAGACATCTGGATAACTAGAAATTCTGCCACCTGGTGGTTTTTATTGGACACCCCCGTTTTCCGGGGCTGGATGCACCCATGACACACTGACACGAAAATCATTCATTGTGACCATATCGCAGATCACATTATGATAGGACCAACTGTGTATTCGTTATTTTAATGTTAACTGCTGGTGTTAATGCCGCTAAGTTACTTAAATATACATATTTGAGGCTCATGCACTTGAACGAACGCAGTGTTAGGTATACATTACACCTATTTCGTGATATTTGTGGAGATCGCGACATGTTTCGTGGAATTAAAATTGAAAAATCGGACGTCCGTCACGCTCGGGTAAACTTCATCCTTACTTTATGGCTATGACACAACCGTGACCATTTAAAAGTGTTCTTTAATTGTTTTACAAGATAATATGTCACTCGTTGGGGTATCCCAAAATACCGATCAACATGCATTTCATATATGTAATATATTGTAAACATGTTTTATATATAGACTCGTTCTTTTTAAAGCAGATAAGATATAATTACAACCGAGAAAATAAAGTGTTGGGAAATTGATTTTCAGCCAACGCAGAAAACTGACGGAATTCAGAGAATCCATGGATTCAAAGGGCAGTCACCCTTTTCGAACAGACATTCCGTGATCGTGGAAAACGGACAGCATATACGGAATCAGAATTCAACACCTCAAACTGAAAAAGCAATTTGTACAAACGACATTACAAATACAGGAATACATTTACCACCACATCGAGGACGAACTGTGGCATCTAAACAGCGTGAAAGCTAAGCTAAGCATGAGCCATGACACGTGACAGCCATGCATCCCTTTTTGTACTGCTCGCACGTACAATTTTAATTTGCGTACAATAAAAATAAACTTGTTTTATATCTCTGAATCGGTGATATTACTTTCTTTATATTAATGTTATGAAACATGGCAAAGGTATGCGTTTATGTTATGGGTTAATCGCGTGATTGATAAAAAGCCCAAGCCATATTGCAGCTATAACAAATACCTGTTCTTGCAGCTTAATAGTCTAATCGGTTAGTAAAATGTGCGCCATAAAACATCAACAGATTATCAGAATGTGCGACCATTTAGAAAATTGTTCTACGACATTTAATTAGTATTGAGAAGTGCTAAAATACATTTCGCACGATCACGTCGTCTCATTCGCCTGCACGCAGCAGTAAACAAGTGCCGGAAGTGCTAATACAGCAAACAAAAATGCTCCCTTTCGTTGTCTGATATGTCTACGCACAAACAGTAAATTATTTAATGCACTAATTGCTTGATTTGCATGAAGGTTAAACATTCACAGCAAAATAAACACAAAGAGCAATAATTATTAACCGTACTGTGTAATGACAGAGAAAAGGGGCTATACATGGTAGTATCATCTTTATAAGCAACTTTTTGCCAAAAATAAATGTAATTTGCGTTTTTGAAACAAAGCACGCATCTACATGATGGATAATGTACAACCTTTCCACAAGACAAGGCCTTTACCAGTCCACTTAGAGATAAAGTGGAAACTGAGCTAAGCAGGTTGGAACAAGATAACATTATAAGAAAGGTAGACCACACTGATTGGTCTGCTCCCATAGTGGTGGTGCCGAAAACGAACACAACTGTGAGAATCTGTGGAGATGTCAAGGTAAACACCAATCCGAATGTTGAACTGGGACATTACCCATTACGCAATGTGGACGATTTATTCGCGTCACTAGCCGGTAATAAAGTGTTCAGTTAACTTGATATATTGCACACACACACACACACACACACACACACACACACACACACACACACACACACACACACACACACACACACACACACACACACACACACACGCACGCACGCACGCACGCACGCACGCACGCACGCACGCACGCACGCACGCACTCACACACACGCACGCACGCACGCACACACACACACGCACGCACTCACACACACACACACACACACACACACACACCAACAGTTGGAGCTGGATGCCGAGTCAACACTATGAGACCGTGAACACCCACAAGGGAATATATCGCTACGTACCCTCCGCCACACACCGCCACACTCGCCTCACTCCGTCAAACTCCGCAACTCTCTGGAACATTCCGCCACACTCGCCACTCTCCGCCACACACCGCCACACTCGCCACACTCGGCTCACTCCGTCACACTCCGCCACACTCCGCCACACTCGCCTCACTCCGTCACACTCCGACCCACTCCGACCCACTCGCCACACAGCGTCACTACGTGTACGTAGGTCAATATAGGCTAACTGCTGAAAGCGATTCTTATCGGTTTGTATCTGAGTATATAGTGCGTGTGATACTGGATGTGTTGAAATCAGCCAATGTTTCATCACCTGAGAGTGTTTATCAACAAGAAAGAATCAGATCGATCTGCCAAGGAACCGCAAAGTAGGAATGTGGTTTCACCAACAATACTGTTTACTCATGTTGCGATAAGTCGGTAAGGAAGGTTATACATAAAAGGATATATTCAGAATACCTGTAATAACATCTGTCATGTAGGATGACTGAACTCTTGGCTATTTTGACGTGTGACATGTATGCTAAAGACGATGCAGTGTTATATATTGGTATGAGACCTTAACTTGCTGTTTCCTGTTGTATTAATTTGAATCTAATGAACTGTCAGTTTCTATAAAAATTTTAAGTCGTATCTTTTGCCGAAAGCATACAAACGTGCATGTATGCACGTTTTATGTATGTATTGTATTATACAATCACCTGCCGTTCCGATGTAGGCTCCGAGTGAAAGTTGGTACTTGTCGCCTTCGGAAGCAACTGTGAATTTAGAGTAAACAGTATTATCTGGTTGCGTTTTCAACGACCTCCTTGTCGATTCGTAGTGTGTATCGTGCATGCAATGTCACTTCATGCAGATAATAATTGCGTGAAATGTACAATGTATCACTATATATGCAATTTCTACAAAACAAACGATCATAATGATAACAAATTCAACACCACCTTTACCAATAACATCGATTTCAGTGACAATACCTAACCTCTCGACAGAACCGGCATGATGACAACGAGATTGTGTTTGTGGGTGTGTGCGTTCAAGCTTGTGTGCGTGCGTGCTGACGTGAGTGCGTGTGTGCTCTCTTGCGGGTGTGCGTGCGTGCGTGAGCGTGTGACTTCTTTAAATACTTTGTTTTTAAATTTAAAACATATTAATAATATGCGACTTTTCTCCTTAATTTGGCTGCATAAAAAAATCCAGTCTGAACATGTTTTTCAAATTAAACCCCTCGCCCATCGCGAAGCAATTTATTTGGTGTCAATTTGTAATGTGTAAATATTGTTGTAATGGAAACAGTCAGTTTACAAAAGAGTTGCGTAGTTTTGTTAAAATATTCGAAAGAATTGATTTGATCGTAACTTGCGAAAGTGTGTATATCCTTATATTATATTATAATATATAGACCCAGGCCACTCTTGTCCAACTTTTCGAGCTAGCATATCGCAATGGCTATTACAGAAAGGTACAATGTTTCACGAAATGTCTAGCTAATATTTGTTTCAATGTGAACTTCTGATCGTTCGTGTTTTTTGTTGTGCAAAATAAGTGAAATCACAATGTGTTGTTTTCTTATTGTATCAACAGTTTGAATGGAATTAGTGGCAGTCGTTCACCCACCAAGCCAGAATTCGCCAGACACGTTGCCGAATCATTCCTCATTTAGAATACTGTATGCAAGCGTGGATACCATATGGTAAAAAGGATATAGATACGCTTGTACGCATACAGAGGTGAGCAACTAAAATTATTCCAGAACTGAGAGACCTTAGTTATGAGGAGCTCCTAAAATAATGTGGTTTAACAACCCTAGAGACAAGGAGATTTTGAGGAGATCAGATTGAAGTTAATAAAATATTTTATTTATATGAACATATTGATACAAATATGTTTTTCTCACTCAAGAAAAATAGTAGAACTAGATGATATTAGGTAAATTTAGTAAAGGATCAGTGTTGATTGGATATGAGGAAGTACTCGTTCTCACAGAGGACAATAAATGAATGGAACAAATTGTCTACGGATTGTGTAACTGCTAGCAGCGTGAATATGTTTAAAAACAAGGTTGACACATATCTCAGGAGGGCGGGTTACACGTAGATGAACATTGTTGGACTCTCGATAAGCCAATAGCGTCCTTGTCCACTAGCCATCTGGGCCTTTGGCTTGGATGGCAAATCTTGATAAATCTGTGTTAAATCTTGTAGCTGGCCCAGACGCGGAAGAAGTCGACGGAGCCGTCCTGTCGACGTTGGAACACCTACACGTGACAACGAACACGTACAAATGACAATGAACATCTACGTGCAATGTTCACCACATCCACTGCGCCAAATTCCGGGCAAGGAAATGTATGCAGCCTAGTGCAGAACAAATACTCATAAGGACCGCGGAAGGACATTTTATGATGATGATGCAGACCTTGTAAATGACTGGGTGTCTTGGCTATCCGTTCCTGACAGTAATGAACTCGCTTACTGCACCTGCAAGAAGCTCCAAAAACACATGATAAATCACATGTATCTCTTTGGTCAAGGTGTGTACGATTGTACTTTGACAAGTAGATCTCAGGTAAGATCATGAGGCGGTTGGTACCACTCATTTACTTGGTGCAAGTCCGTGCACAGCGTAGCCAGGTGTATGTAGATCACTATGGGTTAACTGCTCAACATTCTTATCGGTCTGTAGCTGAGTATACAATGCATGTGACACTGGATTTGTTGAAATCAGGCAGTGTCCTTTCACTTGTGTGTGATGAGAGTGTTTGTCAAACAAAAAGAACCACATCCATTTGCCAAGGAATCGACTGGACGTAAAGTAGGAATGTGGTTTCACTATCTCTATTGTTTACTCATGTAGCGATACGTTGGTGAGGAAGATTATACAAAGAAACGATACATTCCGGATTTGTAATAACACCTTGTACATGTAATCATGTAGGATGATTGGACTCTTGGCAATGTTGACCGGTGACGTGTATGCTAAAGAGGAAGCAATATTATAGATTAGCATGAGACAGTAACGTGGTGTCACCAGTTGTATTAGTTTGAAACTAATGAAACGTTGGTTGCTATTATGTTGTAAAGCGTATCTTTGCTATTCGATGATAAAACGTTTTCCCGTCCAAGTTTTGTATGTATGTATCCACGTTTGCATGCATGAATTATATTATATAATCACCTGCCGTTCAGGTGAACGCTCCAAGTGAAAGTTGGCACTGTTGATGATGATGATGCAGACCTTGTAATTGACTGGATATCTTGGCCATCTGCCCATGACAGTAATGGTCTCGCTTAGTGCACCTTCATAAAAGCTAACAAAACACATGATAAATCACGTGTGTCTCTTTGGTCAAGGTGTGTACTATTGTTCTTTATCTATGCTAATTAAGATGTCAAAACGAGTTGACCAAGAAGATCATTGCTTCCTTTCTTTCAGTAAAAGCGAAGTTGGGCTCAGAGCGATGAAACGTCGCAGGACGTTGTCATGATTTAGGGGTTGAGAAATTAAACATGCGTGGTAGTGGTTTGTGCAACGAGGTATATGCGTGAAATGTGTTACATTGTTAGCCCACTGGTCAGGTGAAACACGGTTGATCGGACTTATGTAATATGCGACTGTGTAGTTATATCAGTGAGTGGTGCGCTGTCAAAGAAGCGTTGCAAAATTCTCCTATAGGATCTACCATTAGCATAGTTAGCATAGGATCGGTTAGAATATACACTGCGCTATTACATAGTACAGTTGTCCTACACAAGCACTGGTGTGTAGCTATAGAGAAAATGTGGTGTAATGGAGGAAACACACATTGACATACGGGATGGATACAAAAGGTGACAGGAGAAGCATATGAGAAGGATGCTGAGATCCCATTGAGACGGCCAGTTGAATGTTCAGGATAAAACTAGTGATGTGTTCACGTCAAGTGACGGAGTTAGGTGATATAGGTTGTTACTTAAGCGGAGAAGGGGGAGGAAACCAGACTGATTTGGTGGTGCACGGATGTGCGTATTTACAGTGCGACGGGCCGAAGTGAGCTAGACCTAGACAATTATTTGGGAAAGCAACGAAGTTGTCCCCGGAGAATCGGGCTATCGGGCTATCGGGCTATTGGGCGGAATTGAGGCACATAGCTGAACCTGGAAATGGCGTTTCATGTCAACCGAGAGCAAACGATCTTCGTGACTTGGGAAAGGGACCGCCCGGTTACACCGCGCAGAGATACGTCGTCCGTCGTTCGGCGGGACCGCTGCATGGACGTCACCGCCCGAAAGTGTCGTACTGCATATACACCGAGAACTCGAAGGAGAACATTGTGGCGTCCGCCGTTGATGTACTGTTTATATATTGATTTTTAACTACCAATTGTCCTGAGCATAGGAACTGGGTTATTCAGAGGCTACAGTGTTGTAGATTTCTTTTGACAGACCAAACGCGTCCATGGTTTGGAGTAGCCCTTGTAGTAGAATCGTTATTTGTTATGTTATCCGATAGTGAATATAATTCACATCGAAATTCATATGTGTTCGTCCTTTCTATTATTAATCTGCCGCACTAGATATTACAATCTAAATACACAACAAATCAACTCTTGCTCCACCTGGCGTTTTGATCGACGTCTTACGAAAAACAAAGACTGTCACCATCGGCTGAAACTGTACGCACATGCTTACAACGTAAGGAATCGTGTGTTTCTCTAATTATATACGTTTTTTTCTGTTTCATTCCTGTGGTGTATGTACTTTGATGTGCTATTTGTGAAGGTGTGGAGCAATGTGCGAGACGGGTAGTTGTGACGCAGCTGGTTTTGCACAGGACGGTGTCGATTGGCTAAAAACAAACTACATAACATACACATGTACTGTGTGTGTGTTTGTGTGTGTGTGTGTGTGTGTGCGTGTGTGTGTGTGCGTGCGTGCGTGCGTGCGTGCGTGCGTGCGTGTGTGTGCGTGCCCGTGTGTGTGTGTGCGAGTTCGTGCATACGTGTGTGTGTGTGTGTGTGTGTGTGTGTGTGTGTGTGTGTGTGTGTGTGTGTGCATTCGCGCGCGTTCATTCGTTCGTGCATGCGTGCGTGTGCATTAAATCAACACCTCTTTCATTAAACGTAGTCGCATGTAGTATAGTATAGTTTACCTATTTTGTACTGATCAAGGGAATACAATTACCTATTATCTAAAAACACGTAATATTAACAACTAAATGTGTACACTGTATCATTAAGAAATCTCCCCTTTACAACAGAACACACTCTGATATAGTATCTATTTTGAAAGGCTACATACTAACCATTCTTTATGCGGAGCCAGGCAAGAGTGCACCACTTGTACAATGGTTAATCCAGCACTGGTCATGGGTGCTTACAAAACGTCCGCAGTTTTGTCTATATGAATAATATAACCTGACCAATATTCACACAGTAAGCACAAAGGTCATGCAAACATGTATCATCAAAGGTAGAATGATCAGACATTTTTGTTATAGTGCAGTAGTTTAAAGTGTTCCGCAATTATGGGATGACCCATGTAACATGAATAACTTCAGGCGGCATAAAGCAGGCAGCTGTTTACTTGAGTAAAATTAATATAAGTAAAATGCATAACATGCACCGCGTTGAAATACACTAAAGACGAGGGTGTCACACGCCAACAGTTTGGTTAACAGGAAGATATTTGAAACAAATTGTCACAAAACACTATTGTCCTGTTTCAACTGTATTATCTTGATAACTTATTTAATTGTCACTAACAGTATGTTTTATTTTGAACCTTTTATTTAAAAGATTACCACATCCGGCAAGAAATACGTAACAACAATATATACGACAACGTTGTGATTCTTCATTCGGCGGTATTTCGATATTCAGAACTGACTTCTGCTACGGTCTCAGTTTCATCTCGACTTTCTCGAGCGAGTAGTTTTGTTTATGCCATTGATACCAATTGATGCCTTCGCCAGTGGCAGTGTTTGCGCCACCAAGGTACAGACCATTCAAGTTGGAGTAATGACAGCCCTTGTGCCACCAGGCTCCCTTGTACCGTTGTGCACAGTGCAGACTGTGCACGTCATTGTCACGGTCCTTTGTGCTGAACGCCATGCCAGCATGGTATGTGAGTGAATCTCCTGCAGAATAAACAATGTCATCAACCCGCGAGAATCGTTCATTGTGAAAATATAACAGAACACGTTATGACAAGATCAACTCTGTATTCGTTATTTTAATGTTAATGCAGTAAAAGGAATAAAATACACAACATCAAGACATACAAACTTGAATGAACGCTGTACCACGTATAACATATACCTATCAGTTTGTTAATTTAAAAGAAGCATTTAAAAAATGAGACGGAGTCCGGTCACGCTCGGGTAAGCTTTATCTTTACTTTACGAATATCTAGACTCGTTCCTTTTAAAGCGCGTATGATATTACAATCGAGAAAATAAATTTTAGGGAAACTGATTTTCAGCGAACGCACAAAACGGACGGAATTCTCGGAATCGATGGTTTGAAAAGGAATTCATCCTTTTCGAACGGAAATTCTGTGATCGCAGAAAACGGACAGAATAAACGGAATGGATGTTTTTTAAACAAAATTGAACACCTCAAACTGAAATTCCAATTTATATATACGACATTACAAATACATAAGTTTTAATTAAAACTTCTTTAATATCACTGAAATTATGATAATTTTTTTTTTAAATTATATGAAACTTGACAAAGGTATGCGTTTATTTTATGAGTTAATCGTGTGATTGATAAAGCGCGCAAGCCATATCGCAGCTAGGACAAATTCCCGCTCTCGCCTCTTAGTAGGCTATGCCGACAATTAAAATGCACACCATAAAACATCAATAGATTGCTAGAATTTACGACCATTAAGACAATTATTCGGATACATTTAAATAGTACATCGAATTGCAGAAAGCACTTTTCGTGCAATCAATGCATGTCATTCGTCAGCACGCAGCAGTAAACGAGTGCCGAAAGTGCTTAAATAGCAAATAAATTGCCTCCCTTTCTTTGTCTACTCTTTGCGCGCAGTGGACAAACCATGGTTTATCCACTGCGCACACTCAGTAAATTCAGTAATGTTCCAATTGTTTGATTTACATCAGCATTCACAACAAAAAGAAAGCAAATAACAATACTTATTAAATGTAATGTATCATGATTGAAAACGGGGCCAAGCATGGAAGTAACATTTTTATAAGCAAGTTTTTTTATTAGAAATAAATGTAATCGGGGTGTAATTTGTGTCTCAAATTCCCATTTTAAAGCTTTCTCGAGCACATCTACATGATGGATAATACACAAACTAGGAACCTCAAGGCAAGGTCTGACCGTACGCATTTCGAGATCATGTGGTATCTGAGCTAAGCAGGTTGGAACAAGAGAACATTATAAGGAAGGTAGACCACACCGACTGGTCTGCTCCCATAGTGGTGGTGCCGAGAGCGAAGAAAACTGTGCGAATCTGTAGAGATATCAAGATAACCGCCAATCCGAATGTTGAACTGGAACATTGCCCATTATCCAATGTGGATGATCTCTACGCGTGACTATTCGGTGGTAAAGTGTTCAGTCAACTTGATATATCATACCAGCAGTTGGAGCTGGATGCCGAGTCACACAGTACTTGACTGTGAACACCCACAGGGGAATCTATCGCTACCTGCGTATGCCATACGGGGTAAACAGTGCTCCACGTATCGGTTATGTATCAGATTTTGAAGGGATGGATCATGTCATGTGCTTGCAAGTTGACACTTTGAACGTCTCCATGTTTCGGATGAAATTAGTGGAATATCTGGGACATCGAGTGGATGCGGAGGGTATTAACCCAACATCTGAGAAGCTGAAAGCGATCTCAGACGTTGAAACACCAGGAGACGTCAAGCAGTTGCGCTCATACCCGTATATGTATCGTGCTGCGTCCAATACATCAACTGGTGGTGGAGACGCGTATGTGGAAAAGTGAATACTAAAAAATGTGACAAGGCCATAACCTAGTGCAATGAGCTGCTGCTTTTACAACAGGTACTGATTGATTATGACAGTCGTAAGCCATCACGGTTGGTTATATATGCTTCACCGTCGGTGTCTTCTTAAACCACGGAGGACGGAGATAGACGTTTTGACGATTATTTATGTAATTAACAAATTCAATCAGTACCTATAAGGACGCTTGTTCACATTTATCACTGATCACAAGCCATTATTGGTGATCCTCGGCACCAAGACGACTCTGCCAACATTAGCAGCACAACGGACGCAGCGTTGGGCTCTCGTGTTACAAGCGTACACCTACGAGATAAAGTACCGGATGTCTGGGGATCACGGGAACACCAGTGCACTGTAGATAAAATTCAACATGTGTACTTCACAAAGCGCAAGGAGTTGTCTACAGAACAAGGATGTATGTTGTGTGGTTCACACGTTGAAATTACATCCACCTGTCACCAGGTGATGTTAGATGAACTCCGTGCAGAACACAGGTGCATCAACCAAACCAAAGCGTTGGTGAGCAACTATGTATGGTCGCCATGAATGGGTGCGGCTGTCGCGAATACTCCACCGCACTCCGCCACACTGCGCCACACTGCGCCACAGTCGCCCCACTCCGCCACACTCCGCCACACTCATCACACTCCGCCGCACTCCGCCGCACTCCGCCGCACTCCGCCATACTCCGCCACACTCCGCCACATTCCGTAACCGGAGTATCTCCCGCAGCACTATTCTTAATATGCATATTGCGAAATATGTTTAGTCTAACGAAACATCACTTCGAGAAATGGTCTTTGGAGACCTGGGTCATGTGCATAACCATCGTGGTGGTCAAGACAAGTGGATCTCATATATGATCATTACAGGTGGTCGGCACCACTCATGCAGGTCTGTGATAAGCAGAAACAAAATCAGATCCATTTGCCTAGAAACCACAAAGTAGCAATGTAGTTTCAACAACACTGCTTTTACTCATGCAGCGATACGTCGGTAAGGAAGATACAACATGAAGCAGGAGAATTTTGATCTGTTACTACTCCTATACATGTAATCGTGCATGGAAATTGGAATTATGGTTATATTGTCGTGTAACTTTTAAGCTTAAGAGGAAGCAAAATTAGATTTTAGTATGAGACCGTAAGCCCAACAAAAATTAACATGCTTGAGCTCATGTTGGGTCAGATAGCGAACTTCTGCCCAATTATCTCCAGAAGCACACTAGTGAAAACTCTATCTCGATAGAATACGTGTGTCAAAGTCGTTTGTCTCTATTCTCGGTTTCAAGCAACGGGCGCGCACTTTATCGATTTTGCCGAGATTCGCTTGGAACCTGAAGAACGTCCTGATTTATGAGAACGACTTGGGGCATTCGTGGAATACAACCTGCTGCGAAACAACGGCATATCCCTCTAGGGTGAGGTCATTGTGGACGACGAAGAATTAGCTCCCACATTATATAACCTTATCGTTTTCACACGGTTGAGATTAGTTTGAGACTAATGAACTGTTGCATCGGATTCACTCTCACGAACCGCCTGTCTTTCATAATTCGATAATAAAACGTGTTTCCTCCGAATTATGTAAACTCATTGCTTCGTGTTAATAATGTAGAATTGTATAGCTAAATGATTACGTGTATTGTGCGTGCGTGTGTGCGTTCGCGTATGTGTGTACACATATATGCATGGCTACACACATACGAACAAAACACGTATACGGGTGTGCACGTTTTGCGTAATCACCTGCCGATCCGCTGTAAGCACCAAGTGAAAGTCTGTACTTGTGATTTTCGTCGGAAACTGCGAAGTTCGAGTAAACAGCATATCTGGTGGCACCCTCGAAGTCTCCCATGTCGATTCTTAGTTTGTACTGTTTCTGTGCAGTGACGGCATGCAGATAATCATTGCCTAAAACAAATAAATTTTATCTCTGCAACGTAAACGTTCAACGAAAACAAATTAGCTTTGTCTTTCTGCTGCTGCCTGCTTGCGTCTTATATATCGATCTACTAAAGTGTGAACTATCGTTAGTGCAACATGTTTTTTAATACATTTTTGAAAACGTTACTCGTAACTTTAATCGTTTTTGTCACAGTAACGCCCAGTTTTCACATTAAAGGCCCCATACGTTGAAGGAAAACATAAAAAGGCACACACATGACATGACACCCTGGATAACCTCAAAAGAATGTGTTGTCTTCTGCGTTGAAGCAGCATGATCGATAACATGAAACATCCTGGGTGAAGACGGATGGCCCCTTCACAATGACACCGTGTTTTTGGTCATAATTTCATGTGTGATGGTAATTAACTAAACTTTAACACTATGCATCAATAAATGAAGGGTAATTGCGTATTCAAAAACACATTTTCACTAACCAAAAAGTGGTTCCTTGTATGCACAAATAATTTGTTTCTTTATGTATTTCTATGTCCATGAGTTTCGCAATGCTTGCTTGAAAACATGACTCTGACCATCAAATCAAAAAAGACACACACGCACACGCAAACACAGACACACAGACACACAGAGACACAGACAGAAACACACACACACACACACACACACACACACACACACACACACACACACACACACACACACACACACACACACACACACACACACACACACACACACTCGCACGCACGCACGCACGCACGCACGCACATGCACGGGCACGCGCACGCGCACGCGCACGCACACGCACACGAGCACGCGCACGCGCACGCGCACGCGCACATACACACACTCGCACGCACACGCACATACACACACGCACACGCACACACACGCACACGCACACGCACACACGCACACGCACACGCACACGCACACGCACACGCACACGCACACGCACACGCACACGCACACGCACACGCACACGCACACGCACACGCACACGCACAGACCCACACACACACGCACACACACACACACACACACACACACACACACACACACACACACACAAACACACACACACACCCACACACACACACACACACACACACACACACACACACGGATGAGGAACCAAAATCGACCACAAAATATATTCCTTCTAGTCGATATCTGTTTTATTGTGAAACACGTTTCAAGTAGAATGTCGAATTGTGCAGCTAATATTTGTTTCAATGTGAAATTCTGCTCGTTAGTGTTTATCGTTGTGCAGAATTAGTGAAATCATCGGTTCTTTCTTTTCTTGCTATACCAACAGTTTGATTGGATGTAGTATTAATCATTCACTCACCAAGCCAGAATTCGCCAGACACGTCGCCGAATCCTTCCTTGTAGCTGGCCCAGTCGCGGTAGAAGTCGACGGAGCCGTCCTGTCGTCGCTGGAACACCTACATGTGACAACGAACACCAACACGTGACAACGAACACTATCGCGTGAGAACGAACACGTACACGTGACAGTTAACACTTATAGGAAATGATCACTACATTCTCTGCGCCAACTTCCGAGCAAGGATCTGCACGCCAAGCCTAGTGCAGAACCAAGACTTGCCATCACAAAAGGACCGCGGGTGGACATTTGTTGACGATGATGATAATTATGATGAACATTATATTATGAAAGTGAATGCAGGAGTTCATACTTTCAGCGCAGATCTGACCTACATAAATTCACCATACTGAATATAATTTAGCCAGGTTTGTTTATAGAATATAGATAATACGCCTTAAGCGGATACTAACTACGACGCCATGATATCAAAACTATAAATGTGACCGCCTTACTAGCCAACCGCCGCCATCTGTCGTCATATCGCAGTAGACCTTAATGGTCTTATTGGCCGCGACCAGACGGATGTCGTACACACCACTGGCTGAGTGACCTTCCCTCTTCAGGTCAGCGCACTCGGTGGCAGACGGGCTTCCTTTCGTAGCTGACGTTGTACATGCACACGTCTTGTTCAAGTCCCGTAGATCTGCATTTTTTGGATGAAATACATTTTCATCAGATTATCAACTCTACCAAAACTCAACCGACCGACGGCGTAAAATACTATAGGTTCCGATATACATAGCAACTGGGTCATTGACGTTTCGGTTGACTAAACATCCAAAGCATTCGGCCATTTTCAACGAACCGTGTCGACGAAACCGTACCAGTGTGTACAAGTAGCGCTGTATTTACAAACGAACGAGGTTTCGGAGGGTCAACCTATTCGAATGGCGATGACATACTAAGAGTGTACGACACATTACACGAAACATTGATTTTGCAGGTTAGACATTCTGTTAAAAGTAGTAGTAGTGCCATATAATAACAATGTGTGCAAACTGGTAGATTAAAACGCTTCCTGAGACCTTTGCGCCACGTAAATGAAAATGCGTCATAGAGATACACACACCATAGAAAGAGGATCAGAATGACATAACTAATTGACGTTGTGTACTTATATTACAAAACCCCAAGATGTAAATGTAGTGATTAGCACATCCGCCTTTCATGCCATAGTTCTGAATTTAAGACGCAAACCGGACACGGTACATCTGGTGCTTGGCGATAAAGTTCTGAAAAGGCTAACTAGTTGAATGAGACATCAAAAGGCCATAACATTCTAACCACCATATAATTATACAGACAGTAGTCAGTTAATAGAACTAGATACTAGAAACTATGTTTATATCAGCTGTGTTTTAATAACTGTTGTTCAACTGTGTGTGTCCGCGTGTGCGCGCGTGCGCGTGTGTGTGTGTGCGCGCGCGAGCGTGTGCGCGGGTGCACGGGTGCACGGGTGCACGGGTGCACGGGTGCACGGGTGTTTTGTGTGTGTGTGTGTGTGTGTGTGAGTGTGTGTGTGTGCGAGCGTGTGCGCGGGTGCACGGGTGTTGTGTGTGTAATTTTGTTAAACATTTACAACATAGATACAAAATCAAGTGAAAATTATTTTTTTTTAATATTTTTCATGATAGTATGTTCTTACACTAATAACTCATAACACACCATCATTATTACCAAGACTAATGAGATGCTGCTCTCCAACATGTCCGAAGAGTTAGAAAAGTTAGAATTGGCTGTGATTGTGTTGACCGAGTAGCCTTGTTTCGTGCTCTGCTCCTGGCTGGTCACAATGTGTAAATGACGTCCCAACATTCTGGCCATTCCTTGGACTACAACCGCATCAAACCGGAATACCTGGCTGCAATGAGAAAGAGGGCTTATTCATTGCAGCCAGGTACTTTTTCTTTCACGGGGAGACATTGTCTAACATGAGGTGGGCGCGCGTGTGCGTGTATGCGTGCGTGCGTGCGTGCGTGCGTGCGTGCGTGCGAGCGTGTACACGTGCAGTAAATTTGTGAACAACTTCACCGTTAATGCTAATAATCACTATTTTTTTTTCGCGGGGAGACGTTAATGCTAAGAATAACTTTGGGGATACGCTGGACGCCATGTATAATATCGCCTGTGCTACAACAGTGTCTGAAAACGTCGGCCTGCTACTACACTCTAAAAACAGATTGGTTAAAATGACCAGGATATTGGTCAAATTCAACCAATGTGGTTGGTAGATATGTGTCCAACCAATCTCTTGGTTAAGACAACCAATTTTTTATGGTTAACTTTTTAACCAATCCATATTGGTTAGAATAGTAACCAACATATGTTGGTCAATTTAACCAAGTTATTGGTTAATATATCTAGGTCATGTAGCAACCAATGTAAATTGGTTAGGCTAGGACCAATTATATTGGTTGGAATATGACCAATTGATTGGTTGTCTAGAATAGGACCAATTATGTAGAATTAATACAATACACCATTTAGGCAATGCAATAGACAACAAGCTAGAGTTCATTCTACTATCACTGCATGCATTTAATTTCAGGAACATCATGTCAGTTTTTTCCACAAAGTTGTCAGTGCAAGTCGGTGCAAAACATGTAATATGACGGCATTGTACTGAGACATTAAATCATTTAACCTTTAGAGACCCGGATTTTTTTAAAGAAATTGCTATGCTATTCTTTAAACGCATGTCATTTCATTACTATAAAGAATTTCAATACACATGTATACATTTTTGGAAAGGTAATATCCTCAAGAATTCAGTCACAATGAAATATTTGTGTTTATAAGTTGTCAGACATCACACTTTATTCAAAATGGCTGACAATCATTATCGCTGGCGACACATCATCACATTTATTAGACAATAACAAAAAAAGTACTACTCACATATGAAAACTGTTTACATATTCAGAAACTGCACTAAAAACTACAAACATATCTTCATTGTTTCCTGTTCTATACAAAGTACGAACTGTAGGCCTAGCCACAGGCCTGCCATGTCCACGACCACGCCCTCTGTGAATAGGGGACCGGTCACGTCCACGTCTTGACTTTGAAGCGGTAGCCCTACCTCGCCTGGGCCTGCCTGTCGTTGCCGTTGCCCTGGCCTTAGACCTAGTCAGTCTAGCCACACCTTGCTGTTGTTCACTGTAGCTGTCAGTGTCACTGCTGCTTTCAGGATGAAGATTACCACTGGTAGCAGCAGCTACAACTGTCGAAACCACTCCACTTCCACTCGGGATTGGATCGATCGAATCAATCGTTTCAGTCTCACTGTCCGAATGAACAGGCGTCACAGCGAGCGATATTTCGGCTTCTTCGTCAGTCTCGCTGCCATCTTCATTCGATAATTCACTATCTTCCATATCATCAATAATTCGAAGCACCTCGTGTGGATCTGCGATCAAGCAAGCAAGCAAACAATCTTCAAAACGCTATAACAACACTAATATCCAAAAATTTGCGACGCCATTACTACAGGGAATGCCTAGGCTATTGCTCTATTGATCAATCCCCTACACCCCTCTACCAGAGCAATGAAATTACCGCAACATACCATATATGACCACCCCTATGCCGTCGCGCGATATATCGCGCGACCGGTTTCTAAAGGTTTTAACATAAAATACAATACATTATAAACTACGGGTGAACGATATAGAACTAAAGCCAATAAAAAATCAATGCAAACAAAGGCAAATGATAGAATAGCTCAAACTGGCACGTCTAGTCAATGTACTAGTAACCCTCAAGGTCATGAAAGTATAAAAATGTGTCGTGTGACATATGCACAATGTAAATTGTTAATTGTGTTACATGAAATAATTCAAGAGACGTCACACTGTGATCTTGATTTCAGTTTTCTAGTACACACAAAAGTACACATTACGAGTACACATTTGTAAGGGCAAATAACTGGCATGCAGTGCATGACTCTATTCGTTGTCTGTTTCAATTACTAACTAACCAAGTCCAATGCACATAGAGCAGACGGGCAGCTTGATGACAACAAAAAACAAAACAATGTCAGCTTCGTATTTCTAGTCCTAACATTTAATGTGGCCGAGAAGTTCCATCTCTCTTGGTGTGACCACGTCATATGGCGTGGTGATGTTGAAAAGCCCCTTCTGTACGAATGTCCACACGTCTGCTGCCTCAGCGGGGTACTCTGCGTTGAATATAAAGAAGACCTTGAAGCAGATGTCGACTGCCTTCACCAAAAAGTCCACCTCATAGAGCACATCCTCACAGAGGAGGATTAACTCCTTGGCCGCCAAGATAGTGTCACAAAGAGCGAGGATTTGAGGTTGCCGAGTCATACCTCACTTCTCCTCTCATCTCTTTCTTAGGTAGGCAGCAAGGTATGTCCCACTCTGGAATAAGCAAGGAACACGGAGTATAATACGCTGAAGCATGACGACATTCCAGTACATTATGTGTACATTTATTTATATATTCATTTATAATTACTAAGTTAGTAATGTTTTTGATTACGGATGTGGCATATGCTGCGAAGATAGACATGCCATGTGTACTCCAGTGAGAAGTGTCAAATAGCCAGACTGGTGACTATAGAACAGTGGATTTGAACAAAAAAGTTAATACTTAAACTTACCCCTGAATGTCTCAATCATGTGATGCATTCCCCAATCGGCCATCTTGTCTTCCACATAATTGTCCATCAGTGATGACTGGTGAAACTACAAAAATATTACCAAATATATTAATCAATATAATGTACTAATTGGTTGACATCAAGTAGGTCTAAATACTCAAACTACCCGTTATATAGAAAATAGCAACACAGCTGCACAAGTCCACAGTGACTCAATACCATTGTATTTATGTAGTTCACTACACGCGTTTACTTTACTAAGAATGTATGACATAGTATGTAACAGCTAATAAACAGCTACAAGAAGCAATTTGAGTTTGTTAAATCTTGCTGGCTGGTACATGTAGACTATCATTGAAAGTCATTAACACTGACTGTTGTCTGCAATCTAGTGGAGTATGGCTGTTGCTATGAACCACCCCGCTGGCTTGAGCTGGTCACTGGGTAATTTGTCATTTCTGCATTCCACAGTCAAACACAGGATATATCAGTTTCAAACATTCCATTAAAGCTTTGCTAACTAACTTTACTAACTACTTACAACTCCGCATTTTACAGTTAACACAGAGCAAGATGTACACTGGCTAACAGAGAGTTACTAACTCCTTATGATGATAAACCAAGATCTGGTATATTTCATCAAGAACTCCTAGTACTGCTTCCAGCTCTATATGAAAACTGATACGTGCGGGCTTGGCCCGTCTCCATCACTAAACACATACAAGGTCACACCCCTGAGAATAAAACTAGTCATATGTATGAATATATACTAATACATTACATTAAAGTTACATCAAATAATACCATATTCCTTTATATACCATATCATGCCAAAATTATACAATATAAACAAACTTTTGGTTAAGAAACTATTTGACACTTACCAAGTGTCTACGCGGTGGCCTCGTCAGTTCATAGTCATGCTGTGAAAAGGAAGTTGCCTGCATCTCACTTGACCACTGCCACTCAGCAAATGTAGTCACCTAGTATTTAACTGAAACTTCTTGGATTGTTTAGTTGTTTTATTATGGGATTCACAAAGTACTAATACAGCGGTTTAAGTTGCTGTACTGCACAATAAGGAAGACATCAGGCAACAATAATAAACAAAGATTGGTTGTAGGCGTAACCAATGTGATTGGTTACCGGACAACCAAAATAATGGTCACTAGTTGACCAATATATTGGTTAAGCCAACCGATATTGGGCCAAACAATTATATTACTAATCTAATGTACTAATACATCGTCTGAAGTTGCTGTACTGCACAATAAGCACGGCATAAGGCAACAATAATGCATAAAACAATTGGTTGTAGGCGTAACCAATGTGATTGGTTACAGGACAACCAACGTATTGGTCACTAGTTGACCAATATATTGGTTAAAACAACCAATATATAACCAATATTGGGCCAACCAATTAGATTGGTCGTTTTCTCAACCAATCTGTTTTTAGAGTGTACGTAGAAAGCAACAATTTTGACCTTGTGTTGTTTCTTGGCAATGCCTTTGTCCCCCGTTGACATGCAATTGCAATGGATTTTTGGTACTCAAAAAAGGGGGGTCCGGGCCCCCTGAACCCCCTTCTGGATCCGCCTATTGTGGAATATACTTGCTTGCATTATATATATATATATATATATATATATATATATATATATATACGTGCAAGCAAGTATATTATATATATATATATATATATATATATATATATATATATATATATATATATACATATATGTATATATATATATATATATATATATATATATATATATATATATATATATATATATATATATATATATATATATATATATATATATAGCATTGAACAAAAGATGTGTAAAAAGTATCGTCGTAAGTTCTGCTAGGAAATTAAGCACCATACGAACAGTAAAGTAAAACTTCCCACGAACACTAAAGGTGTCCACGGCGATGGAACATTGAATCAATGTGGAAGTACTACTTTGAAAATATTGTTAACAGTGTGAAAGACATTGACAAACATCACAGCGGGGGGCATTGACCATGTACGTTGGTAGGGGGTTGTCGTCTGGCTGAAGGTCGGTGTCATTCCCTGGAGGTGGTGGCAGTCCGAGTTATGTTGTACGGCTGTGCAGCATCACACACGCATATAACATATAACTTTGCATGCCTTTGTTAGAGTGAGGCAGATCTCACCGTGCAGGCAATGCCGTCGACGTTTTAACACACAACTGCCTCGTTCGACAATGCTTCGCGTGAAGCAGTGGACGTCTGTGTATGCTCCTTCTTGGCAATCCCATGGATTCAGTATCGGTGTGAGCAGCCAGTCTCGAAGCATGTAGCCAATGTCGCCAAGAAACACCCTGTCAGTGGCTTCTGGTGTGACTCAAACGCGTCAAACAGTGGTGATTCCCTGACTATTCTGGCGTCATGAACCGAGCCCGGCCACCTGGCTACGGGTTGCGGTCACTTGCCCCCTCCTTGGACATTTGCCCCTAAGACACTTGACTCCCCCCGGACATTTGCCTCCTAGGTTATTTGCCCACCCCCCTGACATCTACCACTTTTTCTGGATAATGCGCATGGTTCCTTGGTTGTTGACGTAGCCGGATGATGCGCATGGTTCCATGGTGGTTGACCTAGCTGGTTGATGCCAATGGTTCTTTCGTGGTTGACCTAGCTGGTTGATACGCATGGTTCCTTCGTGGTTGACTTAGCTGGATGTTACGCATGGTTCATTGGTGGTTGATCTAACTGGATGATGCGCATGGTTCCTTGGTGGTTGACCTAGCTGGATGATGCGCATGGTTCCTTGGTGGTTGACCTAGCTGGATGATGCGCATGGTTTCTTGGTGGTTGACCTAGCTGGTTGATGCCCATGGTTCTTTCGTGGTTGACCTAGCTGGTTGATACGCATGGTTCCTTCGTGGTTGACCTAGCTGGATGATGCGCATGGTTCCTTGGTGGTTGACCTAGCTGGTTGATGCCCATGGTTCCTTCGTGGTTGACCTAGCAGGATGATGCGCATGGTTCCTTGGTGGTTGACCTAGCTGGTTGATGCCCATGGTTCTTTTGTGGTTGACCTAGCTGGATGATGCGCATGGTTCCTTGGTTGTTGACCTAGCTGGATGATGCGCATGGTTGCTTGGTTGTTGACCTAGCTGGATGATGCGCATTGTTCCATGGTTGTTGACCTAGCTGGATGATGCGCATGGTTCCTTGGTTGTTGACCTAGCTTGATGATGCGCATGGTTCCTTGGTGGTTGACCTAGCTGTTTGAGGCGCACTGTTCCTTGGTTGTTAACCTAATTGGTTGAGGCGCATGGACCCTTGATGGTTGACCTAGCTGGTTGAAGCGCTTGGTTCCCTGCACAGAAGAAAAGTCCTTACATAGGGATTCAACAAGTGTCCATATCGTAGGGTGGGCATGGCCAACGAGGGCGCTGAAACTTCTGTTCCAGGCTTCACACATGTTGTTTGTGCGGGAACCACCACTAACAGTCATATCATGGACGTGCCATATAGTAGGGATGTACACAGGAAAGATGCGACGCATGCGGATGGGCTGAACAGTACCATCGGCGGCTGGTGATAGCTGTACACGTCGGAAGGATCCAGAGACATAGGTCTGGTAGAAGTACTTGATGAGTTGCTCCAGTTCCTCAGGAATGTTGGACCGAAGTTGTATCATGCCCTCAGGAGTGCTAGACCGAAGGTGTCTCATGCCCTCAGGAATGCTAGACCGAAGGTGTATCATGCCCTCAGGAATGTTGGACCTAAGGTGTATCATGCCCTCAGGAATGTCGACCACTGAGAGGAATGCCAGTCCATCCGGCTTACCAAGGAAATATCTTTCTGTCTCATCTGAGCGATATAGAGGTGTCAGTCCAAGGGATTGAAGACCATTGCTTCCTTTCTTTCAGTAAAAGCGAATTTGGGTTCAGATCGATGAACCGTCGCAGCAGGTGGTAGGAGAAGCAAAAGGTGGCAGGAAAAGCTGAGAAGTGAAGGTAATCGAACGAAATCCTCAAAGCGGTTAAACTGATGGATTATTGTGATGATTTTTGTGTGCCCTTCTTTATGCGAGGCCAGGCAAGAGTGCACCAATTGTACAATGGTTAATCCTGCACTGGTCATGTATGATTACAAAAACATCCGCTGTTTTTTCTATATGAATAATTTATCCTGACCAACATTCACACAGTAAGCACAAAGGTCATGCAAACATGTACCATCAAAGGTAGTATGATCAGACATTTTTGTTACAGTGCAGTAGTTTAAAGTGTTCCGCATTGATGAGTTCACCCATGTAACATGAATAACTTCAGGCGGCATAAAACAGGCTGCTGTTTACTTGACTAAATATAAGTACAATGCATAACACGCAGGGCTTTGAAATACACAAAAGACGAGTGTGTCACCCACAAACAGTTTTGTTAACAGGAAGATATCTGAAACAAACACTATTGTCCTGTTTCAACTGTATTATCTTGATAACTTATTTAATTGTCACTAACGGTATGTTTTATTTTGAACCTTTTATTTAAAAGATTACACCATTCAGCAAGAAATACGTAAAAACAATATATACGACAACATTGTGATTCTTCATTCGGCGGTATTTCGATAGTCAGAACTGACTTCTGCTACGGTCTCAGTTTCATCTCGACTTTCTTGAGCGACCTGTCCACGTCATTGTCATTTAGGGTTTGAGAAATCACTGGCCACGTTTGACCGATTTTGTGTAATATGCGACTATGTAGTGCAGTTATGTCGGTCAATGGTGCGCTGTCAATTAAGTGTTGCACAGTTCTCCTGTCTACCATTATTGCAGCTAGCATAACACCGGCAGGTATATACTCTGCGCTATTATATAATAGAGTTTCTTACACAAGTATTGGTGCGTAGTTAATGAGAAACAATGATGCAACTGGTGACAGGAGGAGGATATAAGAAGGATGCTGAGACCCCTTTGAGACGGCCAGTTGAATGATCGGAATAAAGCTAGTGAAGTATTGATGTCATGTGACGGAGTTAGGTGATATAAGCGGTTTCTTGAACGGAGAAGCGGGAGAAAACCAGACTGATTTGGTGGTGCACGGATGTGTGTATTCACAGTGCGACGGGCCGAAGTGAGCCAGACGTAGACAATCATTTGGCAAATGAGGGACCGGTAAATACTTTGTGTTGGGTTCTCAAAGACGAAGATGGAGACGCATGATATTGACAATGGAGGCAGCCCAATACCTTACCGTTTATTCTACTACGTTTGATAATAGTAAAACAAATAACGCGTACAATGACAAGCACGAATAATGTCAATTACAAAGACATACCACAAAATAATATAACAAAACAGCGTAAAATTAAGAGGTCGGAGCCCGATTCAAGGTGGATGGATTGACCCATGACAAGCACGAATAATGTCAATTACAAAGACATACCACAAAATAATATAACAAAACAGCGTAAAATTAAGAGGTCGGAGCCCGATTCAAGGTGGATGGATTGACCCATGACAAGCACGAATAATGTCAATTACAAAGACATACCACAAAATAATATAAAAAACAGCGTAAAATTAAGAGGTCGGAGCCCGATTCAAGGTGGATGGATTGACCCATGTAACATGAATAACTTGAGGCGGCATAAAACAGACTGCTGCTTCCTTGACTAAATAGTCTATAAGCCTTGAAGAGAGGGTTGAATCGTACCCGGAAGAAGAAAAAATATAAGTAAAATGCATAATATGCATGGCCATGAAATGAGGATGTCACATATGAGCATTTTATTTTCTAAGCGAGGAAATGGGCATTTTTGCTAAATGGGAGATATGAAAATGCACCAAATTTGTGTGTGTCTCACAAAACACATTTATTTTGTTTCAACTGCATTATTTTTATAACTTTTAATTTTTCACTAACGGTATGTATTATTTTGGACCGTTTTATTTAAATGACTGTCAGATTACACCATACGGCAAGAAATAAGTGAACAGAATATGCACGACAACGTTGTGATTCTTCATTCGGCGGTATTTCGATAGTCAGAACTGACTTCTGCTACGGTCTCAATTTCATCTCGACTTTCTTGAGCGAGTACGCGAGTCCAAGCCATTGGTGCCAATTGACGCCACTGGCGAATGTAGTGTGTGCGCCATCAAGGTACTGGCCATTCAAGTTGGAATGAAGACAGTCGTTGTACCACCAGGCTCCCTTGTACCTTTGTGCACAGAACTTATCGGACAAGTCATTGTCACGCTCCTTCGTGCTGAACGCCCGGCCAGCATGATATGTGAGTGAATCTCCTGCAGCATAAACAATGTCATAAAACCGCGCTCGTTCATTGTGAACATATCAAAGAACACATTATGACAAGATCAACTCTGTATTCGTTATTTTAATGTTAATGCAGTAAAAGGACTAAAATACACAACATCAAGACACACAAACTTGAATGAACGCTGTACCACGTATAACATATACATATCAGTTTGTTAATTTAAAATAAGCATTTGAAAAGTCAGACGGAGTCCGATCACGCTCGGGTAAGCTTTATCTTTACTTCACGAATATATAGGCTCCTTCCTTTTAAAGCGCGTATGATATTACAATCGAAAAAATAAATTTTAGGGAAACCGATTTTCAGCGAACGCACAAAACGGACGGAATTCACGGAATCGATGGTTTGAAACGGAATTTACCCTTTTCGAACGGAAATTCCGTGATCGCAGAAAACGGACAGAATAAACGGAATATATGTTTTTTTTTTTATTTAACACCTCAAACTGAAATTCCAATTTATATATACGACATTAGAAATACATGAGTATATTTTGTTCCGCATCGAGGAAGAACTGTGGCATCTAAACAGTGTGAAGCTGAACTAAGCAAGAGCCATGACACGTGACCGCCACGCACCCTTTTTTGTACAGCTCGCACGTACAATATTAATTTGCGTACAATTAAAACTTGTTTAAAATCCCTGATACTATGATAATATTTATATAATATATATAATATTTTTTTTATATAAATTATATGAAACTTGGCAAAGATATTATTTTATGAGTTAATCGTGTGATTGATAAAGCGCGCAAGCCATGTCGCAGCTAGGACAAATTCCCGCTCTCGCCTATGCCGACAATTAAAATGCACACCATAAAACATCAATATATTGCTAGAATTTACGACCATTAAGACAATTATTCGGATACATTTAAATAGTACATCGAATTGCAGAAAGCACATTTCGTGCAATCAATGCATGTCATTCATCAGCACGCAGCAGTAAACGAGTGCCGAAAGTGCTTAAATAGCAACAAAATTGCCTCCCATTCGTTGTCTACTGTTTGCGCGCAGTGGATGGTTTATCCACTGCGCACAATCAGTTTATTCAATAATGTACTAATTGCTTGATTTACATTAGCATTCACAACAAAAAGAACGAAAGGAACAATACTTACTAATTGTAATGTATCATGATTGAAAACGGGGCCAAGCATTTTGATAAGCAATTTTTTTTCTCAGAAATAAATGTAATCGGGGTTTAATTTGTGTATAAAATTCCCATTTTAAGAATTTCTCAGATTAACAACAATTACCCTTTTAAGTATTTCAAAAGTAAATTTACCTTTTTTGAAACATAGCGCACATCTACATGATGAATAATACACAACCTCGGAACCACAAGGCAAGGTCTGTACCATGGGCACTTCGAGATAAAGTGGTAGCTCAGCTAAGCAGGGAATCTATCGCTACCTGCGTATGCCATACGGGGTAAACAGTGCTCCACGTATCGGTTATGTATCAGATTTTTAAGGGATGGATCATGTCATGTGCTTGTAAGTTGACACTTTGATCACGGCTGAGTCTGAGCAAGAAAGTCTCCATGTTTCGGATGAAATTAGTGGAATATCTGGGACATTGAGTGGATGCGGAGGGTATTATCCCAACATCTGAGAAGCTGAAAGCGATCTCAGTCGTTGAGGCATCAGGAGACGTCAAGCAGTTGCGTTCATACCTATGGTTGATCCATTGCAATGCTAAGTTTGTACTCCGGTTATGTATCGTGCTGCGTCCAATACACCAACTGCTGATGAAGGCACGTATGTGGAAAAGTTAATACCCCAGAATGTGACAAGGCCATAACCCAGTGCAATGAGGTGCTGTTTGCACAGCAGGTACTGGTTGACTCTGACAGTCGTAGGCCATCACGGTTGCTTCACCGGTAGTTGTCGGTGCGGTGTTTTCTTACACCATGGAGGACGGAGACAGAAGTTTTGACGATCATCTATGTAATTAACAATTTCAAGCAGTACCTATAAGGACGCTTATTCACATTTATCGCTGACCACAATCCGTTATTGACGATCCTCGGCCCCAAGACGACTGTGCTAACATTAGCAGCACAACGGATGCAGGGTGGGGCTTTCATGTTACAAGCATACACCTACGAGATAGAGTACCGGAAGTCTGAGGATCACGGGAACGGCGATACACTGTTGCGTTCGCAAATCATGTAGATACAAATCAACAAATGTATTTCACTAAGCGCAATGAGTTGTCTACAGAACAAGGATGTCTGTTGTGCGGTTCACGCGTTCAGATTACATCGTCCTGTCACCAGGTGATGTTTCTACGAACTCCGTGCAGAACACAGGTGCATCAACAAAACCACCAGGTGGCCACGAATGGATGCGGCTGTGGAGAATATGGTGGAGAAATATGTTCTATGTCACTCGATGTAGAATTAACCACCTGTGCCACCACTACATCCTTGGCCATGGCCCACACGTATATGGCAGATGATCCACTTTGGCTTTGTGTAGAAGGACGGAGTGAACTACTTGATCGTCGTTGACATCCATTCCAAATGGTTGGACGTTGTACCAATGAAGTCTGCTATAGCGGGAAGACCATTGATGTTCTGAGAGTGTTGTTTTCCTATCATGGTCCTCCTGATAAGATTGAACCCAAAAATGGATCCATGGATCTCAGTGCTGAATGTGTTTTATCGACCTTTATCTGAGAATACAATGCCTGAGATATACTGGATCTGTTGGAAGCAGTCATTGATCCATCACCTGTGCGTGATGAGAGTGTTTGTCAAACTGAAAGAACCAGATCCATATGCCAAGAAACCGGAAAGTAGGAATGTTGTTTCACCAACAGTACTGTCTACTCCTGTGGCAATACGTCGGTGAGAAAAATGCAAAATAAATGTAATGACACCTGTACATGTAGTCGTGTAGGGTGATGGGGCCCATGGTTATATTGGTGAGCTTAAGAATTTTTAAGCTGAAGAGGAAGGAGTATTATATTTTGGCATGAGACCGTAACGTGCAGTCGCCTGTTGCATTAATTTGAAATTACTGAACTGTTGTATCGTTTTTATACCCCTGAACCGCCTCTCTTTTACCAGTCGATAACACAACGAGTTTCCTCCGAAGTCTGTAAATTGATTGCTTTGAGTCAATAATGTGAAATTGTATATCTAAATTACTACATGTTTATTATGTGAAAACGTTATTCGTAACTTTAATCGTTTTTGTCACATTAACACGCATTTTTTTTTAATGTTACTTTTGTGACGATATCACATAACACAATGTATACCACTATACATATATAAATGTTATCCAAAACACTCAATATATATATATATATATATATATATATATATATATATATATATATATATATATATATATATATATATATATATATTATATATATATATATATATATATATATTCAAATATATATATATATATATATATATATATATATATATATATATATATATATATATATATATATATATATATATATATATATATATATATATATATATATATATATATATATATATATATATTATATATATATATATAAAGGGAAATAAGTAAAAACAATATCTCGAAAATTACTGAACAGATGTTCGTGAAATTTTTTACTGTGACCTTTTCATTATAATTTGTTTTAGTCATATTGATCAAGGAATGGAAGTGTTTAGAATATCCTACTGAATATATAAATATTACTGAATAGTCAACACTATCTTCATCAATGTATTATGTATCCAATAATGACTGGGTGAAAGGATTTTTTATATGAATCACATTAATCATTTCTTTCAATGGCATCCCACCAAGCATGGCCGATACCATGAAACATCCCGGGTGAAGACCTTCACGATGGCACCGTGTTTTTGGTCATAATCCGGAAGATTTTCAATGTCTGCCATGTTGGGTTAGTGCAGTGCCTTCTGAGTTAGCCCAGTCGCGATATTCCATTGCAGTCTGTATTGCCTCGATTGACCTCTTTGTCGCACCCTCAACGCCGTCACAGGGATCTTCACCGTGTCCCGCCTCACGGTAAACCCAATCACTCCTGACATCGAAGAGATCCTTGTGTTTGATTATCAAACCATAATCATTAATCTTAACCTTAGCCCAAACCCTAACCCTACACTTATGGTCATGAGCCATGTTTTCAGCGTGCATGACGTTTTATTTTATGTGGGTACTTCACAGGACATTTGTAAATATCATTCTTAAGGAAATGCATCACGCGGTTCCGGTAAACATTTCTGGTCGTTAAAAGATTTCTTTGCGATACCGTCTGTGATAATTGGCTAGGTGATAGCAACCGTTCGTACATCCGAAATTATATGTTCATCAACCTAGGCAACCAAATATTTCTTCAAAACCGTGGTTCTGGACGTTAAAATGTCCTGTTTTCAGAACATTCAATATACAAACAATTATGATTGTCAAACATACATGTACGTCACATTTTACACCAATATACGAATATTGTTGTAATATACGAAGTCAGTTTAATAAAACAGTTGCGTACTTTTTAAAAATCATCGAAAAACTTTACTTTTATCAATAGATGTGGATAATTTGCGAAAGTTTATGTTATTGTATATGGAGCCGAACTAATTTCACCAAAGCTAAATAACAAATTTGTGCAAATGGGCATGTCATAGTAGATACTATAGACTAGCTTATTTTTGCCCCGAAATGATTGTCAAACGAGACGAGCTAAATAAAAATCGATTCGTTACGAAACCAGAATCGACCACAAAATATATTCCTTCTAGTCGATATCTGTTTTACTGTGAAATGCGTTTCAAATAACATGTCGAAATGTATAGCTAATACTTGTTTAAATGAGAGCTTGTTAGTGTTTTTTGGTTGTGTAGAATTAGTGAAATCATCGTTTTTTTCACTATTCCAACAGTTTGAGTGGAATAGTTTGTTTAACCGTTCACCCACCAAGCCAGAATTCGCCAGACACGTCCCCGAATCCGTCTTTGTAGCTGACCCAGTCACGGAAGAAGTCGACGGAACCGTCCTGTCTTCGCTGGAACACCTACACGTACAACGACCACGTACCCGTGACAACGAACACCTACACGTACAACGACCACGTACCCGTGACAACGAACACCTACTTGAAATATGCATTACATCCTCCGGGCCACCTGTCGAGCAAGGATCTGCACGCCAAACCTAGTGCGTAACCAATACTTGCCATATCATAAGGACCGCGGGTGGACATTTGATGATAACGGTGATGATGGTGATGCTGATGATGATGATGCAGACCTTGGATGTCTTGGTCATCTGCTCCTCACAGTAATAAACTCGCTTAGTGCACCTTCAAAAGGCAGATGATAATTCACGAGTGTATATTGGACTAAGGTTTGTGACTGTTCTGTGTTAATGCAAGTTGTGCATAAATATATGTCAGATTTCTCGCGATGATGCTGAGTGTTGTGGACGAGGGTGAGGATGAAGAAAATAATTAAACATTTAGCGAATGTCAATATTGCTCGCCAAAATCATAGACTAGCTTGTGCGAATTATTTACGTAAACAAATGAAATATATTGATTCTCGCTATCAACACAACTTGGTTTTAACTTTTTCAACCTTTTATTTAAATATATGAATAAATATGTATGATTTGTTTCAGCCTAGCTTTAGGGAAACACTTAATATTGCCACTATTTGCCATTGAGACACACCATTGATGACTTTTATTATATTGAAGTGGGGCGTTTGAATTAAATAGTTTAAATAGTTTAATTACATTGATTTCGAACATAGCATTTTGTAAGTAAATATAGCAGTTCGACCTTCCAGCGTAAATCTGACCTACATATATTAACCATACTGGATATAATTTAGCCAGGTTTGTTTATAGAATATAGATAATCCTTATTCGGATACCAACCACGACGCCATAATATCAAAACAATAAATGTGGCCATCTTACCAACCAACCGCCGCCGTCTGTCGTCATATCGCAGTAAACCTTAATGATCTTATTGGATGCGACCAGACGGATGTCGTACACGCCACTGGCCAAGTATCCTTCCCTCTTCAGGTCAGCGCAGTCAGTGGCAGTCGGGCTTGGTTTCATAGCTGACGTTGTACATGCACATGTCTTGTTCAGGTCCCGTAGATCTGAATTTTTCGAAAGAAAGACATTTTCTACTGACCGACCCGGACCGGACCGGTCCCGGAGCGGGCCGGACCGACCGACCGACCGACCGACTGTAAATATACGCTTCCACCTAAAAAGACAGCCTATCGTCATTTTACTGTAAAATGGATATACTTCTATATGTAAAAACATAGCATGACAAAGCCTACTACCTGTAAGGAAAATATAAATCATACCTTCCTCGAGTGTAGATATCTTTTCTTTCATCGTGTTTTCCAGCTTAATCACATATTCCTGTTGTTGTTCCATTGAGTCGTTGAATTGTTGTTGCAGCTGTTCAATTGAGTCTTGGTGTTGTTTCTCCTGTTCCTCCAGTGAGTCTATGTATTGCTGATGCTGCCTTTCCATTTTGTCCTGCAGGCGAGACACCATAGCTGTCAACGCATCGACGTAGTTGCATTAAAACAATTTTTCGTGGTACATTGTGACACGGTTGGTGTTACATGTACGACACACACGATAACCCACACTGCCAGGAGACGTGTTGCTTGCGAACACATGACGGCGGGCATAAGGCTCAAGTTATTAACACTGCTGCAAACGTTCACTCCGTTGTCGCAGTCTCGGGCACTAACTGGACTATTTATCGGCCAGTCAAGCTGATGTGCGCGTCCGGGATCGAGACAACATCATTTCTAATCGAACGACTAGCGAACTTCCTGTTGCAGGGTTCTTAGCTACATCCTAGTGTTGTCGAGGTCGTTATTCTCTTTGTAACAATGATTCGCAGTTACAAAATGTTTATCTTTAAAAAAGGACAATAGGGATATTTGTTTAATGTCATGGTGTAGTATTTCATCAAGACGAGATAAATATGTACGGGCTTTGTTTTTTTCGGATGACACAATATCCATATGGTTGCTATTGTGTCGGTTGCATATAGTATATTTGAGTATTTGTTTATTTGCATTGTGCTGAATGTCATTGCAGTTTAAGTTATGGATAAGTTGAATAACTATTGTTACACCTGCCACAACTGGGTAGGCTAACATCGGGTAAAGCGTCCCCATCATGTACACACAAAAAACGCTGAACGTTCCAAAATCGATAAAATCGAAGGCCACGGCGTTCTGCGAAGAAATGTGGATGACGACCGAAAGGAGGATGCCGCGGAGTAGATTAATGGCGGGCGAATAATTTAACGAATAACTTGGACAAAGAACTAACATTGCATTTCAGAGTAGTATTTTATATAATAGTACAAACCTATGGTAACAGATAACTGTTCTTCCTCGCTTTACAGTGCTGGTTCCTTTTCACAAGCTTGTACCTGTGACGACCATTTTGTCGATGGATGTGACTTTACCAAAAATGTTGCAAAGGGTGTAGTTCGCCACTGCGCAACGAGTATGTTTGTTGACATAATTAGAACACCCATTAGTAAAACAAGACCGCTGAGTTCTTATCAGTTGACACATTGTAAGCTCGCCAGATGTAAAGTGATTAAAAATCTCTGGCGCAGTTCGTCAAATCCTCATAAACATGGTTCTTTACATTCGTACGTTTCGCAATTACTCATTGAAATCATTAAAATCAATTCCCGGGTCAACCCACTTCATTCAGCCGCGTCCTAACTCAGTTGACTAGTAAATACTAATAGAGACATTTACCCCTCCATAACAGAATCAATTCGTTCTCTCTTAGTACAATTCTGCTTTCGTACAGTTCTGTTATATATATATATATATATATATATATATATATATATATATATATATATATATATATATATATATATATATATATATATATACATATATATATATATATATATATATATATATATATATATATATATATATATATATATATATATATATATATATATATATATATATACATATATATATATATATATATATACATAACAGAAGTCTAAGTTCGCTCAATTCGTTCTCTCTTAGTACAATTCTGCTTTTGTACAGTTCTGTTATGTATATATATATATATATATATATATATATATATATATATATATATATATATATATATATATATATATATACACACATATATATATATATATATACATACATATACATATATATATATACATGTGGGCCATGGACAATAATGATGTGGTGCCGCAGCTGGTTAATTCTTCACCGAGTGATATACTGCATATTTCTTCACAGTATTCTTAACAGTCGCTTCCATTCCTGGCCACCAAACATAGCTGCTCGCCAACGCTTTTGTTTGGTTGATGCACCTGTGTTCTGCACAGAGTTCATCTAGCATCACTTGGTGACAGGTGGATATAATCTCAACATATGAACCACACAACATACATCCTTGTTCTGTAGACAACTCATTCCGCTTTGTGAAGTACACTTATTGATATGTATCTACATGATCTGCGAATGCAACAATGCCTCGGCGTTCCCGTGATCTTCAGACTTCCGGTACTCTATCTCGTAGATGTACGCTTGTAACATGAGAGCCCAACGCTGCACCCGTAGTGCTGCTAATGTTGGCACAGGTGTCTTAGGGCCGAGGATCGTCAGTGATCATTGTGAACAAGCGTCCGTATAGGTACTGATGGAAATTGTTAATTACATAGATGATCGTCAAAACTTGTGTCTGATGGTTTACGACTGTCAGAGTCAACCAGTATCTGCTGTGAAAACAGTAGCTCATTGCATTGGTTTATGGCCTTTTCACATTCTGGAGTATTTTCTTTTCCACATACGAACTTCCATCAGCAGTTTGTGTAGTGGACGCAGCACGATAAATACCCGGAGTACAAACTTAGCATAGCAGTGGATCAACCCTAGGTATGAACGCAACTGATTGACGTCTCCTGGTGTCTCAATGTTTGTGATCGCTTTCAACTTCTCAGATGTTGGATTAATATCCTCCGCATTCAATCGATGACTCATATATCCCAATGAGTTCTGAGCAAATGAACGCTTTGCAAGATCTGCACGAACTCCACACTGTTCCAGACGTGTGAGTGGTTCACACAAAACATGGAGATGTACTTGCTCCGACTCAGCCGAGATCAACTTGCAACCACATGACATGATCCATCCCTTCGGGGTCTGATCCAAAACCGACTGGAAGATACTTGGGGCACTGTTTACCCCGTATGGTATACGCACGTAACGTTAGACTCCCTTGTGGGTGTTCACGGTCACATGGTGTTGTGACTCGACATCCAGCTCCATCTGCTGACATGTGTGCAACAAAAAATTATATGAAGTTTACTGAACATTTTACAACCGGCTAGTGTCGCGCAGAGATCTTCCACATAGCGTAATGGGTAATATTCAACATTCGGATTGGTGGTTACCATGATATCGCCACAGATTCTCACCGTTTTGTTTGCTTTCGACACTACAACTATTGGAGCAGACCAGTCAGTGCGGTCTATCTTCCCTATAATTTCCTCTTGTTCCAACCTGTTTAGCTCAGTTTCCACTTTATCTCGAATTGGGTCTGGTGCAGGCTTTGCCTTATGGTATTTAGGTTGTGCGTTACCCATCAAGTAGATGTGCGCTTTGTTTAAAATGCTAATTTACTTTTGAAATACTTAAAAAGGTAATTATTTTACTCTGAGAAAGTTTCAAAATGGGAATTAGACACACAAATTCTGCCCCAATTACATTTATTTCTTACAAAAAATTGCTTAAATGCTACTACCATGCATGGCCCCATTTTCAGTCATGGTATATTACGTTTAATAAGTATTGTTCTTTGCGTTAATTTTGTTGTGCATGTTAATGTAAATCAAGGAATTAGTACATTATTGAATTTACTGATGGCGCACAGTGGACAAACCATGGTTAGTCCACTGCCATCAGTAGACAACGAACGGGAGACAATTGTGTTGCTACTTTAGCAATCGTTTACTGCTGCGTGCAAACGAATGACAAGACATAATCGGACGAAATGCACTTTCTGAACTTCTAAATACTATTTTGATGTCAAGAACAATTGTCTAAATGGTCGAAAATGTATTCTGACCATCTATTCATGTTTTATGGTGCGTATTTTAATTGTCGGTATTGACTACTAAGTGGCGAGAGAAGGAATTTGTCCTAGCCGCGATATGGCTTGCGCCCTTTATCAATCACGCGATTAACCCATTAAATAAACGCATACATTTGCCAGGTTTCATATAATTTATATTAAGAAAATAACATTATAGTTTCACTGATATTAAACAAGCTTTAACTATACGCAAATTAAAATTGTACGTGCGAGCTGTACAAAAATGTGTGCATGGCGGTCACGTGTCATGGCTCTTGCTTAGTTCAGCTTCACACTGTTTAGATGCCACAGTTCTTCCTCCATGTGGTGCAAAATATACTCATGTATTTGTAATGTCGTTTCTAGGAATTTTCTGCTAGAAATGAGCTACTTTTTTCTTCAAAACATCGATTCCGTTTCGGTTCTGTCCGTTTTGCACGATCACGGAATTTTTTTTCGAACCTTGTGAATTCCGTTTCAAATCATCGATTCCGTGAATTCTGTCCGTTTTCTGCATTCGCTGAAAAACAGTTTCCCTACAATTTATTTTCACGATTGTAATTATATCATACGCGTTTTAAAAGGAACGAGTCTACAACATATTACATATATTAAATACATGTTGGTCGGTATATTTGGGGTTACCTCAAAGAGTAACATGTCAACATTGTAATGATTGTAAAGAACAACTTTAAAAGGTGGTGGTGTCATAGCCTTAATTTACACGTTTTAAAATTGTTACTGAGGTAAAGAGAACGGTTACCCGAGCGTGATCGGACTCCGACTTTTCAATTTGAATTCCACGAAACATTTAGCAATTATCACAAGGGTATCACGGAATGCTTATTTTATAGTGATACAATCTGATAGGTATATGTTATCAAATAAAATGTATCAAATCAAATTTATTTTGACACCGCATATCTCTAAAAATAGAATCAAGGTGTTTACAATAAAAAATTATTAAAATACATTACATTAGTTAATAATATAAGATAACACAATAAAAATAATCATTATGATTATATGTATAAATATGCATATGTATATACATATAATATAATATAATATGTATATATATATATATATATATGTATGTATATATATATATATATATATATATATATATATATATATATATATATATATATATATATATATATATATATTTATATATATATATATATATATATATATATATATATATATATATATATATATATATATATATATATATATATATATTTATATATATATATATATATATATATATATATATATATATATATCCATACATAACATTACGAAAAACTTTATTAAATAGAAATGTTTTCAAGTCCCTCTTAAAACGGTTAGAATCACGTTGCTTTCTTAGCCCTATTGGAAAAGTGTTCCAGAGGGTGGGCCCTGCACACGAGAAAGCTCGTAGGCAGAGCCGTTCCAGGTTTACCCTAAGAACAACAATGAGAGATTGGTCAGCCGAACGAAGACAGGGAACATAGGGAGATATACGGTCAACAAAGTAGCGTGGAGTGTTTGCATGCACGGCGCCATGCATCAAGGTCGACAGTTTAAACTGAATTCGCTGCGCCACAGGTAGTCAGTGCAGCTCTCGTGGTGCCGCCGTCATGCAGTATTGGTCACGTCGACGTAGGCAGAGGACGACACCGGTCGATGCAGCAGGGCTGGGGTTATACGTGGAACAGCGTTCATTCAAGTTTGTGTGACTTGAAGATGTGTGTTTTAATAATTTTCCTGCATTAACATTAACTAACGAATACAGAGTTGTTCCTATCATAATGTGTTATGTCATATGTTCACAATGAACGATTCTCGAGAGTTGATGACATTGTTTATGCTGCAGGAGATTCACTCACATACCATGCTGGCATGGCGTTCAGCACGAAGGACCGTGACAATGACTTGCACGATATAAAGCACTGTGCAGGAGGGTTACAGGGAGCCTGGTGGTACAAGAACTGTCATGCGTGCAACTTGATTGGCCCGTATTTTGCCCGCCAAGGTACCTCCGCACGCATCAATTGGATGTACTGGCATGGATACTTTTACTCGCTCAAGAAAGTCGAGATGAAACTGAGACCGTAGCAGAAGTCAGTTATGAATATTGAAATACCGCCGAGTGAAGAATCATAACTTGTCGTACATATTGTTTTCACTTGCATTCTTACTCGGATGAGTTAAAAAACCGATAGTTAAAAAAACATTATCATCAAAATAATGCAGTTAATATTGGATAATAGTGTTTTGTGACACACGTAATTGTGTGTGCATTAAAAAAAATTTCCCGTTAACAAAACTGCCCATTTCCTCGCTTAGAAAAAAATGGTGGCGTGTGACACCCTCGTCTTTGATGTATTTCACGGCCATGCATGTTATGTATTGTACTTATATTTAGTCATGTCAACAGCAGCCTGTTTTACGCTTTCTGAAATTATTCATGTCACATGGGTCATTCCATTATTGCGGAACACATTAATCTCCAGCACTTAAAAAAAAAAATGTGTCAGATCATTCATGGTATATGTTTGTATGATCTTTGTGCTTTTTGTGTTAATTTTGGTAAGGATAAATTCATATAGAAAAACTGCGGACATGTGTGTAACCACCCGTGACTAGTGCAGGATTAACCATTGTACAAGTGTGCACTCGTGCCTGACCCGGCACAAAGAGGGTTCCCATAAAATCATCACCATAACCCATCAGATATACCTCTTAGAGGAAGTTGTTTGCTTACCTTGATCCGGGCTCCGAATTCTTAATGTTATGCTGTTTTTTCTTATACTGGTAATTTCTGATATTTGTGCTTGTCATTGTATGCGTTATTTTATTATTATTCTCAAACATAGTTGAATAACATTAAGATATCGGGCTACCTCCATTATCAATAACAGGCATATCGGTCTTCGTCTTTGACAAATTCGGTGAAGACTCCCCCCCCCCACAAAAAAGTGTTTACCAGACCAAATCCATGCTGTTACGGACTTGTAATGGTTAGTATGTAGCCAATCAAAAATAGATACCATGTCAGAATGTGTAATATTTAATAACTTTGTCATGTGATCGGCGATAAGGTGGAAGATACAGCCATGATCAGCCTTGACCCCTAAAATGTTTACCATTTTGGATATTCACTATTTGGGCCTTACCATATCTAACGACTAAATTCAATTATGTCGATGATCTAATCAAAAATACGCGTTTTTATGCAACCGACTGCGGATATTACGTCGGATATTCACACACTACATATTAGGACATTAACGAAACGAATTCGTGGTAGGTTATATCAGATGAGGATGGAGTTTTATGCATTCGACAGCAACCACAGACCATCAATGTGGAGAACCTTAATCTCGTACGGAATCCGAGAAAATATGGTATCAGCATACATGCATGGGTATGTTCGTTGGTCTATGTGTACGTTGGTGTATAACTGCGTTGGTGTATGTGTGCGTTGTTGTATATGTACGGGCTGACCTTTTGCAATAACATTTGTCTACATCAACAAAACAACGTATCGGCAAATACGCCTAGGGTATGGAATGAACTCCCTATCACTTTGAAAACATCTGAAACTATTGCTATTTTCCGAAAAAAACTCTAGACATATCTATTCCAAATTGCATTCCCACCATACATGTTCGGTTGTCCCTCGTTCTGAAACTGACTTTTGCGCGTCCCTGTTTCCGATTACGCTTACTGATTCTGTTTTGTTGCACCTCTGAGCTCAGGTTCCTGAGGATATAGGCGCCATAGAAGTCAATTATTATTATTATTATTATTACGTTCTTTCAATAAAAAGAAACTGGCATGGCAGAGACATGTTCGGTTTGGGCCAATGTGGGGCCCTCTTAAGACAGTGTTGTCGCTCAAACTAACCCAAATAAATCCCAAATACGTACGAAAGAAAAGTGTCACGAACACAACGTGTAATATAATGTTATAAACTTTGAACATTGAGCGCGATTAGAATATCTTAAATAGAACGCACCTCAAACACGGAACGTCTTGGCTTCAAGGTGGGCTCACACATCACATGTACATACATGTCATGATTGACGTGTCTGTACGTCATATCGTGACTGCCACGTTTCTGGGAGAGTGAACCAGTCACGGATAAACTCGTTTGAGTTGAGTTGTATTGTATTGCATCCAAAACAACAATGTCCTGATGACATGTGGACAAAGAAGTAAGAGTGGACTTATCAATGGTACAACAATGTCCTGATGACATGTGGACAAAGAAGTAAGAGTGGACTTATCAATGGTACAACAATGGTGTTCTCTGTTTGGCTTGCTTGATTAAAAAGCTATCAAGAAATCACCTGAAACACAATATTTGATATATGTTTTTACTATCGAACCATCGGATACATTCTGTATTAGATTTTGGTTAGTTTGTGTTGCTCTTTTCAACTTTTGATTCGGCCCAACCAAATATGTAAGAAGAAATTATCCAACATAAAATACTGTTTGTATGTTTGTCCCGATCTCGAATGAAGGGGACGTCCCGGGTAGAGGGGAAAGAGCGGTGAATCGCGGAGAGCCTGTCGCTAACGCAGTCTCCGCACATTGCTTCTTTGTCAGTCAGTCGAGTAGAGCTTACTGCGAGGATCACGGTATCGGTAAGCAGCGGTCCTGGTCAGCAGCGATCCCGGTAAGTAGAGGTCCCGGTCAGCAGCGATCCCGGTAAGTAGAGGTCCCGGTCAGCAGCGATCCTGGTCCCTCTGTTTCATACATCAGATATCACAATCTGAGCGAATTCTTGAACGACCACAAACATACTGGTGCGGTTCGCTCTCCTGGTGAAAACAATGCTATTGTGTTATTATCCAACTCATTTACCACCTAACGCATGAGTAGAAACCTGTCCGTCGGAGGGAATACATGTTTAACACATAATGAAGATAATTGACTTCTTGCGGACACACGGGCCACGATACTTTAAAAACATCACGCCCGTTGTTTACTACGATAACCTTCTTGACTGGAACCGGGCCCTTGGAGATTACTGGAACAGGGCGATGGAAGATGAATGGAGAAAAAAAAACAGCTCTGGGCGATGATGTCATCAAACACACTAAAACATGGTCATTGGATATGACTGGAACATAGGCCATGGGATATGACTGGAAAGTGGCCGTGGAAGATGATTTCATCAAACTCACTGGAACAGGGCCATGGGAGATGACTGGAACAGGTCACTGGAAGATGATTGGAGCAGGGCCCCATATATGACTGGAATAGGGCTCTGGAGATGTCGCCAACAGAGCCCTGACGATGAATGGAACAGAGCCCTGGATATGACTTTGTCGGTCTCAGAAATGTTCCCATATGACTTTCTCAATTAGAACTATTGAATGTAGAACCGCCAGTTATCAACAACTCATTCCTGGTATCTAGAAATTGGCTGTGATATTTACTTGGAGTTGTTCCTAACAAAACATAACCGTACAAATTGTGTTTAAGGATAGCACATGACACGGGACAAATTAGAATCACTAAGAATCAAGTTTTTTTAATATTTGGGGAAATTCCTCTAGTTTGCATATTAAAATTTTCCCAAATGAATATCAAATTTAGGATAGATAATATAATGACATTTAGTAGACATTGATTGGGTCAATCGAAACATTTTCACACATGCCCACAAAGGGAGGTAGCACGTTCTACTGTTTATATATCTTTATATATTCACCCTCAGAAAGAGGAAAAACAATTAACACTCCGTGCCTAGATCATCGACTGTGATATGTTCGCTGTTGTGAGCAAGCCTAAGGCTAGAGTATGGGGATAACGGCTGGTAGCGGCCCATTCTCTCCAGCGTGACGCTAGTTCTATCTGGCTGGTAGCGTCCCCTCACAACTAGCGTGACCCCAGTTCAAAATGCCGAACAAGGACGTTACAAAACAACGACAGTGGTTGGAATCTTCTGGCAGCTGTTCGATGCTGTTCAGCCAAGACCCAAATATATGTAAATGAGTTCCTAGTTATTGACAACAGTAATAAGCTTATGTAACTAGTTAATATGGGGGTGGGGAGAAGCATTAACTTAACGTGTACCCCCAAAATATTGACTAAGTCATGCCACTATGATGACAGAGGTGACAGTCCGTGCTAGAGTGTACAAAACGTCGATTCCATTACGATGAAAACGGTGCCAGTTCGCGCCATCACTATGTTGAGAGCGGTGCCAGTTCGCGATAGAGTTGACTGAGTCGTGTCATGCGATTTTGAATACCTATCAAGTGATTGCAGTTTGTCTCATAGCGAGACAACGTCTGCGATACTTCCTGTGTATCGCAGTGGTGCGTGTACAAATTGCAAATACCCTCAGAAATCGCAAACAATGCGTTATACTGATCATGTGCGTCCAACATACTAAGCGCGTCTGCTAACAAAGCGCGATGGAGTCTGTTTTGGATATGTGCTCCGCATGCCGATAGAAGCCCCTGCACAGCAGACCATAGATCAGTATTTTACACCTGCTGAAGTAGCCGGCGAGCGCGACCTCATTGACCCAGTAGTTATGTATATTGGAGCGTATAGTCTTTCACGCAAATATGTGTTGCACTAATCCATTGCATTTGCAGGGAACATTATGAACTGAAAAAAGGCACAACATTTACTCAATACAAATATCCAATCACCATGTGCATAGTCTGTCATCCGAACTAAAACACCGCCCTTACTTATTCATCTCGTCTTGATGACATGTTTTAAGATATCGCATTGTCCTCTTTTTGTAAAACGATAACTATTTTCTAACTGCGAATCATTGTTGCGCAGACCCCCGTGGAAGATACGTGGAGTACTGCTTACCCCGTATGGCATACGTACGTTGTCATAGATTCCTCTGTGGGTGTTCACGGTCACATAGTGTTGTTATACGGCATCCAGCTCCAACTGCTAGTATGCGAGCAATATATCAAGTTCGTTGAACACTTTACCACCGACTAATAACGCGAAGAGATCTTCCATGTTGGGCAGCGGGTAATGTCCCAGTTCCACATTCGGATTGGTGGTTACCTTGATATCTCCACAGATTCTCACAGTTTTGCAACAGTTCGTCCTCGATGTTGTGCTAAATATACATGTGTATTTGCATTGTCGTTGATACCAAGTTGAATTTCTGTTTGAGGTGTTAAATTCTGTTTCAAAACGTCGATTCCGTATATTCTGTACGTTTTCCTCGATCACGGAATGTCCGTTCGAAAAGGGTGAATTCGGTTTCTAACCATGGATTTCGTGAATTCTGTTCGTTTCCTGCGTTCGCTGAAAATCAGTGTCCATACAATTGTTATCTCTAATTCATATATAAAAACATGTTCACCACATTTTACCTATATGAAATGCATGTTGGTCGGCATTTTTGGGATATCCCAAAGAAATACCCCAACATAATATTATCATCTTGTAAAAATTAAAATGCAATTTTAAAAGATAAAGGTTTTGTCCTAGCCGTAACGTAAAGAGAAAGTTTACACGAGCATGACTCCGTTCGACTTCTCAAGTTGAATTCCATTCCACGAAACATTTTTCGATCTCCACAAATATCAAGAAATATGTGTATGTTATAAGTGGCACTGCGTTCGTTCAAGTGTACAAGTTTAAAATATGCATATTTTAGTAATTTAGCTGCATTAATACCAGCAGTTAACATTACAATAACGAATATAATGTGTTCTGTATTATGTTCAAAAATTAACAAGATTTAATAAGATTGCCATCCCAAATAACAAGTTCCAGATGGCAAGTGGAAAAGGAAGCCATTGACTTATCGAGAGTCCAACAATTTTCTCATCTATGTGTAGCCCGCCCTCATCAAATATCTGTCAATTCTATTTTTAAACATATTCACACTACTAGCATTAAAACAATCATTTGGTAGTTTGTTCCATTCATTTATCACCTTCTGTGAGAAAGAGTACTTTCTCATGTCCAAACTACACTGTTCCTTAACTAATGCTGCTTTGTGTCCTCTGGTTCTACTGCCTTCTTTAAGTTTGAAGAACATATTCCTATTAACATCCTCATAACCATTCACTATTTTAAACACTTCTATTTTGTCTCCGCTTAGTCTCCTGGTCTCTAGTGTTGTCAAACCAACTTGTAATTAGCGACTTTCGCAACTAAGGTCTCTCAATTATGGAATCATTTTAGTTGCTCTTCGTTGTATTCTTTCTAGCTTGTCTATGTCCTTTTTACGATATGGCCTCCATGCTTGAATACAATATTCCAAATGTGGTCTAACTATTGCTTTCTACAGGGGTACAATTAGCTGTTTCTCCTTACACATGATAGTTCTCCTAGTTAGCCCTAGAATTTGATTTCCTTTCGAAGCAGCAATCCCACATTGCTCTGAAACTTTCATGTCAGTACTAAATGTTACTCCTATGTCCTTTTCTTGTGTGGTTCTACCTAGTACAGCACCCCCCATTTGATATTCTTCGTCCATGTTTCCATGTCATATGTGTATACATTTACACTTCCCAAAATTGAAAAAACATTTGTAATTTTTCTGACCATCCTTTAAATTGTTTATCTGTATCATTAGTAACCTTTCGGAATACTTTTGTGTCATCTGCAAATTTTAGTACTTAGCTAGATATGTCATCTTCTATATCATTTATATATATTAAAAAGAGTATAGGGCCTAGTACTGATCCCTGTGGTACCCCACTCAAAACAGATTTCCAGTTTGAAATCTCACCATCTACTATTACTCTCTGTCTTCTGTGTATAAGCTACTTTTCTATCCAGTTAATTACATCATTGCCTATTACATGGGCTTTTAGTTTAAGTAACAATCTTTGATATGGCACTTTATCGAAAGCTTTCTGAAAATCTAAGTAAACAACATCCACTGGTGACCCTAATTGCTAATGTATCACATAATTGTTGACATTTTTTATTCGAGCTATTTTTCAATAGATCTATGTTGAAATCTCCTGTCAGTACTACATTTCTTGCACCCCTGTTTATTTCTAAAAGTATAGGATTGAATTCTTGCATAAATAATTCAATTGAGGCATGGTAGTTTTGGGGGGGAGCTTGTAGATATTACAAATTGTTATTTTATTATTTCATTCATCAACAATATCTAGGCGTATGGCTTCTCATGATGAGTACTTGGTATATGATGTGCTTTATAATTACAAATGGTGATATTATTTGAAACATATGTGACTAGCCCTCCTTTCTTAGAACATTTGTCTGTGGATTGTGAGTTGTCATAGTAGTTTTTTTTAAATTAGTTGTTGTGTATCTGTGTTAATTCCTATCCTCGCTTCCTGTATAAAAGTATAAAACTGACATTTATTTGTACACCTAATTATGCACGAGTACTTATTAAAATATGTAGTTCGTCAATTTTTTAGCTCAGTGAATATATATTTAGGCTTAAAACAGTTAGCTTATGTTTGTGTCGTTTTAGAAATGCCTTTAAATCCTCAACATTATGATATTTTGTTTTAATGTTAGTGCAGCTTTCACATGGGTCTGTGTTTATAATATGTGTTAGTAGCCTGTGTACCTTACGAATTTTTCAGTGTTAACATACATTAATCCGAGAACAATGGGTAAAAATTATATTAATTTGGTATTTTAGAATCTGCCCATTATTTATTTGATATTATTTGTCATCTATAAATGTATGACCCCAAATGTATGATTTATAATGCAGGTTATATATTATACTATGTGTTCTTTTAAATACACCTTGGTACATTTGACTTGTTATATATTTTACATCATAGACATAGTATTTTCTGGGTTGAGACAGTTGATTAGTTCTGTGTGTTTTAAACCACTTTACTTTTGTGCAGATAATATCTGCATAGGTGTACTGTTCATACTAACGTGTGCACCGTTGTCACAGACAATGTCATTCAGGACTTAAAGCCATAGGTGTACTGTTCATATTAACGTGTGCACCGTTGTCACAGACAATGTCATTCAGGACTTCAAGCCATAGGTGTACTGTTCACACTAACGTGTGCACCGTTGTCACAGACAATGTCATTCGTTTATAATCCTGTTTGTAGTAACTGGTTGTGTAGTTCTTGGAGTTGTTCTTGTTATGATTAAGACTTGTATAGACCTCGAAGCACTTGATCGTTTGTGATTGTAACTTTCTTACCGCTTGTGAGCAGGCACACAACCCTCCCGTTGTTGTTACGTTAGGCCTTGAATATGTCGTTTCTCGGCGCGTAGGACGTCAGCTTGATTATGACGGCTCTGTCGGCGCAGTCGTCAATGCATTTTTTTGTCAATCGAGAGAACCCGGGTTCGAATCCTTCTCACATTGCCACAGTTAACCGATTCTGTACAGATCACGGGAATATAATTACATGTTATTTAAAAACGCACAATGCTAACAACGAATTGCGTATACTGTATACTTAAGAAATCGCCTCTTTACAACAAAACACAGTCAGACATGGTATCTATTTTTATTAGGCTACATGTTAACCAGTACAAATTCGCAACTAATAATGTAAGGGTCTGGTAAACACTTTTTGTGAGGGGTTAACTATGTTAGCATATAATAAAAAATAACGTGTACAATGGCAAGCACGAATAACATAAATTACAATGATATACCAGGAAATAATAAAAAAAACAGCGTAAAATTAATAGGTCGGAGTTCAAAGTAAGCGAACAAAATCCTTTAAGCGGTTAATCAGGTGGATTATGATGATGATTATGTGGGGCCCCTCATTGTGCGGGGCCGGTCACGAGTGTACCATTTGGACAATGATTACTCCTGCACTGGTCACGGGTGCCTACACAAATGTCCGTAGTTTTTTCTATATGAATAATTTATCCTGACCAATAATCACACAGTAAGCACACAGGTCATGCAAACATGTATCATCAAAGGTAGAATGATCAGACAACATTTTGTTTAAGTGCAGGAGTTAAAGTTGCGCAAGGATGGATTGACCTAACATGAATAACGTCAGGCGGCATAAAACAGGCTCCTGTTTACGTGACTAAATATAAGTAAAACGTATATATTGCGTGGCCAAAGTAGAGGGTTTCACACGCCAAAATTAATTATTTTCTAATCGAGGAAATGGGCAGTTTTTTTAACAGGAAGATACTTAAATGCACACACATTTACGTTTCTCATAAAACACTATTATATTGTTTGAACTGCATTATTTATTAATTTTTAATGACAGTGTGTTTTATCTGTGACAGTTTTCTGCTACGGTCTCAGTTTTATCTCGACTTTCTTGAGCGAGTAGCTGGAGCCATGCCACTCAGACCAATAGACACCGTTTGAAGTGTGTGCGCCACCAAAGTACGGACCATTCAAGTTGGAGAGAGAACAGTCACTGTACCACCAGGCTCCCTTGCACTTCTGTGCACAATGCTTACTGGACACATCATTGTCACGGTCCTTCGTGCTGAACGCATCGCCAACATCATATGTGAGTGAATTTCCTGCAGCATAAACCCGTGAGAATAGTTCATTGTGAACATATAACAGAACACATTATGAAAGGACCAACTCTGTATTCGTTATGTTAATGTTAATGCAGGAAAGGTATTAAAATACACATTTTCAAGACACATAGACTTGAATGAACGCTGTACCACGTATAACATATAAATATCAGTTTGTTTACATAAAAGAAGCATTTCGTGATATTTGCGGAGATCGCTAAATGTTTCGACGAATTGAAATTGAAAAGTCGGACGGTGTACGGTCACGCCCGGGTAACCTTTCTCTTTTTCTTACGGCTATGACACGACCGTTATGGTTCAAAATTGTTCTTTACAATCGTTACAAAGTTGATATGTTAATCTTTGGGGTAGCCCGAAAATAATGACCAACATGTAATTCATATGTGTAATATGTTGTAAACCAAGTGTTTATATCTATACTCGTGCCTTTTAAAGCGCGTATGATATAATTACAATCGAGAGAATGAACTGATTTTCAGCGAATGCAGAAAACGGACGGAATTCTCGGAATCAATGGTTTGAAACGGAATTCACCCTTTTCGAAAGGAAATTCTGTGATCGCAGAAAACGGACAGAATAAATGGAATCGATGTTATGAAAAAAATTTAACACCTGAAACTAAAATTCCAATTTGAATAAACGCCGTTATAAATACATTAGTATATTTTACTCGGCATCGAGGACGAACTGTGACATCTTAACAGCTTGAAGCTGAACTAAGCATAAGCCATGACACGTGACAGCCATGCACAGCTTTTTGTACAGGTCGCCGAACAATTTTATTTGCGAACAATTAAAACTTGTTGAATATCACGAAAATTATAATAATATTTTCTTTATTATAAATTATATGAAACTTGGCAAAGGTATGCGTTTATTTGATGGTTTAATCGCGTGATTTATAATGCGCGCAAGCCATATCGCAGCTATGACAATTAAAATGCGCACCTTAAAGCATCAATAGATTGTCAGAATTAATGTTTGATCATTTAGACAATTCCTCTGTGATGTTTAAATAGTACTTAGAATTGCTGAAAGTACATTTCGTGCGATCATGGCATGTCATTCGTCAGCACGCAGCAGTAAACGAGTGCCGAACGTGTTAAAATAGGGACACAATTGCCTCCCTTTCGTTGTCTACTGATGGCTCGATGTCGACAAACCATGGTGATTGGACTTGTTTATATTGTCGGGTAACTTTTAAGCTTAAGAGGAAGTAGTATTAACGTACAGCAGCTCAATACAAAGTTCACTCTCATGAACCGCCTGTCTTTCACCAGTCGATAATAACACGTGTTTCTTCCGAATTATGTAAACTCATTGCTTCGTGTTAATAATGTAGAATTGTGTGGCTATATAATCGCATGTTTTGTGTGTGCGTGCGTGCGCATCCGCGTTATATGTGTGTAAACATATATACATGGCTACACACATACTTGCATGCCTGCACGCACGAAGATAACACGCATACGGGTGTACAAGTTTTGTGTAATCACCTGCCGTTCCGCTGTACGCGCCAAGTGAAAGTGTGTACTTGTGATTTTCGTCGGCAACCGCGAAACTCGAGTAAACAGCATATTTGGTGGCGCCCTCGAAGTCTCCCAGGTCGAATCTTAGTTTGTACTGTTTTTGTGCAGTAAAGGCGTGCAGATATTCATTACCTAAAACATATACAGTATATCTCTGCAACTTAATCTTGCAATGAAAACAAATTAGCTTTGCCTTTTTGATGCTGCGTGTGTCTTATGTGTCGCTCTACTAAAGTGGGAAGTAACGACAGAATGTGTGCAACATATCAAATTTTTTTTATTAATGTTTTGAAAACATTTCTCGTAACTTTAGCCGTTTTTGTCACAGTAACGTGCATTTTTTGTATTAAAAGCGTCATGCATTAAATAAAAACATATAAAGGAACACAAGTGTTTAGTTTGCATTTGTTTCACAGGAACACAAATTATGTGTACAAAAAGGACATTTAGAAATGTAAATATATGCCATGGCGATGCGCGTTTCTATGACAAAGTCTGACTGATAATAAACACAGCCCATTAAGGTCCATACACTCAAGAAATATAAATCCCCTAAAAAAAATTGTATAGATATTTTTTCATCATTGATTTCATGTATAGCAAAGATGGTTGTACACATCCAAACTGAAAAACGATTGAATGTTTTCTGAATTCTGAAAGTTACTTTTGTGACGATATCACATAACGCGATGTATACCACTATACATATATAAATTTTACCCAGAACACTCTGTCTCTGTCTCCCTCCCTCCCGCCCTCCCTCCCTACCTTCCTCCCTCCCTCCCTCCCTCCTTCCCTCACTCACTCCCTCTCTCACTCCCCCTCTCTCTCTCCCGATAAAAACGGTTCTGGTGGTTAAAAGAGGTTTTTTTGCGATACCGTCTCCGATAATTGGCTAAGTGAATCATTCGTAATTATATCCACCTGCATGCCACACTCGCCACACTCCGCCACACTCCGCCACACTCCGCCACATTCCGCAACACTCCGCCACACTCCGCCACACTCCGCCACTCTCCGCCACACTCCGTAACTGGAGAATCTCCCGCAGCACTGTTCTTATTATACAGATTGCGAAATAGGTTTAGTGTAAAGAAAACTCGCATGGCTAAGGATATGGAACATAAAGAGACAACACGATCGCAATGGGGTCAAGCTTCGAGAAATGGTCAGTTGAGACCCAGGTCATGTGCGTAACCATCGTGGTGGTCAAGACAAATGGATCTCAGATAGGACCATTACAGGTGATAGGGACCACTGCCATTGTGCAGGTTCGCACACAGCGTCGATATATGCACGTAGATCACCGTAGGCTAACTGCTCAAAGTGATTCTGATCGGTATGTGTCTTAGAATACAGCGCCTGTAATATACTGGGTGCGTTGGAGTCAGTCAGTGTTCCATCACCTGTGAGTGTTGAGAGTGTTTGTCGTCCAAATTGAACCAGAGCCACATGCCAAGTTAGTGCAAAATAGGATTTTGGTTTCCCAACACTACTATGTCTGCTCCCATGGCGATACTTCGGTGAGGAAGACTCACAAAAAAGAAACGGGAAAGTTTTGATCTGTAACAACTCATATACGTGTAAACTTGTAGGGTGATTGGTACGAGACCGTAACGTACAGCCCAAACAAAACGATAACATGCCTGAGCTCATGTTGGGTCGGATAGCGAACTTCTGTCCAATTATCTCCAGAATCACACTAGTGAAAAGCTCTAGTTCGATAGAATACATCTGGCAAAGTCATTCGCCTCCATTTTGGGTTTCAAGCAACGGGCGCGCACTTTGTCGATTTGGCCGAGATTCGCTTGGAACCAGAAGAACGTCGTGAAGATTTATGCCAATTACTCGTGAAATAGAACCTGCTACGAAACAACGGCATATCCCACTACGATGAGGTCAGTGCGGACGACGAAGAATTAACTCCCACATCAGGACGGGCTTCATCTAAGTGGAAAGGGGGCAGCAGTATTTGCGGTGGACTCTCAGCAGCAGTAGACAGTGGCATGGGTAGCATATCAAATATTTTTGGTAGTAAGCACTATTTAAACTAGAAGCGCAGGGGGGGAGGTACTTAGAGATGCCTCAAACAGGACAAGAGGCAATTAGTACAGATAAACCAATAACAGAATGTCCGAAAAACATGTATGAAGCAGGTTGTAGATGCGTGTGTTCAAATGCTAGGAGTATAGTAAATAAGAAAAACGAATTAAACATTATGGTAGAAGATATTGACCCTCACATAATTGGTATAACCGAATCATGGGCCAACATTATAGATGCTGAATTAGGATTGACAGAGTACGTAATGTTTCGGAGAGATCGAATAGGAAGAAGGGGAGGGGAGTTATTTTATATGTTAAATAATCTATTCAGGCTTATGAAATAAAATTAGAAAGCGAAGCAGATTACGATGAAGCTGTTTGGTGCAAAATTGTTTCAGGAAATTTAAAAATAACTGTTGGATTAGTTTACGGAAGTCCAAACATAAACGAAGAGGATAACACAAAAATACAAAATGCTATAAAGGAAGTTAGTAAAGGGGAAAGTATCATAATGGGAGATTTTAACCATGACCATATACAATGGAAATCTCTAGAAAGTACAATTTCTGTTTTTAATTCAGGAGAGCTTCCTTACTCAACACGTGCTAAAACCAACAAAGGGAGAAAATGTATTAGATATATTTTTATCATCACCAACATAATTAGTGGACAATGTAAAAATAGGTGAACCATTGGGTAAGAGTGACCACAATCAAGTACAGTTTGACATCAATGTAAAATTAGAAGGTAAAAATAAAAAAACGTACGGGAGAAACTTCCACAAAGGTAACTATATATAAATATATATATATATAAGTAAATATATGAGAAAATACTTAGCAAAGCTAGATTGGAATAACATGCTGATGAATAAGACTGCAATTGAATGTTGGAATATTCTAAAATATGAAATTGAGAGTATCATCGATAAATTTGTTTCCTTAAAAAACAAGGAAAACGGTCTAGAAAGAAACACTTGTCAAAAGAAGCTATTAGAAAAGTAGTGTTTAAGCAAACTATATGAAGGGTTTATTGGCGTACCGGAAAGGATGAAGAATATGCAAATTACAAAGAGGCATTTAACCTAGGTACAACTGAAATTAGAAAATCTAAAAGAACCTTTGAAAAAAAATTGGCAGGTAATATAAAAAATGACAGCTTATGTAAGGAGTAAACAGAAAGTTCGAACCACTGGAAAACAACGGGGGAAACATAATTTCAGACGGGTTTCAAATGACAGAGGTCCTGAATGAGTATTTCCGCTCAGTTTTTACCACAGAAGATATCAGCTCACTTCTAGTTCCATTTACTAAATTTGAAGGCAATACATCAGAACATTTAGGGCAGTTATTTGTAACCCCTGAACTGATAGCAAAGAAAATTATAAAGATGAAAGATAATAAATCACCTGGAGTTGATGGGATACCACCAAAACTGCTTTAGGAAATTGTTGAGCAAATTAGTACACCACTAGCAAAATTGTCACTAGAAGAAGTTAAACATCCTTCAGAATGGAAAGAGGCAAACATTACGCCGCTGTTTAAGAAGGGATCGAAGAACAAGCCAGAAAATTACAGACCAGTGAGTGTAACATCAGTTGTATGTAAATTACTCGAAACATTAATTAGAGACCACATGGTGGAATTCCTTGTAAAACATCAATTAATAAACACATCTCAACATGGGTTCCTAAAAGCAGGGTCATGGCCTTTTTTTTTTTGAAGAAATTACAAAGTGGGTAGATGACGGGTCACCAGTGGATGTTGTCTACTTAGATTTTCTGAAACCTTTCGATAAAGTGCCACATCAAAGAGTGCTATTTAAACTAAAAGCCCATGACATAGGTAATGATGTAATCAACTGGATAGAAAAGTGTCTTACACACGGAAAACAGAGAGTAATAGTAGATGGTGATATTTCAAATTGGAAATCTGTTTTGAGTGGGGTACCACAGGGATCAGTATTAGGCCCTATGCTGTCTTTAATATATATATATATATAAATGATTTGGAAGATGACATATCTAGCAAAGTACTCAAATTTGCAGATGACACAAAAGTATTCCGAAAGGAATATATATATATATATATATATATATATATATATATATATATATATATATATATATATATATATATATATATATATGCTACTTAAGTAAGCATTGGTCACGTGGTTGGCCCATCGCGAATCAAGTTACGTTGTGTTCAAATGTGTAGTTTGTAAATATTGTTGTAATGTACTAAGTCAGTTTAATAAAACAGTTCCGTATTTTTTTTTATCATTAAAATAATTTACTTTGATTGCTAGATGTGGATAACTTGCGAAAGTGTAAATATCTTTATGCTATTGTATAAGGAGCCGAACGAATTTCACCAAAGCTAAAGAACGAATTTGTTTAAATGCGCTAGCTTGCCGTAGTAGATACTGTAGATTGGATAATTGTTGTACGATAATTGTTTCTCAAACGAATCGAGCGAGAAAAAACAATTGATTCGATGAGAAACCATAATCGGCAACAAAATATATTCCTTATAGTTGATATCTGTGTTACTGGAAAATACTTTTCAAATAACATGTCGAAATGTATAGCTAATACTTGTTTCAATGTGACCTTCTGCTTGTTTGTGTTTTTCGTTCGCATTAGAGAAATCGTTGTTTTTTTGTCTTTTGTTATATACGAACATATTGAGTGGATTTAATATTAATCGTTCACCCACCAAGCCAGAATTCACCAAACACGTCACCGAATCCTTCCTTGTAGCTTGCCCAGTCACGGTGGAAGTCGACAGAGCCGTTCTGTCGGCGCTGGAACACCTACACGTCAGATCGAACACGTACATGTGACAATGAAGACCTACATGAAATGTTCATCACGTACTCAGCGCCAACTTCCGAGCAAGGATCTGCACGCCAAAGCAAAGCCTTTATAACCTTGTTATATATATATATATATATATATATATATATATATATATATATGTATATGTATATGTATATGTATATGTATATGTATATGTATATGTATATGTATATGTATATGTATATGTATATGTATATGTATATATATATATATATATGGCTAGATAGTAAGACGCTTTAAACTGATGCCAACCACAATGCCACAGTTTCAAAACAATGTACCAGTGTTCCTTTAAATGGTATGTTCAAAGGAGTCTCTTTTAAGGAATTATGCAATTATGAAAATGGCACTTAGCTGATCTTGAACAGGTGGTTTGGAAGTCAAAGTATATAAGTCCGATATGTTGTAAGCGCGTTCTTACCAGCCAGCCGCCGCCGTCCGTCTTCATGTCACAGTAGACCGTTACGAACTTCCTCTCCTCGACCAGGTAGATCGCATACACGCCACTGTCCGTGTAACCCTTCTGCAGTAGATCGTAGCAATCTTTGGCAGGCAGACGTTGTAATAACGCTGGACGAAATGAGTGAAATTAATCAAGCACGGCCACATCATACTAACACATATCATACACAAAACAACACATGACACGAACGACAACTTTACAAAAAAAAACGTGTATTATTCTTATATATTAGTCATGCCTTAGATGCAGATAAGAAATGGTTGTACCGACCGACCGACCGAACGACCGACCGACCGACCGACCGACCGACCGACCGACCGACCGACCGACCGACCGACCGACCGACCGACCGACCGACCGACCGACCGACCGACCGACCGACCGACCGACCGACCGACCGACCGACCGACCGACCGACCGACCGACCGACCGACCGACCGACCGACCGACCGACCGACCGACCGACCGACCGACCGACCGACCGACCGACCGACCGACCGACCGACCGACCGACCGACCGACCGACCGACCGACCGACCGACCGACCGACCGACCGACCGACCGACCGACCGACCGACCGACCGACCGACCGACCGACCGACCGACCGACCGACCGACCGACCGACCGACCGACCGACCGACCGACCGACCGACCGACCGACCGACCGACCGACCGACCGACCGACCGACCGACCGACCGACCGACCGACCGACCGACCGACCGACCGACCGACCGACCGACCGACCGACCGACCGACCGACCGACCGACCGACCGACCGACCGACCGACCGACCGACCGACAGCCTATCATCATTGGAATGTAAATTGTATACATCTATATGTAAAAACATATAGTATATATAAATCATACCTTGGGCAAGTGTAGATATATTTTCTTTCATCTTTTCCAGTTTAATCACATATTTCTGTTGTTGATCCGATGAGTCATTGAACTGTTGTTGCAGCTGTTCAATTGAGTCTTCGTGTTGTTTCTCCTGTTCCTCCAGTGAGTCTAGGTATTGCTGATGCTGCCTTTCCATTTTGTTCTGCAGGCGAGACACCATAGCTGTCAACGCATCGACGTAGTTGTCATTAAGACAATTTTTCGTGGTACATTGTGACACGGTTGGTGTTAAATGTAAGACGCACACGATAAACCAAATTTTCAGGAGGCGTGTTGCTTGTGAAAACATGACAGCGGGTAGAAAGCTCGACTTATCAACACTGAAGACGTTCACTCAGTTGTCGCAATTTCGGGAAGTAACTAGACTTCGTCTCAGCCAGTCAAGCTGATGTCCGGGATCGTGACAACATAATTTCTAATCGAACGACTAGCGAACTTCCTGTTGCAGGATTCTTAGCTACACCCTATTTTAAAATGTTGTCGAGGCCGTTATTCTGTAACAATGATTCGCAGTTACAAAATGTTTATCGTTTTAGAAAAAAACACAATAAGGATATTTTTCTAATATCATGGTGTAATATTTCATCAAGACGGGATAAATAAGTACTGGCGGTGTTTTTGTTCGGATGACACAGTATTCACATGGTTACTATTGTGTCGGTTGTGTATTTGTATTGTATATTTGGGTATTTGCATTCGTGTTGAATATCATTCCCGTTTAAATTAAGGATCGAATAACTTTTGTTAAGCGTGCTACAACTGGATAGGCTAAACTCGGGTAAACCGTCCCGCATCACGTACACACAATGGAAACTCTGAACGTTCCAAGATCGGTAAAGTAGTGCGAAGAAATGCAGATGACGACCGACATGATGTTGCCGCGGAGAATAAGACGAATGACGGGGGACGCCGAGGATGCCGGCCTGCCTTGTCGGAATGCATGTGTTTGATCGTTAGAAGGCGTCCGTGTATAAATGGAATGCATCGCGGGATCGACTGTCGACGGAAGTACAACGCGTACTTCACATTAGAGAGTCAGAAACAATTAGTTTCAGCAAAGTATACAGCGTACCAACAACACAAAACGGTTCTGTAGCCACAAGGAAGTGTTTGATTATGACTTTAACGAACAACTTGGACACATAACTAACATTACATTTCGGAGTATCCTTTTATATAGTAGTACAAATCTATTGTAACTGATAATTGTTCTTGCTCGCTTTACGGTGCTGGTTCCTTTTCACAACTCGAACCAGTGACGACCATTTCGTGGATGGATGTGACATTAGAAAAATGTGAGACAACATTTTGTTGCAAAGGGTGTAGTTCGCCACTGCGGGACGAGGATGTTTGTCGACATAAATAGAACATCCGTTATTAAAGGAAGACCGCTGAGTTCTTATCAGTTGACACATTGTAAGCTCGCCAGATGTAAGTTGATTAACAATATCTGAGGCTGGTCGTCACGTATAAGAACACAGCCTCTTTATTAACATAGTTCTTTGTATTCGTTAGTAAATTTCGCCATTACTCATTGAAATCATTGAAATAAATTCCCGGATCAACCTACTTCATTCAGCTTACCAGGTTATATATATATATATATATATATATATATATATATATATATATATATACATATATAATCTGAACAATGGCAATACATACTGTCCCTATATATCACATATGCATTATGTTGGCGATATTTAGCACTCACGAGTAACTCCATATTTCATTAACATATCATACCTGAGACAAAACGCCCACCAAGTAATGGGGCAAAACGGCTATATGCAGGCGTTGTGTCCCTTGTACATCATGTGTTAAAAGTATATACTGTTATACAATTAGCTTAGAATTATTATATATATATATATATATATATATATATATATATATATATATATATATATATATATATATATATATATATATATATATATATATATATATATAGTGCAAGCAGGTATATATATTATATTCTTGAGCAATTGTTCAAAACAAATAATAGCACAGTGCAAAAAAATCACAGGTATGTTTGTCTTTTTAGCGCCGAAGCAATTTTTTTTACTCAACGCGAAGCCAAGGTGTCGCTAGAAAACTACGCGGATCGCCTGTATTTTGTTTTTTTCGGAAGAATATGTATAAACTTTGTGCGTATTCGTGCATCGCAGATATAGTAACCGCATTTTATATATGTGAAAAGCCAGGGAATTTTCTATTTTTAAATGGACATTAAAGTTTTATTCAACTGAATACACAAGCCCGTTTCAGGGGAAACCGCCGCCAGCCGGTTACGACCGGTTTGAGGCGCTGCGCTCGGCGGCCATTTACGGTCGGTTTCCGCGATGATAAAAGCGTTTAAACTAACAATATTCCATGTCGTGCTCCCGAGAACTAAGGATTCTGACGGATTCATCTAATCATTGAATTCTAACGGTCTAATCTAGGATCCTCAGAAGCACGGAATCCCGTTAAATTCACGATTGTCGTTCGAAAGGAAGAAAACCGCCAGAGGTAGCCACATGCAACTCTAGTTGGGAGCAGGTGATTTTAGCGCGAGTGGTAAACCGTTCCGTGGATGATTGATTAGCGCTAGCTAATGGGAGCGACAGGGATTGCTCTCCTAAAAAATATGCCCTGCATAATTTGCCACGATTATCGGAGAATATAGGCAAGCACAAATGTTTAAATTTAATAATAGTATAGTGCCAAATAAGGTGCGCATAGATAGGCATTTTTCATCAAATAAATACGCTTATAGGGACGCTTATGTATATGTATATGTATATATATATATATATATATATATATATATATTTATATATATATATTTATATATATATATATATATATATATATATATATATATATATATATATATATATATATATATATATATATATATATATATATATATATATATATATATATATATATATATATATATATATATATATATATATATATATATAGTAAAAGAGCTTCACAGTGCAGCTCGTGATGCTTACTGGCTGTGTAGAGAGATAGGCAAACCCAGACAAAGTGATGTTTTAATATAATGAAATTATCCAGAATTACATTGAAGCATGCGATCAGAAAATGTAAAAAGGACAAAGAAAATATAATCGTTGATAGCATTGCATAAAAGATGTGTAAAAAGCGTCGTCGTAAGTAAAACTTCCCACGAACATTAAAGTTGTCCACGGCGATGGAACATTGGGTCAATGTGGAAGTACTACTTTGAAAATATTGTTACCAGTGTGAAAGACAGCCGTTGTGATAAAGTTCACTTTGATTGCGTTACTTACAAAACTAGAATGACTATTGATGCCGGTGAACTGATGAATATTATTAATGAATTATCATGCAATAAGTCATTAGGTCTGGATGGACTTACTGCAGAACGTACCAAGTTCGCGGATTCACAACTCGTGATACTATTATCTATTCTTCTGTCCCAAAAAAAAAAAAAATCAAATTGATGCAGTTGAAAGAAGAGAAGACAAAGTTGCAGATTATTAAATTGCAACGAGACCTGCGACTACAGTAGTTTTACGTGCATGAACACTTACTGAAAGCAACTGTGTACAATGTAATTGACACGTCAATGATGTGACACTTAGTGATGTTTGTCAATACCATTGTAGGTGAAGTAGAAGAGGATTAAAAGTATGTGGTATTTACTCTAACATTAATTATACAAATTAAAGTTAGAGTAAATACCATCAATTTTTAGTCGTCGTATATTTAACCTACAATGTTATTGTCAGACTATTATTAAAAGTAATTTCTCACAACAGCATCTCTAGCTGCTTTCCCTGCAGTAGTGAGTATCCGCTCGGCCACAGCTGGGGGCATTGCCCCTGTACACTGGTAGGGGGTTGTCGTCTGGCTAAAGGTCGGTGTCATTCCCTGGAGGTGGTGGCAGTCCGAGCTATGTTGTACGAAAAAAATCATTTCCCTCTTTGTGCGAGGCCTGACACGAGTGTACAACTTGTACACAGGTTAACCCTGCACTGGTCACGGTGCTTACACAAATTACGGCAGTTTTTCTATATGAATCATTGATCCTGACCAATATTCACACAGTAAACATAGAGGTGATGCAAACATGAACCATCAAAGAGAGAATCACCAGACAACATTTGTTTTAAGTGCAGGAGTTTAAAGTGTTCCGAATTGATGGGTTGACCCATGTAACATGAATAACTTGAGGCGGCATAAAACAAGCTGCTCTTTACTTGAATAAATACAAATAAAATGCATAATATGCATAATATGCGTGGCCATGAAACGAGGATGCAACATACAAGCATTTTTTTATTTTCTAAGCGAAGAAATGGGCAGTTTTGGAAGATATGTAAATGCACACACATTTATGTGTCTCACAAAACACAATTATTTAGTTTGAACTGTATTATTTTTATAAATTTAAAATTTTCACACGGTATGTTTTTTTAACCGTTTTATTTAAATGACTGTCAGATTACACCATGCGGCAAGAAATATACGACAACATTGTGATTCTTCACTCGGCGGTATTTTGATAGTCACAACTGACTTCTGCTACGGTCTCAGTTTCATCTCGACTTTCTTGAGCGAGTACGTGAGTCCAAGCCAGTGATTCCAAATGACGCCTTTGCCGAATGTAGTGTTTCCGCCACCAAGGTACAGACCATTCAAGTTGGAATCATGACAATTACTGTACCACCAGGCTCCGTTGTACCTTCGTGCACAGGATACTTTTGCCAGGTCATTATCACGGTCCTTCGTGCTGAACGCCATGCCAGCATGCACACTGAGTGAATGTCCTGCAGCATAAACTTAATCATAAACAAGGGAGAATTGTTCATTGTGAACATATAACAGAACAAATTATGATAGAACCAACTCTGTTTTCGTGATTTTAATGTAAACGTATTAAAATACACATCTTCAACACACACACACACACACACACACACACACACACACACACACACACACACACACACACACACACACACACACACACACACACACACACACACACACACACACACACACACACACACACACACACACACACACACACACACACACACACACACACACACACACACACACACACACACACACACACACACAAACAAACACACAAACACATAAACACACACACACAAGCTTGAATGAACGTTGTACCACGTATAACAAATACATATATATATATCAGTTGACTCTTTCCTTTTAAAGGGCGCACGATATTTACAGTCGAAAATATTAATTGCAGGGAAATTTATTTTCAGCGAACACAGATAACGGACAGAATTCACGGAATCGATGGTTTGAAACGGTGTTAACCCTTTTCGAAAGGAAATTACGTGATCGCTGAAGACGGATATAATATACGGAATCGAAGGTTTGAAGCAGAATTTAACACCTCAAACTAAAATTCCAGTTTTTATAAACGGTATTGTCAATACATGAGTATGTTTTTCTCGACATCGAGGACGAATTGTGGCATTTAAACATCGTGAAGCCGAACTAAGCATGAGTCGTGCAACCGCCCTGCACTCTTTTTGTACAGCTCTGACGTACAATTTGCGTACAACTAAAACTTGCTTAACATCACTGGAATTATGATAATATTTTCTTTATATAAATTATATAAAACTTGGCAAAGGTATTCGTTTTCTTTATGGGTTAATCGCGTGGTTGATAAAACGCGCAAGCCATATCGTAGCTAGGAAAAATTCCCGCTCTCGCCGCTTAGTAGTCTATATCGACAATTAAAAAGTGCACAATAAAACATCAATAGATTGTCAGAATTAATTGTCGACCATTTAGACAAGTGTTCTGTGACTTTAAAATAGAATTTAGAAGTGCTGAAAGTATATTTAATCCGATCTTAACTTGTCATTCGTTAACACGCAGCAGTAAACGAGTGCCGAAAGTGCTAAAATAGCAACAGAATTGCCTCCCGTTCGTTGTCTTCTGATTTCGCGCAGTGGACATACCATGGTGTGTCGACTGTGCGCAATCAGTAAATTCAGTGATTTACTAATTGCTTAATTTGCATTAACATTCACAACAAAATAAACGTAAAAAGCAATAATTATTAAATGTAATGTATCATGATTGAAAACGGGGCCAAGCATAGTAGTAGTATTTGTATAAGCAATTTTGTTTGTCACAAATAAATGTAATCGGGGTGTAATTTGTGTATCGAATTCCCATTTTGAAACTTTCTCAAAGTAACAACAACAATTACGTTTTATGCTTTGTCACTGTATTATCCATGTTACGTAGTGTACATTGTCACATTGCAGTGCTTTGATCACTGTCATGTGATTTATTGTCGTGCGTCGCCACTGTTTTTATCCATGTTACGTAGTGTGCCTTGTCACACTGCAGTGCTTAGATCACTGTCATGTGATTTATTGTACTGCGTCGTCACTGTTTTTATCCATGTTACTTAGTGTGCATTGTCCATAGGCATAAATAGAACACCCGTTAGTAAAACAAGACCGCTAAGCCCTTATCAGTTGACACACGATAAAGTGATGCCGGCATGGACCAGTGACATTCATGCTGCTGCACGGCAAGAACCCACTGGAGGCCCAGTGTTTATACTGTACAGCACCCAGTCTTCATCATATATCTATAGATATACAGTACTAATAAGAGATTATTACTACATAGCTATATATACCTAATACCTTCTTACGTGCACGATCTCTCCATGCACCTTGTATATCAAATATCATATTAACTATAACAGTAGCACCAATATACATGATCGAAAGTGAATTTTCTGAAGTGCTCTATACATGTATTAGGTAATGACTGCAAATTGTCAAAATCTCATTAAGCTTTATTGGACATTCTTCTCTAAGGTACCAAAAATATTCTTTTCCCATCTTCCAACACATTCCCCAGCAGCTCCATCACAGCCATTTTCACCTGCAGATCAAAATCTTTCTCGAATGTTATCTGGCCAACTTGCAAAGTCATGTAAAGAAATGTGCTCTCTCATTTAAGCTGTCAATTGTTTTAGTAGGCAACCTTTCAAATGGTTTGTCAAACAAATGCATAGAATGAATGTGAATGTTGCAATGTGTACATAATTAGTTACGTGATAGTGGTTCATACAACGAAGAAAAGGCAAACGACGATCAAAAAGGGGAGAGCCTTATTAAATGCTTAATAAAGAAAAAAATCTTATTAATGAGCTGACATCTAGTGGAGTTTTAAAAATGAGTTACAAATATGCATACACGCACGCACACATTACTTATAAAACTGAACCCTACCCCTATAACATTTTATGTTGCACCCAATCAATGACTACTGGGAAACACTTAATCACGCTCCTCCCAAAAAAAAAAACGTATCTGTAATATATTGATATTTCAGAACATTTTCGAAACTGTTACATTCATTCACATATACACTAACACAGCACAAACATTTGTGACATAAATTACCTGAAAATAACAAGATGTTAGATCCTGTAAATAACCATATTCATTGTCCCACAGCTGTCTGTAGCAAGCCTCCAAAATGTTTGTCTTGGAGAGTTTAACACTAATGCACGATGCTCACTCCAATATGAGCAACCCACTGCCCACACTTATAACACAACTGCTGGGAACACCCTCACCCAAATTAGTAATCAGTCTGTTGGCCATGCCCCATTAAGAACAAATTACATTGACAATTCTTCAAGTTAATTGGTTCCTGGTGGCATCGTCACTGGCTACTAGCCTGAGAAGTTTATACTTCTCTGGTAGCCACCTCATCTTCATTGCTTTTGTTTGCCTTATATTGAACATGATGATGGTGAGGAGGAAATACATTAACTTACTTGCTCACTTACTTACTTACTTACTTACTTACTTACATATGTTAGACAACTATTTGTAACATGCTATGTTCACACTATAAACAGTACTACCCTATGTATCATGCAGTGGATGCAACTGTTTCTGCCGTGCAATGAAATGCCGGCCAGTGGTCCACACCCGCTTCACTGCAGTGAGCTGGCTTGTCGCTCTTGTTTATAGGGGGGTGATTAATGATGTAACTCTATGGCATTGTCACACTGCAGTGTGCTTAGATCACTGTCATGTGATTTATTGTACTGCGTCGTCACTGTTTCTATCCAGGTTACGTAGTGTGCATTGTCAAACTACAGTGCTATATCTTCATGCAGGTTCACACATGGGGAGATAAAGTTTATCTAGTTGGTCCTGCTGTTGTATTGTTGTTGCAGAATGGCACGTGCTAAGACTACACGGGGTCGGGGACGGCCTGTACTGCAGAACACGTCACCCAGACAAACTCGGGCTCGATCAGCACGCGCACGAGCAGCTGCAGTGTCTGCTGCCGCCCCGACGTCTTCTGCTGCCGCCCCGTCGTCTGCTCCTGCCACGGTGTCTGCTGCCGCCGCGACGTCTGCTCCTGCCGCGGTATCTGCTGCCGCCTCGGCAGCTCCGGCAGTTGTCTCAATGGGGGCTCCGTCACCTGAATGTGCGATTCGGGAGCATTTCGAGGATGCTCCTAGTCTTCAGGCGGTGGTGCGAGATGCCCCGGAGCCAGCCTTGCCCCGGAGCCAGTAGGAACGCGACATGGAACGCCGCGTGGCATCTTCCGAGAGAATGCTGCACCCGGCGCCAGCTGCTGGTTCCCCACCTGCTGTGCAGTGCCGCACAGGTGACAGTCGGCCAGGGTCCAGGTACGCCGGAGTGGGGGAACGCTTTCCCGGTGCAGCCAGTCGAGACGAATCATTCTGCCCCGGAGCAGCCATTGCCATTTGGTTATGGTGCCAATGACAATGTCGCCCCCTGGCCTAATGCCGACTTTATGCATGTTCCAGGTAATGAGGTTTTAGGGTATCTGCCGCGCGCCACGCAGGAATTGATGGCAGTTCATAGACCTGTCCCTTCTCATTAAACCCGACCAGCTCCAGCAGCATGATTACGCCATGTCGGTACAGGTTGTTACCGCTAGCCCCACTTTCTGCGTGTCCCCGGCAAAGGCCAAGCCAAGTGAGACCCTGTCTTTTCCGTTGTGGATGCAAGCATTCCAAATGTATATGTCCGTCTATTTAACGCAGCCCGCTAACCTTCCTTGTGCCACTAAGATGTTAAAATATATCGAGGCCGTTCGAGGCCTTGCGCAGGAGGGGGCCGATTGGCGATCATACGACCAAGTTTTCAGGTGCATGCGGTACCGGGCGGGGTGGGCATGGGACCCGATCAACTGGGAGCTATGGCTGAAGGCATCTCAAACTTAGGTAGATCTGCTGCAGTCCCCAGTGTCCCCCTTTCTAGGCAAGGGCAGGGCCCGGCCCCCAACTGCCAGTCCCTGCTTTGCATTCAACAGGGGAGACATGTGTAACAAGAACACGTGTCGCTGGATGCACAAATGTAGAGTTTGCGGGGGGTCCCACCCATCGATTAGGTGTTTCAGCATACGGGCAAAACAACAGCGCCCAGGTAACCCACCTCCGCCCGGTCCCCCAGCTGGACCCTCGACCGCCACTGACTCGCCCGCTTGGGCTTGGAAGTAAGTTGCCCTCACCTGTGTCCCCAGAAGCACTCTGTAGTATTTTAGATGGTTACGATAACAATTTAGTATTTTAGATGGTTACGATAACAATTTAGTGGTATATATTTTGCATGGTTTCACTCATGGTTTTCGATTGGTTGTGTTGGATTGCCCCCACAGCGAGGGGAAGTGGTAAGTAATGTTAAATCTGCTGACGAATTTGCAGAAGTCATATATCGTAAGTTAGCAAAAGAGTTGGCATTGGGTCGCATACTTGGGCCTTACGACGTTCCGCCAACTTGTCTACGGTATAGGATTTCACCAATCATTTCAGGTGTTGTGCCGAAGAAGTCTCCCGGAGAATTAGGATGATACACCACCTATCATTTCCTGAAGGTTCCTCGGTTAATGATTTTATTCCTAAGGAGATATCGTCGGTTCAATACGCAACGACCAGGATGCGATTGATTTCATACGGCATTCACCGAAGCCTGTTTACATGGCTAAGGCGGATGTGGAATCAGCATTCCGTATTACTCCGGTCTCTCCAGCGGACAGGTCTTTGTTGGGTTTTCAGTGGAAAGGGAAATTTTTTTATGGATGCTCTCCTTCCTATGGGGTGTTCGAGCAGTTGTGCGATCTTTGAATGTTTCAGTACCGCGTTGTAGTGAAATTAGGTGTGACGGGAATGGTGCATGTCATTGACGATTTCCTGTTGTTGGCGCACTCAGTTGAAAAATGCAGTCACGATCTCATGGCTTTTGTTGCTCTTTGCAAACAAATTGGGGTCCCACTGGCACCTTGTAAAACAGTGGGCCCATCCTCTTCCATCCCTTGTTTGGGCATTATCTTGGATGCTGTCCATGTGGAGGCTCGGCTTCCTGACGATAAGATAGAGAAGGCCAGGTCATTGCTTTTAGCTTTCCAGAGTAAACAGAAAGTTACTTTTAAGGAACTTTAATCACTAATTGGTGTTCTGAATTTTGCTTGTTCAGTTGTCGTCCCCGGCAGGGCCTTTCTGCGGCGGCTGATAGATTTGACGATGGGCGTGCACAAGCCACATCATCATATCAGCTTGACCTGGGAGACTAAACTTGATCTTGGTGTTTGGATGGATTTTTTTGTATTTCAATGGTAGGTCCTTCTTCTTGGACGACAGTTTTTTTGACAGATCACTATCTCCAGCTGTACACGGATGCAGCAGGTGGTATAGGGTATAGCGCACTGTGTGGGTCAGAGTGGTTTTGTGGTGAGTGGCCAGTGGCATGGCGATCATTCAATTTCGCGGTGTTGGAGCTGAATCCTATCATGACAGCAGTGCATGTTTGGGGTGAGGCCTGGGCAAACAAAAGTGTCTGTTTTTTCGCGGACAATGAAGCCCTTTGTACCTATAACTAATAATCAAACATCGCGTGATTCACACATCATGGCGTTACTGCGTCCACTTGTATTGGCATGCTTGCGTTTTAATATTAACTTTGCAGCACGTCACATGCCTGGTCGAATTAACACTCTGGTTGATAAATTGTCATGTTTACAGGTGGACGAATTTCGACAACTGGCACCCTGGGAGAAGGTCAACCCGGTGGAAGTACCTTACAGTGTGTCCCCGGCAGGCTTAGATAATCTATAGACAAGCTGCTGCAGGCCTCCTTAGCTCCATCATCTAGGGCCCATTATGAGCGCGCTTGGAAGAAATTGGTCTCGTTGGGCTTACCAACTCGTCTGCCAGTTTCGGTGCCGTTGATGTTGCTTTTTATTGCACATTTGTCTGCCAGTGGCTCTGCCCAAGCATCCATTGTTTCCACTGTATCAGCGGTGGCTTATTTCCAGAAAATCAATGGTTTCCATGACCCATCTAATTGCTTTATGGTATCTAAGTTGTTGGCAGGAGCTCGTAATTTGGGAACGGTCCCTGATGTCCGCCTGCCTGTCACACTCCCTGTACTCAGCTTGGTGGATGTTTTACCCACAGTGTTTACATCTCGGTATAAGTGTCTTATGCTCCGAGCCATGATGGTACTGGCATTCAAAGCTTATTTGCCGATAGGGGAAATGGTACCTCGATCACGTGGCACGATACGTGGTTGTTTGCACATGGATGATGTTTTATATCCAGGGAGTTGATCACAATTTCTTTCCGGCGTTTTATGCATAGTGCGAGGTAAGGTACCCAATCCCTACAAGTGAGAGGCGAGTGCATTCAGGGGACTATAATCTACCCCGCTTCTTTTTTGCGACATTTCCAGCTGGCCAGGGGCAACGTGCATACTTCTCTGTTCGCATACCCAGATTGCTCCCCAATGTTACGTAGTGAATTTAATGTGTCATTGAAGCGACTACTTGGTTTTTGTGGCTACCAAACTAGTGCTTTTAAGGGTCACAGCTTTCGTATTGGGGCGGCCACTGCAGCCGCACTGAGGGGCGAATCGGATGCGCAGATCAGAGCGGCAGACAGGTGGACTACGGATGCGTTTAAGAAATACATTATAATTGCTTGAGTAGGAGTGTTCACTGTTCTATCTAACGGTTCTTAACTTCAGCGGTTATTTACGGTTGGTGGGGTGGTCACATGTGTCGGTGACCGATGGCGAATTGGCCCCACCTTTGTAGTTTTTTCCAGTCAGAGCTAGTGTATTTTTAAGCAGGTAGTTATATTCATAGACTGCGTGATAGCATGTAGGGCATTATGCTATTTGGTTTAAGGGTGTACTATGACAATAGTAATGCCATTGTTTATTTTATTTGTTCTAGGAATACTGCTACTGCTTTATGTGTTGAAATGTGGGCTCTATTGAACCCGACGTCCAGGAGGCTCGCATCGGGCGTAGTCAGCCTGGCGTTGGATTGTGGAGCCCACATATCTTTGTTTTAAATTTTCGGTCCAGGGGGTCTGGACCCCCTCTTTTTTGACTACCAAAAATCCATTGTAATTGCATGTCAACGGGAGACAAAGAAACAACAAAGGTCAAAATTATATATATATATATATATATATATATATATATATATATATATATATATATATATATATATATATATATATATATATATATATATATATATATATATGAGAAAAAGACAGGGTTAGAACAAAATTGTATTAAGAGAGAACGAATTCAAACTGCGTCGTCTGCATGATCACTGCGCTCTGATTGGTGTCACGGGAGCATTTAGTCAGGAATCCAGGTGTCTTTGCACTAAATTAGCATGATTAACCTAATGACCCTCCCGTTCTTTGCTCCTGTATATATATATATATATATATATATATATATATATATATATATATATATATATATATATATATATATATATATATATATATATATATATATATATATATATATATATATATATATATATATATATATATATATGCGTGGTGGCATGCAATATCTTGCGTCTGAACTGTTCAGTGTTGGCTATGGGTGTGAGCCGGGTCGCGGTGTGCCTGGTGGTCCGTCGGCAGCGGTGGCGAGATTTGAGTTTTGAGGAGGGTGCCGCTCGGGTGATCGCGCTTAATGAGAAGCTAGAGCCTTTGTGTAAAGGGGTAGACGGCATGTTTTCTGGAGACATAAGCGTCTCTGGAACAGTATCCTGGCAGTTTTCGCCGGGATGGTGTACTTTTTTCAGACATTGGAAATTACCGTTTTTTCTGGAGTATTCGAGGGGCCATGATGAAGGCGGTTAACCCGTTCATTGGCTAGATGTCTTGTAGTATTTTCACAACGAGGCAGCCATGTGTTTTGGTGGTGATTCATCTTTTTGTAATATTTAACTCGGCTGTATTTCTATTGCTGCATATTTGTATGTATGTTCAGCGGTGGCAGTTTCTGGTATTCTTACACGTGTTGGCGGTAATCGGTGTTTTTTCTGCGCCAACAGATTTTCATGGATGCGTTGGATGGGCTTCAGTCGGTTTTTATGCTGGGGCAGATTCTCGGGTAATATTTACCTCTGCTTTTAGCCAGTGTTTTCTGCTGTATCAGATTCTCGTGTTTGTACACGCCGCGTTGGCTTTAGCCGATCCTTTTTCGGTTGTGTTGCATATTCACATGTTTTTACATGCTGTTCGGGCTTTGGACCGCTTTTATACCGCGGCTGATTTCATCTTGCTGCTGTGGCTGATTCTCGTTTTATACATCGAGTTGTTCTCAGCTTTTGTTTCTGCTGCAACAGTATCGCCTGTGTGACAACTAACTTGTTTTATTGTATGACGTTTGATTGTCACTTGGCGTTATGCTGAGATTGTTTTGTCATACTACGCTGTGCTGCATCTCGTAATCGGTCCGTATGACGGGTTGTTTCGATTGCAAGTCTGATTATGTTCTGATCTTTGTTTTAGAATGCTGTGTCTGTATATTGGTTTACAGGATGCCTCCTGCGAAATCATCTCGAGGACGACCTGCTCGCCAGCAGCAGCCGACGGATCGCCAGACTCGGTCCCGCACTGCTGCCGGACGTCCTGCCACCTGCGCATCTGCTCGTTTGTCGGCAGCTTTGGGAGCCCCACCGCCTGAATGTGCGGTGCGACAGGACTTTGACGACGCGCCCGGTCTCCAGGCAGTGTTGCTCGATGACGCAGCATCGGTGCGGCGTGCATGAGAGCGTGACATGGAGCGTCACATTGCCTCGTCGGAGCGGATGCTTCACGAGATCCACTCCATGGTCCTCGCCTTGCGACCCGTGCCAGCCGCGTCGGCAGCCGCGACAACTGCGCCAGCCTCTGCCGGCAATTGGCAACCGCAACTGCACATGGACCCCCTGCCCCAGCAACATCGGGCGCATTCTGATGTGGCTCCATGGCTAAATCCTTTGACTGTAGTGGGAGTGCTCTTCATGATCCCCCTGTTGTTCATGTACACAGGAAATGGTGGCTGCCTGTTCATCCTCTGCCTTGCAGAAGATGTCCGTACCCGGATAGGATGAAGGCGAATATTTGGGCAGGTGAGTATGTTGACTTAGCGCTGATGTTGCAAAATAATTATGCTCAGCCACAGGACTATGCCCTTTCCGTCCAGTCGGCTGGGGATGGCCAGGGCCCCATTTCCTGTGTGTACCCGGCAAAAGGTAAGACCGAGTTGTTGTCCTTTCAGCAATAGCCTTTGATAGGTCTATGTCGGTCTATCTAGTGCATCCTGGTAACCTCCCTTCCGCCCTACATATGCTGAAATAGTGAAATACAAACCATCCGCAACTTATTTAAAGGGGGTGGGGTGGGGGGGGGGGTGGTCAATTGGCGACGTACGACGAGGCATTTCGCTCTCTTCGTCAACAGCGTGGGTGGGCATGGGACTCCGTGATTTGGGAACTTTGGATGAACGTTTCCCAATCATCTGCTCGTAGTTTTTTTTCCATCGGGTGGTTCTCCCTTTTAAGGCAAGGGTAAGACCCGACCGCGTTCAGCCAGTCCATGTTTCATTTACAACGGGGGGGGGGGGTGGGTTCCTGTAGGGGAGACACTTGCCGCCGTTATAACGGTCCCCACCCACTGTTCCGTTGCAGGGCCCATGAGAAGCGATATAGTTCCAGTTCCCCATCTCCGTCCAATCCTCCCGCCGGACCGTCATCTGCCCCTGGTCCGCCAGCTTGGTCTAGGAAATAGGATGTCTTCCCCTGTTTGTCCCACAGCGCTTGCAATTTAGCTTCATATTTTGTTCATGGATTGACCAATTGGCTTCAAGATAGGCTATGTGGGTGTGCCGCCACCGCCCACTTATGTGATACGTAATCTGCAGTCTGCCGACACTTTTTCCGGGGTTATAGACCGTAAACTAAATAAGAAAATAGCGCTAGGTCGGATATTAGGGCCATATGATGTTGTGCCATTTTCCCCAATTACAGGATATCTCGTCTGGGCGTTGTGTCTAAGAAAATCCTGGGTGAATTTAGAATGATTCACCACCTGTCGTACCCTGAGGGTTCTTCAGTGAACTATTTTATTCGTCAGGAGATGTCTTTAGTGCAGTATGCCACTATTCATGATGCCATTTCATATATTAAACGTTCACCGCAGTCTGTGTATATTGCTAAAGTCGATGTTGAATCTGAGTTTCGCATTATGCCCGTCTCACCAGATGAACGCCCTTTGCTGGTATTTCAGTGGCTAGGGAAGTTCTATATGGATGCAGTTCTCCCAAAGGGCTGCTCTAGTTCTTGTGCCATTTTTGAATATTTCAACTCGGCTTTGGAGTGGGTTGTAAAGCATAAGTTGGAAGCGAGTGAAGTAGTGCATGTGATCGATGATTTTCTCTTTGTGGCCCATTCCGCGGGTAAATGTGAACATGACTTGATGGCTTTTATTGACCTTTGCAACCAACTTGGGGTACAGCTTGCGCCCGGTAAAACTGTAGGTCTCTCTTCTTCCATCACATTTTTGGGGATAATCTTGGATGCCGTCCGCATGGAGGCGATACTGCCCGACGACAAACTGTTAAAGGCCGGGGCTTTACTCTTAGAGTTCACACGTAAATAGAAGGTTACACTTAAAGAGCTTCAATCCCTCAAATGTGTACTGAATTTTGGTTGTGCCGTTGTTGTCCCAGGTAGGGCCTATCTGCGAAGACTGCTCGACTTAACTATGTGATGATTTAAGCCGCACCATCACATTCGCTTGACACGACAAGCTAATTTAGATCTGGGGGTATAGCTAGACTTTTTGACACATTTCAATGGTAGGTCGTTTTTCTTGGATGAACACTTTCTTACAGGTTACTACTTACAACTGTACACAGATGCAGCTGGTGGCATGGGTTATGGGGCGATTTGCGGGCCAGAGTGGTTTTATGGTGTGTGGCCAGTAGCATGGCGTTGCTATAATGTGGCTGTTTTAGAATTGTATGCAATTATGGTAGCAATGCATGTGTGGGGTTCTGTTTGGGCTAACTAGGGTATCTGTTTCTTCACTGACAACGAAGCCCTTGTTCCTATTATTAATAAGCAAACATCGCGGGAGTCCCATATCATCGCATTGCTATGTCCACTGTTATTGGCGTGCATCAGATTTAATATTAACTTCGCTGCATCCCACATACCAGGTCGGTGTAATATTCTCGCTGATAAACTGTCGCGTTCACAGTTGGACGAATTCCGTGTGTTGGCGCCCTGGGGGACGGTCAGTCCAAGGGAAGTGCCGTACCATGTATCCCCAGCCGGCTTAGTGATTCTTTAGAGCTCCTGCTGACAGCGTCACTAGCACCGTCATCCAGGGCCCATCATGTGCGCGCTTGGAAGAAATGTGTAGCCTTTTATGGTTCGACAGATGTTCCCTTGTGCTTGCCAGTTTTTGTTTATATGATCTTGCTGTTTATTGCGCATATATTTGCATTATATTTGGCTTTCTCGTCCATTGCGTCAACGGTTTCAACTGTGGCTTATTTCCACGAGGTTAATGGGTTTACTGACCCATCTAGTGCATTTTAACAAGATTTAACAACACTGCCATCCCAAACAACAAGTTCCAGATGGCAAGTGGACAAGGAAGACATTGGCTTATCGTGAGTCGAACAATTGTCTCATCTCATGTGTAGCCCGCTCTTAGCAGATATATATCAATTCTATTTTAAAACATATTCACACTACCAGCATTAACACAATCATTCGGCAGTTTGTTCCATTCATTTATCACCCTCTGTGAGAAAGAGTACTTTCTCATGTCCAACCTACACTGCTCCTTAACTAATGCTGCTTTGTGTCCTCTGGTTCTACTGCCTTCTTTAAGTTTGAAGAACATATTCGTATCAACATCCTCATAACCGTTCACTATTTTAAACACTTCTATTTGGTATCCTCTTAATCTCCTGGTATCTAGCGTTGTCAAACCACATTGTAATAAGCGGCTTTCGTAACTAAGGTCTCTCAATTCTGGAATCATTTTAGTTGCTCTTCATTGTATTCTTTCTAGCTTGTCTATGTCCTCCATGCTTGAATACAATATTCTAAGTGTGGTCTAACTAAAGTAACAATCTTTGATGTGGCACTTTATCGAAAGCTTTCTGAAAATCTAATTAGACAACATCCACTAGTGACCCGTCATCTGCCCACTTTCTAATTTCTTCAAAAAAACATAAGAGATTGGTTCGACATGACCTTGCTTTAATGAACCCATGTTGAGATGCATTTATTAATTTATGTTTTATAAGGCATTCCACCATGTGGTCTCTAATTAATGTTTCGAGTAATTTACATACAACTGGTGTTAAACTCTCTGGTCTGTAATTTTCTGGCTTGTTCCTCGATCCCTTCTTAAATAGCGGCGTTATGTTTGCTTCTTTCCATTATGAAGGAACTATTAATATGTCTGTTCCGTCCGCTTTCTAGATATAGATGTTTCAAAATAAATGTTGTGTTTCTACTGGTACAGTCCAGTTCTCATATCACATTTCCACGAAGCTGATTTATTGTTCAATTCCCACTACTAGTTAATTTCCTCATCAACCCATTTAAATAAACCACTTATCCACCTGTTAAAGCTAAAGGGGTACATGACGTTTACACTATGATACAGCGATGCAAGCACAGGTCAGTGACATCCACGCTGCATTACAGCAAGAACCCACTGGAGACGACCTTGCACATGTTTTATCAAACAAATGCGATCGAAAAGGGCCTCTGTAAATGCAGATGACTTAATATTGAAAAAAAATATAATTCATGAGTTGACATCTAGTAGAGTTTTGAAAGAGTTACAAATATGCGGTATGTGCAATTTCCAGTGCTGCACAGCGAAATGCTGTTCCTCATCAGTATTCTGCGGAGGGCTAACTTGAAATGCTTTACAATAGGGTTGTTGTTCCTCCTTCCTCTGTGTCTGGGTGATAAGGTCAATGCTGATGTTGATGAGTGATTTCCTCGCTACTGCAAAACCAATTATTGCCGTTTTGCCACGTCCTGCTCTCCGTGGTCTGCCCTTGTCGTCTTTCAAGTTCATTATGTAGTCATATATTTCTTCCAGAAATTGTTCCCACTCCCCCATATTTTCTAAACACAATGGAGGTTTGATCCTCTTCCATGTATATTTTTTGTGTTTAGTAGATCGAAAAAGCTATCAACTTTTCGAAAGAAATGTGTGGTTTCCTCACTTCCTCCTTGGCCGTATATTCTCGGAGGAAGTCTGTGGCATCGGCCACTGACGAACTGATGGTCCGTGCTACAACACGGACATTCATATTGTGCACGTAGTACTCAATGCGCGTTTTGCATCAAACACCTGCGTTGACATTGATTCCGGATTTGATCAACAAAGCTAGACAATCAGGCGACAGTGTGCTTCCAATGTCCTGTTACGCTTGCAAACACCAAAGCTTCAGTCGTCAGCGTCAGGTAATCTGCAAATCCAACATAACATCTGCCAACTGGTTCACCGACGATTTCTTTGTGAATTGCCATGGCGTCTAAAATGAAGACGCAGTCTTTCATCCATGGCTTGCTTTGGTAGGAGTGTCGATCACCTGTGTTCATGATGACAGTCAACTAAACAAGTTTTGTGAAATTAAGGATTCTTACATATGAAACAAGATGTTAGATCCTGTTTTCTGTCGATTCGTACAGCTGCAATCGACACAGGAAATAACCACATTCGTTGTCCCACATTTGTATCCAGCATAGCCTCCAAATATCGTGGAGAGTTAAACAGTAATGCATGCTGCTCACTCCAGTATCAACAAACCCAACTGCACACACTTATTAATACATTTGTTTTTGATTGAGTTATCACCATGACAATATTCAACAGTGCAGGGGCAGCAACCCTTCCCGGGATCTGGACACGCTACCACATGGGAAGGAACTTAGCAAATGGAATTCCACCCTCGCAAGTGCAGTGTCCTCCACATAACGAGAAACAAACCTGGTGGACAGCATGTAAACATTATCTACAATGAAACCGTCCAAATTTTATAGCCAGATGGCGCCACATACATTAAAGCACCACCACTTTAACACGATTCCGGCGACAATTATGATAGTGGGTGTGTGGAAGAGAGTGGGACGTGGGAGGTTGACCTCAAAAAAGGTGGGAGCCGGGAAGTGGGTTAGTGGGAGGTGGATTCTTAAAATTGGTGGGAGGTTGGCCCCCAAAACAGGTGAGAGATGGGATGATGGCAAGCCTATACAGGTGGGAGGTTAGAGGTTGAGACCACTGCACACCATCTCATGCTAGTGTATATACAGCGTACGTCTAAATTATTAGGATTATCGTCGACTAGCTGAATTAATAAAGGTAAAACCACACGTGGTTTTTTTGGTGAAATTTAACAGTTTGAGAGAGTGGGATATTTAGTAGCGGGTTGGTGAGACGGGAAATTGGGTCGAACATTCGATATCCCGGATTGGGCGGTGCTTCCGCATAGGCTGAAGTGTAGGATTCTTAAGTGGGACACAAATAGTGGACGAATGTTACGTTGCTGTGAAGTACAACTAAGGATAGAGCGTCTTGGTACCCATGTTCGAGAACAAGTATAAAAGGCAACGTGATATTGCTATTATCTGATGGGAAGGGCGTCATGTGGAAAGTTGGTATACCCTCTAATCTTTCAACAAACTGGCAACAGTTCCTGCGGATTGGTGCCAACAATATATAGTTGCTTTCTTGACAATGCACATCACACATATGGTAACCACTAAGCGGAAATCTTCAGTATAAGCGACCCCCATTAATGGCGAAACTCTTCCGTCTCAATGCCACCACCAAAAAATTATCTGACGAAATGAAACTCTTCAGTCTCACTGTCTCAGCGGCCCACCAAAGTATGTCTGATCAAGCGAAACCGTCCAGTCTCAACGGCCCCAGAACTGTATCTGACGAAGCGTTCAGACACATTTTTAGTGTCAGTGGCCGCCCCTCCCCAAAAAAAAATTAAAACATGCCCAAGTCGCACTGTCAACTTTGTCTCAGCGGCCCAAAACAATTATTCCGATGAAGCGGAAATGTACAGTTTTAGCGGCCCCAGAATATGTCTGACGAAGAGGATCGCTTCATCAAGCAATATTTTGCCCGAAGAAGCGAAACATTTCAGTCACAGCGACTGGCAAATTTGTTTTAATAAAGCGGAAATCTTCCGTCTCAACGCCCCCCTCCCGTCCCCCACCCCGCAGATAAAAATGGTCTCAGGCCATCAAATGTGTATCTTGTTAAGCGGAACTCTTTTATCTCATCGGACCTCTAAAACGTTTTTGTCTCAGCGCGAGGGGTGTGTACGCACCCAACGCACCCCCTCCAGCCGGCGGGCCTGATATATACTGTTTGTGTGCGTACGATGACTATCTGTGTCTGACGACGCGGAACTGTTCAATCTCAGTGGCCGCCCCCCAAAACAAAATCGCTTCACAACGTTGAAAGATGAAAGCACACGATCCGCGTGGAATTCTTGAAGTTTTACGTGGGTTACTCTACAGATACAGAGACGTCCGTCGCCGGAAAAAGACTTCCGAAATATGCACGACGAAGCATACGAAGGTTCTGCGAAATGACCGGGAAGATTAATTCTTTGGTTCAGACAAATAACACAAAAAGTGGTGCAAACAGTCATGTACTGATTGTGTGCATATACCATGAAAACCCCCACACACGGGAGGTCACTGCTCTTGTAAGGCCATTACACCTTTAAATACGAGTTGGCTTGAAATAATAAGGTTTGGCTTTGTAACAAGGAACTACTATATTGGTATGTATGTGTGCGTGCGTGCGAGCGTGTGTGCGACCGTGCGTTCGTAGTGCGTACATGCGTAGTTCGTGCGTGTGTATCCTGCATACATTTGGATAACTAGAAATTCTGCTACCTGGTGGTTTCTATTGGACACCCCCGTTTTCCGGGGCTGGATGCACCCATGACACACTGACACGAAAATCATTCATTGTGACCATATCGCAACTGTGTATTCGTTATTTTAATGTTAACTGCTCGTGTTAATGCCGCTAAGTTACTTAAATATACATATTTCAGGCTCATGCACTTGAACGAACGCAGTGTTAGGTATACATTACACCTATTTCGTGATATTTGTGGAGATCGCGAAATGTTTCGTGGCATTAAAATTGAAAAATCGGACGGAGTCCGTCACGCTCGGGTAAACTTCATCCTTACCTACTATGGCTATGACACAACCGTGGCCTTTTAAAATTGTTCTTTAATTGTTTTACAAGATGACATGTCATTCTTTGGGGTATCCCAAAATATAGATCAACATGCATTTCATATATGTAATATATTGTAAACATGATTTTATATATAGACTCTTTCTTTTTAAAGCAGATAATATATAATTACAATCGAGAAAATAAAGTGTTGGGAAATTGATTTTCAGCCAACGCAGAAAACGGACGGAATTCAGAGAATCCATGGATTCAAACGGCAGTCACCCTTTTAGAACAGAAATTCCGTGCTCGTGGAAAACGGACAGCATATACGGAATCGATATTTTTAAACAGAATTCAACACCTCAAACTGAAAAAGCAATTTGTGCAAACGACTTTACAAATACAGGAATACATTTACCATCACATCGATTTTAATTTGCGTACAATAAATATAAACTTGTTTGATATATCTGAATCGGTGATATTATTTTCTTTATATTAATGTTATCAAACATGGCAAAGGTATGCGATTATGTTATGGGTTAATCGCGTGATTGATAAAAAGCCCAAGCCATATTGCAGCTATGACCAATTCCTGTTCTTGCCGCTTAATAGTCTAATCGGTTATTAAAATGTGCGCCATAAAACATCAACAGATTATCAGAATTTTCGGCCATTTAGAACATTGTTCTACGACATTTAAATAGTATTGAGAAGTGCTAAAATACATTTCGCACGATCACGTCGTCTCATTCGCCTGCACGCAGCAGTAAACAAGTGCCCGAAGTGCTAATACAGCAAACAGAAATGCCTCCCGTTCGTTGTCTGATATGTCTACGCGCAAACAGTAAATTATGTAATGCATTAATTGCTTGATTTGCATGAAGGTTAAACATTCACAGCAAAATGAACATAAAGAGCAATAATTATTAACCGTACTGTGTAATGACATAGAAAAGGGGCAATGCATGGTAGTATCATCTTTATAAGCAACTTTTTGCCAAAAATAAAAGTAATTGGCGTTTTTGAAACAAAGCACACATCTACATGATGGATAATGTACAACCTAATTTCCACAAGACAAGGCCTTTACCAGTCCCACTTAGAGATACAGTGGAAGCTGAGCTAAGCAGGTTGGAACAAGATAACATTATAAGGAAGGTAGACCACAATGACTGGTCTGCTCCCATAGTGGTGTTGCCGACAGCGAACACAACTGCGAATTTGTGGAGATATCAAGGTAACCGCCAATCCGAATGTTGAACTGGGACATTACCCATTACGCAATGTGGAAGATCTATTCGCGTCACTAGCCGGTAATAAAGTGTTCAGTTATTTTGATATATTGCACACGCACACACACACACACACACGCACACGCACACGCACACGCACACGCACACGCGCACGCGCGCACGCGCACGCACACGCACACACACACACACGCGCGCAAGCACGCACGCACGCACACACATACACACACACTCACACAAACACACACACACACACACACACACGCACGCACGCGCGCACGCACGCACGCACACACACACACACACACACACACACGCACGCACACACACACACACACACACACACACACACACACACACACACACACACACACACACCAACAGTTGGAGCTGGATGCCGAGTCAACACTATGTGACCGTGAACACCCACAAGGGAATATATCGCTACGTACGTATGCCATACGGGGCAAAGCAGTGCTCCAAGTATCTTCCAGTCGATTAAGGATCAGATCCTGAAGGGATGGATCATGTCATGTGCTTGCAAAAATGCATTTTTATCAAGGCTGAGTCGGAGTAAGAACATATTCGTGTTCTGAATGAAGTACTCACACGCCAGGAGACGTCAAGCAGTTGCTTTCCTAAATGGCGTTGATCCACTACCAAGTTTGTACCTCGGATGTTTACCGTGCTGCGTCCACCAACTGCTGATAAAGGAACTTACGTGAGATGGCAATACTCCAGAATGTGACAAGGCCATAACCCAGTGCAATGAGCTGCTGTTTTCACAGAAGGTACCGGTTGACTATGACAGTCGTAAGCCATCATGGTTGGCTACCGGTAGTTGTTGGTGCGGTGTTTTCACACATCATGGAGGAAGGACACAGTAGTTAAAACAATTCCACCAGAACCTATTCGGACGCTTGCTCACATTGATCACTGACCACAATCCGTTATTAACGATCCTCAGCCCCAAGATCCTCGGCCTCCCCCCGGATGCAGCGTTGGACACTCATGTTACAAGCGTACACCTACGAGATAGAGTACCGGAAGCCTGAGGATCACGGGAACGCCGATGCGTTGCTACGTTTCCTTTCGGCTGTAGAACGAACCGCGGATGAGCCTGGAATCTACCAAGTGCCGTATGTTAACGGTTCTGATATTGCAGAGAAGGCGGGATCCAGTGCTATTGTTGAGTACAATGATATGCAGCCAAGAAAGGTACATATAAATGTACAAGTATATTTCACAAAGCGAGTAGAGTTGTCTTCAGAACAAGGATGTTTGTTGTGTGGTTCACGCGGTGATATTACACCAACCTGTCATAAGGTAATGACAGGTGGACTCCGTGCTGAATACAGAGGCGTCAGCCAAACACTCCGCCACACTCCGCACACTCGCTACACACCGCCACACTCCGCAACACACCGCCACACACCGCCACGCTCGCCACACTCGCCACACTCGCCTCAATCCGCCATACTCGCCACACTCGCCACACTCCGCCTCACTTGCCACACTCGCAACACTCACCTCAATCTGCCATACTCGCCACACTCGCCACACTCCGACTCACTTGCCACACCCCGCCACACTCAGCCACACACAGCCACACTCGCCACACTCGCCTCACTCCGTCACATTCCGCCAAACTCCGCCACACTAGCCACATACCGTCTCACTCCGCCACACTCCGCCAAACTCCGCCACACACCGCCACACTCCACCACACTCCGCCACACTGGCCAAACTCGCCACACTCCGCCACACTCCGCCACACTCGCCTCACTCCGCCACACTCCAACACACTCCGACCCACTCACCACACAGCGTCGCTACGTGTACGTAGGTCACTATAGGCTAACTGCTGAAAGTGATTCTTATTGGTTTGTATCTGAGTATATAGTGCGTGTGATACTGGATGTGTTGAAATCAGCCAATGTTTCATCACCTGAAAGTGTTTATTAACAAGAAAGAATCAGATCCATCTGCCAAGGAACCGCAAAGTAGGAATGTGGTTTACTCATGTTGCGATACGTTGGTGACGAACGTTATACAAAAAATTATATATTCAGAATTTGTAATAGCACATGTCATGTAGGACTCTTGGCAATATATTGGTATGAGACCTTAACTTGCTGTCTCCTGTTGTATTAGTTTGAATCTAATGAACGGTCAGTTTCTATACAATTTTAAAGCGTATCTTTTGCCGAAAGCATACAAACGTGCATGTATGCACGTTTTTATGTTTGTATTATATTATACAATCACCTGCCGTTCCGATATAGGCTCCGAGTGAAAGTTGGTACTTGTCGCCTTCGGAAGCAACTGTGAATTTAGAGTAAACTGTATTATCTGGTTGCGTTTTCAACGTCCTCCTTGTCGATTCGTAGTGTGTATCGTGCATGCAATGTCACTTCATGCAGATAATCATTGCGTAAAATGTACAATGTATCACTATATATGCAATTTCTACAAAACAAACGATCACAATGATAACAAAATCAACACCACCTTTACCAATAACATCGATGTCAGTGACAATACCTAACCTCTCCACAGAACCGGCATGATGACAACGAGATTGTGTGTGTGGGTGTGTGCGTCTAAGCTTGCGTGCGTGCGTGCTGACGTGGGTGCGTGAGTGCTCTCTTGCGGGTGTGCGTGCTTGCGTGAGCGTGTGACTTCTTTAAATACTTTGTTTGTTTTATTTAAAAAATATTAATAATATGCGACTTTTCTCCTTAATTTTGCTGCATACAGAAATCCAGTCTGAACATGTTTTTTTCAAATTAAACCCCCTCGCCCATGGCGAAGAAATTTATTTGGTGTCAATTTGTAGTGTGTAAATATTGTTGTAATGGAAACAGTCAGTTTACAAAAGAGTTGCGTAGTTTTGTTAAAATACTCGAAAGATTTGATTTTGATCGTAACTTGCGAAAGTGTATATATCCTTATATTATATTATAATATATAGACTCAGGCCACTCTTTGGCTATTACAGAAAGGTACAATGTTTCACGAGACGAGCGAAAAATCGTGTTGAAGAGGGACCTGTAACCCAAATCAAGTCGACCTCCATATTAATGTGAATTACGTTTCAAACAACGTGTAGAAATGTCTAGCTAATATTTGTATCAATGTGAACTTCTGATCGTTCGTGTTTTTTGTTGTGCAAAATAAGTGAAATCACAATGTGTTGTTTTCTTATTGTATCAAAAGTTTGAATGGAATTAGTGTCAGTCTTTCACCCACCAAGCCAGAATTCGCCAGACACGTGGCCGAATCATTCCTCATTTAGAATACTGTATGCAAGCGTGGATACCATATGGTAAAAAGGATATAGATACGCTTGAACGCATACAGAAGAGAGCAACTAAAATTATTCCAGAACTGAGAGACTTTAGTTATGAGGAGCCCCGTAAAATAATGTGGTTTAACAACCATAAAAACAAGGAGATTTTGAGGAGATCAGATTGAAGTGTATAAGATATTTATTTATATGAACATATTGATACAAATATGTTTTTCTCACTCAAGAAAAATAGTAGAACTAGACGACATTAAGTAAATTTAGTAATGGATCAGTGTTGATTGGATATGAGGAAGTACTCGTTCTCACAGAGGACAATAAAAAAATGGAACAAATTGTCTACGGATTGTGTAACATGTTTAAAAATATCCACTTGCCATCTGGGCCTTTGGCTTGGATGGCAAATCTTGTTAAATCTGTGTTAAATCTTGCAGCTGGCCCAGACGTGGAAGAAGTCGACGGAGCCGTCCTGTCTACGTTGGAACACCTACACGTGACAACGAACACGTACAAATGACAATGAACACCTACGTGCAATGTTCACTACATCCACCGCGCCAACTTCCGGGCAAGGAAATGTATGTAGCCTAGTGCAGAACAAATGCTCATAAGGACCGCGGAAGGACATTTTATGATGATGATGCAGACCTTGTAATTGACTGGGTGTCTTGGCTGTCCGCTCCTGACAGTAATGAACTCGCTTTCTGCACCTGCAAGAAGCTCCAAAAACACATGATAAATCACGTGTATCTCTTTGGTCAAGGTGTGTACGATTGTACTTTGACAAGTAGATCTCAGGTAAGATCATGAGGCGGTTGGTACCACTCATTTACTTGGTGCAAGTCCGTGCCCAGCGTCGCCAGGTGTATGTAGATCACTATGGGTTAACTGCTGAACATTCTCATCGGTCTGTAGCTGGGTATACAATGTGCACTGAGTATACAATACTGAGTATATAATGTGACACTGAGTATACAATGAGTATACAATGCATATGACACTGGATTTGTTGAAATCAGGCAGTGTCCTTTCACTTGTGTGTGATGAGAGTGTTTGTCAAACAGAAAGAACCACATCCATTTGCCAAGGAATCGACTGGACGTAAAGTAGGAATGTGGTTTCACTATCTCTATTGTTTACTCATGTTGCGATACGTTGGTGAGGAAGATTATACAAAGAAACGATACATTCCGGATTTGTAATAACACCCTGTACATGTAATCATGTAGGATGATTGGACTCTTGGCAATGTTGACCGGTGACGTTTATGCTAAAGAGGAAGCAATATTATAGATTAGCGTGAGACAGTAACGTGGTGTCACCAGTTGTATTAGTTTGAAACTAATGAACCGTCGGTTGCTATTATATTGTAAAGCGTATCTTTGCTATTCGATGATAAAACGTTTTCCCGTCCAAGTTTTGTATGTATGTATCCACGTGTGCATGCATGTATCATATTATATAATCACCTGCCGTTCAGGTGAACGCTCCAAGTGAAAGTTGGTACTGTTGATGATGATGATGCAGACCTTGTAATTGACTGGATATCTTGGCCATCTGCCCATGACAGTAATGGTCTCGCTTAGTGCACCTTCAAAAAAGCTAACAAAACACATGATAAATCACGTGTGTCTCTTTGGTCAAGGTGTGTACTATTGTTCTTTATCTATGCTAATTAAGCTGTCAAAACGAGTTGACCAAGAAGACCATTGCTTCCTTTCTTTCAGTAAAAGCGAAGTTGGGCCCAGAGCGACGAACCGTCGCAGGACGTTGTCATGATTTAGGGGTTGAGAAATTAAACATGTGTGAAAGTGGTTTGTGCAACGAGGTACATGCGTGGAATGTGTTACATTGTTAGCCCACTGGTCAGGTGGAACACGGCTGATCGGTGTTATGTAATATGCGACTATGTAGTTATATCAGTAAGTGGTGCGCTGTCAAAGAAGCGTTGCAAAATTCTCCTATAGGATCTACTATTAGCATAGTTAGCCTAGGATCGGTAGGAATATACACTGCGCTATTACATAGTACAGTTGTCCTACACAAGCACTGGTGTGTAGCTATAGAGAAAATGCGGTGTAATGGAGGAAACACACATTGACATACGGGATGGATACAAAAGGTGACAGGAGAAGCATATGAGAAGGATGCTGAGACCCCATTGAGACGGCCAGTTGAATGTTCAGGATAAAACTAGTGAAGTGTTGATGTAATGTGACGGAGTTAGGTGATATAGGCTTTTACTTAAGCGGAGAAGGGGGAGGAAACCACACTGATTTGGTGGTGCACGGATGTGCGTATTTACTCTGCGACGGGCCGAAGTGAGCTAGACGTAGACAATTATTTGGCAAAGCAACGCAGTTGTCCCCGGAGTATCGGGCTATCGGGCTATTGGGCGGAATTGAGGCACATAGCTGAACCTGGAAATGGCGTTTCATGTCAACCGAAAGCAGGCGATCTTCGTGACTTGGGAAAGGGACCGCCCGGTCACACCGCGCAGAGATACACCGCCCGTCGTCCTGCGGGACCGCTGCATGGACGTCACCGCCCGAGAGTGTCGTACTGCATATACATCGATAACTCGATGGAGAACATTGTGGCGTCCGCCGTTGATGTACTGTTTATATAGTGATTTTTAGCTGCCGATTGTCCTGAGCATAGGAACTGGGTAATTCAGAGGCTACAGTGTTGTAGATTTATTTTGAGAGACCAAACGCGTCCATGGTTTGGAGTAGCCCTTGTAGTAGACTCGTTTTATTTGTTATGTTACCCGATAGTGAATACAATTCACATGGAAATTCATATGTGTTCGTCCTTTCTATGATTAATCTGCCGCGCTAGATATTACAATCTAAATACACAACAAATCAAGTCTTGCTCCACCTGGCGTTTTGATCGACGTCTTACGAAAAACAAAGACTGTCACCATCGGCTGAAACCGTACGCACATGCTTACAACGTAAGGAATCGTGTATTTCTCTAATTATATACGTCTTTTTTCTGTTTCATTCCTTTGGTGTATGTACTTTGATGGGCTATTTGTGAAGGTGTGGAGCGATGTGCGATTGGCTAAAAACAACAAACTACATTACATACACATGTACTGTGTGTGGTGTGTGTGTGTGTGTGTGTGTGTGTGTGCGTGCGTGCGTGCGTGCGTGCGTGCTTGCGTGCGTGCGTGCGTGCGTGCGTGCCCGTGTGTGTGTGTGTGTGTGTGTGTGTGCATACGCGCGCGTTCATTCGTTCGTGCATGCGTGCGTGTGCATTAAATCAACATGTCTTTCATTAAACGTAGTCGCATGTAGTATAGTATAGTTTACCTATTTTGTACTGATCAAGGGAATACAATTACTTATTATCTAAAAACACGTAATACTAACAATTAAATGAGTACACTGTATCATTAAGAAATCTCCTCTTCACAACAGAACACACTCTGATATAGTATCTAATTTGAAAGGCTACATACTAACCATTCTTTATGCGGGGCCATGCAAGAGTGCACCACTTGTACAATGGTTAATCCTGCACTGGTCATGGGTGCTTACAAAAACGTTCGCAGTTTTTTCTATATGAATAATATATCCTGACCAACATTCACACAGTAAGCACAAATGTCATGCAAACATGTACCATCAAAGGTAGAATGATCAGACATTTTTTTACAGTGCAGTAGTTTAAAGTGTTCCGCAATTATGGGATGACCCATTGATGGGTTGACCCATGTAACATGAATAACTTCAGGCGGCATAAAGCAGGCAGCTGTTTACTTGAGTAAAATTAATATAAGTAAAATGCATAACATGCATCGCGTTGAAATACACCAAAGACGAGGGTGTCACACGCCAACAGTTTTGTTAACAGGAAGATATTTGAAACAAATTGTCACAAAACACTATTGTCCTGTTTGAACTGTATTATCTTGATAACTTATTTAATTGTTACTAACGGTATGTTTTATTTTGAACCTTTTTATTTAAAAGATTACACCATCCGGCAAGAAATACGTAAAAACAATATATACGACACCGTTGTGATTCTTCATTCGGCGGTATTTCGATATTCATAACTGACTTCTGCTACGGTCTCAGTTTCATTTCGACTTTCTTGAGCGAGTAGTTGTGTTGATGCCATTGATACCAATTGATGCCTTCGCCCTTGGCAGTGTTTGCGCCACCAAGGTACAGACCATTCAAGTTGGAGTAATGACAGCCCTTGTGCCACCAGGCTCCCTTGTACCGTTGTGCTCAGTGCAGACTGTGCACGTCATTGTCACGGTCCTTTGTGCTGAACGCCATGCCAGCATGAGGTGTGAATGAATCTCCTGCAGAATAAACAATGTCATCAACCCGCGAGAATCGTTCATTGTGAAAATATAACAGAACACATTATGATAGGATCAACTCTGTATTCGTTATTTTAATGTTAATGCAGTAAAAGGACTAACATACACAACATCAAGACACTCAAACTTGAATGAACACTGTACCACGTATAACATATACCTATCAGTTTGTTGATTAAAGTTCGGTCCGGTCACGCTTGGGTAACCTTTATCTTTTCTTTACGAATATCTAGACTCGTTCCTTTTAAAGCGCGGATGATATTACAATCGAGAAGGTAAATTTTAGGGAAACTGATTTTCAGCGAACGCACAAAACGGACGGAATTCACGGAATCGATTGGTTTGAAACGGAATTCACCCTTTTCGAACGGAAATTCCGTGATCGCAGAAAACGGACAGAATAAACGGAATAGATGTGTTTTAAACAAAATTGAACACCTCAAACTGAAATTCCAATTTATATATACGACATTACAAAAACATAAGTATATTTTGCTGCACATCGAGGAAGAACTGTGGCATCTAAACAGCGTGAAGCTGAACTAAGAGCCATGACACGTGACCGCCACGCACCCTTTTTTGTACAGCTCGCACGTGCAATTTTAATTTGCGTACAATTAAAACTTCTTTCATATCACTGAAACTATGATACTTTTTTATAAATTATATGAAACTTGACAAAGGTATGCGTTTATTTTATGAGTTAATCGTGTGATTGATAAAGCGCGCAAGCCATATCGCAGCTAGGACAAATTCCCGCTCTCGCCTATGCCGACAATTAAAATGTACACCATAAAACATCAATAGATTGCTAGAATTTACGACCATTAAGACAATTATTCGGATACATTTAAATAGTACATCGAATTACAGAAAGCACTTTTCGTGCAATCAATGCATGTCATTCGTCAGCACGAAGCAGTAAGCGAGTGCCGAAAGTGCTTAAATAGCAAAGAAATTGCCTCCCTTTCTTTGTCTACTCTTTGCGCGCAGTGGACAAACCATGGTTTATCCACTGCGCACAATCAATAAATTCAATAATGTACTAATTGTTTGATTTACATTAGCATTCACAACAAAAAGAAAGCAAATAACATTACATATTAAATGTAATGTATCATGATTGAACACGGGGCCAAGCATGGAAGTAACATTTTTATAAGCAAGTTTTTTTGTCAGAAATAAATGTAATCGGGGTGTAATTTGTGTATCAAATTTCCATTTTAAAACTTTCGCGCGCACATCTACATGATGGATAATACACAACCTACTAACAAAAAGGCAAGGTCTGTACCATACGCATTTCGAGATCAAGTGGTACCTGAGCTAAGCAGGTTGGAACAAGAGAACATTATAAGGAAGGTAGACCACACCGACTGGTCTGCTTCCATAGTGGTGGTGCCGACAGCGAACAAAACTGTGAGAATCTGTGGAGATATCAAGGTAAACACCAATCCAAATGTTGAACTGGGACATTACCCATTACGCAATGTGGAAGATCTCTACGCGTGACTATTCGGTGGTAAAGTTTTCAGTTTACTTGAGATTTTGCACGCATACCAGCAGTTGATCCACTACTATGCTAAGTTTGTACTCCTTATATGTATCGTGCTGCGTCCAATACACCAACTGCTGATGAAGACACGTATGTGGAAAAGTGAATCCTCCAGAATGTGACAAGGCCATAACTCAGTGCAATGAGGTGCTGTGTGCACAGCAGGTACTGGTTGACTCTGACAGTCGTAGGCCATCACTGCTGGCTGCATATGCCTCACAGGTAGTTATCGGTGCGGGATTTTCATACATCATGGAGGACGGAGGCAGACGTTTTGACGATCATCTATGTAATTAACAAATTCAATCAGTACCTATACGGAAGCTTGTTATCATTTATCACTGATCACAAGCCGTTATTGACGAACCTCGGCCCCAAGACGATTCTGCCAACATTAGCAGCACTATGGGTGCAGCTTTGGGATCTCATGTTACAAGCGTACACCTACGAGATAGAGCACCGGACGTCTGAGGATCACGGGGAGGGCGATGCATTGTTACGTTCGCAAATCATGTAGATACAAATCAACAAGTGTACTACAAAAAGCGCAATGAATTGTCTACAGAACAAGGGTGTCTGTAGTGTGGTTCACACGTTGACATGATCCACATGTCACCTGGTGATGTTACATGAACTACGCGCAGAACAAAGGTGCATCAACAAAATCAAAGCATTGGCCAGCAGCTATGTTTGGTGGCCAGGAATGGATGCGGTTGTCGAGAGTATGGTGGAGAAATTTCTTCTATGTCATTCGGTGAAGAAATATCCTGCTGCGGCCCCACTGCGTGCTTGGCCATGGCCCACACGTTTATAGCAGATGATCACATTGGCTTTATGGACAAGTACGGTGTGAACTACCTGATCGATGTTGACATACATTCCAAATGGTTGGATGTTGTAACAATGACGTATGCTACAGCGGGAATATCATTGATGTTCCGAGAGTTTTGTATTTCTCTCATGGTCTTCCGGATGAGATTGTACCCGACAATGGACCATAGTTCACCGCGCATGATTTCAAGATAATTATATATATATATATATATATATATATATATATATATATATATATATATATATATATATATATATATATATATATATATATATATATATATATATATATATATATATATATATATATATATATATATATATATATATATTAATATATATATATATATATATATATATATATATATATATATATATATATATATATCTTGAAATCATCAATTATATATATATATATATATATATATATATATATATATATATATATATATATATATATATATATATATATATATGGATATATATATATAACTAAGCCACACTACGCCGAACTCCGCCACACTCCGCCTTATTCCGCCACCCTCTGCCGCCCTCGCCAAACTGCGCCGCACTCCGACACACTCCACCACACTCGCCACACTGCGCCGCTGATGTGACGAGAGTGTTTGTCGACCAAATAGAACCAGAGCCATATGACAAGGTAGTGGAAAGCAGGATTATGGTATGTATATGTATACTACTGTGGCGATATTTCGGTGAGGAAGACAAACAAAAGAAACGGGACAATATTGATCTGTAACTACTCCTCTACATGTAATCGTGCAGGATGATTGGACTCATGTTTATATGGTCGCGTAACCTTTAAGCTTTAAGCATGCAGCACGCACGAATATAACACGTGTAAGTTTTGCGTAATCACCTGCCGTTCCGGAGTAGTCGCCAAGTGAAAGTCTGTACTTGTGATCTTCATCGGCAACCGCGAAACTTGAGTAAACAGCATATCTGGTGGCGCCCTCGAAGTCTTCCAGGTCGAATCTTAGTTTGTACTGCTTTTGTGCAGTAACGGCGTGCAGATATTCATTACCTAAAACATATACATTTTATCTCTTGCAATGAAAACAAATTAGCTTTGTCTTTCCGCTGCTGTCTGCTTGGATCGTATATATCGATCTACCAAAGTGTGACGTAACGACAGAATGTGCGCAACATGTTAGTTTTAATAATTTATTGAAAACGTTATTCAAAACTTTAATCGTTTTTGTCACAAGTTTCGCACTAAAAGCACCATGCATTGAAGAAAAACATAAAAAGGCAAACAAATGATTCCTTTGCATTTGTTTAACAGGAACATCAATTATGCGTGCAAAAAGAAAATTTAGAAATGTAAATGGAAATTTATGCCCTGGCGATGCGCGTTTATTAATACAGTATCTCAAAAATGACTGAACAAATGTCATGAAATTTTTACTGTGAACTATTCATCAGAATTTGCTTTAGTCATATTAATCATAGCATTGAAGTATTTGGAGTATCATATTCCATATTTTAATATTAATAAATAGTCAACATTATCTTCGTAAATGTATTTTTTATCCAATAATGAATGGGTGACAAGATTTTCTTTAATATGAATCACACTAATCATCTCTTTCAATGGCATTCAAACTTTGTTCTATATAATTAACACAACAAAAATACATGTCTTTTCAATTAAAGTAAATTTATACGAATTCAGAGAGTTGTAATTTCATCCGTGAAGACGAATGACACCGTGTTTTTGGTCATAATCCGGGAGATTTTCAGACTCTGCCATACATCCATTTATGTCTTTCCATCACTTCACGGAATTGGGTACAACGCCGTCACATGGGTCTTTACTGTGGCCTGCCTCAAAGTAAACCCAATCACCTCTGACATCGAAGAAAGGCTGATGTCTTAGTATCAAGCCATAACCCTTAAGCAAAACGTTAGCCCAAACCCCAACCTTACACTGCTGTTCATGAATCAATATTTAAGCGTGTATGACGTTATCTTTGATGTGGGTTTTTCACACGATACGTCACCACCATATATCCATTTTGAAATATAACGCTTAAGAAAGTGTATCCAGCTGTTCCGATAAAAACGGTTCTGGTCGTTAAGAGTTTTTTTTGTGATACCGTCTCTGATAATTGGCTAAGTGATAGGAACCATTCGTAGTTATATCCAACTGCATGCCGCCACACTCCGCCACACTGCGCCACACTCGCCACACTCCGCCACACTCCGCCACTCTCCGCCTTACTCCGTAACCGGAGAATCTCCCGCAGCACTATTCTTAATATACAGATTGCGAAATATGTTCAGTCTAACGAAACATCACATGGCTAAGGATATGGTATATAAAGAGACAACGCGATCGCAATGGGGTCAAGTTTCGATAAATGGTCTTTGGAGACCCGGGTCATGTGCGTAACCATCATGGTGTTCAAGACAAGTGGATCTCAGATAGGACCATTATATTGTCGGGTAACTTTTAAGCGTAAGCGGAAGCAGTATTACATTGTGGTATGGGACCGTAAAGTACAGCCCAACAAAAAGTTAACATGTCTGAGCTCATGTTGGGTCGGATAGCGAACTTCTGCCCAATTATTTCCAGAAGCACACTAGCTGTAGCTCGATAGAATACATCTGGCAAAGCCTCTATTTTGGACTTCAAGCAACGGGCGCGCATTTTGTCGATTTGGCTTCTACGTCTCGGCCTGTTAAGTGCGCGTCCGGGATCGTTACAACAGAATTTCTAGTCAAACGATTAACTTGACAGCGTTGAACATTCGCATCAAACTTCCTGTTGCAGGATTCATAACTACACCCTACTTCAGAATGTTGTCAACGCTGATACTCTCAGGTGGAATGTTCACCAGTAAGACAATAAGACCAAACGTATGCAGAGTACCGACAGGAAACACATTAATATAGACGGGGGTCTTATGTAACAATGATTCGCAGTTACAAAACCCTTATTGATTCACAAGAAAAGGACAATAAGGATATATTAAAACATGTCACCAAAAAGAGATAAATAAGTACGTACAGTGTTTTAGTTCGGTTGACAGACTATGCATATGGTGATTTAATATTTGTATTGAGTATATAATCTTTTTTCACTGCGTAATATTTCCTGCAAATACATTGTATTCTTGCAACACATATTTGCCAGAAAGACTATAGGTTCCGATATACATAACTACTAGGTCATTGAGGTTACGGTTGACTAAACGTCCAACGCATTCAGGCGTTTTCAATGAAACGTTTCGACGAGCCTGTACAGCGGTAGCCATGGTTTTAGGACTGCGGAGGCCCCTGGGCAATGATTGACCACACATCACACCTGTTCTCACCTCTCCCTACATACTACAATGTGGATTCACAGCACAACATTATTGGTGTACATTTGCTGAACTAAGGGGACCATGACGTATAAGAGGAACTTCCACAAAGGTAACTATAAAGATATGAGAAGATACTTAGCAAAGTTAGATTGGAATAAAATGCTGATGAATAAGACTGCAATTGAATGTTGCAATATTATAAAATATGAAATTGATAGTATCATCGATAAATTTTTTCCCTTAAAAAAACAAGGAAAACGGTCTAGAAAGAAACACTTGTCAAAAGAAGCTATTAGAAAATAGTGTTTAAGCAAACTATGTGGAGGGTTTATACGCGTACCGGAAAGGAAGACTATGCAAATTACTAAGAGGCACTTAACCTAGCTACAACTGAAAGTAGAAAATTTAAAAGAACCTTTGAAAAAAAATTGGCAGGTAATATAAAAAAAATGACAGCAAGAGTTTCTATGCTTACGTAAGGAGTAAACAGAAAGTTCGAGATAAGGTCGGACCACAGGAAAACAAGAGGGAAACATAATTTCAGACGGGTTTCAAATGGCAGAGGTCCTGAATGAGTATTTCAGCTCAGTTTTTACCACAGAAGATATCAGCTCACTTCCAGTTCCATTTAGTAAATTTGAGGGCAATACATCAGAACATTTAGGGCAGTTATTTGTAACTCCTGAAATGATAGCAAACAAAATTAAGAAGATGAAAGATAATAAATCATTGGAGTTGATGGGATGCCACCAAAACTGCTTAAGGAAATTGTTGAGCAAATTAGTACACCACTTGCAAAATTGTTTAACTTGTCACTAGACGAAAGAGTAGTTCCTTCAGAATGGAAAGAAGCAAACGTTACGCCGCTATTTAAGAAGGGATCGAGGAACAAGCCAGACAATTACAGACAGTGAGTTTAACATCAGTTGTATGTAAATTACTCGAAACATTAAACATGGTGGAATTCCTTGTAAAACATCAATTAATAAACACACCTAAACATGGGTTCCTAAAAGCAAGGTCATGTCTAACTATTTTCTTAAGTTTTTTTGAAGAAATTACAAAGTAGGTAGATGACGGGTCACCAGTGGATGTCGTATATTTAGATTTTCAGAAAGCTTTCGATAAAGTGCAACATCAAAGATTGTTACTTATACTAAAAGCTCATGGTATTGGTAATGATGTAATCAACTGGATATAAAAGTGGCTTACACACAGAAAACTGAGAGTAATTGTAGATGGTGAGATTTCAAACTGGAAATCTGTTTTGAGTGGGGTACCACAGGGATCAGTATTAAGCCCTGTTCTGTTTTTAATATATATGAGCGATTTGGAAGATGACATATCTAGCAAAGTACTCAAATTTGCAGATGACACAAAAGTAAGATTACTAATGATACAGATAAAGAAAGTTTACAAGATGATCTAGATAAATTAGTTAAATGGTCAGAAAAATGGCAAATGTTATTCAATTTTGGGAAGTGTTAATGTATACACATAGGACATGGAAACATGGACGAAGAATATAAAATGGCGGATGCTGTACTAGGTCGAACCACACCAGAAAATGACTTAGGAGTAACATTTAGTGCTGACATGAAAGTTCCAGAGCAATGTGGGATTGCTGCTTCGAAAGGAAATCAAATTCTAGGGCTAATTAGGAGAACTATCACGTATAAGGAGAAACAGCTAATTGTACCCATGAACAAAGCAATAGTTATACCACATTTGGAATATTGTATTCAGGCATGGAGGCCATATCGTAAAAAGGACGTAGACAAGCTAGAAAGAATACAATGAAAAGCAACTAAAATGATTCCAGAATTGAGAGACCTTAGTTACGAAAGTCGCTTATTACAATGTGGTTTGACAACACTAGAGACCAGGAGACTAAGAGGAGACCAAATAGAGAGGTTTAAAATAGTGAATGGTTATGAGGATGTTGACAGGAATATGTTCTTCAAACTTAAAGAAGGCAGTAGAACAAGAGGACACAAAGCAGCATTAGATAAGGGGCAGTGTAGGTTGGACATGAGAAAGTACTGTTCTCACAGATGGTGATAAATGAATGGAACACATTACCAAATGATTGTGTTAATGCTAGTAGTGTGAATATGTTTAAAAATAGAATTGACAGATATTTTATCAGGGCGGGCTACACATAGATGAGACAATTGTTGGACTCTCGATAAGCCAGTGGCTTCCTTGTCCACTTGTCATCTGGAACTTGTTGTTTGGGATGGCAATCTTGTTAAATCTTGTTCAAACGTATTATGGTGTGCACAACTTGGGGCCGGAATAATCAATTATCGCATCGAAACAGGGGTCACTTTATTGTGTCCCTTTGCAAGGGGGTAGCAACCAGCCCTTTGATCTTGGATTTGAGACAGGATCTTGGAATGCCAGTTAATAAGCTTGTTGCTACAATGAGCAGTTTATTGTCGTTGTACTGGTTTTATTTGTAACAACAACTTTAAATTAAAGTACTGTGAAATCTACTTAATAGAATCGCGGATAGACTCAGCCATTTAGAAGTACCACAATTCTTAAATTTCAATCAAATTCAAAGGTGTGTTAATGCTAAAGACATAATTGTGTGGTGATCGCCAACGTCGCCAGACACGACACATGAAGAAGACATATAATACTCTTTCTAGGCATTGCACATTTCAGTCATGGTTGCTTCCGCTATTCATGATATCCAAAACTTATTATATGTGACACCTGCACCATCGTTCTACGAGCCAACGGCCGCAGCCATAGCGTACGGCTCTGAAAAGAAAGTCCTTGATGAACGCAACGTGCTCATCTTTGACTTGGGTGGCGGCACATTCGATGTGACCATCCTCTTGCGCAACGACTTCTAACAGCTGTCGTTGTTTTGTAACGTTCTCGTCCGGCGTTTGGAACTAGTGTCACACTAGATGTGAGCGGCCACTACCGGACAGTTAGAACTAGCGTGACGCTATATAGAACGGGCAGCAGACACTGGGTGCACATTTATGCCTCACGTGCAGCAGACACTGGGTGCACATTTATGTCTCACGTGCAGCAGACACTGGGTGCACATTTATGTCTCACGTGCAGCAGACACTGGGTGCACATTTCTCTCGAACAGCTGAGGAAAGTCCTTTCATCTCTCGTTAAATGTGCATTTAGTTTTAATAATAAACATATATGTTTCTCCCGCAATGTCACACATGAATGGAACCTTCAAAAATAACCAGTTGTAAAGTAAGACATATATGTTTAGTAAGTCATTTAATAGAGCTGTTGGAAATTGTTTTTCTTCGATTCCAAGTCCAAGTCCTCAGTATGCAAGCAAGACCAAGCCACATCTCGAAGTCCCCCGACGGACAGGTTTCTACTTATGTGTTTGGTGGTAAATCTGTTGGATGATAGCACAGTGCCATCGCGTTCGTCTAGAGAGCAAACTGCGCCAGTCGGTTTGTGGTCGTTCAAGACTTCAGTCATATTGTGACATTTGATGTGTGAGACACAGGGACCTTGACCGCAGTAGGCCGGGACCGCAGCAGGCCGGGATCGCAGCAGGCCGGGACCGCGACACTCGCAGTAATCTCTATACGACTGACTGACCCTCATCAAAGAGGCTTTGTGCCTATGCTGCGTCAGCGACGGGCTCTCCGCGAATCAGCGCTGTTTCTCCTCTATCCGGGACGTCCCCTTCATTCTAGGTCGGGGCAAATATACAAAGAACATTTTATATTCAAGAACTTCCTCTTACACGTTCGGTTGGGCCGTATCAACAGTTGCAAAGTGGAAAACAAACTGAACAGCATTTGTCTTAATCCAATACACTACAGAGTTGACGTATTCGATGCTTCCATAATAAAACATATACCAATTATTAGGTCTCAAGTTAATGCTTTTTTGATATATCTTGTTATTCAGGCAGACCAAACCTAGAACACCATTGTTGTACTATTGATAAACCTACTGCTGCTTCTATGCTTTGGGTGCAAGTTTGCTATATACAATATATACGTGATTTTCCTTATGGTGTTTAAAGTTCTAAAAGTTTTAGGTATGATGACCATGGAAAAAGCCACGTTTATTTTCTCCATTGATAACGATGTATATGTGATACATTGGCTTGAAAATACGTTATTTAGCATAATTCTATACGTCGAGGGCAATACAATACAACTCAGCACCAAATGGGAAGACACGTCTAGCCATGACTGGTTCATTCTCCCAGAAACTGGGCTGTCACGATATGACGTACGGACACCTCACGAGGGAATTGGATTTGTTGGTAGCCTCGTGGCAATTGCTTTAGAGAATGACGAATGTTGAGGCTGTTGGTTGAGAACTCTCCATTCAAGATATGTCTGTACACGTGATGTGCGTGTCCAGAATACGTTATCACGCCTGCAATCTTTTCTTGGTCTCCCTCTCACATTGACGCCTGTCATCCTGGTGCTGCATGCCTTGAGGGTCAGTTGCTTGGTGGCCATGTGTGTCGATGGTGCTTCGGGTCAGTGTTCATAAGGTGTAAATCATGAAGGAATTCATCATCACCACTGGCTGTTTAACCCGGACCACAAGTTACCCACCTTTGTCGTTGGTGATGGTGATCTTGTTCTCGCGCCCTGTGCTCTTGTCAGTCGCCGATACGTTCAGGATGCCGTTGGCGTCAATGTCAAAGGTGACCTCGATCTGCGGCACTCCGCGTGGCGCCGGCGGGATGTTGGTCAGCTCAAACTTGCCGAACAGGTTGTTGTCCTTGGTCATGGCACGCTCTCCCTCGTACACCTGGATGAGGACACCGGGCTGGTTGTCGGAGTAGGTCGTGAACGTCTGCGTCTGCTTCGTCGGGATGGTCGTGTTGCGTTTGATGAGACTTGTCATCACCCCGCCGGCCGTCTCGATGCCGAGGGACAGCGGCGTGACATCGAGCAGCAGCAGGTCCTGCACGGCCTCCGACTTGTCCCCGTGAAGGATGGCCGCCTGCACAGCAGCTCCATATGCGACGGCCTCGTAGGAGTTGGAGAAGTCTTGCACGAGTTTCTGGAACTTGGGGATGCGGATAAACCCACCGACCAGCACAATCTCGTTGATGCTGGCTTTGTCTAGCTTGGAATTTCCACCGGCTCCAACGTGCCACGGAACAAGGCGTCGTACAGCGAGTCAATCTCGATGCTCGCCTGTGTGCTGCTCGAAAGCGTGCGTTTTGCACGTTCGCACGCCGTCCGCCGACGCCGGTTGTCGGTCATGTCTTTCTTGTTCTTTCGTTTGAACTCTTGCACGAAGTGGTTAACGAGACGCGAAATCCTCACCTCCCAGGTGAGTGTCAACAGCCGTTGACTTCACTTCGGAGATGAAGTCCTCGATTGTAAGGATGGACACATCGAATGTGCCGCCTCCCAAGTCAAAGATGAGCACGTTGCGCTCACCACCTACCTTCTTGTCCAGGCCGTAAGCAATGGCTGCGGCCGTCGGCTCTTCGATGGTTCTTACAACGTTGAGACCTGAGATGGTGCCGATGTCACAGGTAATAAGTAAGTGAAACTTTGAATTGTGGTACTAATAAATGGCTGATTCTAACCGCGATTATACTAAGCGGAATCCACAGTAATTTAACAATAAGTTGTTACAAATAAAACCAATGCAGTGACATTAAAATGCTCATTTAGCAACAAGCCTATGAACTGGGATTCCTGTCTCAAATTCAATATCAAAGGGCTTGTGGGTCCCCAGTTGTAAAGGGACACAATTAAGTGACTCCTGTTTCGAGGCGATAGTTGATGAGATAATGCACTTGCGGCCCCATGTTGTGCACACCAGTATACGTTTAATGTGCCTATTCATTATAAAATAAACCATTCAAACTAAAGACATTAATTGCCTGCGAAATAACTTTACCGTCACTTTTTGGTCAGTGGTGGACTCCCTGTAATGCGACGTTATATTCACATAATTTAAGGTGAATCCAGACCTCACCAAACGTTATTGCGACGTCGCAGACAAGTGCTGTCTCGACCTTACCAGCCAAGAACGTGATTGCGACGTCGCAGTTTGTTGATGTGCGAGCAGCCCTCACCAAACCACAACGTGATTGGACATTCGACGTAAGCTTTTGATGTCTCTGGAAAAAAACTTCATATTTTCTTGATTTGTATTATATAGTTCCAACTTATTCATACACAGAGAGCCGCAGCTTGATCGTGATAATGCAACCAAAACTACACACCTGTCATTTGAAATATATATTTGGTTTTGGTAACTAAATAATTTGGTGACTAAATAAAAAGGTTACATGTTTGTGTTAATTGTGTTTTCCTTTAAATTAATGTCATTTCACCCCCTGAAAACTAGTGCACAAGCCTTCAATTCAAACAAACAAACAAACAAACAAACAAACACAAACACACACGCAACGCGCTCACGCATGCACGCACGCACACACAATTGGGAGTAATAAATAACTAAAATAAGGTCGTAGGTTACTTGTTATCAAATATTTATCAGGTCCTGATTTGTATATATTGTTTGATTTCTACTCTTTAAATTCAGCAACTTACGACGGATGTAAAATACATATTAATTAGGTATCATCAAAGTGTGAATATTTTATCGGTTTTATTAATCTGGAATATTGCATAGTATTTCAACTGCAATTGGTGAAACAAAATTGTTTATCTTATAGTTCTACTGGATCTACACAATATCAAACATTCGTCATGTAACTAACATTAGAGTTCGTGATGAGAAAGTAGCCTCGATTTGTATTCAGCATACACGGAAACTGGTTCATATAAAAGGTACGTTCTTGAGACTGTTTAAAGTGCTTTACACTTCAACCCCTGGCAGACCTGTTCATTCCAACGCTATCTCGACTTCTCGATCTGGGAAGCATTCAACCACGCTGCAATTATTGCGCGAAGACTATTCCTTCGCTTATCCGCCACTCATTTAGCTTCGAAACGGCAGCACGATGATTCGAATGCGGGTTCACTCGATTGAGTGCCCGACGTTCAAATCGCTAAGCTATCGCGCCCCACAAGTCTGTTAATTAACGTTTAGTTTCGTTTATAAATACAGCGCTACCTAGTACACACTTGTACGGGTTCGTCGATACGGTTCATTGAACACGTCGCGTCGGATGTTTAGGCAACCGTAACCTCAATGACCCTATAGTTATATATATATATATATATATATATATATATATATATATATATATATATATATATATATATATATATATATATATATATATATATATATATATATATATATATATATATATATATATATATATATATATATATATATATATCGGAACCTATAGTCTTTCGCACAAATATGTGTTGCACGAATCTTGGTGACATGTATTAAGATATCCATAATTTATTGTTCTTTTTATAAAACGATGAACGTTTTGTAACTGCGAATCAATGTTGCATAGACCCCGTCTATCCTAATGTGTTTCCAATCGGTACGCTGCAAACGTTTGCCCGTATTGTCTTGCTGCAGTTACATTCCATCTGAGTGTAACGGTTTTGACAACATTCTGAAGTAGGGTGTAGTTACGTTCCTTCGTTCGACTAGAAGTTCTGTTGCACGATCCCGGACGCGCATATCAGCTTGACTGGCCGAGACGTAGTCCAGTAACTGTCCGAGACTGCGACAACTAAGTGAACGTCTGCCTTATAAGCCGCTGTCATGTATTCACAAGCAACACGTCTCCTGGCAGTGTGGATTATCGTGTGCGTCGTTCATTTAACACCAACCGTGTCACAGTGTACCACGAAATACTGTTCTGATGACGATAACGACAACGACTTCGGTGTGTTGACGGCGATGGTGTCTCACCTGAAGAACACCGATGAACGGCTGGAACGGCAGCACCAGCAATGTATGGACTCACTGGAGGAACGGGAAAAACAACACCAAGAGTCAATTGAACAGCTGCAACAACAGTTCAATGACTCATCGAAGCAACAACAGGAATATGTGATTTTGTCTAACCGGTAGTAGACTTGTTCATCCTATTTGGTCATATAGAAGTATATACCTACATTTTACATTAAAATTACGATATGCTGTCTTTACAGGTGGAAGTAGGTCGGTCGGTCGGTCGGTCGGTCGGTCGGTCGGTCGGTCGGTCGGTCGGTCGGTCGGTCGGTCGGTCGGTCGGTCGGTCGGTCGGTCGGTCGGTCGGTCGGTCGGTCGGTCGGTCGGTCGGTCGGTCGGTCGGTCGGTCGGTCGGTCGGTCGGTCGGTCGGTCGGTCGGTCGGTCGGTCGGTCGGTCGGTCGGTCGGTCGGTCGGTCGGTCGGTCGGTCGGTCGGTCGGTCGGTCGGTCGGTCGGTCGGTCGGTCGGTCGGTCGGTCGGTCGGTCGGTCGGTCGGTCGGTCGGTCGGTCGGTCATCTAAGCTTTCTTACAACTAGTTTGCTTGAGTGTAAATGTATTACCTCATAGAACCCTTTCTTTTCTGCATCTCATGCATCACCAATATCTAAGAATAATACATACAAATATTAAATGTTTTTGTAAAGTTGCCGTTCGTGTCATGTGTTGTTTTGTGTGTGATATGTGTTCGTAAGATGTAGTCGTGCTTGATTAATTCCACTCATCTCGTCCAGTGTTGATACAACGTCAGATGCCAAAGATTGCTACGATCTACTGCAGAAGGGATACACGGACAGTGGCGTGTATGCGAGCTACCTGGTCGAGGAGAGGAAGTTCGTAACGGTCTACTGTGACATGAAGACGGACGGCGGCGGCTGGCTGGTAGGAATACGCATATAACATATCGGACTTATATATTCTGTCTGCGCTACTACCTGTTGTAAATCAGTTGCTTGCCATTATCATTGCGTAATTCCTTAAAAAAAGACTCCTTTGTATATATATAATTTAAAGGGGTGAAACTGTGGCATTGTGGTTAGTGTAAGTTTTTAGCGTCTTACTATCTAGCGATATATTAAAAACAGAATAAATGGAATCTCAGTTCAAATAAATGGACATCAATGTTGTAAATGTCATCGGTGTGTTGCCCTAACTGTCGATTACTGGCTATTTTTAATGTTTCCTAATTAATGCTAGGCATTCTTGTGTGTATATCTTGCACATTTATATATATATATATATATATATATATATATATATATATATATATATATATATATATATATATATATATATATATATATATATATATATATATATATATATATATATATAATATATATATATATATATATATATATATATATATATATATATATATATATATATATATATATATATATATATATATATATATATATATATATATATCATTCAAACAAGGTTATAAAAGATCAATACTAGATATTCTATTTAAAAAAAATTCTGATCACCAACTTTATTTTATATGTCTCAACCATATTTTACATCGTGAACCGCCGCATAAATATATAAAAGGAGCAAAGCATTGACTTAACGCTGATGAAAACATGTAAAGTGACTTAATAAGGCAAGACTTTCCTAACAAACTAAACAAAGATCCAAATGCCAACCCCAATGCAAATCTTGATATTTTATGTAATATTTTTGATAAATTATAAAGCAAATATTTTCCTGTAGGTGTAAACAAAATTAACAAACATAAACATAAGACATCCTAATGGATTACTTTACGCATCTTACGTTCTATAAAATATCGGTACAACTTTATAAACAACTCCTAATAATATCACATGAGTCACAGGATTATTTATTATTAAAAAATAAACTAAATGATTATAACTCTAGTTAAAAAATTATAAGTCATGCTTAAAAATATACTATGCATCACGTTTTAATGTTAGACTGATTCAGAAAAATCGTGGTCCATATTAAATGAGATATTAAATAAATCACAAAACACGAGAACTTTCCCAGACTATTTTTCTTTTCTCAAACTATAGGCCAATTTCCTTACTACCTGCCTTCTCACAAGTTTTAGAAAAAAATATTTTTGATCAACTTTGTAGTTTTTTGATGATAAATGTTTTTTTTTAAAGTCAGTATGGATTTAGGAAAGGACATTCAACCGAATTTACTGCACTTGAATTAATAGATAAACTGGCATGTCAGATGGATAAAGGTAACATTCCTATTACTATATTTGTGTACCTTTCTAAAGCTTTTGACACTCTTAACCATGACATTTTTCACACAACATTGTCATACTATGGTGTTAAAAGACTTTCAAATAACCTAATTCAAAATTATTTAGAAAACAGTAGACAATCCGTTGAAATAAATGACACCAAATCAGATATGTTGCCTATAACCACTGGTGTTCCACAAAGTTCTATACTGGGCCCTCTACTTTTTTATACATATAAACGATATTACTAATGAAAGTAATTTATTTGAATACATTCTATATGAAGATGACTCAACGTTATATAGCACACTTGACTTTTCCTAGATGCAGCTTGTTAACTTTAATAATATTAATGTTGAACTACAAAAAGATTAGTGAATGAAGTTAATAAACTTTAATTAAATGCTAATAAATAAAAAAATATGATTTTTCACCATCCACAAAGCAATTCCGAGATTCCAAATTGAAATAAATGACACACCTATAGAGTGTGTTGATAGCTTCAACTTTTTAGGATTGACAATGCACAAACCCCTGAATTGGAAAAAATCATATTGATAAACTAGCATGTAAAATGTCAAGATCAATTGGCATTATCAGAAAAATCAAACAATTTGTACCGCAGCATGTCTTAGTAAACCTATATAACTCAATTGTACTCCCTCGTATAAATTACTATTTGCTTTCTTGGGGACCCAACAAGATAGAATTTTAAAACTCCAAAACAAAGTAATCAGAGTAGCGACCTATAGCCGATATAATGCACATACATTATTCAAACATCTTAACATTTTAATGGTCATATACATTATTAGGTTACAACAACTGAAATTTTATCTTAGATACATAAATGGTAATTTACTTGAATATTTTTCAAGGTTAGGCATAAGAGACAACGAAGATGTTGATACACATTATACAAGAAATCGACATGTCATACATTCGCTAATTGCTAAATCCTTTTTTGACATCCATATCCCCATCATTGCCAAAAAAAGCTGGTATATATTTACACATAGTTAGCGTAGACAAAGAACAATCGTGCAACGTTGTTAAAAGAGACTCACGTGATATATAATCTGCTTTTTGGACTTTTGTGAAGGTGCCCTAAGCTAGTTCATTACTGTCCTGTTAGGAGCAGATGGCCAAGACATCCAGTCAATTAGAAGGTATGCATCATCAGTATAATCATCATCGTCATGAAATGTCCACCCGCGGTCCGTATGAGATTTAACAAGATTTAACAAGATTGCCATCTCGAACAACAAGTTCCAGATGGCAAGTGGACAAGGAAGCCATTGGCTTATCGAGAGTCCAACAATTTTCTCATCTATGTGTAGCCCGCCCTTATCAGATATCTGTCAATTCTATTTTTAAACATATTCACACTACTAGCATTAACACAATCGTTTGGCAGTTTGTTCCATTCATTTATCACCCTCTGTGAGAATGAGTACTTTCTCATGTCCAACCTACACTGCTCCTTAACTAATGCTGCTTTGTGTCCTCTGGTTCTACTGCCTTCTTTAAGTTTGAAGAACATATTCCTATCAACATCCTCATAACCGTTCACTATTTTAAACACTTCTATTTGGTCTCCTCTTAGTCTCCTGGTCTCTAGTGTTGTCAAACCACATTGTAATAAGCGACTTTCGTAACTAAGGTCTCTTAATTCTGGAATCATCTTAGTTGCTCTTCGTTGTATTCTTTCTAGCTTATCTATGTCTTTTTTACGATATGGCCTCCATGCTTGAATACAATATTCCAAATGTGGTCTAACTATTGCTTTGTACAGGGGTACAATTAGATGTTTCTCCTTATACGTGATAGTTCTCCTAATTAGGCCTAGAATTTGATTTCCTTTCGAAGCAGCAATCCCACATTGCTCTGAAACTTTCATGTCAGCATTAAATGATACTCCTAAAAAGTATCATGACAAGTCTTGGTTCTGCATTAGGATTTGCGTGCAGATCCTTGCTCGGAAGTTGGCACG